>OZ017739.1:50339148-51043883 GCA_963969285.1 Odontomyia ornata
GTAGCCTTTGAGGCCTTGAAGGAGAAGCTGTGTGACGTGCTGGCATATCCAAAACCCGGAAAAATGTTTGCAGTGGACACCGATGCGAGCAAAGGCGGTATTGGAGCTGTACTCTCCCAGCAAATCGATGGCGAAGAAAGAGTCCTCTCGTATTACAGTCGAGTTCTCTCAAAAAGTGAGAGGAACTACTGCGTAATCAAGAAGGAGCTATTGGCTATAATAGAGGCCACCAAACAGTTCCACAAGTACCTATATAGCCAGAAATTTGTTCTTCGAACGGACCATGCATAGCTGAGATGGCTGCTTTACTTCGAAAACCCCGAGGGACAAGTTGCGAGATGGGTCGAAAGATTGCAGTCATACGACTACGAAATTGTTCATCGGAAGGGCGGAGTTCAGAAAAGGAGCCGCCCTTTGATCTGCGATTGATAACGGCCGAATTCGATGGAGGTTGGTCACCGGAGGAGATGCGAAGTGCCCAGTTAACCGATGAAGACATCAGACCATTGCTCGTATGGAAGGAGACAACTGGGCGACCTGAGTGGAAAGACGTTTCAATGCATAGCGCAACCCTGAAAAGCTATTGGGCACAATGGAATTCCCCCCTTCAGGTGGAGGGTGGGGTAGTCAAGCAGAAATGGGAAACGACGGATGGCAGCTCCTATATGATGCAAACTATACTTCCCAAAAGTCAACTCCACGATGTGGCTAAGGAGATGCACGCAGGATCCTCGGGAGGCCACCTTGGTGTTAACAAGACCTTAGCGAAATCACGGGAAAGGTTTTACTGGCTCCACGCTCGAGACGACAAAGAGGACTGGTGCCGTAGATGCACGATTTGCGCTTCCGTCAAAGGTCCAAAGCAACGACTGAGAGGACAAATGCAAACCTATAGCGTGGGGGTACCGTTTGAAAGGATTGCTGTTGACATCGCAGGACCCTTTCCTGAATCCGAGTGGGGAAATCGATGCACGCTGGTTGTGGCCGATTATTTCAGCAAGTGGCCCGAGGTCTACCCCATTCCCAACCAGGAAGCAACTACTGTAGCCGAACAGCTAGTGTTAAATTGGGTCAGTAGGTACGGCGTACCTTGCGAACTACATTCGGATCAAGGCCGAAACTTTGAGTCACTAGTTTTTGGCGAAATGTGCGAGCTGCTGGGAATACGGAAAACGAGGACAACACCGCTGCATCCCCAATCCGTAGAATGGTCGAACGTTTCAACGGCACGCTCAATAAACATCTGGCCAAGATGGTTGACGAGAACCAAAGGGACTGGGACCGACATATCCCACTATTTTTGATGGCATACAGAGCTGCCGAACATGCATCGACGGGTCAAGCCAAAGACAAAGTCATTTTTGGAAAGACTATTCGTCTGCCAGCTGATATAAAGTTCGGAACACCCCCTGAGAAAACCCAAACGATCTCGGAGTACGCAAGTGAGCTAAGGCAACGATTGAGCCAGATACATCGGACAGAGCAATAACACCTCGAATCGGCTACTGACCGCATGAAGACCAGGTATGATCTAAAGGCAAATTCTACTGGCTTCCGGTAAGATGACTTGGTGTGGCATAACGGCGTAAGGGTAGGTCTCCAAAGTTGCAACATTATTGGGAGGGACCATACCGAGTTACAAAGCGAATCAACGACGTCGTATACCGCATACAGGAACACCGTAAGCCAAGAGCCAAAATGAAAATCGTGCACCTGGACCGTCTTGCCCCATATTACATCCAGGGAGAATTGACTACAACTGCTGACACATCTTTTCGGGGCGAAAAGAACTGAGGTGGGGGCAGTGTTACATGTCCAAAGAATTCTGCGAGCTACTGTCGCAATTGTTTTCACAACCATTAAGAACATCAACAAACGAATGTACTCGAGAACCCGCCAAGCATGATCAACATCTGAAAGTGAGTCACTGCCCATTCATTAAGCTGCTCGAATATTCCAGGTAAGTCGCCAATGTACGAGAAATGGATTGAATGACTAGAGACCGTATAAAGAGGTGAGCTGAATGAATGGGGGATTCATTCAACCGCGATAGTAATAACTGCGATGGTGTGGAGTGCGAATTGAAAAGCGATATTGATCGAATTAAAAAGTGAAGTGATTTTCGTTGATTGTTGAGTGAAGACAGTTGTTAGAGAAATTTAAAGACAAAGTGAAAATTAAAATTGTGAAATAGTTAAATGAGTGATTGTGCATTTTTAAGTAAATAAATAAACTCTTTTAATTTAATTTAAAAGACATTGCGTTTTCACTTTCCCGGAACATTAAAATTATTGGCCGCGAACCATAACACGCGACAATATTCTGTTGAGCTCCTACGTCAAATTTATCAAAATATTTTAGGCCACAACATGCTTTAATTTCCTCAAAACATTTTCCAGCCATATTTTTTCCCGTGGAACTTTTGTAGGCCTGTCCTTCCGTTCATAGACGTTTGGGAATATTTTTTCCCTTCATCTAGTTTAGGTACTCTTTTATTTGTTCTTGGTTTATTTGTTTGCAAAATAGGTTCTACAATGGCAACCAAAAACAGTATAAATTTAAAGAAAAAGAAAATAAACTTACTCGTACGTTCTTCCTCCAACTCGAAATCTTCTTCACTATTATTTCTAGACATTTTCCAGGCAATAACAAATTATAACTTTCAAGGAATAACCTATAGGATTCACAATACTGTTGATTTTGATGTTATGTTATTTTTTGAATAGACAGTAGAATGATCTAGCCAAGCGGTCGCTCCGTGTTTGTCGATAAACAGCTGATACCAGAGTGGCCTATGTGACATACACCACTCTGACATCAGCTGATGAGCTGTTAATAAAATGGCCCAATCGTGTTTGGTGCTGCCATCTGATATAAATTAATTTAACTACATAAGGACACATCTAGTCTTAAAGAATAAGGTTTGACATAGCGTTTTCTGCTGTCTACTCATTTTTAAGTCTTTGTAAAAATTTTTTTTACAAAGACCTACTAGTTTCGCGAACTGTCTGTCCGTGCGTCACAGCTGATTTCCTCTGAAACTATAGAAGCTAGAATGCTCAAACTTTGTGAAAAGGTCAGAAGTGATGATCTCTCGAAACTTAAGGTCTCACCAAAAATTTTAAAAAAATTTAAGGGGGGCCCCCCTAATAACGAATTACCCCTTAAAAAATTTTTTAAATCAAAGGTAGTCGAGTGGGGTATCAAATGAAAGGTCTTGATTAGAACTTTTAAAATTTGAAATAAAAAAATCATTTTATGAATTAGGAGTTCCAGGGGAACGCAAAATGTACTAAAAATGTGTGTCCCCCCTCGCGATTGGACACCTTTGAGCCGAAAAATCTGAAAATTATCACGAATGTGAGCCTTTATGAGTACAAAGGCAACAAATACCTGAGAAATCAAAATTCACTCAATTTTGTTAATAATAGTATGATTTGTAGATTTTACATTTTCACCCATAAAATCAAAACGGTTCCTGTAAACGGTACCTTTTACAAATACGTCTGCAAAATCTGATTGAGATCGAATCAAAATCAGGCGAGTTATAGCCGTTTCAATTGTATGGAATTACAACAACAATAGCACGTGTTTATGATTGATACATATTTGAAATTGACCTAGGCACTTTAATTTTCTTTCAATTTTCATGAAAATTTAAAGAATAGTGTTTAACATGAATATATTTAATCGGCCGAGCATTCAGAAAAATCATTTAAGCTAGATCAAATCCTTCGTTATCTCAAATTGTTTGCCGGAACAAAAACCAATCATAATCATGTAAAATCACTGGAATTAAAGTTGTCCCCTGAATGCAATATTAGATGGCAAAAGAAACAATTAAATTTGTAGTTGCTAACAAAATTTACATTGGCTTAAAAAAAAAATTCCAAATCACAAAGAATCACCTGCAGTGTTACGTTCTTAGTAACGAGTAATAAAATCAAGATCATTCTATCAGATTTGATTAACTTAAATTTTCATTTAAATACAATGAAAAAAAAATTTAATTTCATGTTCTAAGAGAATAACATTTACTCAGTAACTTCCGGGAAATCTACATTTGCAATAACAAAACTGAATTTCAACTAAATTCAAGTTTACAAACAAAAGCTTTAAGACATACAACTGCTACCTCCTTCTGTTCTATTCACATCTAAAATTCACACGATAAACATCATCAAATGAATTAAATTAGCATTTGTGCAATTATCTCATCACCATTCCATCGATCAATCATCATAGATGAAACAGTTTGAAAAAGTTCTCTTCCAAACCTAACACACAGGCATATGGGGAAAATGCCAAAAAAACTTTTGGGAGAAAGAAAAACAACTTGTTAACATTTCTGTTGATATTCATGTTTTTCTTATCCTCAGTCGACACATACACTCAAATGCAGAGGAAAAATATCAGAAAAATAAAATAAAATGAAATTCTACAGAATTACGGAATTGTCTATTCATCTCTCCGTTCTCCCAAGAGTATTGTTGCTGACAATCTCAATAAATGTCTAGGCTAGTCCCAGAATCAATTTGTGTTAAGATTTTCTGGGGGAAGATGATATCACCGCTAGGCTTAGTAGCATATTCGTTTTGTATCTTTATTTGACTGGATAAATGTTTCAGTAAGTTCATTCATAATTTATAAGTTTTTATTTTTGATGTAATGGTGTCAAAGTGAGCGATCTATGCAAGGTATTTCACAAAAATCATAATGCGGAATGGTCACTTTATTCCCGTATGTCCATGATGCACAAATAATAGACGGTTTGGTTTTGAAAAAGACTTTCTTGCGTTGATTTTTCAGCTTTCCGCAGGTTTAATTTGTTTTCCAACGCCGAAACGAATGTTTAATTGGGAAATTGTAGGTACGAATTTCGAGGCTTTTGATGGTAAAATTGCAGAACTGATTTTATTAGAATGACCGTGTGCATTTTATACTATTAACAAAATCAAATTTCTGAAGGTTTAATCGGCGTCGCAAGTTAAATTATATATATACAATCCTATTCTTGTTGAGTGTGGTAGTGTTAAGCTTTTTTTCAGCTCAATGACAAGTTTATAAGATAAAGTTTTCTATCCTTAAACGGAGAAATATTTTTCTCTACCAGCAAATTACTACCGACGGTAAACGATTGAGATTAAACTAGGGCAAATGTACGAGAAAATTGTATAAATTATACTAAGGAGGCAATGCAATCATTCGAATGTGCCTAATTAACATGAACCATGGGCTGATAAGTCCCGGGATTTTTAATGAAAACAAAAGTTTTTTTGGACGGACTCATTTTTATTCGCTTTCGAAAGCGATACACTTGATATACCGATTTTCCAGGTTTTGGATGCCCTTTCTGTACTACGAAATGTCCAAATCTTCGGAATACGGCTCGCTATTGGCGATGACTTCCTCATTCAATCGGAATCTCATCCTTTGGAGCCACCGTTTGAGACTTGGAAACAGGTAATAGTCGCTGGGGGTCAAGTCTGGAGAATACGATGGGTGAGCAACCAATTGATCCAATTTGTCCATCGCTGTCAAGTAATAGTTTGACGGGGGGCTTTCGTGATGATACAGAACGCCCTGTGGGGGCGTTTTTTTTGTTTAATTCATCTTTCAGTTTGTCCAATAACGCTGCATAATACTCTTCTGTTCCCCTTCTGCAGGTGATCGATGGAGATTATTATGCACATCCCAAAAAACCGAGGACAACGCCTGCCCGGCTGAGCGTTGGTCTTTTGGCCGGCTTTTGTGGCTTTCCAATGTCTCTGCGGGCTGCCTATTAAAGTCGGGTATACGGTAGTTTGCCCACGTTTCACTCATCATCACAAAACATCGAAAAATGTCTGCTCGATTACCCTGCAAGAACGCTGCTGTGCTGCTGCTTTTGGTCGACGGTCAGCGCCGATAGCTTATTCATATTCAATATACCATGCATGATGTATCTCGCCCGTTCCTTTAAGATGCCCACGGCCTCAGCTAACTCGCGCAACTTCACTTTAAATTTCACTAAACCACCGATTAACTGTTATCGTCCAAAGAGCAAATGTGTGATAACATTTCTGCAACCATTGCAATGTTTGTTCAGGAGTTTTTCCCATCAAAAAACAATGTTTGTTCAAGATGCGATATTCCTGCTTTTCCATTTTTTTTACGAAGGCAGAAGTAGCGTCACTCTAATGACTGTAGCTGGTAAATGAATGGAGAAAATGTCATGAAGCTTCATATACAAACTAGTGACGGATGAGCCTCTCGAAATGAGTCAAGTTCATTTTCCAGTGTTGCCACCTATTGAAAAATCCCGAGACTTTACAACCCATGTAGTAGATTAGAGAAAGAAAAAGAAAATGAGGCTCAATGGTAGTGTATATGCTTGGTGAATCGTAAGATGCGAGTTCTTACCAAGCCAATCCTCAAAATATAGTATGTAGGAATATGAATGCAATAAATGTATAAATGACATTGAATACGCTTTTGCAGACAGTAATGTATATAATTTCCCCCGCAAGGGGAATGTCGATCGACAAAAGCACTCTTGGAGGCTAGCATTCTTTGGGGAGTTCCGCGTCCACGTACCCGAGGAAGCACTCTTGGAGGCTAGCATTCTTTGGGGAGCGCCGCCCCCACGGACACGAGGATATGGGGGACGCCGTGAGGTTGCCTCCTGGGATGACAGGTAACGACTCTGATTGGATCTGGACTACGCTTTGGACAACGAACTGGAATTGACGCTTTGGCCTGGCGGATGTGATGGTTTGGACCTAGTTGCTTTGCACAGTAACGCCGAGGTGAAACTCGGGTGTGAACGGCTCCAATTCAACTATCATACCGTCTCCGTCCCGGTAAAACCTTGGCAGGCCTCGGAGAACGTTCGAAGTTCGCTCCATTGGGTTGGTGGTGTAGGTTCGGTTGAGAAGGACTCCCGATTAGCGCTGGTCTGACTCTGAGCACTTGTCCCCATAAGGGCTTGTGCCAACCCTCGCATGGCCTCCCTGCTCTGCAAAGATGACCATGGGATCAAAAAGGCGACTACACGCACGAACGGAGACAGCGGCTCCGAGAGGGGACCCAACAAAACTGGAGCAAACAAAATCAAAAGATCAAAAAAATCCAAAAAAAAGAAACAAAAAACAATAACAACGACGACGCAACCAGCGGTTGCAGCCACGATGTTAACAGTACATCGAAAGCGGTACTAACCACGACAAAAACGAAGAATAACACCATGACAGTGAAGGCAGATGAAAAACGGAGAATAGCAGACAGTCCGGTTCAGACTGAGATTCCTGATGCGGATGCCAGAGCGTCCTATTAAGGAAAAGCGGGAAACTCTGCAGGACGCTTCAGGTGTTCGAGCGGCGGAAGGTAATATAAAGAGCACCAAAAATTCGATCGTCACTGCTGCGATCGTTACCGAAGCGACCGATGCAAGGGTCGCAAATCCCGACATTGCAACGAAAAATCCAGAAGCCAACGAGGAGATTACGGCATGAAAAGCAACGAGTGACCAGACACCGCGTGATTGCACCGCCATCGTCGAAAATGTGGCGGAAGTACTGCACTCGGAAACGGAACGCGATAACCTCTCCCAAGGATGGTTGCAAGATACAATTGCGGCCCAGCGATACGAAGAAGAAAGGCTACTCCGAAAAGCGGGAGATGTTCTGAAAAGAATACAATCTGCATGCGACTCCCCTAAAATCAGCGAAGTAGCAAAGGTGGGGCTCCTTGAACTAGAGGAGCTCCTAGATCGCATAGGCCACTGTCGGAGGAGGTGGTTAAGAGCCGAAGACGAACAGAAGGCTAAAGAGGCTCTTTGGGCGAAATCTAAAAGCGACATGCTGATAGCTCCACCATTAAAAGTTAATAAAAGAATGGCCTCTACCCCAAACGAAGGAGATCGGGATAAAAGAAGGAAGGAAGAGGCACTTGATGGGCGTGGATCTCCAGATCACGGGTTCCAGATAGTGCTTACAAAAGGAGCGAAGAAAGCCGCAAAGAAACTCCTTCAAAATAAAGACAGAAAGTAAAGTTCGCACGGACGCCCAATTAGAAAAAGGACCTGATGCAAAACAGGAGAGGCAGAAGCCTCGACGAAGCAGCAGGCACTGCTCATAAAGCCCCAAGATGGCCGATCCTACGCGGAGGTACTGCGGGGCATCAGGGGAAACGTAAGGCCCGAAGACACCAATACTACCATTAAAGTAGTACGACTAACGCGGTCGGACCATATACTGGTCGAATTCGGAGTAGAGGCCGGCAATAAAAAAGTATTCTGCGACGCAGTCAAGAAAGTCCTCGGCAAAAGCGCAACTATAGCCCCGCTCGAGCCGATGGCAACAATCGAAATACGAGACATTGACTGCGTGACGGATCTGGCCGAGGTAGAAGAGGCAATCAAAAGGGAGTTCCCTAGCGTGGGAAGGATCAAAGCGAGACTGACACTAGAAAACAACAGGGAACAACGCATGGCCATAGTTGACTTGACCGAAAAGGACGCCGAACAATTCCTGAACAAGGGCAAAGTACGAATTGGGTGGGTTGTCTGTAGGATACGGCGAAGAGCAACGCCTCTTCAATGTTTCAAATGCCTTGGTTATGGTCACACCACACAAGTATGCAAAGGACCGGATAGGAGTTCCCTATGTTACAAATGTGGTGAAATGGGACATTAAAGAAAAGAGTGTACGAAGGAGGCCCACTGTATTCTTTGCAAGGATGCTGATCCAAAACTTGATTTTGGACGCGTCTTGGGATCAGGAAAATGCCGGGTGTTCCAGGAAGCCCTAGCCAAGGCTAAATAAGGACTCCGATGACCAGCATCCTGCAGCTAAACCTACACCGCAGTTCACCAAAATCTGCTTGAGCAGACATGAAAGCCGACTTCCTGCTGCTGAGTGAGCAACACCAAGTCCCGCATTATGGTATTCTAATTAAACTGGTTCGGAAAAGTCACTTTTAAGCGGAAATCTGTGGACGGGGGGATGGTTTCGTGTGTGTTGGGTGCTCAGGGACCACCTTCTTTAGTGTGTACCTAACGCCTAACGAATCGATATCATCTTTCCAAGCCAAACTTAATGCTTTGGAGGGCGCTGTCTCGAACGCAGAGGGCAAAGTGTTCGTTGGGGGCGACTTCAACGCTAAAGCAAGCGAATGGGGCATGCCTCAGACGGATCCGCGGGGAAAACGAATCCTGGGAATGGCGGCCAGGACGGCCCTCGTCGTACTCAACTCCGGATATACACCGACTTTCTGCCGTATTGGCTGTGAGGGAACCATAACGGACGTGACATTCGCCTCGGAGTCCTTAGTACGGAGGATACACTACTGGAAAGTATCAGAGGACTACTCAGCCAGTGATCATCAGTGCATTCTGCTTGAGATAAGTGATGCTGTCTCCCGAAGTCCGTGCTCTCGGCCTTCTAAAACTGGATGGAACATCGGAAGGATGGACGTCAAGAGGTTCGTCGAGGTGCTCACAGCAGGTGAGCCGCTGCAGGGAGCTTTGGAGGGGACGGAAGAACTGGCAGCTCAAGACGTGGTGAACTCTACTATGAGCATCATTACGACTGCTTGCAAAGCTTCTATGCCCCGTCGAAAACCCCGGCACGGCAAGCCCGCAGTGTACTGGTGGTCAACTGAAATCGCTGAAAAGCGAAGGGAGTGTCACAAGCTTCGACGTGAGGCTCAACAGGCGCGGAACGGTGACGAGGCTTGCAACTGGGTGGCAGCATATATGTCGGCCAGGAAATGCCTTCGCAAACTGATCAACAGAGCAAGGCTCGCTGCTGGCAAGACGTCGTGGACAATGTGAACAAGGATTCGTGGGGCCTTGGCTACAAGCTGGTCATGCGGAAGCTTGGTGCCTTACGGAAGCCTTGTATACATGACGCGGAAAAATGGACGCGATCGTGCGGAGACCCTTCCCCGCCCATCCCATCCGTGTTGACGCTGTCCATGGTGAAACAGCAGTAGAGTGCCCACTTTTCACACAGCTGGAACTGGAGGAGGCAGTCCTCTCATTGAAAGCGAGGAAGGCTCCAGGTCCAGATGGTGTTCCAGCTGAGGTGTTGCGGCTCTCTATCACCATTGTCCTGACTTGCTGCTCAGCACATTCAACGCTTGTCTACGGGACGGGGTTTTCTCGGTACGATGGAAGGTGGCGAGGCTCGTGCTGATCAGCAAGGGGAAGGGAAATCCCGAATCGCCGTCTGCATACCGCCCGTTATGCATGCTAGACATGCTCCAGGTCCAGATGGTGTTCCAGCTGAGGTGTTGCGGCTCTCTATCACCATTGTCCTGACTTGCTGCTCAGCACATTCAACGCTTGTCTACGGGACGGGGTTTTCCTGGTACGATGGAAGGTGGCGAGGCTCGTGCTGATCAGCAAGGGGAAGAGAAATCCCGAATCGCCGTCTGCATACCGCGCTAGACACGGCTGGGAAAGTGCTAGAGAAACTCATCAAGGGAAGACTAACTGACGCGATTCGTGCTGCTGGGGACATATCTCCTCGGCAATACGGCTTTAGAGCAGGACGTTCTACTATTGATGCGATTGCAGAGCTGGTGAACGCTCTCCAAAGGGCAGAGGCATATAGTCGCACCAAGCGACGGATCGTCCTGTTGGTGACACTCGACGTCAGGAATGCCTTCAACTCCGCTAGATGGGTGGATATTCTGGACACGCTGGAAACCTCTTTTCAAATTCCAGAATGTCTAATGCGGCTTTTGAAGAACTACCTGAAGGACCGAAGCCTGCTCTACGACACGACACAGGGCCAACGAAGGATGGAAATTACATCGGATGTTGCCCAGGGATCTATCCTTGGTCTGGACCTGTGGAACGTGTCTCACGACGGGCTACTGAGACTTGAGTGCCAGATGAGTCGCGCTTGGTCGGCAATGCGGATGATGTTGCGGCTCTGGTCGCTGGACGCACCGTTGAACAAGCGCAACTTAGGCTAGGTATGCTAATGCGCCGAGTGAGGGACTGGATGACTCCTCGCGGACTCAGTTTAGCACTGGAGAAAACCGAAGTGGTCATCTGGACAGAAAAAAAGGGAATCCCTAGAGTAAGGACGATCAGTATTGGCGACTTACGAATCGAAGCCAGCGGTGAAGTACCTGGGGCTACTGATCGACTCGAAGATGAGTTTCTCTGAGCAAATCAGGGCAACGGCTGAGAAGGCTTCTTCGGGAATATCGGCTCTGAGTCGACTTATGGCCAACGCAGGTGGACCCAGCCCATCAAGAAGACGCCTTTTGATGAGTGCTGTAGGGTCAGTGCTACTGTACGGAGCAGAGGTATGGCGCGACGCTCTCAGCAAGGACGTATACCGAAAACGTTTGGTACAGGTACAGAGAAGAGGAGCACTGAGAATTGCATCTTCGTATCCAACAGTCTCTGACTCGGCGGTGAGAGTTATTGCAGGCGTGATACCTGTCGCCCTCCTTGCTAGAGAGCGCCGCACTATTTACCTGCGTCGAAACGAGGATGCGAGGGAGATGGTTGTCCGCAAGGAGAGACAGCGCTCGCTCAACGATTGGCAGCAGTCTTGGGTGAATTGCACGAAGGGAAGGTGGACTGCGAGCCTCATCCCGGACGTGAGACCATGGCTAAATCGAAGGCATGGTGAGACTGACTTCTATCTGACCCAGCTTTTGAGCGGGCAGTGGTGTTTTAAGTCTTACCTGCACAAGATTGGTAAGTCACGGTCCCCCGGTTGTCGGTTTTGCCCAGGGGAGGTGGACAATGCCTGCCACACATTTTTTGCGTGTACAAAATGGGTCAGGTTGCGAAGGGAACTCTACAGGGAGACGGGAGAGTTCACTCCTGATAATATAGTTGCGGTGATGATCGATTCGGTTGACAAATGGGACCAGGTAGCACATTATGCTCGGGCAGTCCTAAAATATAAAAGGGACTCACAGCAGCCGGGGGCGCTGGGGCTTGAAGGCGCCTCGCGGCGTAACAAAACGAGACCTGGCCCGAAGTAATGTGTCAAACGGTTTCAGGCTGGGTTCTCAGGTTGATAGGGGAGGTGTTTAGTGGGTAGTCCAGTCGCCTTCTTGCGAGCATGGGAGTCCCACACTCTGTGCATAAATGGCATTCACCTCCCTACCACAAAAATGTTCAAAGGATAGCAAAGGTTAAATAGGACAAGGACAATTGAACTCTAATCCATCCATTTCTATATACAAGACCTCAGCAATTGATGAAAAACATTCAAGTGGTTTTACTTACTAGGTTTGCCTAATATCGGTCCTGCCGGAGAATATGTGAGTATGGCCAAGCATTTCAACACGCATGACATAAAAATCGCTATGACGATTCGTGTTCGTCCATGTTTATGCATAAATGAATAAAAACTAAATGAATTTCCAATATTCGAAAATTATTTTTACGCTCCACTCCATATCTAAGGTACGTACCATGTAACACAACAAAAATCGTGACAGCAAAAATTAACAATAATGACAAGCAATTAAAAGCAAACAAAAATAATAAAATTAACATCCATACAAAGGTAAACTACATATTCAAAACGTGAAGCTTTCCACAAATATACACTACATCTTCTAAAATAAATAAATATATACTTTTAATCAATGCCACGTCTATTTCATATTTACTATTCTATTTAGCTGAAAAATTTACAAGTATATCTTCTTCTTCTTTTTCGTGGTAATTAAAAACGAAGTAATACTTGGTAAATATGTAATTCCAAATTAAGACGATGACTGATATAATATGTAAACAAGACGAATAAAATAGCGCATTTTTCCTAGTCAAGCTTAAGCTTCAAGTGTAGAACATGCTAGCGTATGTGCTCATGTGGGGATATATCATTTCCAGTATGTTTGCACATACGTAGAGCGAATAGAACGATAACCAGATAAATAGATAGATAGGTACACATATCGTAGTATTATACTGAATGTCATCAAACAAGATATATTGAATTTTACTTGCGTACTTCGATGGCTTTATGGAGGAGGGGGAAAAGAATGTCGCTATCAAGGTAACCATTACTAATGATGAGATTATATGTAATTGGTAGAGAATAAGAATGGTTTCAATTATTGTGAAATTTTAAATAAAATTCTGGGGAAAACGTAAAGAATCAAATGCTAACTATGAATGAAAATGAGCTTATCGAGAAGAAAATTGATTTCAGAAAAACGCTAAATCAAATAAGTTTTTACATTTGCGGTCAAGGCAATGAAAATTAAATTATTTAAATAAAATAAAGATTCATTTCGGCCAGTTTACCTTAACACTAATTGTTTCACAATCGTAACTCACGTTACTCATTACTTAACCGACAGGTTTTTTTTTATATAAGACCATGTCAAATTACATTCGTATCCAACAATAAATAACAATTCACATTTTTTCATTCTGTTTGTACAACTATTTCCAGAAAGCTCAGAATTAATGATTTGTGTTGCTCAGTACACTCAAAACGACAAATTGGTCGGAAAAACTACTGAAGTAACCAAAGCTTTGCAGTGCTCATATGACTGATAAACATATGAAACTGGAGTAGACTCATAATTACTCGCCTGAGGTATATGCTTTAAACAATTTTAATTAAATTACAAACTAACCTCTCTTTCCACTGATAAACAGTTATTTAACACATTAACTGAGTATTTATGGAAGATATACTGTTACAAAATCCAGACAAGAGGTTCTTTGCATTACAAATCGTCTGAGTAATATCTACATAAATTGCAAGTACACTTGGACGTCTGTTGGTGTACTCGCGTATCAGATTATTGCAGACTTCATCAAAGAACGATGATCACATGCCAGAGCCGCGGAGATCATGTGTGACCCATGGGAAAGTTAAAATATCGACGGGCATGTACCGCTGATTGCATACTATGCATAATGTAAGTTCAATAGTGACTTCATTGAGAATCCAAGTAGGTACATATTTGAGCGGTTTTTTTTCTTTTCTGTGCGATTAGCATATCTATAAGTTGCTATTAACGCGCAATCTTATCTACTACTCAACACTGCAATGTGCAAAGCCTTTCCAGTAAATGTGTAAATACTGATATTTAGATAGGTACGCTTAGAACCTAGTCACGGGTGAGCTGGTTAACGTGGACTCACTGCTATGTTTGTGCGTCACGTTGGAACAATTATATTGGATAAAAATGTGAGAAATGAGTTTCACATCGAAATAATTATGGGAAAAATTAATGTGCATATATGCAGCTCGAGGTTTGTAATGGATAAAACGATTACGATAGGGGCAAAGTGATCGGTTACTTACTATGAAGTAAGTCCAGCAATTCTAATGTTGAATCAATTTTCAGGAAATACACACATCCATTCCAAGCGGTTTTGAATACTAATAACTTGCAAAAATCAGTCTATTCTAGGTAGGATCGATTAGAATTCATAGAAATAATTCGGGGGGAAGCAATTAACCCTAATCACCCTGGGATGAGTCTCGGAGACTCATTTGAAATTGGTTCTTACAAAACTGTGACAGAATCATTTTTGATTGTCTACGGCGGTATATGTATTCTAATAATTATTATTTACGAACCTATATGTATAAAAAAAAATGTTTTATTTCAACTAACACAATCCCGATAGGGTCACTCTCAAAAAAGTAACGTTAACGCCTGCGATGAGTCTCACAGTCTCACTCACTCACTCACTCGCTATTCTATTTATAGACAAAATGCACGGAATAGAAGTAAAAAGGAACAGAAACGGGTCATTTTTTCTTCTCTATTTCTATGGACAACTGCTAATTTTGAATTATTATTGTGATTGTTATTAATAAGTGAACTGAACGAATATCACTGATATAATCATAAAAATACAGTGCTGAGTTTTTTGTGCAAAGTGAATTTTGTAAAGAAAGGTAAACAGAAATTGAATTAGTTTATTCATATTCTTATTATATGTAGAATGGCTGCGCGAAAACGACCATTGACGGATGATGAAATTCGACTGGCAAGGCAGGAAAGTGATGAAAATTCTGAAAACAACTCGCAACAGGATATTGAAAGTGATTTTTCCGATAGTGATCTGGACATATTGGAAAATGAATCCAATATCGCTGATGAGCAACTAATGTCAGAATCGGATAATGAGGTAGCGGAGCCAGCTGCGGAAGCAATGTGTTTTACTGGTAAGGATGGCATCCAGTGGCAATCAATCCCCTATCCACTCGGTAGGACTCCCGCACATAATATCATAAAAGGTGGGGTTCACAAAGTCAGATTAGTCCCGGGAAAACAAGTTGATTCGCCAATTGATGCTTTTTCTCTTATCATAAGTGATAACGTTATCGATATAATTGTCAAATGTACCAATTTGCATCGTTTGCAATTACACAAAGAAAAGTGGAAGAACACAGATGAAACTGAGATTCGTTGTTATATCGGACTGCTGATTCATGCTGGGACCAATAAACAAGGATGTTCAGATATGCGAGAATTGTGGCATCCTTTGTTTGGTAATATTTTATTCAAAGCAAGTATGTCCCGCGATCGCTTTGAAGTACTTAGTCAGTGCCTCCGGTTTGATGATAAAACCACGCGCTCAGTAAGAAGGAGCCACGACAAATTTGCGCCCATTCGTGAGGTTTGGGATTTAATAAATTCCAATTTATTAAAACGTTACATTCCTGGAGAAAACCTGACAATTGATGAGCAACTAGTGCCTTTTCGAGGTAGAGTATCTTTTCGGCAATATATTTCTTCTAAGCCAGATAAATACGGAGTGAGAATCTGGTGGATTTGTGACAGCACGAATAGCTATCCACTTCATGGAATTCCATATTTAGGAAAAGAGGGTCCGGATGGGTCCTTCAGTCTTGGAACAAAAGTGGTAGAAGAACTGTGCATCCCATTTCACAGAACAAACAGAAACATCACGTTTGATAACTTTTTCACTAGTTTTGAGCTAGCGCAAAAATTATTGAGCGTCGGACTGACTAGCGTTGGGACTCTGCGCAAAAACAAAAGGTGCTTTCCACCAAATTTTCTCCCCCATCGCCATAGACCTATAGAGTCAAATGTTTTTGGTTTTCGAAAAAATTTGACATTGGTAAGCTATGTACCAAAGAAAACCCGAGCCGTGATATTGTTATCGACGATGCATCACGACAACAGTATTGATGCCGAGAATAAAAACAAATCTGCTATCAATTTATTTTATAATGCTACAAAAGGGGGAGCAGATACATTGGATCAGCAATGTCATGCTTTTTTCGCAAGACGGAAAACAAAACGATGGCCAATGGCACAGTTTTACAACATAATTGACGTGGCCGGAGTAGCAGCTAAAATCCTGTGGCTAAATATGTATCCAGACTGGAATGCTGCGAAAGCAAATACGCGTCGTAAGATTTTTCTTCAAGAATTGGTGTTGGAATTAGTAAAACCAAACATCGAGAGGCGCAGTTCTGCATATCTCTCAAAATCGACAGTTGATGCTATGAACAGGGTTACAGGCAATAATACCGAAGAGCAGCTCCAGAACCCGCCAAATCTAAAGACAACAAAGCGAAGGTGCTATATGTGTCCAGCAGCACCTGGTCGCATGAACAAACAAATGTGCAGTGGCTGCAAGAAAAACGTTTGCAGTGAGCATGCAGAGAAAATCGTAGTTTGTAAGAACTGTATTAATAAATAATAAATTTAATTTTGTATTACATATTTTTCGAACTCTAATTATTTGTACTATTTCTATCTTTCATAATGACTAATAGAATAACTAGTCTAACATAATAAAGCACTTTCTGTATAAACTCTCATGAGTCCAAGAGACTCATCGCAGGCATTCATGTAAGTGAAATGACCTAGGGTGATTAGGGTTAAGTATTTCAATTTATGTACTACTCCAGAAAAAACTTTTACAACAGCAGCTAGGGTTGGCGTAGCGATAACGAAGCAATTTTTTCAAAAAAGGAACTATTTGCATCTACTTTGCAGTTATTTAAATCAGTGTAGGACTCGGGTGCCGGTTTTCTGGCACCAGCAATAACAAGGTATACGGAAGACAATGAGCTCAGCCTCGCGTAGGACCACGTGCTTGTCAGATAGCGATTCGCGGGAGCATATAGGGTGAATTCTTTAGTTGCGCCACAAACCCTTACTACAGAAATATTTAGTACGCGTATTCTGCTCTAATTACAGTCCATCACTTTATTCGCCAGGATTAACTCGAATTGACTCATATGAGCTAATTACAGATGCCGAAAAATTTTGTTGGTACGGGTCTTCCCCACGATTATCGCTGATTGAAACCATATTTTTAGCATAAAATTAAAAACAAATTCATTTTAGAGCCACTGTTTCAGCTTACCTGAAATGCAAACCATTTTTAGGCCATATCAAAAATTAAGAAAGCCAAACATTTCTCCATTATATTTATTAGACTGCAAAGCCTATATAAGTCACATCGAGCAAATGAGCATCACATTTAGGTTTTTTGATGTTGATGAATTTTGTGTGCGTGAATGCTTTTTAGCTTATAAACCGGCAACTGACTCTAGTGGAGAAGGGCTAACAGGCATATTTTTTGATGAAATTATTAATAAATACGATATTGATATGAATGATTGCAGAGGACAAGGATACGATAATGGTGCTAATATGGTTGGCCAATGAAAAGAAGTTCAGAGTCGCATAAGCAAAATGTTTCCCCGAGCATTTTTTAATCCATGTGGCTGCCATAGTCTCAATCTTGTTGTGGCTGATGCAGCTAAAACTTCAGTCAAATCAGTTTCATTATTTGGTATTCTTCAGCGCTTGTTGATTTTTTTTTAAACTCAACAAAAAGATGGGAAGATATAATAAAACAATTAAATAGTTTAACATTAAAAAAGTTGTGTGACATAAGTTGGGAAAGTAGAGTGAACAGCATACATTTGTTGCGGTATCAGTACACCGATGTAAAAAAAAAATGCCTTGAAAGAAGAGTATCGACAATTAACTGATCCCGTAGCGATTCGGAAGCTAAATCACTTATAACCAATTTAAAAAAAATCGAGTTTTTGCTGTCGTTAGTCATTTGGTACGATGTTTTATTCTACGTTAATCTTGTCAGCAAATACTTGCAATCAGAGCACGTAGACTTGACGGATGCCAAAAAAATGATGCACTAATGTTTAAAATTTTTGAAAGAATATAGAGACACAGGATTCACTACGGCACTAATCGCGGCAAAAGAAATAGCTCTAGAGTTTGAATCAGTTCGTACGAAAAAAACAGAAAATGTTCTCATATGAAAATAAAGACGACGTACCAACAGATCCAGTAATGTTATTTAGAACAAATGTTTTCTATCCTATGTTAGATACCGCCATAAACTCAGTAGAAGCCCGCTTCACACAACTTCCTACGCTTAAGTGCACTTGAGGTTTTCTTTATGATTTGAATAAAACCGTTGAAAATTTGGCGCAAGCATGCCTAAATTTGGAGAAAAAACTAACACATGAACATCATTGCGATATTTCAGGATCGAAGATTTCAACAGAGATTGTCATGGACAAATTCGTACCAAACCTCTGCCATTGCCTCTGCAATAAGTTCACAAGTTGCACGCGATAAAAATGATAGAGTCACCCGAGCCAAGTTACTATTGGAAACATTGTAAATAGAATATGTTATAATCGTTAATAACAGTAATAGTAAACATTGTAATGATTTTAAATCTACGTCCGAACGAGGAACCGACCTCTCATTGGTTCTAGACGTTAAGTCTGAGAAGTGCCAACGGATAGTACCAACCGGTCAACCAATCCGTGCACCGTAACCCATTCACGCGGTGGCTGCTTGTCGGCCAGCTAGATTGGAGAGGATTTCGGTCGCGGGTCTCCGAATGGATTACGCTCATCTACAATCTTCAGCCACCAATACATGCCCGTTTTCAAACGCGTCACAAAACAAAACCATACGGAGAGGAAAGCTACTTTACGTTACTCCGTATTTCTTCATTTAACCAGTCGAGGACAAAAATCTAATTTTTACTTCGCGTTCCCGAATTTCCGACGCGGTACCGAAACGTTTACGTTACTCCGTATTTCTTCATTTAACCAGTCGAGGACAAAAATCTAATTTTTACTTCGCGTTCCCGAATTTCCGACGCGGTACCGAAAAATGTGCTACGCTAACTCAACCCGACGAAAGCTACGCTAATAAAAAAGGCAAAACAACAAGGTACCGCGTACCGCGCGCGACGCGAAACCGACCTCAGCGGATTCCAAAGCATGACACAAAATCAATCCAAAAACCTAGCCAATTCCATTTTTTTATGGCGTTGCAATTACTAACTAAGATTTTTAACCCTATTCTGACTCAACTTATTAAAACCTATCGTTTTTATGACTGCATCGCCAACGTCTTCAAAGTCTATGCAACATTGTAAGCAACATTCCCTAAAGTTAGACATTAGAGAGCAATTCCATTTTATCCTGTTTTTCTTCATAAGATCATTTTCGGATTGTGTTCATATTTTATATCCTAGCAGCTTATCTTCAACTGACTTAAAACTAATGATTTTAATGTATTCCCAACAAATACATTCATATTTAATCTTAATCTAATTTACAATATTCGAAATGGGTTTTTAATAGAAAAAAAGAAAAGAAAATTGTCTTATTTCATTATACACACACGTCAATGAACTTTGTGCATAACTTTCCTTATCTCTTACTAATTGTTTAAAACTAAAATTTTAGTTATTATATATAATAAAGTAATACGACATTGCAATAGAACATAATTTTTGACATGTTTAACTGCGATTCGCGCTGCTTTCTATGAGAAATTTACAATTACAGGTTAAAATCTGCCTTGAGACAATTTTGCTTTGATTGGTCCATGTAACCAATTGACGACAAAGATCAGGGAAAACGACAACCCTTTTTCAGTTGAGTTACGTTTACTCTATTTTATGCTGAACTTTAAAACTGTACAGATCTCTGTGATTAATAGACAGTTATCTACATAATCAAACGTCTTCTAAAACAAAAATTTTCTACCTTTTACCGTTGTTTAATTTATATGTCCCTCAGATTGGATCGGATTTAACTGGTATGCAACATACTGTAATATGGCTCTGTAGATCCGGGGTTTACAAGCAAGCACAATATTTCCAGCTTTTTGAGGTGCGTGAGCGGTTCCAAATCGCCCAACTCTTGAATATTGTTCCCAGTAAGAACTACTGACTCCAAATTGGGGATAGATTCATGCAAGTAATCGTCCATTCGTATTATCCGGTTGTTGTTTAATAGCAGGCACTTTAATCTAGGCAAATACGGACATCCATTACGTTTGCGTAGATCATAACCACAGAAGTCTATTGTATCGAATTGGTCCAGTGTAGCTCCCAAATTTTCTATTTGCGGTGTTTTGTATCCTCGTAGATCTAGTTCCGTTCTCTGCATGGATTGATTGATGATATCCGCGATGAGTTTAACTATTACAAAAAACGTTATTTTAATTCGAAGCGGAAAAACAAACTTTGCATTCGCCGACTTACCAATTCCAATTTCTGATAAATTTACCACTACTTTTGAATAGTCGATGGATATCTGGGATGACCATTTTGTAGGAAAGTTCTTCTTCCTGTTATTTTTAAACCTATTGATGCTTGTTGGCACCGCTTTGGCTGCATATACCGTATTAGAAGCGGCGCTCGGTGTTCTGTCTGGATTAGCCTGCCCACGAATATTCTCACTCACATTCAAGTTGTAAACTGGGTTCGGGCGATAAATGGGAAGTGTATTATAGTGTATGACGTCGGTATACTCATTCGAGTTGCCAATACTCACCATCATTTGGTTGAGTTGAATTTGACCGAACTGTCGGCACACTCCGGGACTTCCTCATGGGTGGCGGCCACTACCTCCACACTTCACTCCCATGTGGCTGTCAAATCCGGTTGACATCCTACGACAAAATTGACGTGGCATGTGCGCTGGTCGCAACCAACGTGAAATGACAAGCCACCTAGCAGCAAAGTGTGTTAGTAGTGGTCACCAGCGGCGTCGCATGATTCATTACAACATAGTATGTAAGTTAGGACGATAGTTGAGCAAAAAATGCCCTGAATAATGGCTCTGCGAAAGCGCGTCTCCAAATACAAACCTTTGAAAAATGCACGAATCGTTGGCGGTACACATATCAATCCACATGCTGCCTTTTTAATCGAGACTTTGATTGAATTAGGTGCAACGATTCGATGGGCGGCCTGTAATATACTATATACTCGACACAGAATGAAGTTGCTGCCGCATTGGCTGAAGCAGATTATCCGATATTCGCATTGAGTGGTGAGACCGAAGGAGATTTTTGGTGGCGCAACGATAAATGTGTAAATGCTGAAAATTGGCAACCAAATATGATTTTGGATTATGGAGGTGATGCAACACAGTTAATGTTGAAGAAATATCCCGCCATGTTTAAAATGGTTAAAGGCATGGTAGAGGAAAGTGTCACTGGGGTATATAGACTGTACCAGCTATCACAATCTGAGAAGTTAACAGTCCCAGCAATGAATGTAATGGATTCCGTCACTAAAATACGATTTGATAATTTGATAGCTGCAAAGAGTCTATTATTGATAGGTTAAAGCGTTCAACAGACATTATGTTTGGTGGGAAGCAAGGGTTCATTTGCGGATATGGTGAAGTTGGAAAAGGATGCGTACAAGCATTGGAAGGATTGGGGTGAACCATGTATATCATTCAAAGTGACCCTACCTGCGCTCTTCAGGCCAGCATGAACGGTTTTCGTGCGGCGAAACTTAATGAAGTTATTCGAAATGTAGACATTGTTGTTACCGCCACCGGTAACAAAAATGTAATTCGTGATCATATGGACAAATCAAGGATGGGGGTTTAGTCGGCAACATGGGGCTCTCGAATTCCGAAATCGATGTGAATAGTTTACGGACTCCAGTTTGATCGCAAGTAGACCAAATTAATTGGCCGGGTGGTAAACGAATCATCTTGTTGGCTGAAGGATGATTAGTGAATTTATTGTGCTCAACCATCCCATCGTTCGTTGTTTCGGTAACATCTACTACACAGGCTCTGGCATTGATAGAATTATTCAATGGTTAGAATTATTCAATGGATAGACGATTACCTAGCAAGCTTACATCTTCCCACATTCGATATCATCAACTCCTAGAGAAAATAAACATAAACAAACGGAAGACACTTGACGTCTCAATCAGGCACGGCCACGAACATTGAAAATAAGAACAACTAAATAAAAAAACACAGGGAAAAAGTCACGGATATCTGAAGATCCGAAGGGTCAATGGTGGTACTAGAATCCACGAGTCCAAGAAGCCGCGGCCAACTTCACCGAAGGGTTTTTTTCAATGCGGCGAAAAATCCCATCCAAGGCGAGGACGGACCGAATACTGAGCGAGGAACCCGTGTGGGAAGGTCGCACCATCGAACTAGGGAAGAAATCGCTGATAACAGTTCTTGAGTTGGGTTCTGTTTTTTTTTGGAACACGAGGGCAAGGGAAGAACGTGGTTGTCACCGAAACGATTACTCCGGAAATTCTTCCAGGAAGGAAAAAAAACATCGGGCCGATAAGGACTCACCTCGAGGAATTGGTGATGAATTTTATCCGAATATACGCGGCTAGCAGGAGTCGAGCAACGGGACACAATCGAAGCGGAAAATTTACCGGGGGCCCCTGTCGTCGAGTTAATTGAGTTAAGCAAGAATTTCATTGAGGTTGCTTGAAATGAGAATCATAGCTTACGAATAATAATAATACTTGGACGTTCAGTGAATCGGATTTACTTTTAATTCTTTTCTTCCAACCAAGAAACCGCTAGAAGTGAAGTGTGGGACTTGGTTCGGGAGTGAATGTGAAAATTTTAAGGCGCCCATTTTCTGCGCCCATATTCCACAAGTGCTGGGGTATATTAGGTCTTTTGTTTGGTTTCGAGTCCCAGCTCCCGGTGAAGGTAATTTCTCGTCGATTAGGGTAGATTACGCGATTGTCGCGGGAGTTTGTTGGGTGGGTTGTCCTAATCTTCTAGGTTGGTACGCAGATAAAGGTAGTGATTGTTTCCCCTAAAAGTGAAGACTCCGATGCGAGCCAAGCTCGTCTTGAGGCTTGGGGGACAAATTTACGGGTAGACGAGTGGCGCCCACGCCCGTCTCCGACGGAACGACCCGGGACCCAAAACGCCCCCGGCCGGAGTCGGCATGCATGGTTGAATAATCTTCTCGGGATAGTTTTACCTCCTAACAAGATTATGTTTGAAAAATTTTTTAGATGTTGATAAAGGTCACCCGAAAGCAGTCCTTGAGATCTTAACATTCAACAATTGGCAAAATACGTTCCCTAATACTTGGACAGCTCTGCGGATTTTCGTAAACATTCCGGTTACAGTGGCCAAACGTGTTTTAGCAAGCGGAAGTTAATTAAAACATACCTTAGGTCGATTCTTGCAGAAGACAAACTTTCTGACCTGGCCTAAGTGTCCATTGAAAATGAAATTCCTCAGACGTTGTCTTATGAGGAGGACATAAACGCATTTACAAATGCAAAATTTCGTGAGCGGAGATTACTTAAAATTGCCAACTTGATGATTTGAATATATTATTATGTACTATTTTTATTATAGCTTAACAAGTTAAGAATATTCATAGAATCAAGAAGTTTTGAATAAATACTGTTCTAACTGAGAATAAAATAATACAAATGTATGATTTCAACATGAAAGGAATGTTTACGATAAAGATATAAGTAAGATTTAAAAAAATTTATTGGGCCAATCGTTACAATTCTTTAAAATCTTTCAAAGTAGGCTCCTTCTCCGTCGATGCAGCGCTGCAAGCACGATTTCCAAGCAATGAAAGCGTCACGGAAGGCATTCTCCGGAATAGCCTTAAGAGCCGCGGTGTAAGCTGCTTGGAGCCCCTCTGTCGTCTCAAAATGCTTGCCTTTTATCAGCCTTTTCAGGCGACGAAACAAAAAGAAGTCAGGGGGGCCACATCTGGGCTGTAGGCCGGCTGCGGAAGCGTTGGGATGCCGGCCTTGGTCAGGTAGCTGTTCACAAGAAAGGCGATGTGAACCGGGGCGTTGTCGCCGTGCAAATTCCAGTCAGCTGCGATGTCTTGTTGGACCCGATTGACCCTTCGTTTAAGTCTCTTGAGCACTTCCACGTAAAACTTGGCATTGACGGTTTGTCCAGGAGGAAAAAATTCACGGTGGACGATGCCTTTGGTGTCAAAAAAGACAATGAGCATCGTTTTCACTTTGGATTTGCTAATTTTTCCCTTTTTTGGATTGCCTTTTTTGTCTTGGGACCATACTCAAAGATCCATGACTCATCACCTGTGATTACGTTTTTATAAAATTGGAGGTCACTTTCACACATGTTAAAATTTTCTTGACACACTTCCACTCGCCGCAATTTCCGGTCGTCAGTGAGCACTTTTGGGACCATCTTCGCGCACAACTTGCGCATGTTCAAATGCTCCCTCACAATGTCATGAACCACAGATTTTGGTAAATTTGACATCTGGGCAATTAAACGAATACTTAGTCGACGCTCTGAGTTCAAAACTTCGCGTACACGAGTCACATTGTCGGTGTTTGTCGAAATCGAAGGTCTTCCAGCACGGTCTTCATCGGCGACCTCTCCCCGGCCCTTCGAAAAAGCCTTGTGCCACCGAAACACACCACTTCTTGCTAAAGCAACATCTGGGTAGGCCTGCTTCATCATATCAGACGTTTCTGTCGCAGATTTACTGAGTTTCACACAGAATTTAATTGCATACCTCTGCTCTAACGAACGCTGCATTTTCAGCTTGCAGTAATCACGGAAACACGTCGCGCGAAAAAGCCTGTCCTGACTCTCCAGGCGCTCGGAGATAGCTGAACAGCCGCTTCTTCGTTAGCTAGGAACCCCATCTACCGAGCCCAGTCCGTGCACGTGCGCTCCGAAGTACAGTCGCGACGGAAGAGAATCAGTCCTTTTACTTTCCAGACAAACCCTATATATATATATATATATATATATATATATATATATATATATATATATATATATATATATATATATATATATATATATATATATATATATATCTATATATATATATATATATATATTTATGTATATATATATATGTATATATATATATATATATATATATATATATATATATATATCTATATATTTATGTATATATATGTATATATATATATATATATATATATATATATATATATATATTGGGAGCGCAAATTAAAAATGCGTGAGTTTTTCGAAATTTTGAGAATTTATTTCAAAAAAAATTGTAACAGACAGATCAATCGAAGTATTGTCCATCGCTAGCCACTACTTTTTCTCATCTTTCTGGCAACATACGGATACTGCGACGAAAAAACGACTCGTCTTTTGACTCAATCCTCGAACCGACCCAATTTTTGGCTTCCTCATAAGAACGAAAATGCTGATCAGCCAGGTCATGCGTCATCGATCGGAACAAGTGGTAATCAGAAGGAGCAATGTCTGGGCTATACGGTGGGTGGGGTAGGACTTCCCATTTGAGTGTTTCAAAATAAGTTTTTATGGGTCTTGCAACATGTGGCCGAGCGTTATCGTGCTGCAAAATCACTTTGTCGTGCCTTTCCAAATATTGTGGCCGTTTATCACGCAATGCTCGGCTCAAACGCATCAATTGAGTTCGATACGAAGCTCCTGTGATCGTTTCACTCGGTTGCAGCAGCTCATAGTATATGACACCCAGCTGGTCCCACCAAATACACAGCATACGCTTCTTTCCATGAATATTCGGCTTTGCCGTCGATGTTGAGGCATGACCGGGGTAACCATATGATTTTTTTCGCTTGGGATTGTCGTAGTGGATCCACTTCTCATCACCAGTAACGATGCGATGCAAAAAACCTTTCCTTTGTCGCCTTTGAAGCAGCTGTTCGCAAGTGAAAAACCGCCTTTCGACGTCTCTCGGCTTTAACTCGTACAGTATCCAATGTCCTTGCTTCTGAATCATTCCCAATAGTTTCAATCGATGGGAAATGGCTAGGCGTGTAACTCCAAACAATTTGGCAAGTTCTTCTTGCGTTTGACATGAGTCCTCATCGAGTAATGCCTCCAATTCAGTATCTTCAAACTTCTTCGGCTGTCCTGGACGTTCTTTGTCTTCCACATCAAAATCACCACTTCTGAAACGCACAAACCACCTCTCGCACGTTGAAATCGAAAGAGCACACTCCGGATAAGCTTCGGAGAGTAATCGATGCGATTCAGCTGCACTTTTCTCCAAATTAAAGAAGTAGATCAAAACTTCCCGCAAATGCTGCTTTGTGGGCACAAAACTTGACATATTGAGAGCCAAAAAAACTATGTTGTTTACACTCCGGGCAAATGACACATACTGAAAATGAAAGCTATGGAATGAGGTTATGATATGAATATAGTTTCAGTATTGTCTGATGGGTATATCCCGAGCTACGCCATCTGTTGTCAATCCCGCATTACTAATTTGCGCTCCCAATATAAATATATATATATATATATATATATATATATATATATATATATATATATATATATATATATATGTATATATATATATATATATATATATATATATATATGTATATATATATATATATATATATATGTGTATATATATATATATATATATATATAAATATATATATATATATATATATATATATATATATATATCTATATATATATATATATATATATATATATATATATATATATATATGTATATTATGTATATATACGTATATTTACATTTATTATACATATATATATATATATATATATATATATATATATATATATGTATATATATATATATATATATATATATATATACACAAAGTTTGCAATAAGAAGTGTTATTTCGATTTTAAAACAATGCCATTTTTTAAATATAAATGATCGGATGTTTATTTCATAATACAGAGGAAGGTATGCCGTTACTAGTGGAAGATAACATCAGGCAAATGACCACCACGACCACGCTTACAGGACCATATACTTTTCATGAAATTTTACATAACGATAGCGTCAGGAATTCCATCTTTGAGGTCTTGAATCGACGCTGGGCTGTTGGCGAAGAAGAACTTGCAAGGTGTTAAATCACAAGACCTCGGCGGCCAATTGTGATCACCTCTTCGAGAGATAACATGGGCCGGGAACTTTTCCCGTAAAAGATCAATGGTTTCGTTGCTTGTGTGGCGCATAGCGCCGTCTTGTTGAAAGTAAACGTTGTCCAGATCAATACCACGCAATACCGACCATAAAAAATCATTAATCATCTCTCGATAGCGCAATCCATTCACCGTAATTGTTGCTCCAGCCTCATTTTCGAAAATGTAAGGTCCAATGACACCGCCGGACCATAAACCGCACCAAACAGTCACACGTTGAGGATAAAGAGGCTTTCCAACAATAACTCTTGGGTTTTTCGAGCCCCAAATGCGACAATTTTGCTTGTTGACGAAGCCACCGAGGTGGAGATGGGCCTCATCACTCAAGATGATTTATCGATGGAATTCCGGATCATTTTCATGCATTTCAAGTACCCAATCAGGAAAGACACGACGTTGCTGATGATCGACCGGCTTGAATTCTTGTGTTAACTGAACTTTATAAGCCTTAAGACCCAAATCTTTCTGCGAAATACGGTGTAATGACGTTTGTGGAATGCCTAATTCCAAAGAACGACGAGGAATGGACAAACCTGGGTTTTCTTCAACACTTTCGGCTACAGCAGCAATATTCTCGGCTGTTCTTGAGTGACGTACACGGGTTTTATTCTTCACATCATTAAGTTGTCCCAACAGCTTGCATTTTTCCACCTATCTCTGTACTGCGGTCCGACAAGGTGCTTTACGACGACCCAAAAATGTTCGAGTTTTACGAACTGTCTCTGCCAAATTGTCACCATTTTTAAAGTGAATTTTAATAAGTTCAATGCGTTGTTGAAGCGTGAATCGTTCCATTTTTATTAATGGCGTAGTTTCTACTCGTCAAATGTCAAAAAATGACAGCTTCAAAAGTGACATTTACCGAAATAGCGAGCTTTCAAAATAAGACCTCTTATTGGAAAACCCTTTAGCTTCTATAGTTTGGAAGAAATTTTTGTGACGCACGGCAAGACGTACAGACGGATGGACGAACGGACAGATGGGACAGGAAAAAAATAGGTTTTAGCAAAATTTCTTCCAGGAGGCCCTTAAAAATCATGGAGCTAGATCCAATAAAAAATAACTTAGAGGCTGAAATTCGTTGAACTTTACTGATAGTAGTAGGATTTGACGTTTTCGTCAGTAAAATTGTATTAGTATCATTGAATTGGATGAAACCAGCCATTTAAACAGTTCTTTAAAATATCATTTTATTCTTTGAGTTTCAATAAAATATTCCGACGTTATACCCATTTGAATTTCCTCCGATTGCACCAATTATATACGACTTTTCGAACCAGACACTACGCTTTTGATTGAATGTTCCCCAAATTTTCAAATAAAATGAATAACAAAATAAATTTAAGATTCAGGTCAGCCAAGGATTTTAGTAATATTGGAACAAAATGTTGGCTGGTCAAAATGGAGTTCTTTTGAAGCAAGGATATATTTGTTATGCATTTAACAAAAGTTTTTCTTAGATTAAATCATTCTATTTATCCACATATTGTAGGTTAACTACTAAACCTTTTGACATGAGCGTAGTTCTGTCTACCCAACTTGTTTTTTTTTTTTTTTTTTTTATTTTGCTTTAGCACTAGAGTCCCTTTCGGGTTTTCGCTTAGCGATAGTTAAGAGTATCTCATTAGCTTGATCGAATGTTTTGGCACTCGAGAAGGTGATATGATCAGTACCACGCTTCGGCAATATGCCCGTCCACCCAGCTGCCATTCATTCTGATTTCATTAAACCAGTGTGTATCATAACTGAACGAGCTTATAGTCCATTCGAAGAATCACTCGAAACAAATCTCGTTGCCGCCAACGGGATTCGAACCAGGGACCTTGGGCTTACAGGGGGAGTTACTCTAACTACTACACTACACGGACTACCCTAAAATTCTTTAGAATCAATCTATTATAAAGAAAAATGTCTTTCAAGGATGGTCAGGTTACTTTTGCGGTACAAATTTCACTTCCCGGGTTTCGTGACATTTTGGCGTCATTCGATTGGGCTTAGTGTAAAAAGTCATGTTCGTCCTGGAAGTTTGTGCGAAAGGTTTTTAGTTTTCAAGGAAATTAAGAATAAAACTCAGCGTTTTTCCATATAAATTAGCTCCTCTGACATCTGCTGGTGGTTTAAAGAACAACAAATTAAATGTCAATTAACACGAAAAAGTGCGTTATCATGCGATAACTAAACTAAGTTTTATTAAACCGAGCCCGATTGAATGGCAACAAAATTTTGTGAAACCAGAGGAATGAAATTTGCGGCATTTTGACAGAATATCTATCCTACGTAATAAATTTTTACTGACTATACATAAAGTTTTCTAAGAAAGCCACTCGCCTGGAAGGCTTCTTTTTCAAAATTAAGCTAGGCTAATCATACAAGATATAACAATTGAAACGGTCACTTACTTACTTAGTGATAAATATTCCTTTTGGCGTTTTGAAATCCAATTTGACGGCAGATCTCGCGAAGGCACTCTTTAAACACTTTCAATTTGAAAAACTCGAGAGATAAATTGTGAAATAGGCACTGAATAGAAGGATTCTCTAGAATTTTATTCACGTTTAACTTGAGCACCACCAAATTCACAGCGCACTATGTAACAATGGAACCAACGAAATTCAACACTATTGAATTGTATGCAGAAAACAACACAGTTTGTATATCGTCGTAGAATATGTAAAATGCACGACGCAAGGTCAAGTATGATTCAACATTGAATTACGTGTAGGAGGATTCTCCAGAGCAGAAAGGGTTAATCCAGGATCCTTGACGTAAACGACAGAATGGATTCAGTGTCACTGAGAGAATTTTCACTCCGGTTTAAAACAGTTTTGCGAAATTCTATTAAACAAACGCAGTTGCACGCGACGACCGTAGCAGTTTGCAAAATTGATGTTTTCGAGGTAAATCTAGTTTCAAATTATAACACAAAACAACAAAATGACGTACGTTTTATCGCAACCGTAAATAATTGAAAAGGGATTTTCGCATAGATCTCGAACGATTAAACACGCGTTGAACAACAACACGATCAACAGTACACTAAGCGTTTTTACGAATCGCGCGAACAACAGCACAAAATACAACGGCAGCGAAATTTCCGCTCTCAATGCGTTGTTGTGCGTTCTGGGAGTATTTTCAATTTTCACCACTTCGCGGGCCCCGACACGCTCTAAGAACAAGTTTAAATGGCCTGGCGGAAAGAATCGGAGGCAGAAGACCAAGAAAGCGACACATCCATAAAGAGGACCCAGTAGAACCCAAAAATTCTGATCTGCTTATTGTTACCGTGCGTCTCAGAAAACAATTCACAACCACGCTGAAATTTTATTCTCCAAAATTCGCCGCTTCCAACTGTCCCGCCACAATTCCGTCGTTTGTGTCGAGCCAAGAGAAGAATCACCAACAGCCGCGTCTTGTCTCGAGTCTCAACGAACGCCGTTCCTCGATCACCTGAGCGCGTGTTCGGGCTTTTTGTTGTTTTTTCTCTCACCTATCGGCGTCTGCTTCTTACCTGGCCGCCGGCGAGCATGAACCTCGTCTTGAGAAAAGGTAAAGGTGCGCGCGATTACACACACCACACTCAGCCCAAATTGAAGAGGTCACACACAATACAATAGGAAATTGGAAATTGTCGTAAAACAGCGCATACATACGCGCGTACATTTTCTTGTAAAACATACGAACACACTGACCTATTGTCGCCGGGCTCAAATGATCGCGACGTCGCATAGAACTCCACGGCAACGCCGTGCAGCAATTCTTTTCCCATGTGATGATCACATCCACATCCAAGCACCCTCAATTATTGAGTACGCTGATGCGGGGACACAGGACTCATCAAATTTCTATAAATGACGCAGTGGCGGCTGGTTTGCCGGTTCCAAAGCTGCTATAAGTTTGAATTGCTGCTAAGCTCCGATTCATAGTGAAGAATGTGGCGAAAAGGGGGAACAACCAATTGATCGTAGTAGGATTCTAGTGTAGATTGAATATTGCATGCTACAAGTTGTCGCCTCTGGTTATCGTGTTGAGAGCCAGGAAAAGCTGGAAAATTACTGGCGCTAAGGGAATCGATGACGCCACTGTTGAATGATGTAGATAACGGATGTAAAAGCTCAAACGAACATATGATGTTTGGGTTGCGTGTCGTCATTCGGGAAACGTATAAAGAGAAACTTTGGTTACAGACTGTTGGCTGTTGATTTATACAGGAGAACGAGGCTTTTGTGGAACGTTTTGTTTACGAGATATTTTCCTACTCGGATTGCTCGAACAAAGCAGTGAAATTTTCTAATAGGTGGCGGCTTTGTGATAGAACAGATGAGTAACTTGTAAAAGGCGCGATTAATTTGAAATGAATTAAAAATATTTTGGTAGTTGCAAATAAATCATCAACTAAAGCTCAATAATCAAATAGTTTTATGTGGATTATGGAAGATAAGCTCCTAAAAGGGTTCAATAAGTTAGAAAAATAGGAACAAGACGACAGGCTTAAGACTTGGGGAAAAATACGTTGCAATACTATCTTTAATGTGATTTTTAATGCATGGTGGAGAATATACAATCTTGAATAACAATAATCAAACCCCAAATACGACGTTATTAAGTTCTTGCGATAGTTCATGACATTATGTAAAATAAAAATAATAGCGCACACAGTTACAAGCTGGAGTCATTGCAGCTATAGAAATAATGAACCAGCCAAACAAACGTAAAGTGATCCTCTTAAAAATATGAAGTAAAATATGGCCAAAAATTGCGTTAAAAATTAAATTGAGCCCAGAAAAAAACTGACCATAGATGAAAACGATCGAATGATGATTCAAAAAGTCTGAAGACATATGTTTAAAGGCCTAACAGGTATCCGAAGAAGAAATAAGTTGCTTTTGCGAGGTATGCCGATCCAAGTGTGATCAAAAAACACACTTTGAGTAACATGTTGCAGTAATAGAGTAGCCCGGTGAGACAAACTGCTCGAGGGACCTTCACGAAAAAAGCAATTTCATAATAATAACGCAATAAGTGCGGAAAAATTTGATTCGCAACTTATCAATGATATTATTACTAACCCTAAATAAACCCCGACATTATCACCACTACTATTATCCATAAAAAGTTTTTTCAATTCCTATTCAATGAGCCTACAATAACATTTCAATTGACTAACGAATAAAAACGATAATGGCAACACCATTGCTGGACAATTTAGCAAAGCATTTGCAAGATTCGTTGGGATAAGAATCTGCCATTACCGTCTTGAAGAAGCTCGTCGATGGAGGCGGTAAACGGAATAGATAAGACGTGGAACTTAAGTGAAAATTTTATTTTACAAATCGTATTTGCAAAGGTGGAGAATTAATTTCGTCACCTTATGTGACTAATATTGTTTGACTTAGTTGCTAAAATCATAGATGCATGCATGTCTCATGTGGCCACATTTTGCATCGCCACAGACGCGGGTGTCAGCAGTTTCGCGTGATGTTGGGATCATTATGTTGACTTATACGCGTCAGCGAAACGATCGGAAGACACAAACACCACATTTGCATGCATGATGTGGCCGCATGAACGCATTGCAATGCGAAACCAAAGTTCCTTTCCCGTACCAGACGCGGGCGTCAGCGGTTTCCGGGCATGGAATGCTTGTGGACGCTCAAGCGTCAGCATTTTCGTGCGTGGGAACTGCTGGCGCCTTTTGCTCGGTGTGGGAAGGGAATCGTCAGTCGTCATCAGATCGTCGCGATACACAGGTCGCTAACAAAGTATTTAATTAGATCATTGTTAAATATTTTACATGTTTTTATGTTGAACAAGGTTAAACAGTTTTGCAATTATAACATCATTACGTTATTGTGTAGTAGAGAGCTAAATTGGAAAGGAATATTTTGGGAAAATCGAGTCCTGTAAATAAATTTAAACGTTTCAAGTGAGAATTTTGAATTTGTGCGTGAATTTATAAATGCACTGTATCTAGAAGAAAGAGACCAGGACAAAAGAGTCCTGGCGCAAACATTTTGGAGGCCCCGGCGAGATTAACACTCGCAATCTCGTCTGAATTTGGATTACCAGTGTCAAGTGGTGGTGGTGTTGTGCCGGTAAATGTGCCTGTCGTGCGTGCGTAAAATAAAATGGTTGATACGGAGGTCATGTTCCGGGAGCTGAAGGTATTGGCCAGAGCTGTAGAAGCCGTAATCTCCAACTATAAGAAGGATTCGGCCAGCCGCAAACTAGATGTCGGCTACTATGAAGAGCGGCTTCGGCGTTTAGAAACTGCCTGGGAGGAATTCGAACGCAAGGACACCGAAGTTCGATCCTTACCCGAAATCACACCGGAACACGACTACTTCAAGGGCGAAACGTATGAAACGACCAAGATAAATTACGACACTTTTCAGAAGCACTTCCTCGAAAGGATCAACGCTCTAAAGGGCACGGCACTGCCAATGTCGCAGCCACCCTCATCAGCACACGATAGCAATGACAAGCCTTCAGCCGCACTGGTCTCGGTACAGAAAAATGCAGTTTTCACATGCAAGTTGCGACGGTATCGGGCCTCGGCAGATTTACTGAGAAGGACGATGGCTCGCCCAGAACCGCCAGAAAACACGAAGACTTGGTGTAGGGCTAGAGCGGAGGCGGTGCAGCGAGGCTGGCAACAATTGGATGAGCTTCATCAGCAAGTCTATGAATTCTGTGAGGATCCTGAAGCGCAGGGCTTTAATTTGGAAGAGCATATCCGGTTGGAGGAGGACGTGCAGGACTGCATTGTTCGCTTGCAAGTAAAGGTCAACGCCACCACCGAAATGCCGCCCTCGTCTGTTACGCCTGCTGCGACTCCAGGCTTGGTGCTCCCAAAAATTGCTTTGCCCACCTTCAACGGAGATTACCTCCACTGGCGACATTTCCGGGATTTTGCATAACCAGCCGATGTCCGCGTGCCAGAAGCTTTGGTATCTGAAGGTTAACCTTACAGGAGAGGCTGGATCCTTGATCAGAAACTTTGCGTTGTCAGACGAAAATTATCTAACTGCCTGGAAGACACTTAATGAGAGATTTTACAATCGACGACTCTTGGTGTCGGCCCTCATCGACAAATTAATGGGGCAGCCATCTCAGGCCAGTGAAAAACCGTCAGCGGTAGCCATAAAGTCGCTGCATGACACCACACAAGAGTGTCTCAGAGGCCTGGAAAACCTGCAAATATCCACAAGGGATTGGGATCCATTGCTACTGCACATTTTGCTGCGAAAATTGGATTCGACAACGCATGCCCTTTATCAGCAATCTTTAGCTAACCCGCGCGAGCTGCCACCTTTGAAGGGTTTACTGGATTTCCTACAAATGCGATTCCAGGCACTCGAAGCGCTTGGTAGTACGCCTAAGGACCCAGACCGCAATCACAAGAAGGTTACCAAAGCTACCGTGGCCGCCGTGGCTGCATTGCGATGCCCAAGGTGCTCGCAGGATCACCCGCTATACTACTGCCCTGAGTTTCTCCAAGACAACGCTGTGAAAAGGCTAAACCTTGTACGTTTAAAGAAGCTATGTGTAAATTGCTTGCGAGAAGGTCACCAGTCTTCCGGCTGCGCGGCAAGAAGCTGCAAAGAGTGCGCCGGAAAACACAATACCTTGTTACATATGACGCGAAGCAAAATCTCCAAGCAGACCAAGATGACAACGCCTGGCTCCACAGTCAAGAAGCCAGACATTCAGCCGCCACCTGTGCCGCCCGCCCTCACGTTGACGGCTTTCATGCAATCTGGAGCGAGGAAAAATGTTCTGTTGAGCACAGCCGTTGTGAAGGTGGTTGCCAGCAATGGAAGAGTGACCGACTGCCGAGCAGTATTGGACCCTGGCTCGCAAATCAACCTAGTAACCGAGCGCATTATCAAGAAACTAGGGCTAGCGGCTTCGCCGCAATTTGCACTGATTGAGGGAGTGGGTGGAAACATCGAGAAGGCGCATCGTAAGGTGGAGCTTGGCCTAGTCTGGATATGCCGCGCAGTTGGAGGCCTACGTCCTCGATCAAATCATATCTCCTCAACCTTCTCAGAGTCTGGACACATCGGAATGGCAGATTCCTGGGAATATCATGCTGGCGGATCCTGAATTCCATCGAACGGAGCGAATCGACATGCTGCTGAGTGCGGAGCATTTCTACGAAGTTCTTGCCATCGGGCAAATCAAGTTGGGCCCTGAACTCCCTGTGCTTCAGAACACGCTCCTCGGTTGGATTGTTGCCGGAAAGGTAGTAACACCTCAAGGGCTACCAGTAACGTGTGGAGTCCCCACGGAAGAGACTCAGCTGACTCAAGCTATCAAGCGATTCTGGGAGGTTCGGATCCACAACACAATCTCACAGCGACTGAAAGAGCGTGCGAAGTACATTTCGCCCAGACGACTCAACGTGAATCCGATGGCCGGTTCTTGGTACGGCTCCCCTTCAGGGAACATCCCAAAGGGCTGGGTGACTCGCAGGACGTTACCATACGCAGGTTCATGGCGATAGAGCGCAGACTGGAGAAGAACCCCGACCTAAGACGGCAGTATTGCGAATTCATGGACAAATACGAACGACTGGGACATATGGAGCAAATCACATGGTCAGCGAATAAGAAAGCACATTATTTTTTGCCGCACCATTGCGTCCTGAAACCAGGTAGTAGTACCACTAAATTGAGGGTGGTTTTCGACGCGTCCAGCAGAACATCAACGAACGTTTCTCTGAACAATATCCTACATACAGGACCCACGATTCAGGATGATCTATTTGCGATTTTGATCCGTTTCCGTTTGCCACGCTTCGTTTTCACTGCCGACATTGTCAAAATGTATCGGCAGATAAGGCTTCAGCATGACGATTGCAATTTTCAATTGGTGATTTGGAGAACAAGTCCAACCCAGCCTTTGCGATATAATCGACTCAAGACCATTACGTATGGCACAACGTGTGCCCCGTACTTGGCAACTAAATGCCTCCAGGTTCTGGCACAAGCCAAACAAAATCGGGCACCCTTAGGCAGCAGCGCCTTGCAGCATGATTGTTACATAGACGACGTCATGACAGGGGCAGACAGCTTGACGGAGGCAATCCGAACACAGGAGGAATTGCGTCAGATTCTTACCAGTGCAGGGATGCATTTGCACAAATGGTGTGCCAATCATCCGCATCTTCTACACCAAATCAGTGTCGAGGATCAGGAGGTCCAGCTGGATTTTGGTAGCTTGTCGGAAGACTACATCAAAACCTTGGGGGTAATTTGGCTCCCGAAAACGGACGATTTCCAAATCGGCATTAACTTGAACCTCGCTGAGGTCAAGTTCACAAAACGGACGATCGCTTCAGACATCGCCCGAATGTTCGACCCATTGGGTATCCTAGCGCCGGTTATCGTAACCGCAAAATTGTTCCTGCAGGCGCTATGGCAGTTGGAATTAGACTGGGACGCAGCTTTGCCACTCGAAATACATACACAGTGGGCCAAGTTCCGCAGTGAGCTACCATCATTGCAAAGGGTTCGCTTTCCCCGACACGTTATCACCTATGAGAAACCAATTCAGCTGCAGCTACACACTTTCTGCGATGCCTCGGAGAGGGCGTATGGCGCTGTGATTTATGTTCGCTCAACTTCCCCGAGCGGTCAAGTCAACGTTCGACTGCTCTGTTCCAAATCCAGGGTAGCCCCCATCAAGGTGTTGACAGTACCGCGTTTGGAGTTGTGTGCCGCCAAGCTTGGAGCGGAATTGACGAGTCGAGCCAAGAGAGCGCTCAGTCTGCCGGATGTTTTTCACGTTCTCTGGTCCGACTCAGAGGTCGCATTGGCGTGGATTAACTCAACCGCTTCATCCTACAACACTTTCGTGGCCAATCCTGTTTCGACCATCCAAACATTGTCACGACCAACTCAGTGGCGACACGTGGCGTCCCACGACAATTCTGCGGACATCCTATCCCGTGGCCTGGCGCCAGCTGCGCTAAGGGACTGCAAGCTCTGGTTACAGGGGCCCTCGTTCTTGACTGGACCTGAAGCGGACTGGCCGCCTCCATACAAGGGCACTGAGGCCTGCCAAGTCGAGCGAAAACGAATCAGGATTGCAATGACAACAACAGCTAGTGTAAGCAACCATTTTGTTTACGAAATTCAACATGGCAACTCATTTGGAAGGCTTCAATGGGTGATCGTTTACATGCTGCGTTTTGTAACGCATTGCAGGACAAGCTCCCAGTCTTCTCAGGCGCGCAGCCGTGCAGTAACAACTCACGAATTCTCCACAGCAACCGGAGTGATCGTAAAATGTATTCAGCAACACGATTTTCGTGAGGATCGGCGAGACATCCAACTACACGGGCAGGTCAGCAAAAACAGCCCCCTATCGAGTGGATTCGGACGGAATCCTGCGCGTTGGCGGGAGGCTAGAAGCGTCACAACTCGCTTTCGAGGCCAAGCATCCTATGTTGCTGCCGTTCGCGAATCCACTTACTAGACTACTGATGACGGATATTCACCGCAATAATTGCCACCTCGGAGCTCAGGCACTGCTAGCTATCACGAGACAACGCTTTTGGCCCATCAGGGGGAAGCAGCTGGCCCGGGCGGTTGTTCAAAAATGCGTGCGATGTGTTAAGCCAAGGCCACAACTGTTCAATCAAGTTATGGGAAATCTACCAGGTGCTCGCGTGCAAGCGGCTCGCCCTTTCATCCGTTCGGGCGTCGACTTTTGCGGGCCAATGCTGATACACTACCGGGGTAGAGGCGTGCGGCCTCAGAAGGGATACATCGCTATATTCTGCTGCTTCGCTACCAAGGCCGTCCATCTGGAGTTGGTGAGTGATCTCAGCACAGAAGCCTTCATCGGTGCTCTGAAGCGTTTCATCGGGAGACGAGGTCTCTGCAAGGACATCTATTGCGACAATGCGACCAATTTTGTAGGTGCGCAACGTCAACTACGCGAGCTGTCTTCATCACTTCATTCAGCCGAGGGTCAACACAAGGTGACCGACTCTTGCAGCACACGGGGAATACAATTTCACTTCATCCCCCCTCGCGCCCCCTACTTTGGTGGATTGTGGGAGGCGGCCGTCAAATCAGCCAAGAACCTGCTTCGCCGGGGCGCTTCATCAGCCACACTCACGTACGAGGAACTGCATACCCTGGTGGTCCAGATGGAGGCCATCCTCAACTCCAGACCTTTAACTGCGATGTCCGACGATCCCAATGACCTGGCGGCGTTGACTCCGGGCCATTTTCTTATCGGTGAGCCCCTCACGGCCATGGTGGATGCTCGGGCAGAGCCGTTCGCAGGCGAACTTCATACCCGATGGAAGAACACTATACCTGAAGCAGCTGGGCCGGAAGCGAATACTCAAAACCAACCTGAGGCACCGCATCAAGCAGACACACCCGATACTTATCACACCGGGCTTCGATCCGGGAGCAGAAGGACGCCTCTTCTATCGCCCCTGCTGGTCTGCCTACTGAGCCCTCTAACAGTAACCAACCCCATCAAGGTGTCATCAGCTGGACCACATCCAGGACTGCATTTTCAATCATTGGGAAATGCCTTCCTGTCGACAAGCGAGTGGAAACTCTTGGTCTACTATGACCTAGAAGCCTACTGGACGGAGCTGGCCACGCTGCAGAACGGCACGATTTGGCTGCAACAACTATGTGATCGTGATTCTCGAAAAACCGACTGCTCGCATCTGCATGAGCGGTTCCGACACTTGACCGATCAGTTTTCTAGCGCAAACCAGATGCTGAGGATCAAGTCAAGGCGAGGCGCAATAAACGTAGTGGGTGGACTGGCCAGATCGTTGTTCGGAGTTCTGGACGAAGAGTACGCTAATCAAATGGCTCAAACCATTAAGACGATGCAGGGAGATCAGACCAAGCTGCACTCCTTACTCAAAAACCAAACGTCAATCATCGACTCGACATTGAATCTCCTCGGTCAAACGGAACAGATGGCTCAAAAACGTTTTGCCTCCATAGAGCACGAACTGACAAAAATCTCCAACGAGGTCAAGGGTCCGCAACTCGAAGGCACCGCAGCCCGAGCACCAGATTTAATCTCAATTCTATCTTTCCAGATGACCCTAGCAACACTCAATTTGCAGCGCATCCAATCCAGCCTCTTGGACGTAATCACAGACACAAAGCATGGGAACTTCAATCCTCTGCTGTTGTCTCAACAGCAACTTAATGCGGCAATGACCGACATCAGGGATCACCTGCCGGAAAATCAGCGTCTCCCTGTTGGCCGAGAAGACTTTCTGAAATTATTTGGGCTAACATCTATCAAGGCCAAGGCAAATGCGAACTTCATTCTTTTCGAGCTCAAGATGCCACTCATCGATGTATCAACGTTTGAGCTCTATCGAATCCTACCAATTCCAACGGCAAAACGCAACCATCTCGTTGCTATACAGCCAACCGCTCCTTATCTGATCATCAGCCCACATCGCGACGTCTACTATCCGCTCAACGAGATGGATTATGCTACCTGTAACTGGATGGAGCCAAACACCCACTTGTGCCGACAGTCCCATCCGTTGTATCACAAGGACGCCAATATGAGCACTTGCAAAGTGACGCTGCTAAGGGGAATGCCGACGATGACCAACTGTCACCTAGTTGAGCTGCTTACATCCTCCTCGTGGACGAATATCCCACAGTCCAATGAGTGGATCTATGCCTTCACCACACCGGTGGTGGCCCAGCTTGTGTGCAGTGGCAACACATCTATCCTGACACTGCAGGGCTCCGGAATTCTGCAGCTGACTCCCGACTGCACGCTCAAATCCGATGCAGTAACTATCAAGGGTCACCGCATATATGAATCCTCAATCAAAGCGACTCAGCCGAAGACCTATTATTACACTGATCACGACAACCAGGGACATGTACAACAGCACCTTGAGCCCACACCTTTCCGGACGCACACTTCGGAGATCAACGATCTGCGAAATCAACTCAAGGAGCAGGATCTATCCTGGAGGGACCAGCTGGATGTGCATGATGTTCACCAGTATGCACTAGGATATCTGAGCTTCGTCGCAGTTCTCGCTATTGTCGCCTTCCTATGGTGCAAGGCCAAAAATGTAAGCTGCCAACCACGATCACAACGACCGAGACCAGTGCCACTGCCTAGACGTCACAGCTTGCCCCACACACTGGAAGAGGTTGAACAGACCGTTCAACGGGGGGGTGGATGTTAATGCCCGTCCACACGATCAGTGGCGTTAGACTTAAGTGAAAATTTTATTTTACAAATCGTATTTGCAAAGGTGGAGAATTAATTTCGTCACCTTATGTGACTAATATTGTTTGACTTAGTTGCTAAAATCATAGATGCATGCATGTCTCATGTGGCCACATTTTGCATCGCCACAGACGCGGGTGTCAGCAGTTTCGCGTGATGTTCGGATCATTTTGTTGACTTATACGCGTCAGCGAAACGATCGGAAGACACAAACACCACATTTGCATGCATGATGTGGCCGCATGAACGCATTGCAATGCGAAACCAAAGTTCCTTTCCCGTACCAGACGCGGGCGTCAGCGGTTTCCGGGCATGGAATGCTTGTGGACGCTCAAGCGTCAGCATTTTCGTGCGTGGGAACTGCTGGCGCCTTTTGGTCGGTGTGGGAAAGGAATCGTCAGTCGTCATCAGATCGTCGCGATACACAGGTTGCTAACAAAGTATTTAATTAGATCATTGTTAAATATTTTACATGTTTTTATGTTGAACAAGGTTAAACAGTTTTGCAATTATAACATCATTACGTTATTGTGTAGTAGAGAGTTAAATTGGAAAGGAATATTTTGGGAAAATCGAGTCCTGTAAATAAATTTAAACGTTTCAAGTGAGAATTTTGAATTTGTGTGTGAATTTATAAATGCACTGTATCTAGAAGAAAGAGGCCAGGACAAAAGAGTCCTGGCGCAAACAAGCACCAAATAATCAGATGATTAAGTTCCTGACATGTACGAAAAACGTCTCGCGAACGAAGATGCTGATGGTGTGGCTCAAGTTTTTGTTCGTTTAGCGGATAGTCTCTATGGTAATTTAAACGAGGTTATTACAGCAAACAGCTGTAATAACCTCGCTTTTGGCGCCCTTGGCGGCCGACCTGCCGATTCATATACCCTACGCCACTGAAGTTGACAGTTCGGTAGCGACTTCTAAATTAATCGCTGCCACTGAACCGCGACTTGACGTGTGTCAAAAAAGGGAAGGAGTATCATGTCCGACTCGTGCTTGCCTTCAGTTCTGCGTTTTCCCTGAGTCCCGTTGACTCTGATCCCGGTTCTAAGATTTTCAGTGATAGTGGCAGCAGCCCCATTCGTTAGATGCTTCCAGGACATCATTCCGGATTGCTGAAGACTGCGCCTCCACAATCATTTTCCGTCGCAAACTAGTATCCTGCCCGTTTCCCACAACAACCCGAAGCTTTTTAAACTGTACAAGTAAGTCAATAACAGCTTTATATAATACAGTTTGCTTAAAAGTTCTGAACTCAGCATTAGTGGCTTGAAACTCCCACCAACTGCAGCTCCCCAATGGACTAGGAACCGCAGTGGCTGCGGTTCCTAGTCCATTGGCCCCAGGAGGGGCCTACAGCATCTTCTTCTACAACTTGGCACCCGAAACAGAAGAAGGCACATTATGGCAACTATTTGGTCCCTTCGGATCATTAAGGACCAAACCAATGCAAAGAAAATTCTGTTTGATTGAAAGCAAGGTACCGCTGTTCTTAGAAATGAGTGAAAATGTTCACTTGTCAAAAGAAAGTAAAAAAATTTATTGATGTATTGAAAGAGAAGGAGACAAAGTATTGAGAAAGGAACAAATTTAGAAAACGAAATTTACACGAAATAATGCACTTTTATTATTCTGATTTAATTTAAGTATCTAAAAGTATGGCATTTTTCACATATCCATACGATTAACACCAGCATACTATAACTTCATATTTTAAATATCCTAAAGTAACACACACAGATTCAGGTAATATTTGTCAAAAGATGGGCAAAAGAATTCAAAATGCTGTTAAAAAACGGCAAAAATTGAAAAAAAATTCGCTACTGAGTAGTTCTCATATAAAATCTAAACAGCGCCAAATATACAAAAAACAAGTTGGGTAAACAGACCTACGCTCATGTCAGAAGGGTTTTGTATTCAATTTACAAAATGCAGTCACCAGATCGAATCAAATCAAGAAACATGTCAAAGACGATTTTATTGGAGAAAATATGAAATACGAAGAACATACTATTATTAACAAAGTTGAACGAATTTCGACTTCTGAGGTTTTTGGTATTGTTATAGTCATAAGTATATCCCTTTGTAATTATTTCAGATGTCCAACCGCGACGGAGAAACACATTTTTCATGTATTTACCCCCTGTACCCTCACTGAAGCAAAAACTGACAGTTTAACTACTGTTTTGAAAAGCTCCTATGAAAACTTTCATTTCATACTCATATCGGCTACGTTTGATGAATTTTTTTTTCAAGAGCCACTCTCTTGTACTGCTATCATCGACTAATGGCCAATTTTTTCGAATCCTAGAATGGTTACAAAACCCTTTTGCTAGGAGCTCTCTCCCACCTCCTTGACTTGTTTCACTTATGAGCATTAATTGTAGGTACTCATTTTCAGTCATTCATTAAATTGAATCAAGTGTTCAAAGCATGCACCCTAAACGTTGAAGTTGGGAAAAAATAACTAAAAATTATTCAATCTTCGCATTTAAAACAGCCACCATTTTGTTCGACGATTACTGATACCACTAGCTGAACCGATTCTCAAAGATATTCATGACACCTATCATTCCTGAAATTTTCATGCAAATCCTAGCAAAACTGTAGTGTCTGAGTCGGTAAAAAGCGCATGTTGTTCCATAGCCATATGGTGCCATAGTAATAAATGCAGCGCATATTGTTCCATAGTAATACAGGAAAATTCAAACGGCTATAACTTCGCTAAATAAAATTCAATCTTTATGAAACTTTCAGGATAGATCAACCTTATAAATAGACATCTACGTGCTGAAACTCATAGAATTTAAGGGTACCGTTAAGATTTTATTCAAGAAAACATAAAATCGATAAATCATACTATTACTAACAAAGTTGAGTGAATTGCGACTTCTAACGTATTTGTTGTTGTTGTACTCACCAAGGCCTACATCCCTGATTTTTTTCAGATTTTTCGGATCACAGGTGTCCAATCGCGAGGGGGGGGACACAAATTTTTCGTGTATTTCCCCTCCCTGTGCGCCCCTCGAAGCAAATTTAAGACCTGTTTTGAAAAGTTCTCATCAAGACCTTTCATTTGATATCCATATCGGCTACCTTAAATTAAATTTTTTTTTCGGGGGGTCACTCCCCTATATGGGGAGACCCCCCTTAAATACCTTACAAAATTTTTCGTAGTTGAACTTTAAAGAGATCACCACTTTACACTTGCATACAAAATTTGATGTTTCTAGCTTAAGTAGTTTCCGAGAAAAACTGCTGTGACACACGGACGGACGGACGGACAGACGGACAGACGGACAGACTGGTCGCGAAACTAGTAGGGTTTTGTAAAATTATTTTACAAAACCCTAAAAACGAGCATGTTAGAGAATAGGAATCAAAAAAACAAACCCTAAAAGCCAACAAGAAATAATATTCTAGTCAAAATGTTTTTTAAAATAGAATAGTGGAGAAGTAGGACGTCTTTTATTGTTGAAAGTACAATGTGCTTCAAAATATTGTTAAGATTATACGCGGATTCGCATCAGGCCCAAAAACAACAACCATAAAATCTTCTAATCTTTTCATCGCTGATAATTATTTTTCTTAATTTAACGTCGGTCATGTTTTTCGAGATTACACCATATGATTTATATGTATAGAAATGTATCAATTATAATTGATTTACCCCGTCATGACACCGAATAAAAGGTAAATGTTGAGAATTTTGTATCATTTTTTTATGCGAATAAAGAAGAATGGTCCAAATTACTGTAACTTTTCTACCTTCAAACGAAAAACAAATATAACAATGTCATTAAAATAAAAAGTTATCGTCACATGGTTATTAATTTGATTATGTTAGTTAGTCTAGATGTAAATGTACGGTAGTGAACGCCCCCATTTAGTATAGAGCTGAGTTTTTGTAAGAAACGATTTTGAAAAAAATATCTTGGGACCAATAATAACATGAATTGCTAAGCAAAACAAATGTCTTTCCTTTCCAGAAAACCCGTTCTTTTCCAGCAGGAAATGCGAAAGAGAGGTCAGTATGCCGCCGAGAGGGTAGGGTTCCTGTAATCCTCGAATGGTCGGTTTCGCGTGCGGTTGGTACGCGGTGCCATAGCTTGTGTTGCGTGTTTTTATTAGAGCGGATTTTTCGGGTACGAAGTACGAAAATTAGACTAGAGTCGATGGAAGTTGTTTTTAAACCGGGCATATGAACCGGTGGCTGAGTTTTTGTATTTTGAACTTGTCTATTTGCGTAAGACTCGCGACTGAAACTCCTCTCGAAACTAGCTAGCTAGTCAGCTGCCACTTAGGAGTAGACTAAGACTGTCCAGACTTATTGAGCTGATGTGTAGAGTCCGTTGTCACGTTCCAAGACTTCACATCTAGAACCGATGAGAGGTCGGTTTAGATGTCCTTTGGGAAATCTCGAACGTTCGAGACGTGTGAGTGCAAAAACCATTACACAGCGAATCCCAGAATCCCACGAATAAAATAAATACATAACTTGAGCTTATCCATATGACAAAAAATGGCATTTGCGGGTTCTTACAGCAATTATTGATAAGTGCTTTTTCTGCCCACTTAATGGCTATTTAGTGAAATAAATTTATACAGTGTCTAAAAGTGCGTTGCCGGTAAGAAAGGTAAAAAAATCGCGATTACTGATTCTGCCGTATCTTCTACCATCATTGGAAAGTGCATTTCTGTTATTTTATTTGTGAGTGATTTCACCTTTGAAAAGAAACTTCTGAAACTCAACTGAGCTGTAGTTTCACTAAATGGTAGACCAAGCGACAAATCGGATAAATCGCAGGCCACACGTGGAGAAACAACAAGTCAGTCAGTATACTGCCACAAATCCGGTCATTCCAGACACAGGATATTGACTCTGCACCGGAGCCCATCGGTGCTGATGCCGCCACAGTAGGAGTCGCTGGTTCTGTTGCTGGTATCGGAACAGGACTCGGTTCCCTGATCATCGGCTACACAAGGAATCCATCCCTCAAGAAACAGTTGCTCTCATACGCTATCTAGGGTATCGCATTGTCTGAAGCTTGGGACTGTTCTGTCTTATAATGGCCTTCTTGTTGCTCTTCGCTTTCCAAAAAGCGTTCATTACCTTTAAAATAAAACTTCAGACTTTTACTAATTACCATCTTTAAGTGCTAAAACTAGAAACTCAACAACAAAATTAACGAAAAAATTCAGAAGAATTCGCACTTCTCTCAATTCGAAAACAACAAAAACTCGTGTGTGTAAACGAGACTAGAAAAGATCAAAAAAAGGAGGGGAAATTTCCATGGAAGAATTATGCTGCTTTAATTATATGGGTTGTCGGATTTTTTCATTTTTAAATTACCTTTCGCTGAAGGATGGGTGGTATTTATTATATAAAAAAAAATAGGCGATTTGGTTATAAGTGATAACAACACTTTATTTTGTCCTTTCTGAACTTTTTATTTACATCGTGTTTTATTTGAAAGTTGATAGATCTACCGTACGAAAATAAAAGCAAACATACTACTGATGCTAGTGGAAGTAATGTTCTTCTGAATTATGTCACATGTCCAATATAAAATGTTGCAGGTCCTTACCCGCCCCAAAAATGAGCGCTCGTTGGAGGAGGACGGGGTAAGCACCCTTTTTTGACAAATTTGAATTTTTTAACGGATCGAGCTCTTTGCACTTTTTCGAATTTAACATGTATTTCCATAAGAATAAATGGGAAGTCCGATTTTGAATCTCATCCGCTTAGGTTCGTTTAAATATTGAATAATTTCCTAATAATTTGTTGCCGTTCCTGATTGTAGTAAAAATGAGAATTAAATTTTTCATAGATTGAATTTTTTAATGTTAGATGTTATTTGACAGAAAAAATGATATGGCAAAATAGTGATGACATAATTTATGGTGTCCTATGTTTACATGAAAAAACTAAAAAACGTTGTTTCATTTTCGTTATTGACTCGGACTCTAGAGATTTAGTTGAGAAAATGATGAATAGATAAATATAAGTATAACTAGGTCTTTTCATTTCACTCGAACCTGGACCAGGTATGGGACCTGCCCCCTTTGGCTGGCCCCTGCACTCAAGAGATAGCCATCGAGTGAGCTATTCCCTTTTTCTTTGTTGTTATATGTTCTCTTGCAGGGTGGAGTGGCCTTCCGCACAGCTTTCTTATTTATGATAAAGGAAAAGAAAAAGGAAAATTTGCTTGAGCCGCTTTTCTAGGTTCTCATAAGTCAATATACCTGAGAGATCCTAGGCGAACTTCCTACGGATTAGGTCTTCGGCATCGTCTACAGGTTTTGTCTTTGACATCATCTACGGGTTTTGTCTCCAATACCGTCTACAGGTTCCAGCTTCACCTATCAGTTTTTTCTCCAATAAAAAGAGTAAAATTGACTTTGTGCTTAAATTAAAAAGGGACTTCTAAAGTGGTGACCCCGAGTGGAGAACCAGCATGATGCTTGGGTGAGACCACGATAATGCTGCGCGCAACGCTTTGCTGTGCAACCCTGAGCTGTTGCTCTCCCTGGAGGAGCAGCCGCTGGCGCATAGCCAGCTACATCGGAAAGTCAAGCCCGACAATTTAACCAACAGCAGCCACCAGCTCAACAGGTCAACGGTGTTGGCTGCTGTAAGCTGCTTTCATTCTAGCACGCTAGACTGGAACTGTGGTTCTTACAGGTTGAGCCCCAATTCCAAGTGCATCAGGCCAAAAGAGACTCAACCCAACCTCACGGTTTCATAATTGGACCGCGACACAACCGCCGAGGTTATTGACATCATCCACACGTCCCCGGAATTCGACAAATACTGGGGTTCAAGGCAACCATCAAGTCCCGCTTGACGGATTCCCCCGACGCTCAGCTACACAAGCTCCGCGCACGTATCGAGCTCGGGGACAGACGGCCATCACAGCATTACATGCGCGCCCTTGATGGCACGCCAGTAGCAGACGATGTACTGCGGGTCAAATGGCTCGACCTCCTGCCAGAGCAGACGCAGTGCATGCTGTTGTTGATCAGAAAGCAGACCCTGAAGGAGCTTGCCATGGTTATAGGCGAAGCACAGGACATAGGCTCGGCAGTAATGACGACGTCCATAGAGGCAACCACGCGCTCTCCGACACGCAGTTCCCCACACCAGTCCGCCGTCGAGCTAGCCGCCCTTTGGCTAGCAATTGCACAATTGACAGGTTTGACCCACGAGGAACTCCAGCAACCATTCACCAGTGCCAACATGCAGCGTGGGCGCTTCTCGTCACGAAACGGCCGCCAAGGAAGGGCACACCGCGCCACTCCAGATCCGGGCTACATACGAGACATTGCTACTATCACAGCAAGCACGGAGCCTTATCGATCCGATGTAAACATCCCTGCACATTTCTAGCTCAGGGCACCGCTACCGGACGTTCGGAAAACCGGCATTGTACTCAGTGAACACCGCCGGCAACAACCCGGAAAAGTGCCTGCATTTCTCGGACCGCACCATAAAAGCTCATTTTCTGTTGAATTCCAGCTCTGCCCTCTCCATCATTGCAAGGCATCTCATCACCAGGCCTCTTCAAAAGCAGAGCTTTGTGTTACAGGTAGCCAATCGTACACCTATCTTCACCGTCGGCACCCAGAAACTCACGCTAGACTTTCGGTCACTCCACCTATTCCATTGGCCTTTCGTTATTGCAGACAGCCATCCTGGGAGCCAACGCACTCAACTATCATGGCATGCTTACCAACATAAGAGATCGACGCCTCTTGTACAACCGCACCAGCCTCTCTACAGTCTGCATCCTCAGCCCAGCTCCACCAGTGCATAGCATCAGCACCGTGACCAAGCCAAACAAACACACCTCCAGGAACCGGTGAGCTGGCTTCGATTGCTCACCTTCCTTTTGCCCAACAGATAGTCGAGCACAGTCCATTGCGCTTTGCAAGAGCATGTCGCCTCGCGAGAGAACGCCTCTGTGCAGCGAAAGCAGAGTAATTTGACCTTCGTCAAGCTAATGGGCCAGTCCCCTGCACATGGTGCCCAAGAACGGTGGCTGTGGGCGAGCTAATAGAAATTACCGGCAACTAAATGCCCACACTCATCCGAACCACTACCCATTGCATATTATCGAGGACCTAATCCAGGAGGCCAGCGATTCAGTATGTTCGGTCACCTTGGACTAGAAGACATCTGCGAAATAGTAGTCACTACATCCTTCGGGCTACCTGAATACGTAGGAATGTCTGTCGGCCTACGCAACCATGGAGCCGACACTCAGTCGGGAAACTCGACTTCGTACGCATCTACCAGGATGACATCCTAGTATTCTCGGCTAGCCACGAACATCATCAGCGTTATCTCGGGCAACTTCTTTCCATACTGCAAGTTGCAAAGCTCCAGCTTAACTGGAATAAATGCCAGGTCGGCCTACCTGTCTGCAAGACAGATTTCCGACCACCAGCTCTCAAGACGAAGACTTTCCCAAACGTGCTGACTCCTAAATGTTGAGACGTTTCCTTAGGATACTCAACTTCTATCGCCGTTGTATACCACACGTCACCTAGTTACAAGCACCACTTTCAGAGCTATTGAAAGGTTGTAGCACCAAGAGATCGCAAATCACTTAGACACCCAACGCTGAAGCCACTTTTGGAAGCTGCCAGCAAAGCATCACCACAGCAACCATAACAGCATTCCTTTCACCCTCGCACCAGTTGGCATTACGCACCACTATTGGGGCAACATTGGACCAGCTACGGGACGATGGTGCTAAGACCCCTGGGATTTTTCTCGAGGAAGTTATTTGAGACCGAGCAGCGCTATTCTGCCTATGACCATGAGCTTTTGGCAGTCTTCCCCGCAATCAAGTTTTTGCAGTGGATTCTGGAGGAGAGGCACTTTACAGTCTACACCAACCATCAGGCACTCACCTTTGCCCTGACACAACGTTCGGACAAAGCCCCATTCCGCCAAAGCAGACAGTTAGATTTCATCGGTCAATTCGACACACGATTGGAGTATACATCAGGAGAAGACAACATCGTTCTTGACGCGCTTTCTCGCGTAACGATGGTTGCGGTACTCACCACACTTACTGCTCAAGCCATCAGTGAGACACAGACCACAGATGGCCAGTTGCCGCACCTCCTGGTGAGCCCCAGCTTTAAGCTACATCAGTTGGTTTTAGACGGCTACTCTGCGCACTACATCGAGTCCAACAGTGCTATCAAGCCCTATTTCCCAACAATGATCCACCGCCAAGCCTTCGATACCATCCACCAGCTCTCGCACCGCAGCGGGGGGCCACCACAAAACACGTTGCACTAAAATTTGGGGTATCGCTGGGCCAAGCAGTGTGTATCATGCCAGCGTTCAAAGGTCCATCGTCACAACCACACCGAGGTACATAGCTTCAAGATGCTGGGTGGGAGTTTCGACCACATCCACGTCGACCTTACTAAAGTCCCGCGGTGTGACGGCTACGAGAACTGCCTTACTATCATCGACTGGTATACACGGTGGCCTCAAGCAATACCAGTGCGTGACTTCAAGGCCAGCAACGTTGTCAGAGCGTTGTTTGACCACTGGATCATCATATTCAGGACACCACGCGAGATTTCCTCGGCAGTCCGATTGTAGCCGACCTCTTCAATGAACTCGGCCATCTTTTTGGAGCCAACCACGACCATACCACACCATATCATCCACAAGCTAATGGCATGGTGGGACGGATGCATTGAACGCTCAAGAGCGCTTTGAAATGCGTTCCTTAAACCCCTTAGCTGCAAGCATTTCCTGCAATCCTCTTGGGTTTGCGCGCCACCTTCAAGGAAAATCTGCGAGCCTCCCAGTGGAGATGATTTTCGGCACGTCGCTACGAATCTCAGGGGTATTCTTCGCACCTTAAACAACACCAGACCTACGCCACCTATTCAAGGCAATTCGTCCGGTCCCATCAGCCAGGCAAACCGAACACCATCCGTCCATCTTCAAGGACCTTGCAGTCAAGAAGCTGCTCGACCACCCGTACTCCGGACCACACAGGGTCATCGAAAGTATCAGCCACCGCACCTACGTCATAGACATAAACGGCGTTGCGAAAACCCTCTCCACCGACCATCTGAAGCCAACGTACTTGGACTACTTCGATGCCCAGCCATCAACACCACCGTTAGTACCGCTTCAGTCACCCTCACCACCACAGTCGCCCTAGGCACCACCCATGCTGCCAACTCATGCGATTCATTCAGCCGCTAGTTTGCTCAAACAACAAAAGCCAACGTCTACTGCCATCAACAGGAATGTCACCATTTCAATCCCTTCGTCGAACTTGAAGGTCATGGGGGAGGGAGTAGCTGTAGCGGCACGAAGGGTCCCAATGCCAGCGAACTCTTAACGGTGGAAGCAGATCCTCATCTCTCGAAATCTACGCCTGCAACCGAGTTCACACATCAGCGGTCAACAAGATGCCCAAGAGTTTCTGCGTTTCTTTTTGGACGTTTTATATTCTGCACTTAATACCAATTTAAAAGGGGAACAATTTGAATTGACAATGAGAAGGCTGATCTAACATGGAAATGGTATTCAAAAATTGAAAAATCAGTTATAAGAGATCACTTCGTTGGATAACTGAAGAGTACATTGGAAATAATTAATTTAATGGAAAAGGTCATTTGACAAGCCTCTTTCTACAATTCCTGCAATCTCACTCGTTATTCGACTGAAGTGCCAATGTATCATGAAAACCTTCTACAAAATGTTCCACAACAAGCAGCACTTGGACATGATCCCGTTCCGGCGCGAGAAGAGAAAGTTTTGGATCTCTTCAGTGACAAGTAGTGACGAGTAGTGACACGCTTCGTGACAAGGGTAGTTTGAGCCGAACAACCAAGCTGTTCGCATGCGCGGACGGTCGAGCTTGAGGTTGTACGCTTTGCGTTTTTGCGGGCGTGAATCGGAAATCGGGGTCGCATGAGCGGTGACTTTTATCTTGTTTTTCCTGATTGGCATCTGGACACCTGGCGACAGATTATTCGCACAGGATTGATTTGAGCTGGTTACAAGTCCCACACGGTTGATTGCCATGACAAGTTGATTCCGTAATTCGCACTTGCTCAGCTACTCGGTATTTCGTTGACTTTCGAACTGAGTTCCAGTTTTTTGTTTCGTTATAAGAGAAAGGCATGCAACCATTTTCCTCCCCTCTCGGGGCATTACATTTGGGATTTGAAATCATTTTTCGTCTCGACGCGGAGGATAATTGTGATTTTTCCACCCATGCTGAAGGAAAATTCCACTCCCAGGAAAGAGTGAAGCAGTGGAAAAGTGAAACCGAAAATCTGCGCCATTCAAGGATGTGAATTCTTTCAATTATAAAATGATTCAATTTAAGAAACAATGTGTGGTATATTAGTTGAAAGGGAGTAATTTAATAAAAATATTCTACGAGTAATATGGTTGAAAAAAAAGAGACAGAGCGAACCCTGCGATGACAAGGATAGAAACAAGTCGATGGGAAATGCATGACTGAACTCTCCAACAACAAATTATAGAAAAACGTGCTCAGAACGGATTAAGTACTCTTTTGTTTTATTTATCATAAACTATTATTATTATTTTTCTTTAGATTTTTCTTTAAAAAAATTACAACATTATTATTGAAATTTTTTTATTAATCTTTCCTGTCTATGATACACCCTAACTTCCTTAAAAATTTATAAAATTGTACTAATTCTGTCATTAGAACTTAAAAATAGTCATGATTGTATAATTAAACCAAAAACTCGCTCTTTTTATTTTTTTTTAACCCGGATCGGGTATGGGACCCGCCACGTTGGCTGGCCCCTCTACTCATGATTTGCAGTTGTTAACGGACAACATTTAACATCAATTTAATCACTATAAAGCTTAAAAGTTAAAACGTTAACTTATATCTATGTACCAAAATGAAAGAAAAAAATTCTCTACGTTCGCAAACTTTTATAAGCATCAGTTTATATTTCACAATGAAAATTACCTGATTGAATTCAATATTGAAGCATTGCAGACTAACGGTACGTACCTGCAAATAAAATGGAATTAATTAAAATTTACTTTTGTTGTTTTAGCAACTTGTTATAATGGGTTTTCCATTAAGGACATAACAATTTGATCTATTAATAAAACACAGAAATATTCGAGATATTGAGTTCATATTTATTGTGAATATAGTGCAAGCATTACATTTTATGAATAATGCTTGTCGTGTGACCACCAGGAGCCCGTTTACAGCGGTCGATTCTTTGAACCCAATTTTCTACCACTCTACCACACATTTCGACCGAAACATTGAATGTTGTCTTTGAGCTCGTCTAAAGCTGGTGGCTTATTGGCATAGACCATCGTATTGATATAGTTTAATAAAAAGAAATCAAACGGCGTTAGATCGTATCAACGAGGTGCCAATTCGACTGGACCATTTCTCGAAATAACACGTTTACCAACTTCGCCTTTCAATAATAAATCTATTGTGAGGCGTGGTATGTGCAAGCGGCATCGTCTTGTTGAAATCACATATCCTTGAAGTCAAGTTCATCCAATTCTGGCCATAAATAATCTTCCAACATAACACGATAACGCTTTCCATCGACGGTAACATGAACGTCGTTTTCATCCACGAAAAAAATGGCCCAATTACATCTCCGGCATGAAAATCGCACCAAACAGTAATTTTTTGCGGATGCAACGGTGTCTCAAGAAGCACGTGTTGGTTTATTGCTAACCAAAAATGCATATTTCGTTTATTAACAAAGCCAATAAGCCAGAAATGAGCATCATCGCCGAAGATGATTTTTCGATGAAATTTTTCATTTTCTTCAAGCTTTGCCAGAGTCTAATTGGGGAAGTTTTGGCATTTTGAATGATCAAATGACTTTATTTCTTGAGTCGATTTGATCTTGTAACAGTGTCGTTTTAGCGATGCCCAATTCTTGATAACGACGTGGAATTGACTGATTTGGCTCATTTCGAATCGATGCACTTATGGCTGCGGTGCTTCACGACGTCTTTTTGGCACCGGAAGTCCAATAGTGAAAATTTGGGCTCGAGCTTATCCACTGTAGTACGCACAGCCTGTTGGGTAGAACGATTATTACGGCCGAAAATTGGAGTAAGCGCTCTTATAGCTGGGACCACCGACTCAGAGTTTCGGTAGTAATTTGTAATAATTTCCAAATGTTGCTGGTTCGTGAACTTCACCATGATGAAAATGTTGACTTGAGCGAACATTTTGACATTGACACTTTATTAACGAAGGTTTAAAGTTGCATTCATATAAAGATACGAAAATCTTATGTCTCTAATAGAAAACCCTATATTTGTATTGTATTTCCGTCTCCATCTTAATAAAGGTATTATTAAAATAATTTCAAGACTTTTCTGACAGTCTTAAATGCTATAATTTATACTCATGATATTCACACACAGTTATTGAGGTTTGGAGAGACAAGAAGTAGGACGCAATTTACTTATTTTATATAGTCGGTCGGCCCCCCACTGGTTCGATATGTGAACCTTTGGAAATTTTAACCACTTTAGTTTCTCGAGACTTTAGGGGAATGCATCTAGATCACAAGTAGGGACTTTATACTCGTACATATGCCATTAAGCTATAGCATCGTAGTCTGTGATGCCCAGAAATTATACGTTACCAGTCTACGGATTTGAAAATACTATTTTTCATCATAACCCTCAACATCATCGTCATCAATCCAATTCATCCTTCATACTTACGAGTAATTTCATATTTGCGAGTAATTTGATATTCACATACTGATTTTTTCTAAATAAGAATTTTCCCACAAGCAACCAGACGCGTCGTCAGCAAAATGTACTAATTGTAAGTCAAGCTCATGTTAACTATTACTTGTACTCGTGCACATCTTTTCTCGGATTGCTTTTTGGCACCTAGACTGCCAAGTAGTCAAGGTGAATATGCATTTTGCTGACGACGTGGGAATTTTGGTTGGTGCTTATGTTTACGCTAGCAAGTAAGTAAATTTTTTTTTGTGTATAAAGAATGGAAATGTAAATAAATTGGTTAGTCATTTAACCCTATTCATCGGTGTTTTTACTTAAAGAAAGCTCTACGAAATTATCTCGTTAACAAGTGCCGTTGATAATTAACTAAAGAAAAGGGCACTAAGGTAATATCGCGGTAACAAGTGCCGTTTGATATTAACGAATTCGCCTCGTATAAAAACTGAACGATAACGCGGTTTTCAAGTGCCGTCGTTGTCTGCGATTACCCGATTCAACGCAATATCCCGGCTTAAGTGCTGTGGATATTGAACAAGACTGACCCGTTCTGGCAAAGGAGCCAGCTCGTAAACATTTGGCGACCGTGACAGGACTCATTGCACTCCTCGAGTTCAACGACACATCCCGTTCCACATCCCACGTTTCCGTATCCGCATTCTTCACACTTAAAAGGATCCGAATAGTTTCAACATGGAGAAGCTCATCGCTGATCAGGAGGACACTGGAAAGGAAATTCAGAGGATCATCTCAAACGTGGGGAAGGATCCGGCACAGCGTAAGACTTTTGATCATTAACAAGAGCGATTGCGGTGGCTGGAAGAGGCATGGGAGCAGTTCAAGTCTACCGACGTGGAGATCAAGATCCATCCTGACGTGCAACCGCAGGACGACTATTTCATCAGCGATTACTACACTTCCATTGCGTCACTTCATTCAAAATATAAGGAGTTGTTTGAGGCATAAATCCAGGTGCTTTCATCAAACATTGAAGCCAAGAAGGCATCCACACAAATCCAGACGCTATCGTCAAACATCCCGATCAGCGGGCAGTTAGACCACGTTCTACGCAGGTGGGGGAAACACCTTCTGGACAATCAACAGCCTTCTATCAATTCCAAAAGCAAGCCGTCTCCGAGTACTGGCAGCAACTTCAAGCTTTACACCATCATGATCCTGAATCACTTGGTTATGACGTCCAAGGATTTTTTAAGTCGGCAGGACCAAGTTCTTAGTGCCAACCTTTCACTGACTGGCCATCTCCAGCCAAGTGGACCACAGCAGATGCTCATAAACGACCAAACTTTTAGATTCGAAAGTAGCATGAAAATTAAGCTACCTGTAATAGAAATTCCGAAGTTCGACGGAAACTATTTAAATTGGCGTCAGTTGTACGACCTGTTTTCCGAAATGGTTCACAAACAGGATTTTTCGCCATGTGAAAAACTGTAGTATCTTCGAGCGAACCTATCAGGGGAAGCTGAAAATTTAATAAAGCACTTGCCATTATCCAATGAAAATTATTCTGCAGCATCGCAGATCCTCAAGGAACGCTACGAAAATCCAAGATTAATTGCAGATGCGCTTTTGTCGAATTTACTTGGTCAATCATCTCACACGATTGAGTCAGCTGCAAATATCAAATCACTCCACGATTCGACACGTGAATGTTTAAAAGCATTGGAGAACGTCGGAATCTCAACCACAGGATGGGATTTTTTGTTGTTGTTTATACTCATACGCAAGTTGAACAAAACTACACACGTGCTGTATGAGCAGTCATTAGCTTATCCAAGACAACTTCAAACCATCAAAGGGCTCTTGAGTTTCTTAAAAAACAGATTCCAATCCCTGGAAGCGCTCGGCTCCAAGCCCAAGGCAGAGGACGAAAAACGCTCAGCATCCGCAAAGTCTTTAACGGCAGTGACCATCAATCACTGTACTGCTTGCAACGCATCACACCCACTTTTTGCGTGCAAAACTTTATTAATTTATTTATTATTATTACCAAAACAAGGCATACATATAATACATTGATATACATAAATAACAATTAATAGCATTAACAATTCTCAACAATTTTAAAAGTATTAAATCATTATATAGTTAAAAATTACAAAATATTTAATTCGATTAAGTTTATTGGACTAGGGAGGACAAGGCGTTTAGGATAATGGATTTGAATTGGACTCTGGAGATTGTTGGAGAGTAGTGAGCACTCAATGAGTTAAATGTTTTGCAACATCTATTCATTGGCTCGCTGTCTGCATACCTAGTATGATGCCGCTCTTCTATCAGTATACGCGAATGCCTAGTGGTTCGTGATGTTTCATTGAATTTTATTTTATTAGTTATGTATGGTATGCTAATGGTGCCTCTAAGCACGTCGAAAGCGAAGCAGCAAATTATCATTGATCTTCGGGCGGAAAGTGATGTCATATTTAGAATTTGGAGTCTTTGTGCATATGATGGTAAAGTCTGGTAGTTTTTAGGATCATATAAACATCTCAGAGCAAATAACAGAAACTGTTTCTGAACAGATTCAATTCTGTCTATATGCACATCAAAAACAGGGTTCCAAATGAAACATCCATATTCCAGTATGGGGCAGACTGAAGAAAGGTATAAGGTTTTGGTCACCCATATGTTCTTAAATTCCTTCGCTCTTCGCTTGATGAAACCTAGGATCTTATTAGCTCTGTAAATTATTTCATCGTAATGCAACTTAAACCGCATCTTTGTATCCAGGATGACACCAAGGTCTTTGACACAATCGACTCTAGCCAGTTTTGTATTGTTCAGGTGATAATCAGCTTTGAAGACTGAATTTTTGCGGGAAAAGGTAATCACCTGACATTTTTCCAAATTCAAATGAAGCTGGTTTATGGAAGACCATTCAAACAGAGAGTTTATCTTGCTTTGAAGGAATAGTGAGTCGTTTTGAGAGGTAATCACATGATACAGTTTTAGATCATCCGCATAAAATAAGTGGGATATATCCGATAAGGTTTCTGACAGATCTGAGATGAATATATTAAAAAATTCCCGTTGGCAGCACCAGCCGGAAAGGTAAATTTCTCGTATGTAGCGTAAAGTTTCGAAAAAGAATTTGGCTTGCCTACAACTAAACTTCTTTCTGCAATTTTTGTAGTACCACATGGGTATTTATTTACATAAAAAAAATCTGGCTACGTTCGTTTTTAGAGACCTTTTATCGGGGCGCAAATATTTTGCTAATTAAATTGAGTTGCACGCGAATGGATTACATATTGAACATCGGCGGATCATAAATTGTTGTAAACATATAAATTGCGGTTTCGCCCTTCTCGCATTTGCTGTTTACACAGTTCACAGTGGTAACCACACAAAGGCTTAAATAGCTCGAATAGTTAATTTGAAAAGATTTCCATAAAAGTTTAATCAGCACTTGCATTGCCATTAATATATACGAGTACATTTCAATTTTTTTCTGAACTATGAGGGCCGTCATTTCGATTTTTATTGAAATCGGCTGCTAAAAATATTAAGCTGTAAATTTTCGACTGTTTTATTTGTCATTCGATTTGCATAATTAAATTAAATTAACTTGCCTTAATAACATATAATTTCAAGTTTCAACGGAATCTGTTGAGAACCTTGGCTGCTAGAGGGCTACAGAAATAAAACATTGTATGCCACCCCCCTGTATGGGGAGACCCGCCTGTATAGGGAGACCCCCTTAAATACCTTAAAATATTTTCTTGCACTGCAAATTTCAAGAGGCACCACTTTTGACCTACGTAGAAAATTTCCTCATTCTAGCTCATGTGGTTTGCGAGAAAACTTGTTATGACGCACGAACAAACGGGCGGACAGACGGACAGACAGACAAGTCGCGATTTTATAATTTTTTAGGGTATTGTTAAAAATATTTTACAATATCTTAAAAATGATCTGGTTTATAAGTTCTTTCAAGTAAAGTCATTTAGAACGTTTCCATGAAAAATATTCATTATTAAAGTTGGCACTAAAATAGCGAATTGCGCTTGCCTTCAGACCTTTGGGGGCCGCCATTTTGAATGCATGCATTTGATTTTGGATTATTTTAAATCTTTGTATGCTAGGACCTCATCAAACAATGTACTATCTCGTTCAAATAGGAGTTTCACTCTAGACAGGGCAAAATAATTCAATTTTTAAAGAAAATGGCAGCTAAAAATATTAGGCTTTAAATTTTCGACTTTTTTATTTTTCATTCAATTTTGATAATTTCCTGTAAAATACAAGAACATAGTACAGAGATTCATAATCTCATGTTTCATCAAAATCCGTTGGAAAATGTGATCGCTAGAGGGCCACAAAAACATGAAAAAAACGCATATTTAAACGGCCGCCATTTTGGTATTTGCACATGCATGATCACCAAAATATCAAAGACTGTAGGTGTAAGTTATGTCTATCTTGAAACCAAGTTTCATACATGTCGGATCAAAATTGCGACTTTTAAAAGCCTTTGAAATTTTGACCTTCAACTGGCCGCCATTTTGTTTTTGGAAGAAATAGCTTTGTCGATGATACATGGATGTATGTGTGTGAGCGGCGCTGCAAACGTTTGGTCTCGCCACCGCGATTGAACAAGAACGCGGGTGTGGAGTTAGTCTTTTAGTAAGCGGCGGTCCGAGCGCATCGTAGTGGCAGTGCGGAAGATAAACAAAACTAAAATATGTTATAAGAGTTACAGATTATAATAAACTAATAAAGTTAAAGAGTGTTAAGTAAAAACAGTGTTTTTAATTTTATCTCGCAACACAACAGCCACCTAATTCATGGGTGTACCGATTCACTCCTACATGGTAGCAGAGCTATAAAGGTCTACATTGCACCAGGGTGGCATGTTCAGTGATTTTAATTGAGTTCAGTGAATCATAAAGGAGAAGTGTTCAAAAAATTTCTTAAAGAGACATATAGAAGCCGGCTGACCAACGTGCTGGAAAGGCGGGAAGAAGCATAGACGCTGCATTCCAGAGGGTCACCATTTTGTTATACCAAGCGTCTCACAAGAAAAAGGGTAAGTTGAGTGTTTGCTAGTGTTAAACTTACATGTGTAGCGTCATACGGGAATTCCGTGAGCAGCGTGTCTCTGTGTGTGTTTCCGCGCTTGTCTCGACATGTCGCGTGACGTGCGCCGCCATTTTCCGAGATAGATGTGCTTCAGAGAAATACGATTTGTATTTATCTGAACGGAGGGAGTTTAGACGGCACTCACGATCCTGGGCTGATGCAAAATAAAGGGGTTCTCATCTGCAATCAAGCTAAAATTTAATGAATGTATTTAAGATGTAGCGATGATATCCAATAAAGAGGATACATAACAGGGAGGTTATACTGCAGAAGGTAGTAAGTTGTGGTTGATAAGAAGTTTTCTCTCATCTTATTATTAAGAAGTTTAAAAAAAAAATAAAAAAAAAAAATAATTTGGTACAAATGCTGAGGAATAAATTTCGTCAGTATTTTATTGAAAGAAAATAAATAATAAAAATTTATTTTTAGTACAATCATTCAGAGAGAATTTGACGAGTGAAATAAAGTTTTTTTAACTTTATCAGGGAATCAGAGTAGAAAGAAGATGGTATAAGAGGTTATAAGACGAAGAGAAATTTAGTCAAATTCAGAATTTAGCTCAAATAACTAATTAAGTGCTAAAGGTGGTTTGCATTTGTTCATTTGAGTTTGGTGTCCTGTTTCGGCTTGCCTTGCGGTCAGATACCGGACTACTGGCTTTTGTGGATTTTTGTTCACTGCATAAATTAGAGTTCGGTTCATAAATAAAAATACGAGCAAATTCTATAAATTCCAGGGTCAATGTTCGGCTGAAACTTGTGTTCGGTGTAGGCTGCTCGTTGACTAGGGACATTGGTAGGATCTCATTCGAGACCCACGTGTGTGCTTGCGCAACCTAAAACCGACCAGATTTCGTGGTAACGCGCGGAGCTGAACCTCGGTGAGTGGTGTACATGCGTGGTGGTGCTCGGTGGGAGAATCTGATTTCTCGCTTCGAATTAAAATTACTTGTGTTCGGTGTTTTGGTTCAGAAGCAAGAGACATTACTCAGTTAATTAAAATACAGAGATTACCTGGTATTGGAGGGTAAAATAAGAGGTTAAAAAGAGAAATGCGTAAGAGTTAAAGATTCCAGAGAAATTTATCAGAAAAGTTGACAAAATAAATAAGTAATAAAATAAGTTTAAAAATATATAAATGAATAAAAACTAATTGAGAATGTTTCATAATCCTGGAACAGATGGCTAGTAATCTTATTAAAGTCAACGACGATATGAGTCAAGAATATGTTGAGTATATGAGAATCAGGCTTGGAGAAGAAGTTACAGGTTCTGATCGTGCTATTCAAACAGCCACAACAATAAGAGCTTCAGAGGGTATGAGTGGGACCGATAGTCAAAATTCAGAGACGAGAGCTACGACTGAGAGAACACACAACAATCAAGCAAATTTGGAGGCGTTGCAGACGACAATTGCTAATGTTAATAAATTAGTAGCGACAATTGATGCAAGTGACATTTCAACTAATAAAACAACCGGAAATCTATTGAAGGAAGTGGTGGACAATTTGTACAAAATTCACAACCGCGTACTTGAATCAGAGAGGGCTAAATTAAACAGCAAAGAAGCCGAGCAAAGAGTAAAAATGCAATCTCAAGAGTTTCCAGGAGGCAACAGCGTAAACAACATGAGACCAAAAATTCAGAGGCAATACAAGTTGACATCCAAGGCAAGTTTTGAAGTATGGTTAGACTGCTTAAAAACCGAATTTACAAGTTGGAGTTTACTTGACATGATTGAAACAAATCATCCATCACCAACTGGAATTTCAGAGTCTGAGATTATGCTAAGAAAGAACTCGGTGAAAGACATCATTATCAGTCACATAGACGAAGACTATCATAAGAGAATTTTAGGTCTAACGGAGCCTATTGAAATCCTGAAGAGTTTAAGAGATAGCAGAAAAGGAGAAGTTAGCTCAACTCCAACATCCATCAGAACTCGACTGTATAATCTGAGAATGTTGAAAGATGAAAGAGTTCACAAATTCTGTGAAAGATTTGACCAGATAATAAGAGAACATGAATTAAGTGATGATCCTCATAAGCTCACTGAACAAGAGAAGCGCTCAACGTTCTATCAAGCCATCATCGGAGCTATGCCAGAAGTACGACGCACAGATTTGGCTGTGATATCAACTACAGGCAATGAAATGAATATGACAGCATTGAGAAAGACTATGTATCGTATACAAGAAGATAATGATGCAGTTAGAGAAAATTCAGATGGGCAAATTGTTACAGCCTCAAGAGCAATGATGCCGAAATTTAAGAGTAACAAAAACAAGTGCTATAGATGCAACAGAGACGGTCACTGGCAAAATCGTTGCCCATTAAGAGACACAAATAAATGGTTTTGTTATGTTTGCAATTATACAACAGATCATAAAGGAGATGATTGCTCTGGGAACCCAACCCAGCGATACAAGAGGCCGTTCAACAATAGTAAAGGCTATGAACCTCCTGCCAAGAGAAGCAGATCTACTCCAAATCAACAAATAAGAGGTAGAGGCTCGAGCAGTTCCAGAGGAACAGGTAGCAACCTTAAAGCTAACACCAGAGGCAACTTCAGAGGTAATTTCAAAGGTAAAAAGGCCAATAGAGGATCCAATAATAATTCAGCGGCTAGAAGAGCTGAAGTTTATAATGAACAGGAGAACTACGAGAACAATACTGCAGAGCATGATGAGTATTCAGAGTCAGAAGGTAAGAAAACTTTTAATAAAGATTTAAATGATGACAATCAAATAGAGTTTATTGCCGATTCAGGAGCTACTAATCATATTGTTAATAAAAGTTTTATTTTAAGTAATTTTAAAAAATCTGAAAATGGAGTTATAAAAAGTGCAAATAAAAATGATTTTGCTGATATTGTTATAGATGGCAGAGGTAATCTTTTGCTTAAAAATAATAAAATAGATAAGAGTCATATTAAATTAACGAATGTAATTGCAGCAAAAGACATATCAGAGAATTTATTGTCATTACGTAAACTAGTAGATACAGGGTTTTGTATATACTCAGATGATAAAATTTTCCGAGTCTATGCTAAAGAAAATAATAAGACGATTTTTGAAGGAGTTTATGAAAAACCTAATTGGACAGTTAAATTTGAAGTCCAGAAGCTTAAATATGATAACAATAATGTGATAAATGAGTATGATGATTATTGTTGCACTGCATCCTTAGCAGTCGACAATGAGTTTTCCGAGCAATCGCAAACTGATAAACTTGGTGAAATTTCACATTCGGAGGGAGTTAATTCAGAGTCTGTTAATATGCTTGTGACAAATGTAGGGTCTGCGATTGGGAGGGAGAGTTTGGAAGAACTCATTGTCTCAGAAATTCAGATAAATTCAGAGGAATCAAATTCAGAGTGTGCAAGCGACTTGATACCGTATAAAACAGTAAACATAGATGAGTTTAAGACTGGAGAGAGTCTACAAGGCTTACTAGATGAAAATCCGGCAGGAAATATGAATTCAGAGGCCAATCAGAGTGAAGCCATGTTATGGCATCGTAGATTAGGACATGCTTCTTTAAATTATCTGAAAATGTTACAAAAGAAAAAGAAAAAGACTGTGAAGTATGCATATTGTCGAAAATGGAAAAACTTCCATTTAAACAAAATAGAAGTAGAGCAGAGAGGCCACTTCAAATAATTCATTCAGATGTAATGGGGCCAATCAAACCTTCCTCATGGCCTGGTCAAAAGAGGTATATAATTGTATTTGTAGATGATTATTCTCGATATGCTAGAGTGTATTGTTTAAAATCTAAAGATGAATCAGGTCAAGCGTTTGAGAGGTATTTGAGTTCTACCCGAAACCTGCTGGGTTCAGACGTAAAAGTTTGCTATGTTAGGTCAGATAAAGGAACTGAGTTTACAGGTGGAAAATTTGCAGAGATAATGAAACAGGAAAAGATTGAGTCAGATAGTGGTCCACCATATACTCCAGAACTTAATGGCACAGCTGAAAGATTCAACAAATCTATACAGAGAACGATAAGAGCGTATATGTGTGATTCGGGCTTACCACCAAGTATGTGGGAGTTAGCTGCAGAAACAGCTGTACATACGTATAACAGAACTCCACATAAGTCAATTGATTATGAAGTTCCTTTATTAAAATTCTCACCAAAATCAAACTGTCATTTAGAGAAAATAAGAAGATTTGGTTGTATGGCTTACGCTAAATTACCTGCTGTTGAAACAAAGTTTAGTAATGTAGCTATAAAAACTGTATTAGTAGGACACACACCCACAGGGTATATTTTGTGGCATCCTAGCACAAGAAAACAGATGAATCCAACTGAAGATGATTGGGTAGAGGTTAAAAGAGTGTTCAGATATTTAAGAGGTACAACCAGTCTAGGAATTAAGTTCCTGTCTAATTCAGAGAGTCTGGAAGCTCTTTCAGATGCAAGTTTCAGAGACTGTGAAGATTCTAAATCAACAGGGGGATACATAATTAAGTTGTTTGGAGATGTAATAACTTGGAGAAGTCATAAACAATCTATTGTTACGACTTCTACGTGTCAAGCAGAGTACTTAGCAATGAGTGACGCGTGCCAAGAACTGATATCACTTGATAAATCAATTAGGTATATAATTGGACGTACGTTTTATCCTATTACCTTATGGTGTGATAACAAATCTGCCAGAGATTGTACAGAGAAAGATGGAAGCCACAAGCTCAAAACTTTTGATCAGAGTGTAGAAGAAATTAAAATTGAGTTGGCATTTAGAGAAAAAACTGGAAATAGGAAAAATATGGCAATCACTCATGGAGACTTTGTAAAACAGTGTGTAGAGGAAAATAAAATTAGAGTCCGTTGGGTATCTACTGACGAAAACTTAGCCGATATAATGACAAAACCCTTATCTCAAAATAGGCATGTTTATTTAAGAGACATAATTACCAATACAGTAGTCAGATGAATCTTCAGAGAAACATTAAATAAATTCAGGTGAGAAACAGAAATTAAATTGGAATTCAGATAAATCTTTAGAGAAAATATTAAGATGTATAAGTTCATGTTTGAATTTTCTACAGGCAAAGAATGATTGCGTAATCCCTTTAGGGAATGTATACCAAAATTCAAGTCTAGTGAAATTAGTCATATCATTCTTTAATAACTTTTATATTTAATTTTAATGTTTGTTTCTTTTCATATTGCTTATTTAATGATTTAAACATTGTTTATATATTCGACAAAGGGAGGGAGTGGAAGAAATAGCTTTGTCGATGATACATGGATGTATGTGTGTGAGCGGCGCTGCAAACGTTTGGTCTCGCCACCGCGATTGAACAAGAACGCGGGTGTGGAGTTAGTCTTTTAGTAAGCGGCGGTCCGAGCGCATCGTAGTGGCAGTGCGGAAGATAAACAAAACTAAAATATGTTATAAGAGTTACAGATTATAATAAACTAATAAAGTTAAAGAGTGTTAAGTAAAAACAGTGTTTTTAATTTTATCTCGCAACACAACAGCCACCTAATTCATGGGTGTACTGATTCACTCCTACAGTTTTTTGCAACCTGACCTCCAGTTTTTTAACGTAATTCTCTAGATACTTATAATTTATATCAAACTACCGAATTTCATGAAAATCTGTTGAAAGCTTTGACCACTATTACAACAACAAAATTTTGCACGTTTTTCGATCTTTGAGCGGCCGCCATTTTGTTTCTGCCGTACCGACTTTGCATTTTTTATTGTGAGATTCATCACATACATCAATGAACCTTTGTACCAAATTTCATCCAAATCGGAGCTATACTTTGGTCAGCACAGAAATCACGATTTTTCGTCTAAAATGGCCGCCATTTTGTTTTTGCCCGGCCGATATAGCTGGTTCACGAACTTAACCGAGATAATTACCCAATACACCTTTCCTGAAAATTTGGTGAAAATCGAAGCAAAATTGCAACCTCTAGCGTGGTCACAAATTTCGTTATATCCCATATATATATATATATATATATATATATATATATATATATATATATATATATATATATATATATATGTATATATATATATATATATATATATCAGTCTTCCACAAAAGTCAAGGTACAGTGATAAATATCATGAAAATTGTTTGATATTTTTATTTAAAAAACCTATAGTGATAAAATTTTTTTGGTATTATTCAACTATAATCATTACAGTTTAAATTCATGTAAAACAAAACGAAAATTCTGTCGTATTAATATATTATTACATATGATGTGTTGGAAAGTCAATGAATGAAGTCCACAAAAGTCATGGTACACCTAAAGAAAAATGATACAAATTGTAATTATAGTCTTTTATAGTTATTTGAATTATACTTTTCTTAATATTTTGTCGGATATCCTTTCATCTGAATTACTGACTTCAGTCTTTTAGGCATAGAATATACCAATTTTTTAGTAAATTCGCTGCTGATTCTGGCCCACTCCTCCAATATAACATCCTTAAGCTGCGCCTTGCTTGATATCACTCTTTTTCGGATTTTTGTCTCAAGCTCATTCCAAAGATGCTCTATAGGGTTCAAATCAGGGCTTTGAGGCGGTGTAGCAAGCATGCGAGTATTGTACAATAGCCACATTCCAACTTTATGCGCAGTGTGCTTAGGGTCATTGTCCTGTTGAAACAAGAAATCTTCTCGCATACCTAATTTGGCTGCACTTTGTTTCATGTTGTTTCGTAGAATCTCTAAATAAGAGTTCTGATCCATAGTATTTTCGATGAATGTCAGGTTTCCAACTCCAGCAGTAGCCATGCAACCCCAAACCATAACACCACCGCCTCCATGTTTTACTGTTTTAAAAGTGTTCTTGGGATTAAATGCTTCTCCTACTTTTCGCCAGACCCTCTTATGCACATTTACACCAAATATACAAAATTTAGACTCATCCGAAAATAAAACATTATCCCAAAACGTTATTGGTTTGTCAATATATGCTTTTGCAAATGTTATTCTTTTTTGTTTGTTTATGGAACTTACAAGAGGTTTTCTTCTAGGCGTACGAGATGAAAATCCAGCTTCTACGACAGCTCTACGCACAGTTTCTGCGTTAACCTCCTTCTTATCATTAATTCCAAGAACATCGCAGATTTTTCTACAGCTTGGAAATGGATCTTGTTTTACCATTCGCGAAATTTTTCTCTTGTCCTTTGCACTTAGTTTAGATGGACGACCTGTTCGGGGCGCATTTCCCACTCTATTTTCCTTCTTAAATCGATTTATCACTTTTTGAATGGTTGACCGACTTCGCAACACTAGTTCAGCTATTTCAGAATATGATTTGCTCTGATTTGAATGCAGATTAATAATTATTTCACGCTCCTTAATACTCAACTCCTTTCGACTTATTTTTTAAAAATTTTATTAAATAAAATATACACCACGAATACGGACGCGATATTAAAGACAGCGGCCTACGGTTGTTAACTCACTCTGATAATATGAACTTGGGGGATTCCCCTTTTTACACAAATAACAGGGCATTTTCTGCAACTGTACCAAGACTTTTGTGGAGTAGAAAAGAGACATTGCCAACAAAAAATTATTGTCTCCAATGATCATTATTGCCGAATCCCTTTAAATTTATGAAAACTTAAATTCAACAGAACTCGTATTATTACCATTTCATAACTTTTGGTTTTCAAATAAAAATATTGATTCAGTAATACAATTTTCAGTTACCGATTCTCTGTACCTTGACTTTTGTGGAAGACTGTATATATATATATATATATATATATATATATATATATATATATATATATATATATATATATATATATATATATATATGTATATATATATATATATATATATATATATATATATATATATATATATATATATATATATATACATATGATGCTCTCCGCAATAGGTAAATTTCTCTCGAGAAATTTACCTAAAAAGAAGAGGAGCGAGATGACTCCCTTGAGGTACTCCAGAATAGGCATTTATTTCTTTAGACAAATGCCCCTAGAATTTGATTATTTGGGTTCGGTTTTCTAGGTAAGAATAGAGCCAATCAAGTAATGAGCCAGTGATTCCAAATTTCTGCAACTTCTTACACAGTATTTTGTGGTTGACACGATCGAAAGCTTTACTAAAATCGGTGTATATAGCATCAATTTGGTGTCCTTTTTCCATTTCACATAGCGTAGTAGACACCATCACGGTGAGGTTAGTGGTTGTCGAGTGATTTTTTCGGAAGCCATGCTGTTGGTTATTAAGGTGAGGCTCTACGATGGGAGATAGTTTGGAGCAGATAATTTTTTCAAATAGTTTCGGAGTGGTCGATAATATAGCAATTCCTCTATAATTTTTAACGGACCCTTTGTCACTGCATTTGTGGATTGGAATCAGATGGAATGATTTCCAGTTTGTTGGGAATATTCCTGAGGAGAGAGACTTATTGAAAATAATGTAAATGGTCAAAGCAGTTTCTCTTTGCAGTGGAACAAAAACCAGGGAAGAAGCAAATCAGGGCCTGGTCCTTTGCTCAAATCAAGCTCCTCAATAGCTTTCAATATTTCTTCTTCAGAAATAAACATCTCGTTAGTTAGAGCTGCCGAACAACCCCGAAAATCGACTCAAGCTTTTTCAAAAGCACTCAAAATGCGTTAACTACCTACAAGCAGACCATGCGTCAAAGAATCGTACGAGGGGAACTTGCAGACATTGTTCCAAAAAACATATTACGTTGCTACACCTCGACAAGAAGCAAGATGCATAAGGAAAGAAAGCTCTACGAAATTATCTCGGTAACAAGTGCCGTTGATAATTGACTAAAGTAAAGGGCTCCAAGGTAATATCGCGGTAACAAGTGTCGTTTGATATTAACAAATTCGCCTCGTATAGACACCAAGCGGTTACACGGTTTTCAAGTGCCGTCGTTGCCTGCGATTACACGATTCAACGCAATATCCCGGTTAAATTGCTGTGAATATTGAACAAGACTGACCCGTTCTGGCAAAGGAGCCAGATCGTAAACAACTATAATAAAAATATAAAATTAATAAAGAGAGATCGCTGCCATCCCTGAACTTCTTTAATATTGAAAACTGCAATCAAATCTGGTTCCTCTTAAAAATTTAAGGATTTGAATCTTTTGGGATTTCCTTCTCACCATGGAACGCTACTGCTTCCTAGCACTTATAAAGTATGTATATATGCATATATCTATTTTCAAAGAAGTATAAGCATCTTGTTCTCGGGCTAGATCTCTTGCAAGTAATCAAAATCATATAACAACTAAACATCATCAATTAGATCATTTTATGATAGTCATCCATGTCACCTACTTCCTACATTAGCCCCAAAAACATTTCTCTCTCCAAATACACTTATAAAATTATAAACATCAGTCCAATCCATACAACCACGTCAATAACAAAATTCCCGATGTTCACATATCCATCCTCGTCCTCCCAGCGGACACTGGATCCATCCACAGCACTTTGCATTCGCGGTTAGTTTATTTGCATTGTGCATTTTCGCACACCATGCGCTTTAATGCATATTTTGAGCATTTTTGGATCGTTTTAGAATAACAATTGCATCAAAATATTGTTAACGTATGCAAGCAGTTCTATATCGTTTGCACAAAGCTTCATTCACATTTTGATAGCTGAGGGGACGCTTGAAATAGAAATTAGAGATCTATGTACATATCAACATCGCGAAAAATTTCGCGTTTCCTTGCATTTTGTCGTGAAATGCCCGTGCCGGCCGAATTCCACCCGTGTGGCTGCGGGGTAGCTTAGGTGGTTGCAATTGCGATGTGATTTTCATGCAATCAACGAAATTCAACAATAAACGAAAAGTTTACATTTTCCATGAATTTTTCGATCGCACACAGGAATCTGAAAGCAACGCGACGCGACATGGTGTCCATCACATTGCAATACGAGCACGAATAAATATTTGTTTGGTGTCGAAAAATGTTTATCGGATTCGCGGAAATGGTGTGAATTTAATTTTATTATATCGAATTTTATTGTTATAATCTGAATATGATATGCATGCTAAAGCGTTGGTAATTGAATGGTACGATTTTTTTTGGAGCGAAGAATACGCCGATTGCATTGGAATGAAGTTTTTAGTTTTTTAAACACGCAATAATTTAAAAAAAAAAATATTTTCGGAATTTTTTGAAACTGAAATGGATACCTTGTGGCTTTTTAGGGGTTTGTACTAAAATAAACAACCTCACTGAAAGCACGATCTGTGTCCGTCCGGATAAAAGCAATTTATTTCTGAAACTATAAAAGAAAAGACCAGAAGTGATGACTTCTTGAAAGTTCTAGGGTAAGGGGCACCTTTCATTCGAAAAAACTGATAAAATCATAGATGTAGGCCTTTATGAGTACAATAATTGTAAATACGTAAGATTTTGAAATTTGCTCAACTTATTACATATTTATTGCCAATTTTAGGGGTTTTGTAAAATAATTTTACAAAACCCTACTAGTTTCGCGACCAGTCTGTCCGTCCGTCCGTGTGTCACAGCACTTTAACTCGGAAACTACTTAAGTTAGAAACATCAAATTTTGTGTGTAGGTGTAAAGTGGTGATCTCTTCAAAGTTCAACTACAAAAAAATTTTATAAGGTATTTAAGGGGGGTCTCCCCACATAGGAGAGTGACCCCCCGAAAAAAAAATTTCATTGAAGGTATATATGGGTATCAAATGAAAGGTCTTGATGAGAACTTTTCAAAACTAGTCTTAGTTTGACAAAATCTGCTTCGAGGGGCGCACAGGGAGGGGAAATACACGAAAATATTGTGCCCCCCCCCCCTCGCGATTGGACACCTGTGATCCGAAAAATCTGAACAAAATCAGGAATGTAGGCCTTGGTGAGAAGTTGCAATTCACTCAACTTTGTTAGTAATAGTATGATTTATCGATTTTATGTTTTCTTGAATAAAATCTTTACGGTACCCTGAAATTCTATGAAATTCAGTATGTAGATGTCTATTTATAAGACTGATCTACCCTGAAAGATTCATAAAGATTGAATCATATTTAGCCAAGTTATAGCGGTTTGAATTTTCATGTATGACTATGGAACAATATGCGCTGCATTTATTACTATAGCAACATATGCCTATGGAACAACATGCGCTTTTTACCGACTCAGACACTACAGTTTTGCTAGGATTTGCATGAAAATTTCAGGAATGATAGGTGTCATGTACATATATCTTTGAGAATCGGTTCAGCTAGTGGTATCAGTAATCGTAAAACAAAATAATGGCTGTTTTAAATGCGAAGATTGAATAATTTTGAGTTATTTTTTCCCAACTTCAACGTTTAAGGTGCATGCTTTGAGCACTTGATTCAATTTAATGTATGACTGAAGATCAGTACCTACAATTAATGCTCATAAGTGAAACAAGTCAAGGAGGTGGGAGAGAGCTCCTAGCAAAAGGGTTTTGTAACCATTCTAGGATTCGAAAAAATTGGCCATTGATCGATGATAACGGTACAGGAGAGTGGCCCCTGAAAAAAAAATTCATCAAACGTAGCCGATATGAGTATGAAATAAAAGTTTTCATGGAAGCTTTTCAAAACAGTTGTTAAACTGTCAGTTTTTCCTTCAGTGAGGGCACAGGGGGGAAATACATGAAAAATATGTTTCCTCCGTCGCGGCTGGACATCTGAAATAATTATCAAGGGAGATATTTATGAGTATAAGAATACCAAAATCCTCAGAAGTAGAAATTCGCTCAACTTTGTTAGCACTAGAAGGGTCAAAGCCGTCAATTTGACGGCAACGCGAATTTGATCGTTTAGTTTTTTACGTAACTATCAGTTTATTTTCATATTTCCTGACTTTTCCTAACTTATGGTTATATATGTTTTAAGTTGATAAAAATAAAAAAAATATTGATTCAGTATGCTAGAATTAATACCTATTAACACCGACGCCGTCAATTTGACGGCATATGAAACAGATTTGAGTTATACGCACAGGCATAGATATTTCAATGTATACAATACAAAAGTACTCGTAAACATAAACTACGGTTTTGTTCCAATAACACTACTTGAGACTGCGTTATAATATGCTCAGATATACTCGTACAATGTATATCATTCAGAAATACCCATAGACATAAATAAGGGTTTTGTTTCAAAAATACCACTTGACATCACGTGAAATTTCAACTGAGTTTTAGAAGTCCACTGTGATCGGTCATTTGAATTCGAGCTAGTCGTTGATACAGTTATGGCTACAAAAAAAAAATTGTTTGGAAGTGCAGTGCCGTTCTTACCGCTTAGAAGATTTTCTCCACCAAATTGTTCTTTACAAGAATCCCAAAACAAAGATTTACGACCAGGTGAGTGTTTGCAATTCCGTGAAAGTAAAGTGCCCAGAAGAGATAACTTTCGTCCTCACACTGGAGCAATTACAAATAAAAAGTGATATTTTGTGATACTTGATATTTCTTGCAGTTTCAACTGAGAATAATCTCACAATGAATTCGAACCGACTGCTGACAAGTTCAGAAATAGAGCAAGAGTTATTGCGACTTTGTTCAATAGAAGAAGATGCCTCAGGTGATGACAGCGATGAGCCTTGTGAAACTGAAGACCCGGACTTTCAGCCACAGCTAGAGCCAGAAAGCTCAACATCGGAGGATTCTGAAATGGATATTCCAACTCCAAGTGTTTCCGATCTTGAGCATAGTGTACGAAGAATTCATCCCACCAGACCTGGGCATGGCAGAAGATCAGAACAACCAGGACGTTTATCTCGTGGTGGAAGGCTGGTTAGAACATCATCATTGCCAAAACTGGATATGAGGCAAGTAGCTAGCGACGGAACTGAGTGGACGTGTATTTTGGGTGCTGGTGTAGCGGGCCGTCGAAGCCGGCAAAATGTTATGAGAGAAGCTGCAGGACCTACTCCATATGCTAAACGGTATATAGAAAACGGACAAATTGTTTCCTCGGGGTGTATTTTTATCCACGAATACATACTACGACGCATAAAACTATGCACTGAAACGGAAGCTCGTGACAAATGTCAAAATGATTCTTGGAAAATTTCTTTGGAAGAGTTAGATGCCTTCATTGCCTTGATTTACGCACGTGGGGCTTACAACATGAGCCACTTGGACTTAGACATTTTCTGGTCACAAGAGTGGGGTCCTCCAGTTTTCAAAAGACAATGAGTAAACATAAATTCAAGGAAATAATGAAATACTTACGGTTTGATTTGAGAAGCACACGTCATACACGTTTATCTACTGACAAATTTGCAATGATTTCTGATATTTGGAATAAATTTATAGAAAATTGCCAAATGTGTTTTATCCCTGGAGAAAATTTGACTGTTGACGAACAGTTGTTTCCATCCAAAACACGTTGTCCCTTTTTGCAATACATTGCAAATAAACCCGATAAATTTGGGATAACGTTTTGGTTGTTAGTGGACGTGGAGGCCAAATATTTATGTGGAGGCTTTCCTTATTTAGGAAAAGATGGCGAGCGCCTTAGTAATGTTCCATTACCAGAACATGTAGTTATGAAATTGATGCAACCTTACTTCAAGAAAGGTCGAAACATTACAACGGATAATTTTTTCACATCATTGAAACTGGCGGAAAAGCTAGGATCTGAGGATACGAGCATAGTTGGAACGATGCGACGAGGAAGGCGAGAAGTACCGCCAATTTGTAGAAATATCCGCACGCAAAGATATGAAACGTTTATCTTGAAATCGGAGACCAACGCAACCTTAACTGTTTATCAGGGTAAATCTGGAAAAAATGTCATTATCTTGAGTACGCTACATCAAAATATTTATATTGATACTGACTCAAAAAAGCTTCCCGAGACTGTCCAGTTTTATAACGAAACTAAAGTAGGCGTAGACATAATTGATCAAATATCAAGAAAATACACCGTAAGAGCTGGAACTCGAAGATGGCCAGTCCATGTCTTCTACAATATTTTAGACTTGGCTGCAATAAATTCATGCGTCTTATACCGAGAAATTACAGGTGAAAACATTTCGCGCCATAATTACATTCTTCAACTTGTGAGTGAACTTCGAGCAGAGTACGTGAAAAAAGAAATAGTTCAGATGTCACCCAACGCTTAGATAATATAACCACTACTGAAGAGCAGCCTTCTATGTCCACAACAAACAAAAGACGTCAATGTCAAATTAATGTGCATTGCAAAAAAAATCGAACCTGTGTACTTTGCACTGTTTGCCAAAAAGCTGTTTGTGGAAAATGCGTAAAACAAGTCTACAAAAAAAAAAATATTTGTTATAAATGTAGTTCTATGTAAGCACTCAAAATAATAAATCATTGTAATTAAAATTATCAAAATCCGTTTGATTCAGAAAGAGCCATATTATCTATCCGATTATCGTATGCCGTCAATTTAACGGTCATGGTCTTTGAAGGTATGTCAAGGTACGTAACCCTTCTAGTGTCAATAATAGTATGATCTTCGTATTTCATATTTTCTCCAATAAAATCGTCTTTGACATGTTTCTTGATTTGATTCGATCTGGTGACTGCATTTTGTAAATTGAATACAAAACCCTTCTTACATGTTTAACATTACAATAATCTGCTCTTTTTAGTCTAGACAAAACTTTTGCAATTACAGGCGTACCCCGATTTACAACAGGGATACGTTCCAGGGAAGGGCGATTTAAGTTGAAACGACTTAAACCGGGTCAAAGCAAAATGCTTATGTAAACGAATTAGGTAAAATTAAGGCACGAAATTCATATTACAATATTATTCATTATTAAAGTAAATAAACGGAAAAAAACATGAAGAAGGATACTGTTGTATATTTTAAGAATTATGTTAATTGGAGAAAAAATTTTCATTTGAAACATGCATTGACGAGGTTGTTGCTTATTAATTTGAAAAATATGAGTCTATGGTACGCTGCATTGTGGCATTCCTTTTTTCAGTGTATAGCTCCTTGTACGGAAAAGATGCGTCATCGATGAGTCGCATGAATTTTTCATGTCTTTCCCTATCCGTGTCTAAAGTAAAAATTTGTTCGGCTTTCTTTAAGCATTGCAAACCTTCCGATAATTTTTGAATAGTTAAAGAAGGGCTGCAGCTAAGGTTTTCCCTGATTTCACCGACTTCAGTTTCAATATCATCATGATTTTCTAGAAGTTGAATTCATTCCTCTGCTGAAATTTCATCATTGTGCGATTGTAATAATTCTGCCAAATTATTATCGTCTACATCGTTAAAACCAATCTGATGAGCCAAACTTAAAATATCCTTTTGAACGGTGTCAGGCGAATTTGTCAGATTTATTTGCCTATTAACGCATTCAGGCCAAAGGTTTTTCCACACAGCATTCAAATTGGAATTTTTTACTTCTTTCCAAGACTCATTGATATTTTCAACTGCTTTCAGAACGTTGAAATTGCGCCAAAAGCTTCGAATAGTTGATTTGTCAGTATCCTGGTCCCCTTGATCAATTTCAGCAATAAGTTGCTTGAATGTTCTGCGTAAGTAGTAAGCCTTTAAAGAAGCCAACACCCCCTGATCCATAGGTTGGAGCAAGGACGTGGTGTTGGGGGGAAAAAATATCACTTTGATATTCTAACAACATAGAGAGTTTTGAACTGCCCATACATCCAAATTTAACTGGAAACACTTACCTGTTGTGGAGCATATCCTCCCTCTGAAATGACACCCACAAATGTAGATCAAAAGTTAGTGGCTACATCTGTATCCGCACTTGCTGATTCTCCCGATAGTTTCAATTTAAGTAGATTGCTCCGCTTGTTGAATCTGTGAAACCAACCAGAACTTGCTTGGAATGATTCTGTTCCACCGCCATTTCGCTCCTTCACGGATGCAAACAAAGCCCAAGCTTTTTCTTGAATTATCAGTGTACTGAAAGGCAGGTTTTTTTGATTGAGATCTTCGATCCAAATACTTAAGTATTTTTCCATTGTTTCCATGTTAATACTTCGCGACTTCTTAATTACAGAGCATGCTTTAGATGAACCAGCTTGTATACTTGCTCGAATTTTTTCGGCATTTTTAGTTATAGTATGGACAGTTGTACGATTCAAATTTAATGTCCAACGGACGTAACTTTTTCACCGGAATCAATGCACTTTAAAACTTCCATTTTCTTTTCTGAGGTCACTGTGTTTCTGGCTTTCTTCGAGCTGATCGCATTAAAATTTTCTGCACTGCGTTTTCCACCCATCATAAGTCACAAATTACCAAACCACACGCGATGTTATTCTCGCAATCGAACCCGAGACAGAAAAAAACGAAATCTGAAACGTTTCGTATAAGTAGAATACTCTGACTTGTGTATATTCGGGGATTTCCCTCTTTAATAAATCTGCACACTCTTCATGTTCAGCAAATTAGAAAAAGACGAATACATACATACATAATTTTTGTGCAATGGGGACATTTTATAATTCTTTGAAGCATATTTAAGGTCATAAGTGCACTGCTTTACAAAAAAATTGAGCATTTCAAAATTTTCTTACTTCAAATGAACTTATACTTTCCGTAAATATGTGCTTTTCTTGGTGCAACGGACGTAACTTTTTCACCGGAATCAATGCACTTTAAAACTTCCATTTTCTTTTCTGAGGTCACTGTGTTTCTGGCTTTCTTCGAGCTGATCGCATTAAAATTTTCTGCACTGCGTTTTCCACCCATCATAAGTCACAAATTACCAAACCACACGCGATGTTATTCTCGCAATCGAACCCGAGACAGAAAAAAACGAAATCTGAAACGTTTCGTATAAGTAGAATACTCTGACTTGTGTATATTCGGGGATTTCCCTCTTTAATAAATCTGCACACTCTTCATGTTCAGCAAATTAGAAAAAGACGAATACATACATACATAATTTTTGTGCAATGGGGACATTTTATAATTCTTTGAAGCATATTTAAGGTCATAAGTGCACTGCTTTACAAAAAAATTGAGCATTTCAAAATTTTCTTACTTCAAATGAACTTATACTTTCCGTAAATATGTGCTTTTCTTGGTGATTACGAATTTTTAAGTTTCGGAAAGTGACGCAAGTGAGAAGCAAAGTTGCCGTTAATCGAATCGGGGTAGGAATTATTTGTCGTCTTATGTGTGAAACGACTTTGTGCGAAACGACTTATATCGAGGTACGCCTGTATTTGTTTTTCATCTGTTACAGAAATTTTCATACCTTGAAAATAGCATATTAATTGCAGCCTAGAGTGGAGTTATACAAATCCGTACATACAAGGTGCGTTTCAAAATAAACGAGACTGAGCTAAAATAGAAACGACAGGAGCTTTGTTCCGATAAATTCGAGTTTATTCATTCAAAATAGTCTCCTTCGACCTCGATACACTATTTTACGTGATCCAAAAGCTTTTCGAAAGAGTGTTTCAGGTCATTGACCGGAATGTTCTTCAGGATGTCGGTACAAGCCTTTTAGATGCCCTCTACGGACGCAAAGCGTTTTCATTTCATGGCCAAATACAATTTTCCGAATAGGTACAAGTCACAGGGAGCCATATCAGGCGAATACGGTGAGTGAATGATGGTTAAAATGCGATTTGTAGTCAAAATCAGTCTTTCGAATGTTGAATTCTGAGCAATTTTTGGTCATCAGTTAACTTGTGCCGAACAAAACGTGCGCAGACCTTTTGTAAGCCCAAATCTTCGGTTGAAATGCGATAAATCGATATCTTGAAGGTATTCAACTCCGATTCCATGAATGTCAACAATGATTTCGGCCCATTTTTGATAAATTCACGCACAATTTCAATGGAGTTTTCAGTGATCATTGGTTTTGGACGGCCTGTATGTTCATTGTCATTTATATCCTCACGACCATCTCTGAAACGTGTAAACCACTCATGAAGTCTGGCACTGGACTTTTTTCATCAATTCCAATGTTTCGATAAACGTTTTACCAATTTTAAAACAAAATTCGATATTAGCTCTATGTCCGAAACTCATTTTTGTACTGATGATACAAACATACTGACTCAATAACTTCGCTTCCACTGAACTGAATGTCGCCAAACCTTCGCTGGAAGTCAGGGAAGGATGTAACTTTCCAACGCACTACCTTATTCACAGATGGCGCCACCAAAAAAATTGTTATTTCTAAAGGCTCGTTTATTTTCGAAAGCACATTGTATGCATAATAGATATCGGAGTTTTCTAACTAAGTAAATCACATGATTTTGCCAAGTTAATTCCGAGTTTAAATATATGCCAAGATACTTGATATTGTCTACTCTTTGAACTGGTGTTCCATTTATGAAGATTAAAAGTTCGGTGGGTATGCAATGAATTTTATTTGCAAAAACAATATATTCTGTTTTTAACACATTTAATGCTAATTTATTCCTTTACATACAAGAATGGACTGCCTGTAAAGTATTATTCACTTCATAAGAAACCTCCTCCCAACTGTCGTCATCAGAGCAGAAGATTGCGGTATCATGAGCATAGGTAACAATCTATTTGGAGATTGTTAGAAGACTATCTATATATAAAATGAAAAACAAGGGACCTAAAATTGTACTTTGAGGTTCACCTATTTGTACTGTCACATACTCACTGAAAGTACCTTTAATTCTTGTGCATTGTTTTCTGTCGGTTGGATAATTTTGAAGTAAAGTCAATGCAATACCCCTAATTCGAATAGTCTCAAGTTTATTTAATAATATAATGTGGTCTACAGAATCAAAAGCTTTTGATATATCTAAAAAGGCGATTGCTATAGGCTTACTTTCATCAAGATTGCAATGGAGAAAATTACTTAGTTTTTCAATTGCCTCCTTACAGCCAGTATTTTTACCGAAACCTCTTTTGTTTATTAAATTATATGTCTCGACGAAATTGACCAATCTAGCATGCAATAGCAACTCAAATATCTTCGCCAGGTTTAAGATCAGCGCTATGGGTCAATAATTACCACTTACTTCTTTACTCCCGCTTTTATGTACCGGTACTACTTCGGGCAGTTTTAAATGTTCTGGCCAAACACAAATGCTCAGGCATTCATTAAATATTTTTAACTAATGCCATAGTAGTGTAGCACGCTATTTTTTTGACTAAAGTATGTTTGTGATCAATACCGCCCCCTTTATTCTTAACCCATACAAGGTGTGACAATTGAGTTATGAGACTGATTTTATTGCCGTGCTTGTGGTAAAACTGCGACTGCAGTTTCCTTCCTCTCTCTACTGATATATTTACCATTGCTCTAGCTTGTTTATTTCGCCTGCTGTGTCATGTTGAGTAGACGTGTGTTGCTGATGTTCGTCACGAAAATGAAGAAACGAAATCAAAAGCAACACGTCACGATAAAATTTTACGCCAGATTGGGCGTAACAGCTTCTGTAAAAGTGCATGGTGATAGTGATCTTAGTCGCGCCCATGTGTTTCGATGGCATAAAGAGTTTAAGGATGGGCGTGTAAGCGTGGAAGATGTGGCGCGGAACGTGAGACCAGTCGAGGTGCGGACTGGCGCAAATGCGCAGCGTGTGCGCGCCTTAATCCGTGAAGATCGGTGTTTAACAGTTTTAATGTTGGCCTCAGAAGTGGGTATGAACCGTGAAACAGTCAGACAAATTTTAACCGATGAATTTGGGATGAAAAAGTTGAGCGCGAAGATAATTCCAAAGAACCTTTCTGAGGAGCAAAAGCAGCATCGAATGAACGTCACAGAAGACTGTTTAGAACAAGTGGAAAACGATCCCGCGAGCTGGTCTTTCCAATACGACCCGGAAACCAAGCGTCAATTACGGACATACAGGCGGCCGTGCCGTGGGTACTTGTGGACATCCCAGTCAAAGCGCTCCAGAAATGTTACGAAGCATGGAAAACGCGCTGGAATCGTTATAGAGCTGACCAAGGGGACTACTTTGAAGGGAATGACAGAGGTGTAGAATAATTTTTAAATATACGGTTTGCATGGAATCAGTCTCATTACTTAATTGTCACATCTCGTATATTTCGATTCGTTTGTACCGTAAAATGCGGAAGAACAGCATCTCTCGCAAGCTTACGCAAAACTCTCTTTAGTGTGATAGTCAGATTTGATTGTGGTTGACGTTTGATTCAAATGATGGACAGTACAAGTCGTGTTATGTTTTTCATCGTGCAAAACTCATGTCATCTGCTGGAAATAAGTAAGTACTTGTTCTATTGAATAAAGTTTCACTATTATCAAACTTTTTCAATAAATTTGAATATGCTATGGATTTTTTAGTGTACTCATAATGAGTAAATACTAAATAATAAATACCTGACATGTCTGATAACTTTAGTGTTTCGAAAACGATACATCAGGCAAAAATGAGGATGAGTTTTGTACTCAGATTTTGTTTTTATTTTAAACGGCGTGTTTATTTGACTAAAGATGAAATAAATGACATTCTCAATGAGTTAGCTTCAGATGATGAGACGACAGGAGCTGACATCTATATCGTCACTCCAGGTAACGGATTTGTGTCGGGTTCGGGAGATGAACCGTAAGTTTTGCAAATTTATTGCGTCCTAAACTTTTGGAACCTGCGGAACTGACGTTACATGGAAGAAATATTATCGATGACAGCGATTTTGAGGATGGAGTAATTTTGGAGTCCAATAAGTACCTACTACACGAAATAGCTTGGTTATTGCCAATGAGCCGCAATGTGCATCAATACATAGTGAATTTTTATGCCAAAGTACGTCAAGTGAGGCACAACCGTTATCAACCCGTAAGCGGGGCATACCATTTCAGTCTGTAAATAAACCCTCGCTAACACTTCAACCACCTAAAGTAGTCCGAAAATGGGTGAAAAGAGACTTATCTCAAAATCATGATGATGATGAGTTGATGGCACCGTTACCAAGATCAGTAATTACTCTATCTGAAGCTTCAGAGCCTCTGGATTATTCTGCATTGTTTTTTACCCATATAGTCATCATGCACATGCACATGTCACTCAGTTATTTATGCAACAAAAAAAGAAAATACAGGCTTCATCCTATCTGATAATGGCATTTATTGTTTCATCGGTATTTTGATCTTAACTGGATATTCGCCTTTGCGTTAGCGTAGGATGTATTGGGAAAATTATAAAGACACACATAATATATTGGTTGCCAAGTCAATGCGAAGAAATCAGTTCCAAGAAATTTTACGTTTTTTTCACGTGGTCGATAACTGCCATTCACCCTTACGACAAAATGGCCAAGGTGCGCCCTCTTTTTGAGATACTGAATAAGAAGTTTCTACAATATGCAGTTATTGAAAAGGATATCAGCATAGATGAGTCTATTATACCCTACTATTGTAGACACGGCTGTAAATAACATATTAAAGGGAAGCCCATTGGTTTTGGTTTCAAAACATGGCTTGCGGCTTTACGCCTGGGATATTGCTTGGATGCCGATCCATCTCAAGGCCGCTATGAAACATATAGTACTGGATTAGGAAAAAACGTTGTGCAAAAATTGATACCAAACGCCGAATTCACGATATGGTTAAGGAAATGCACGAAGGATCCTCGGGGGGCCACCTTGGTGTTAACAAGACCTTGACAAAACTGCGGGAAAGGTCCTATAGGCTCTACTCTTGAGAAAACGCAGAGGACTGGTGTCGTAGATGCAAGATTTGCGCTTCTGTTAACGGTCCAAAGCGACGACTGACGACTAACGTTGGGGTACCGTTTTAAAGGAATGGTGCTGACATCGCAGGGCCCTTTCCTGTAACCGAATGGGGAAATCGATACACGCTGGTTGTCTACCCTATTCCCAACCAGGAAGTAACTACTGTAGCCGAACAGCTAGTGTTAAATTGGGTCAGTAGGTACAGCGTACATTGTGAACTACATTCGGATCAAGGCCGAAACTTTGAGTCACTAGTGTGCGAGCTACTGGAAATACGGAAAACAAGGACAATATCACTGCACCCCCAATCCGATGGAACGGTTAAACGTTTCAACGGCACACTCAATAAACACCTGGTCAACATGGTCAACATGGTCAACAGCAATCCTTTCGAACGGTACACTCACGTTGTAGGTTTGCATTTGTCCTCTCAGTCGTCGCTTTGGACCTTTGACGGAAGCGCAAATTGTGCATCTGCGACACCAGTCCCTTACGTTTTCTCTAGCGTGGAGCCAGTAGGGCCTTTCCCGCAAATTCACTAAGATCTTGTTAACACCAAGGTGGCCTCCCGAGGGTCCTTCGTGCATTTCCTTAACCACATCGTGGATTCGGCTTTTAGGAAGTATATTTTGCATCATATAGGAGTTGCCATCCGCCACTTTCCATTTCTGCTTGAGTACGGCACCGTCCGCCTGAAGGGAGTTCCATTGGGCCCAATAGCTTTTCAGGGTTGCGCCATGCATTGAAATTTCCTTCCACTCAGGTCGCCCATTTGTCTCCTTCCATACCAGCAATGGTCCGACGTCTTCATTGGCTAGCTGGGCGCTTCGAATCTCCTCCAATGACCAACCTTCATCGAATTCGGCCTTTATCACTCGCAGATCAACGGTCGGTTCCTTTTCTTCAATCCGCCGGCAATGCTTGCAGTTAGCTGGACATGGACGAGGAGATAGGGCGTCAGTATTTCCATGAACTCCACCCTTCCGATGAAAAATTTCGTAGTCGTATGACTGCAATCTTTCGATCCATCTCGCAACTTGTCTTTCAGGGTTTTTGAAATTAAGTAGCCATTTCAGCGATGCATGGTCTGTTTGAAGAACAAACATCTGGCCATATAGGTACTTGTGGAACTGCTTGGTGGCTTCTATTATAGCCAAAAGCTCCTTGCTGGTCACGCAGTAGTTCCCCTCACTTTTTGAAAGAACTCGTCTGTAATACAAGAGGAGAGGACTCTTTCTTCGCCATCGATCTGCTGGGAGAAGACAGCTCTAATCCCACCGCTGCTCGCATTGGTGTCAACTGCAAACATTTTTCGGGGTTTTGGATACAATATCTTCTTCAAGGTCTCAAAGGCTGCCTGACATTGCTCATTCTAGACATAGGACGATTTTTCTTGGTTGAAGAATCTTTGATAGTAGGTCGCCAGACCCAAAAAACTTCGTAGCTGGCGCTTGTTGCTTGGTGTTGGCAAGTTTTTTACGGCTTCAATTTTCTCGGGGTCTGTTTTGACTCCTTCTGCTGATACAATGTTACTCAGGTATTTTACTTAAGGTGCGAAAAGGGTTTACTTGTTGGGACTAAGTTTTCGGTTCGCCAGTTGCAATCGGGAGAATAGCTCGTCTAAGTTCCGCACATGCTCTTCCAACGTTCTCCCGATAACAATGATGTCATCTAGGTACACCAAGCAGGTCTTCCAGGTCAGGCCTCGTAGCATGTATTACATCAGGCATTCGAAGGTGGCTGGAGCATTGCAAAGCCCAAATGGCATTACCAAGAAATGCCACAATCCAGTTCCAACTGAAAATGCGGTCTTCTCTCGGTCCTTTTTGTCGATTTCTACCTGCCAGTAGCCACTCTTGAGATCAAGTGTAGAAAACTATTTTGCGTTGGCGAACGTGTCCATGATGTCATCGAGGCGTGGAAGCGGATAACTATCTTTCTTAGTGACGTCGTTGAGCTGCCTATAGTCGACACAAAAACGAGTGCTACCATCCTTTTTCTTGACTAGAACTACTGGCGCGGCCCATGGACTGATAGAGGTTCGATAACACCTTGTTTTTCTATGTCCAAGATAAGTGCGCTCACTTCTCCTTGTTTGGATATAGGAAGACGTCTTGGTACTTGTCGAATCGGCTTGGCTCCCTGTCTATCTATGACGTGAGTTTCCATACTCATTCGGCCTTGGTCATTCGGGCTTGTTGAGAAGATGTCACTGTACTTGGTGACCAGATCAGAGGCTCGCTTCAATAGCTCCACTGGCAATTTGACCTGCTTCAATATTGCAGGCGTAGATTCGCGAGCTTTGTCTGTGTCTTGCCTCCTTTTACAATGATGGTCGTGAGTGGCTTCCAAAGAGGTGATGGTGGAAACAGGCTGGCAGCTGCCGATGACTTCTCCCACTTTGCTGCATGTGGTTGAGTTTTCGGTGTTAAGGACTCTAACTGGCACGTATTCGCTCCTTATAGATCTTACAAGGCTTCATCCTACAATCAAACTGCGCAATGCGGACGTCTTCGTTGGCTCTATCAGATGAGATTGATGGTCTCCAGAATCACCATCAAGCTTGGGCCATACAATGCTTTTGGAAGAATTCGGTACACCAGTGTCGGTACATAGTATCACATTCGTCTTGGAAATTTGGACACTGGGACCCTCCATCAATACTTCGACATTCTGCCATTTCAATGCCTGTTTGCCCAAATCCAACGTGATTTCATGTGGTCGCAGAAAATCCATTCCGAGAATGCAGTCATCCACAATGTTCGCGACCAGAAAATTATGTCGGAACGCAAGGTCTCCTAACAGTATCTAGAGGTTGACAACAATCTTTCGATCCATCTCGCAACTTGTCTTTCAGGGTTTTTGAAATTAAGTAGCCATCTCAGCGATGCATGGTCTGTTTGAAGAACAAATATCTGGCCATATAGGTACTTGTGGAACTGCTTGGTGGCTTCTATTATAGCCAAAAGCTCCTTGCTGGTCACGCAGTAGTTCCCCTCACTTTTTGAAAGAACTCGTCTGTAATACAAGAGGAGAGGACTCTTTCTTCGCCATCGATCTGCTGGGAGAAGACAGCTCTAATCCCACCGCTGCTCGCATTGGTGTCAACTGCAAACATTTTTCGGGGTTTTGGATACAATATCTTCTTCAAGGTCTCAAAGGCTGCCTGACATTGCTCATTCTAGACATAGGACGATTTTTCTTGGTTGAAGAATCTTTGATAGTAGGTCGCCAGACCCAAAAAACTTCGTAGCTGGCGCTTGTTGCTTGGTGTTGGCAAGTTTTTTACGGCTTCAATTTTCTCGGGGTCTGTTTTGACTCCTTCTGCTGATACAATGTTACTCAGGTATTTTACTTAAGGTGCGAAAAGGGTTTACTTGTTGGGACTAAGTTTTCGGTTCGCCAGTTGCAATCGGGAGAATAGCTCGTCTAAGTTCCGCACATGCTCTTCCAACGTTCTCCCGATAACAATGATGTCATCTAGGTACACCAAGCAGGTCTTCCAGGTCAGGCCTCGTAGCATGTATTACATCAGGCATTCGAAGGTGGCTGGAGCATTGCAAAGCCCAAATGGCATCACCAAGAAATGCCACAATCCAGTTCCAACTGAAAATGCGGTCTTCTCTCGGTCCTTTTTGTCGATTTCTACCTGCCAGTAGCCACTCTTGAGATTAAGTGTAGAAAACTATTTTGCGTTGGCGAACGTGTCCATGATGTCATCGAGGCGTGGAAGCGGATAACTATCTTTCTTAGTGACGTCGTTAAGCTGCCTATAGTCGACACAAAAACGAGTGCTACCATCCTTTTTCTTGACTAGAACTACTGGCGCGGCCCATGGACTGATAGAGGTTCGATAACACCTTGTTTTTCTATGTCCAAGATAAGTGCGCTCACTTCTCCTTGTTTGGATATAGGAAGACGTCTTGGTACTTGTCGAATCGGCTTGGCTCCCTGTCTATCTATGACGTGAGTTTCCATACTCATTCGGCCTTGGTCATCCGGGCTTGTTGAGAAGATGTCACTGTACTTGGTGACCAGATCAGAGGCTCGCTTCAATAGCTCCACTGGCAATTTGACCTGCTTCAATATTGCAGGCGTAGATTCGCGAGCTTTGTCTGTGTCTTGCCTCCTTTTACAATGATGGTCGTGAGTGGCTTCCAAAGAGGTGATGGTGGAAACAGGCTGGCAGCTGCCGATGACTTCTCCCACTTTGCTGCATGTGGTTGAGTTTTCGGTGTTAAGGACTCTAACTGGCACGTATTCGCTCCTTATAGATCTTACAAGGCTTCATCCTACAATCAAACTGCGCAATGCGGACGTCTTCGTTGGCTCTATCAGATGAGATTGATGGTCTCCAGAATCACCATCAAGCTTGGGCCATACAATGCTTTTGGAAGAATTCGGTACACCAGTGTCGGTACATAGTATCACATTCGTCTTGGAAATTTGGACACTGGGACCCTCCATCAATACTTCGACATTCTGCCATTTCAATGCCTGTTTGCCCAAATCCAACGTGATTTCATGTGGTCGCAGAAAATCCATTCCGAGAATGCAGTCATCCACAATGTTCGCGACCAGAAAATTATGTCGGAACGCAAGGTCTCCTAACAGTATCTAGAGGTTGACCTCTCCATGGACAGGTGCAGTTTCTTCCGTAGCTGAGTGAGAAAATCTTGCCCTTGTGAAGTAGTTGTTGCCTCACTAGGTCTGGCCGGATGATCGATCGGGTTGCACCAGTGCTGGGGATGTGGAGCCAACCTCTGCCCCTCGAAGTTGGCCCCCTTAGTTTGAAAAGCTTCCATTTTGGGCTCCTGACTCGGTCTGGGTCTCCTCCATCCTGGACAATAGCTCGACTTTCTTTGCCTCTTGCAGTCTCTTTGCAGATGCCCCTTCTCACCGCAATTCCAGCATCAAAGCGCACCATTTACCTATTGGCCTCGCTCAATTTCCACGCGCTCATACCTGGGAATTGGTACGAGCCACATTCTTCGCTGCCTCAAAGTTCAGACTATAAGCCAACGCATCCCTAACCGTTTGGTTTTGAGCCAAATGCACGGCTTGTTGCAATTCTTGGTCCTTTTTTTTTTTTTGTGGTAGGAAGGTGAAGGCATTTATGCCCGCCGAGTCTGGCAGTGTGGGACTCCCATGGAGGATACCTTTGGACTACCCACTAAACACCTCCCCTGTCAATCTGAGAACCTAGCCTGGAACCGTTTGACACATTACTTCGGGCCAGGTCTCGTTTTGTTACGCCGTGGGGCGCCTTCAAGCTGGGGAGTCCCTTTCCTAGCGGGAGGGGAGGGGGGAAGAGGAATTGCCAGGAGAGCGATCCCCCAGCCCCAGTGCCCCCGGCTGCTGTGAGTCCCTTTTATATTTTAGGACTGCCCGAGCATAATGTGTAATGGTCCTTTAATGCACTGCTGAATGCTTCTATTGCTGCGTCGTCTCGATGTTCTGGGTCATAAGCTGGGTAAGCCAAAAGTGCCAGCCGTTCAATGTCTTGGGCTAGCTGCTGTAAGGTTTCGCCAGGCTTCTGCAATCCGATGCCGTAGCTGTGACCGATAAATCTGCTTCAGATGGTCGTCTCCATAACGCATGTCGAGCGCATTCATTATAGCAACCGGGTTTGAGTGGGAACTCAACGGGGATAGTCTGCAAAAGATCGGCAGCTGGGCCTCTTAGAGTAAGAATTAATGCAGTTGCTCGTTTCTGCTCATTCCAGTGATTTGCCCTAGTGGCGGCTTCAAACTGGGTTTTGTAAATGCTCCAGACCGTGTCCCGTCGAGTATTGGTGCTTTCACATTTCGGGATGAGCTTTGCACTGCGGTGGTAAGCGGGTTTGGTGAGGTGGTTCCTACTGCCTTCGCTGCTTCTAATTCTTTTTTCACTTTTTCCATCTTGTTGTTGATTCTCTCCTCAATCTGGCTGACCCTTTCCTCAACCTGTTAAACCTTTTCCTCGACGTATTTAATTCGTTTGTTCGGTTGACTGTTTCTCCAGCTTCTGTGTGATATCTGCCTTGATTTCGATCGCTTGTTGGTCCAACTTCGCTGATTGTTCATTTAGCTTCGCTGATTGTTCATTTCGCTTCGCTGATTGTTCATTTAGCTTCGTCGATTGTTCATTTAGCTTCGCAGTTAAATTGAATCTGCATCAGCATCAACATTTGCATCAGTGCATCTTCTGGTTTCTTTGAATTTTATATTTCTGCTTCTCCCTTAAGCTCCGACATGGTAAATTCATTAATTTTTAAACGTTAGCTTCGTGGTATTTTTATTATTTCGGCTTTTTTTTTTGTTTTTTCCACCAGTTTTCACCTTACGTTTCACTATTGTGAATTTTTTTTTAATGTTTATAAGTTTTCATTTTCAAAACTTTAATCTCACTTCTCGACACCACTGTCACGTGTTCTAGTTCACGGCCGATAATTTTAATGTTCCGGGAAAGTGAAAACGCACTGTCTTTTAAATTAAGTCAAAAGAGTATATTTACTATCATTATCATTAATTTAACTATTTCACCTATTTTACTTTTCACTTGTCTATACATTTTTATTTCAACTGTCTTAACTATCGCCTTTAATTCGCACTCCACACTTATCGCAGTTCTTGCTATCCCGGTTTTACTATCGTGGTTGCAATAATGCCCCCATTCATTCACCTCGGCTTTATATAGAGTACTCGTATCTAGCCATTCAATCCATTTCTCGTACATTGGCGAATGTTCTGACGAGAGCCACCTGGAATATTCGAGCAACTTTGAGTGGCCGATATTGATCATGCTTGGTGGATTCTTGTGCTTTCGAGTACATTCGTTTGTTGATCATGATGTTGTTAATAGTTGCGAAGACAAATGCGACAGTAGCTCGCAGAATTATTTGCACATGTAACAATATATATATATATATATATATATATATATATATATATATATATATATATATATATATATATATATACATATATATATATATATACGTGGATATACTCGTATATATATATGGGATATAAAGAAATTTTTGACCACGTTAGAGGTTGCAAGTTAGCTCAGATTTTCACCAAATTTTCAGGAAAGGTATATTGAGTAAATATCTCGGTTAAGTTCTTAAGCCAGATATATCGGCCAGACGAAAACAAAATGGCTGCCATTTTGGACGAAAAATAGTGATTTCAGTTCTGACCAAAGTATAGCTCCGATTTGGATGAAATTGGGTACAAAGGTTCATTGATGTGTGTGATGAATCTCACAATAAAAAATTCAAAGTCAGTTCGTCTGAAACCAAATGGCGGCTGCTCAAAAGCTGAATAACGTGCAAAATTTTGTTGTTGTAGCTGTGACCAAAGTTTTCAACCGATGTTTATGAAGTTCGACAGTTGATAAAAACTACAAGTATCCAAAGAGTTCTGTAAAAAAAATTGCAGGTCAAAATGGCGGCTAGTTGAAACTCAAAACTTCTCCTCTCGCGTCCGTTCCCTTTTGTGTTAATTTTTATGTGTAGGATGGCTCAGGTGTCCCGGAAAACTTGCGACATGACTGAGTGCTAGCCGGCCTCAGAATGCTACCCCGGGTTACGCACCCCTCCGCTATAACTAAATATCTGCAACTGCGATGAACTCCGTGGTTGCTACAGTTCTCCACAATTTTATCCATAAGAATATTCCCACGAATCACTGTGATACCAAATATCGGCAGTATGGCATACATAGAACATATTCTATACAAGTAAATAGGAAGAGAGTTGTTCCCCGTGATTAATCCAACCAAAGTTCGACACTGTTTCCTATTTAGAAGTAGAAAGTATGTTACCTTTTGGTTTGGTTCTTTTATGTCCCATCCAAAAGCGTTAGGGTACCTCTTCTGATGTAACGTTTCCGTTCAATATTCCGTCCTTCCTCCTTTTCTCCAGGTTTCCTTTAATTAGTCTGCAAGCTTATCTGTGAGTGGTGTTGCGATCCTCGGTGGTTACCGTAGCCGCAGAATTCAATTCTGGCAGAGACCTATGCTTTCCCCCAGGAGGCATTCTGAGCCGGCTAGAGCTCAACTGTGTTGGGGTTCTTTAGGGACAGGTTCCTGTCCGTGGTGGACACCTTACACAGGAAACAATGACACACTGGGAAGGGAAAGAGAAGGAAGGTTCATCCTATGAAATGAAAATAAATGGTTATTTACCAGCAATTTCCTTTACTTTATTTCAAATTGTCGATTCGTTGTGCTGTGAATTTTATCAGCAGTAATAAATTGATGTTTCTCAAAACTTTGAAAAAAAGTTAAAGGAGCAAACTTAAAAACCGTTCACTTGGCATCAGCCTCAATCCAACAAACAATGGCATTTAAAACGTCGAAGCGTAATCAACCGACTTTACAATCTATATCTTACACTTTCAAGTAAATTTAATCAAGTTGAAATACAGTAAATTCAATGTCTTACACAATTTCAATTAAATTCAATATAACGTTATATTGTAGCATCACGCAGAGGCTTAACACACTTTAGAAGCTGAAATTCAGCTTTCTTCGAAGTTTTCATATCACAAATTGTCTTCCACTTTTCCAAAATTACTTCTTCACTTCGTCGTTTTTTTCAATTGTGAACTTCGATTCAGTCAAAACTAATTTCTTCTTCATGGGTTCATAAGTTAGCATCATGAGTTCATTAGTTCCCAACGTGAACGAAAATCCTCCACAAGCGCATGTTTCCCGCGTTCACATCACTGTTACGGTTCACTGTCCTCCATGGAAGATAGTGATTCCAATAGCAGTAACCACGGAAAATACTGCTACGAAAAAATTGTCCGCACAGACGGAGCATTGCACCTGAGCCACCCCACGATCGACGCACGATTCTGGCGCGAGTATCAACTGGTCCACATTGACTCTATCTCGTCGCATTTAATTTGGCGACAAGACATACATTTGCTTAGATCAGTGTGGACATGCTGCTAAGCCAGTCCAATAGCCAACTAAGCATCTCGGCAAGATTGTATCAGCTAGAGCTTATATGGTAATTGCGTTTAAGGAAATGAAGGGGAAAAAACGATAAATCAAGCAGACATCTTTGTAATAAGGTGAAACTTATATGTCGCGATGAACTTGATTTTAAGCTAAATTAAAACAAACTTAAAAATGAAATTGACAAAGGAAATTGAATTTATGTGAAAATAATTGTTAAATTAGAAGGGAAATTAAGTTAAGGAAAAAATGGAAGAACGAAGTTTAAAGTTATATTAAATTATAATAAAAATCCTGCAAATTATTATGAAAAGAAAATGCATAACTTAAAAATGTGAGAAAAAGAGTAATTATAAACTCGATTCGACAAAACCTAGCAAAGATGCCGGCAGTCGATACTGAAGCAAGTTTTAATGACTGGAATGGCGGATTGATCTCACATCGTGCCGCAACAGTGGTTATTGGCATTGGAGCTGGTGGTCTTTACCCGACGGTTTTTATTGTAGACCCTCTTAACTTTTCAATTTAGTACTTCTGAAGTATTCAGTGCAGTCTAGGGTCTTTTTAAGCTCCAGGACCTCATTTTTGACATTTTTGGTACTGTTTCATCAAGCATTGCAAGTGGCTTTCATTGCTTTGAGGATGATCTCTGCTTTCCTAACAGGCCACCCTTCATCGAAATAGTTAAGGATGATTGAATGTTCCAGCTTCTCCCCTAATCGGGGGTTCTGAGTCTTAAAATCCACTACCTATGGCACTTTATATGCTAGAGCACTATCACATAGTAGCTTATCTCTCCACAGTCTGCTTGATTTCCAACGGGATGTACTTTTCTGGCCCAGATTGGTCCAGTGACCACTCTTCCCTGCAGGATGTTACGCTAGCTACTTCAAGCTTCTCAGGTTAATACAAGCTCTCATTTTCTTCCGCTTGTCTTAGCTGCTTATGCTGTTGATTGCATATTTTTACGATACCTCATCGGGGCTCTGTTTGTGTATCTAGTCACCTTGCTGGTTCTATGGTTATCTTTGCATAGCAGTGAAGCTATGTGAGTTTTGGCGGCCGTCCTTATGGGGACAGATGCTCAGAATCAGACCAGCGCTAATCAGGAATTCGTCTGAGCCGTACTAAAATCACAAACTAAGTTGTTCAAACTTGAACACCCTCCGAGGTGTGCTATTGTTCTACTGGAATGGAAACAGAATATTTCGTTCATGCTCTCGTCGGTGCTACGATGCTATGCAACTTGGTCCAAAATATATCTGCTAGCTTAAAAAGTCCATTCAAATTCGATAGTTGATGGCGAGTACTTTTTGTTTTGAGTGGTGTTCTTGGTAACCAGTTCCTTGTCTCAATGTAGCTAGTCCTGATGATTTTCAATTTGTAACCCGATTGAATACTTGGACTTTAAATTTTTCGAGTAATTAGCCCAAACCATAAATTTACAATAGATAATTGAGCTTTTCCTATCATTCTTTTATGTCTCTATAAACGTTTGAATAGATATTTCATTCTATCCTCTTCTGAATTCACAAAGTCGGACATTGACATATCGAGCCATTTACCTAAAATAAATTTGTACATATGTTACATATGTATGTGCATTTTCATTGGTGTGTAATGTACGACAGCAGGAAATTCTCTACGAATTGAAAGCGTCCTGTCATTATTGTAAAATGCCTACAAAAGTTACCAAGGGTACAACTTTTTGTACATGCTCATACTGAGCACATTTAATGACAGATATTCTTTCATACAAATTATCTATGCAGACATTTACATATACACACACAAATAAAAATACAGAGACACAATCAAGCATTAAAGGTAAAATGATGCCACAAAATGATTATTATTCACATGTCACTCGACGTCATGGTGCTTTTGTTCTACAATGGTCTGTTGAAATATTAATGATATGATAGACACACGAATCCTTTTTGGCAAGGGAATAGCAATGAGGAAGTGTATAAAAATGAGAATGGTGGAATTTATACAATATTCACAAGGGGATGTAATATCGCAGAAATATTTCATAAATGCGTGATGGTTTTGATAATTTCGAAATTATTTTGACAAAGTGCTTCTGGTTTTTTTGTGGGAATTTTACTTTTTGACAATTACATGAAAATGCTGGAATTCGCTTTATCATGGGAAAAATTATATATTCAACCAATAAAATTAAAACCTTTGTTAGGCGACATATTAAACAGATGATGTTCCGAAGGCAAAATGTTGAAATTAGAGCAAAAATATTTTTAATCGTAATTTTATATTCATGACTTATCAGAATATTACTCGGCAATCACTGCAAATTTAATGTTTTGTCAGCACAAGCAACTCCTGCTTAAAAGGGTCATTTTATATGCTTACAAATCTTTTTCATGGTGTTTGCCCTATCCATATCTGAATGAATGAATTTGTAAGAATTAGTAAGGTTTTAAACGTCAACTGGAAATTAGTTTTTCTAAATAGAAAAAAAGTTTCTTATCACATCGTCGAAACAATTTATTCGAATAATTTATATCGAATATTTCAATTTTACTTCGATTATTGAAAAAAATCAAGTGAAGAACCTCAAACAAGCTTCAGTGCCGGCGGAATGGAGGAGCCCGACGTTGGGGTGATATGAAGGAACAATCAACAGTCGCTTGTCATACTGAAAAGAAAACTCAATCAACAAAGTCGCTAGTCTGCTGCTTCCTCAGGTAAGGCCAGCAACAAGACAGAAAAAGCTCGGCCAATAAATGTGTTCATGCTACGCGGTAACCATATGGCTTAGCTCTCGGCAGCTGAAAGTAAACTAAGCCATTTTCAAAATAAGAGAATAAACGAATGCAAAATAATGATAGGAATGAAATCACTGGTTGACTTCGAGTTGGTCAATGATGCATTAATTTCTAAGTAGGTTCTGCCATGGAATTAAAGAGAAAAGTATGGAACCACTGTTGGAAGCGAACTCCAACTCCAACGTGTAAAGTTAAAAATTAAAAAAACAAAAAACATGCTGAAGAACCGGTAAGATTAACTGATTAGTTGTTCAATTAACATAAATGTTAGTGCTAAAAATATACAAGGTTCGGAGGTTGAAGTTAAGAAATACAAAGCAGCTAATATAATCAATCGTAGTCCGTGAGGTGTAGTGGTTAGAGCACTCACCCCGTAAGCCGAAGGTCCCTGGTTCGAGTTTCGATGGCAACAGCGTTCAGTTATGATACGTTCTTGTTTAAAGTCAGAGGGTATCGCAACTGGATTGACAGACACATGGCTAAAGCGTGGAACTGACCATTTCACCTTCCCGAGTTGCCGATACATTCGATCAAGATAATGAGATACTCTAACTATCTGTGAGCGAAGGCCCGAAAGGGGCTGTTGTGCAAAAGCAAGAAAAAAATACAATCGATCAATCCCTAACAAATTTCGAGTTCCGTTCGCATCATGAGGATCGGCTAACTACCATAAGAAAACCTGTACTGAATGTATTGACCAAGTCTGTTGGAGGTAGGGAACATAAACTTCCAAAGAATTATTTAAGGTTGGACTGATTTAACCATTACTTTCTGGGTTGGGTTAGTTTTAATTACTTTCTGTGTTGGATTAATTTAACAAATTACTTTCCGGAACCCGTGATAGCAAGTTGGCATTGCATAAGAGGTTTTTTATTGAATTATATGACGCAGGAGGCTATGATTAGATAAAATACTCATTGTTGCTATGGTCTTAGGTGTAATAACTGGCCACGATGGTCATACATAAGCTCCAAATAATAGCTAGTATGGAACTGCAGAGCCAAAGCAAACAAATAATAAAGTAGCAACTATTTACTCATATAAAAACTGCAACAACTAAGAACTCGTATCAAAAATTCAATTCTTTCTAAGTTCTGTATCTGCTTTTTGCGGCAAAGGAGGACAAGTTCTGACTCTTTCAAAACACGCCGTCAGTTCAAACCAGATTGATTAAAAAAAATAAGCATGATGTACCATATCCACGAATTAAAATCGAACTCTATAGAATATACTGACCATCTAAGCTAGTGACAGTGGAAAATCAAAACAAACTCGACATTGTTTTGAGCGATAATGCAGACAATTTGAGTGAAAAACGTTCAGAACTAATACACATATATTGAGCAATTACAAAGTTGAGAAAAGGTCAAATGTGTTCGCGGTACGAAAATTTAATCAGCACTGACTATAAGGACCTGATTGCATTTACATGTACGTTGAAATAAGAATAGCGCCCTCAGCGCCAACAAATAGTGATTGGATTGCATCGCTCAGCTGATAATTTCAATACGTCCTCGATACAACTGCTGGATCATCAAGTGACAACTTTGACAGTGCCAGCAGCTTGATGCATCGCTCATGTCTAGGTTTGGCAGGGAATTTCATCAGTACATCAGTGGGAACATCTTTTGACTTTACGGGCTGAAAACTAAACTTTTCGACCCACGAAATGATGACGAATGTCAATGTGCCTGGCACGTGTATCGAAGACAGGGCTCGTCGCAAACTTTTCTTCCCTGCCGTTATACATGTATAACTTTACTGAAGAAGTGTCTTCAGCCTTGAGTTCTAAAAAGAAACACTATAGACGTAAAACTTGTTTCATCACCTCATCCAGCCCCATATACTCAGCTTCTGTGGTAGATGAAACTACTATCCGCAGCTTACGCGAATCCTAGATGATGATACCTTTTGCCAAATAGAAATCGTACCCCGTTTACAAGTGTCTTTCATCCACCGAAGATGCCCAATCAGCATCTACAAAGCCAACAAGTGGCCCACGTCGATACTGGTATGATATGCCCAGATCCATCGTCTCTTTCAAGTATCTGAGTATTCTCTTTGCCGTCACCCAGTGAGTTTAATTGAAGCACTCATTGAATTGCCCTCATGAACTTGCAGCGTAAGCAACGTCAGGGCGAGTCACTCCAGACAAATATAGCAGACAATCAACCATCTTATCTCCATCGTCTTTATTCGATTTATCACCTTTCACCAATTTTACTCCTGGACTCAAAGCCATCGGTATGTAATTGAAGACTCCAGCCCAAAGCGCTTAAGAGTGCCGATTATAAAGGGTCGTCTTCTTCTTCTTAGCACTACAGCCCCTCTCGGGTCTTCGCTTCTTGCAAATAGCGCCTCCAACTGTCTCGGTCCATTGACCGCGTCCTCCAATTGCGGAATCCGAGCAGCGATGAACTGTTTTCATCGACCGAGTCAGACCAGCGTTTCCTCGGTTTCCCCACTGGTCTCCGGCCTTCAGTTCTCCCAACGAATACCTTTTTGGGTATCCGTTGTTTGTCCATACGATTCATGGGGCCAGCCCATTGCAGCTTCCGCAGTCTCATAATCATTGAGACCTCCGAGTCGTCAAAAATTTCATACAACTCATGGTTGTATCGAATTTGCCATTGGTCCCCGCTTCAGCACCCGTCACTCAAAGGAGTTCAATATACTTGCGAATGCTTGGATTAGGGTCCATGTTTCACATTCATAGCATACCAGATTTGTATACTTGGAGCTTTGTTTTCCTGTGTATGCATTTGTTCTTAAAGATCGTCAATACTGAATAAAATATTTTATTTACGAGCTGTATTCTTCGGCGTATTTCGTCTCTTTCATTGCCCGTTTTCGTCATTTCGGCGCCTAGATACACAAATTCGCTAGCATTTCCGATACTATATTCGCCAAGTGTGATATTTATTTATTTTTATTTTGTGTACTTGAGGTATTTTTCCTCGACTGCGTCATGAGCTTTGTTTTATTTTCATTGATTTGTAGCCTTACTAGTTTTGTTTCGCTGTCCAGTTTCAGGAAAAGTTCTTTGGCAGTTGTTAATGACCGTGACAGAATGTTGATGTCGTCCATAGGCCACTACTTGGCTCGACTTGAATAGTAATGTTACTCGCGTATCGACAGGTAGCTTCCTTATGACGTACTCTAGAGCCAAATTAAATAGCAATAGGGCCAGCCCATCACCCTGCTTTAGTCCGACATTTGTGTCAAAGGCATCGGTGAGTTGGTTATTGAAGCTGACCAGGGAGGTCATTGACGTCATTGTCATTTTGGTAAGATGGACTAATTTAGCCGGAATGCCAAAGCAAAGCATTATTTGGTATAGTATGTTACGATCAATGCTGTCGTATGCTTGCGAAAATTTGGTGAACGTCAATGTGGAACTCCCAGCACTTTACAAGTACCTGCTTGACTGTAAACAATTGGTCTGTTGTCGATCTACCTGCTCTAAAACCTCCTTGATATTCCCAAATAATACTGTTGGTGTATGATCTGATTTTATTTTCTAAGATCTTTGAAAATATTTTGTACGTCGTACAACGTAGTGATATGCCTCTATAATTGTCGCACTGTAGCTTGTCTTTTGTGGATAGGGAATATAATTGATTGGCTCCACTCTTTTGACATATGTTCTTGTTGCCAAATGTGCTGCGTGACTTTGCGAATAGCTTGATGATAACTACTGCCACCATATTTGATGTGCTCCACTGGAATCTCATCGATGCCTGGCGCTTTATTATTCTTTTGGGCTTTGATGGCGGAACAAACTTCATCTAGAGTTGGTGGGGCCAATGGACGCGCTCCCATAGATGTCTATAGGCTCTGATGCTCTGGAGCTGTACGGAGGATTAAGGAGGTTCTTGATATATGATGCCCATCTTTTCTTAATCTTCGTTTCATCAGCGATGATATTGCCGATGTCATCACAGCAGAGCGTGGTTTTGGGCTGATAACCACGTTTCAGGCTTTTCATTACTTTGCATGCTTGTCTTGTGTTGTTGCTCGCTCTACTTACATCTATATAGTACATCTCAATTTATCGTCATGGTATTTTCTCTTCTTAATTCTGATTATCTTATTCGCTACTCTTCTGAAGTTTTTACAGTGTTCTCTCTTCCTCCTGGTTTTTCTACCTACACATTATTTGTACGCCTGATTTCCGATTGTCTGTACTACCACGGTCCAAATAGCTGCTTTCACTTCCATCCAGAGCTCATTGCTCGTCTTTAACGATGCATCTGATAAGATCGGAGCAAGTTGGTTGTCGAGGTTCTCCGTGAAATTTTCGGCCACAGACGCCGTTTAGAGCATTTCGATGTCAAATTTTTGCAACGGGTTGGTCTTCGCCGAATATACCTTTGACATACGACATTGATAGGTTAATTTGATCAAGTAATGATCTGAGTTACAATTGGCTCCTCTGTATGTATGGACGTCAAGTATGCTCGAGGCCAAACGTTGTTGGATCAGAACATGGTTCATCTGGTTTTATGTGTTGCCATTCGGTGATACTCAGATCATATGGTGAATGCGTTGATGTGGGAAGCAAGTCGAACGTATAAATAGATTTCTGCTACATGCAAAGTCAATCAGGCACTGGCCGTTGTCATTTGTTTCTTCGTGGAGGCTATATCGATGAGATAGCTCATTGCCAACCTTAGCGTTGAAATCACCCAGAATTATTTATGTGTCGTTTGTAGGCAATGAGTCAACCAGTCTTTCCAGGTGATTGTATAAGGTTTCCTCCGTTTCTTTGTCCTTTTCTCCGATCGGGGCACGAATATTAGCCAACCAGATTTTAAAGAATTTCGCTTTTATACGGATCGCACACAACCTTTCGTTTATTGCCTTGAAATCAGTAACGTGCGATTTTTGAACTCCCTATCCACAATGAAGCCCACTCCGAATTCTCATCTTCCAGTACTCTTCCCATTTTTGAATATTGTGTGCGATCCCATGTCTTGAATGTCGTTCCCAGTCCAATTCGTTTCCTGGACTGCCAGTATTTTTAATTGATCTTGACTGGCCTGTTGTAAAAGGTCCTTAACAGCGCCAGGGTAATTGAGTGATCTGACATTCCAGGATCCAATGCCATAATCCTTTTTTTGTTTGCGAGGTCGTTGCCGTGAGTCCAATCCATTCCGAGGCCCACCTGCAGGTTTCGAAACATTTAAAGGTTTTCCAGGGACGGGGAGTTAACCCTTCGCCCTACCTCAATTCCAGCAGCATGGTTATTACGCCGATTCCGTTATCAGGCGCGGAAGATTCACCTTCACCCTCTTACACCTTCACAAACGAGGTGTAAATAGGATTTAGTAGCAGAGCTGTAGATGTATTTACAGTTATTAGCATTTCTCAACATTTAATGTCACATTATTGGAGAACCAGTAAACGCAATGTGCAACCCCGAGAGCATTCATGACCATTTAATTGGGGGGTTTGGGATGAGGAATCATGGATGCTGTAGGTTGAGGACCCTCCTCCTTTCTAAAACGGGCTTCGGACCGTCTACGGTGGAGTTGATTATAACAAGCGTGGTCCAACCATAATGCACGATGTTAATTGTGAGTTACACCTTAACGTTAAGTTTTTCGCCCAACTTAATTTGAATTTTTTTTGTTTCAGTGTTTCATAAATTAACCATGGAGAGGTACACAATTGAGTAGCGCATTAAAATTGTTGAAGCCCTTTCGAAAACAGGCGTTCAAATCAAAATGCAGTTTGTGCGCTTCGTGATTTTTTGGTCAGCATAATCGATGTGTCCACAATCGGAGGGTTGTGCGCAAATTTCAGCAAACCGGGTCTGTAGGAAATGTAAAATCATCTGTGCATGCTCGACCAGTTCGTTCTGCAGAAAAAATTGCCGTCAACCTCGACTCGTCGTCGTGCCCAACAATTGTATATCTCACGAATATCACTGAAGCGAATTTTGAATTAAGATTTGAGTTTACATACTTACAAGGTTCAATTGACTCAAGCGCTGAAGCATACTGACTATTTTAAGCACCGGCAACACGCCGAATGGTTGGTTTACAAAGACAGAACACAGAAGGGAATGATGACTTTACAAAGAAAATCATCTTCAGCGACGAGGCACACTTTCACCTCAGTGGATTCATTAACAAGCAGAATTGCCGCATTTGGGCAAATGAGAATCGACGAGTAATTGTTGAAAAGCCGATGCATCTACAAAGAGTGACTGTTTGGCACGATTTATGGGCTGGCGAGGGCATCGGGCCGTACTTCTTGGAAAATGAGGACGGCCAAGCAGATACCGTGAATGTTGTTGGCCATTGCGAGATGATAACGGACTTCTTGTAGCCAAAAATTGAGGCTATGGACCTGGATGATATGTGGTTTCTACAGAATGGTGCCACTTGCCACATAGCAAATGAAGCAATCGCTCTTTTGCACGAGAAATTCAATGGCCGTAATTGGCCACCATGATCATGTGATTCGACACCATTGGACTTCTTTTTCTGGAAATATTTAAAAAAGAAGTGTATGTCAATAAGCTAAGAACAATTCAAGAGCTTAAGAATGAGATAATTCAGCCCCATGACGACATTCAACCTCAATTATGTCTCAGACTCATTGAAAATATGGACCATCGGATAGAAGCATGCCACCGTAGTCGCAGCGAACATTTGGGCGACATTTTATTTTACATATAATTTTCCTAGATCCTTCCTTGTAATAAAAAAATACTAACATAATTCTCTGAAAACTTTTTGTTTTATTTACAATAAACATCGTGCGTTTTGGTTTGACCACCCTTTATATGCCTTCTGGTTTAAAAAATGCCTTGTTCATTTTTAGAGAAATTGATTCCCAAGCTGCGTTTGAATTCAGCAAGTAAAAAGTTCATCCGATGAGCCGCGTCCTATGCCATCTTGAATGATTGAGCCCCAAACATCAGCACCAATCAATGCATCTTTTCTGCCAGGAATTCCAAATGCTATCTCAGCCAATGCTGGCGAACGCAAATGATTCCAAAATGAGTCCGCAATCAGAACCACTGGTCTAGGTGATTTTATTGAGTTAAGAATGTGAAATTTGACATCCAATGCGACCGCCGGTTGAGTGGTCGATGATAGTTGCAACTTGGATGTGCTACGGGTGTATGTCGGAGATGATGAGCGAACGCAATCCATTTGAATCTTGTATCGCCTCTTGCGGACTGCTAAGTTATTGAAGAATCGCGACGTTATAAAGCTGACTTGAGATCCAGGATCACATAATAATCGACATTGGCGTCGATTGCCAAAGCCATCAGTAATGTATCCAAGTGCTGTTGCCAAAAGAACATTTTGGTTGCTGATAAGCATAAATGTCTTCACTGCGTCGGCCAGTCACGCAAAATGATTCCGTGGTGGGTTGCCAGAAAGCGTTAGTGGGGCCACATTATCCAATGTCACTGGTTTCATCGGAAGTGAGCTAGAGCCTGATGCCACTGATGAAGTTGAAGTCAACTTGCAACACAACAAAGTGTCATGTTTGCCATTGCTATTGCGACGATTCCCTGATTGGTACATTTTTATCGAATGACCTTGTCTCAAGTAATTGAAATATAAATTTGAACCTTTGATACGCAGAAAATGAGCTACTACTGGAAGCACTAGCAATTGTGGATACTTTCCAATTGATGATTTGAATTGTTGCAGTAGTCACATTGGCCAGGCAACGTTGAAGCTGAATTGCAAACGAAGGTTGTCGGGTACGCGCCAGCGGAGTGCTGCTGGTGGCTGGCAAAAACAATACATCCACTGCCAAACTGTGTGCACGCTTCTCGATGAAGGTCAGCAGTTCCTCCAAAGCGGGTATATCATTCGAGATTACACTCATACCCCATGCCTGATAAGTCACATGTGGGAGTTTCGATATGACGATTGGCACTGTTAACGCATCTCATTAATCCACAGAAAGCTTCATAGCCATTAATGCTTGCAGAGGTTCTCGAACCGAGTCAACGATAATCAGCAAATTCGAAGTTAACTCCTGTACTTCTGCCTTCATCGTGAGCAACCGTGAGACATGAATCTCTGCCAATTGTTTCAGGTTTTCGTATATCGCCTTTAATGCCTCCCATACTTCGCCACAACCACCTGTACACATGCCACCTACCAGTGACATTACACCGCCCTTGACCGCCGCACGCAATTTCACCAATTTATGCGCCTCTAGATAATCTTTTTCGTGGACCAGAGTCTCGAATGAGTCTTTGAGGGCCAGCCAATTACGTTATGTCATTGAATACGTTTTGACCATACGGAGCTAGCCGCATCCTCTGAAGCCAGTGTTGCCACTATCCAACGCACTTTTGCTATCGCTAAATTATATCTCACTTCAACTACCGCAACGAGCTCATTATGGTCATCCATCTCTAAGCAAAATGAAAGCACGTGCGATCATGGAAATGTCTGTATGTGTGTATATTAAATGTCCAAGCGCCATCAATTCAACCACTGCACAACAGGCACTTTGTCCGGAAAATTAGGGAAAAAACAGCCATAGTTGTTTTAAATTCAATTGCTCACAGGAGGCACCAAAAATTTTAGGAAAAAACTATGCATCGTATCCCAAACATTGATTTTGAATGAAACACACTTTGTCAATCGTAAATGTACTTTCTTTTATTCGCCATCCCAGTGCTAGCCACACTCAACGCTCCGCATTTACAGACTGCCCACACTCGACTCACAAAACGTTGTATTCAAAAAACGGTGTTGCCACTACCACTTGTTTCATTTGATATTTATCCGAAACAGTTTGACTAAGTTTTAATTGTCATATTGTTTAAGTTTAGAATGCCAAGTTGTCCATTAAGTTTTTTTTTGGTTGCTTTAATATTTTGAAATCTACTTTATGTTCGCAGTTTCTTCAAAGAAAATATACAGGTATCTACTTTAGGTTTTTACAAATTTTATGATCAATGAAGGAAAGAGCATTTGAATTTAGGAATGAGCTCGCGTATTCATTTTTCCCTTTGGTTCGAAACTTGAAATATTTTTTGGAATCCGTTGAGCATTTTGGATCAAATAAAATATATAAGTAAATCAATGAAATCATATTTTCGAATTAATTCGTCACTGGAATTGTCAAAAAAAATGTAGAATGATTAAGTTGATTCAAATTACATATTTTATGTACAATACTGTGTCGATTTACTGCATTCACAAATTTTAGTGATATCATATTGAATTAAAAAAAAAAAACTTTTATTTCAAATTTCCAACAATACCCATCTCACAAAAAATTTTAAACTAATTTTTCTCATAACTCTGACAAATTTTCGATTGCATTAATCTGATGATTACTTCTCGCTGTCATTTTCCACATGTGAACAAAACTACAAAATTCTGACACAATATTCACATACAAGTACAACAAAATGGACATGTCAGGAGCGAACACCAACGATTAACATCTAAATTGGTACTAATTAATGGCATACATGCTCGGCAGAGAATATTTCCAAATAGTACACCGAAGATACATGTGCTACATATGACATATGTGATTGTATCTTTGCCAGCAATAAGATTGAGATACATTTAATATTGGCAATGATAAATTGTTTCTCGATATATTTTCCTTGAAGGCGTTAAGGTATAACTATTGAGGTGATTTTTAATGGGATGTTGAAATAAGGATTAGTTTTACAGAAGATGAGAAGAGGGTTATTTGTCTATCTACAAATACGAAAGGATGTAATGAAGTAAAGTTAAGTGACATAATAATACCAAACATAAAACGGTTTTGCTTTATTAATAGAACATATTTTAATTCGCAATTTTAGTACTAGCTTTCCCTGGACATTTTTGTAGAACTTTTTTTATTAAGCGAGCATTAGCCGTAGAAAATAATTTTATTCATAAAAGAATTTTATTCAAATATCACGGTGATCTTGAAATACGTCAGGCTCGCAGATTGCTGGTGCTTTGACAAAATTCCATACAGAAACATGTTTTAAACGAAAACTTTACGAGTAACTAAGCAAATTGCGGTTGAATTTGAATGAAATTCGGCGCTTACCTTCTATGCGCATCTATTTTCTGCAAATAACACTCCAATCGTTCAGAATTTGCTCAGTAACAATGGGTAAAATGATTCGTCTGAAGCCAGATTTTTTCAAAATTAAATTTATGGGATCTTTCGTGTTTACAGTGGAGGCGTCCCGAAATATTTTCAAATGAGAGATATAGTATAATGATGCGATCTCTAAGTTAGAATGAGCTTGGAAACACAATCGAGTTAATTCTGGATGAAGTGTGAAAATAAAATTTTATCAATCGGTAAGGCGCTTAGAATTTCAAAAATGTTTTTTACGTTTTCATAAAATTCGGTTTCAACTGGTTAACAACTTTTGATGCGAGATACAATAAATTAAAATATGTACGAACAAGTTGATTATGGTTGTATGTACATATATACTTATGACTATACAGTAATAGCTGAATCGGTGGAACTAGATGCTACGGAAGTAATTTTAACCTTGATGAAATATAGGTCCGAGTATTTTTTTTCTATTTCAGTTTCATCAATCAGATTCGTTGATAGAATTATATCAAAAAATGTTGGGGAAGTGTCAAAAGATTCTATTTAACATTCATTCAAAAGATTAAAAAATTGTTTTTTCTTTTTTAAATGAGTTTCGCGTAATCCGTCAAACCAGAAAGCAATTACTTAATTTCTGATGCCTTGATGATTGGTTTCTGTTGACATTCTGTTGACGGGACTTTCGGTGTACGAATATTTAGAAGCGGTGTAAGAATATTTAGAAGCACCTAAGAAATCTACCGTACAAAGAATCTAATTAAAGCTACATACCTACTTGATTTTTTCTCTATTTCAAAGTACTTATTAATAATACTTTTTTTGAATAGGAAGTTACAGTAAACATTAAAGGTGGTATTTTATTCAATTAAATCTTAAGAGACATTAAAAACTTCCAATGGAATCAAAGCTAGCTAAAAGAAATATGTAGTTACAACATGGACCCTAATCCAAGCATCCGCCAACATATTGAACGCCTTTGAAAGACGGGCCCTAAGGCAAATAATCGGAGCAAATGTAGACGGGGACCAATGACGAATTCGATATACCTATGAGCTGTATGAAACTTTTGACGATCCCGAGGTCTCAACGATTGTATAACTGTTGACGCTGCAATGGACTGGCCGCATGAATCGTATGAACAAACAATGGATACCCAAAAAGGTATTCCTTGGAAGAATTGCAGGGCGGAGTTCAGGGAGAAACCGAGGAAACGCTGGTCTGATTTAGTCAACGAAGATAGTTTGTTACTGCTCGGATATTGAAATTGGAGGACGCGGTCAATGAACCGAGAAGGTTGGAGGCGCTTGTTACCGGAAGCAAAAAAAGAAGTGTCAAATAAATTGAAGCCACCTCAATTTTTGCAAGTTTTTGTCTGTCAAAATTTGCAATGTATTTTTCAACGTTAATCAACAATGTCCTAAGCGATCGAGCACCTACGAAAACAGAAGTTCCCCAAGTTTCAATATTTGGCCCAACTTTGTTCCTGCTATGCACAAATAATCTAAATACATGTGGGGTGACGGGAAATCATACATTATATGCTGATGACACAGCTCTGTTTTATTCAGGACGAGACAAAACTGCCATTAAGAGCACCATAAGTGGTTAATCGAAAACAACCTAGTATTGAACACTACAAAGACAAAATATAATGTTTTTAAGCAAAAGAACAAAGGAAACATAGATGTTGAACTAAATACTAACGGTGATAAATTAAAAAAAGTCCCAGAAATTAAATATCTTGGTCTAATCATAGACCATCGCATGACCTGGTTACCACACATAAATAGCTTAAGGAGGTAGTTAGCACCAATAGTAGGCTTGTTAAGAAGGTATGAGGTTTTTCCAATGCACATCAAGAAACTTGTTCTAAATGCATTTGTGCTGATGAGGTTAAATAATGGAGTAGTTATTTGGAGTCAATCAGCAAAGCAACATCTAAATAGTATATCCAGGCTGCTGATCAAAGCGTATAAAAACATCCTGAAACTGCAAATGCCTACTCAAACTAGTCTGGTTTACAAATTAGCGAAATCATTAACATTGAGTCAAATCACTATATTGGAGAAAGCTAGGTTTATCTACAAAAATTAAAAAACAAAAATTAAAAAACTAATGGATCGGACCGAACACCATAATTAAGGTATCACAGATCAACCTATAGATACAGAGAGTACTGGTTCCGCGACCGTTCGCGAGAGCCAAAGCAATTAGCAACCTTCGCTAAAGTTGTGTGAAGTTAAGGTTTGAAGTGATATGTTTTTGTTTTTGCACTTAATTCACTCCGAAACACATTCACGTTTATAAAGTGTTTAATTTAGAAGATCGCGTGTACGAAATCGACACTTTAGTTCTCTATTTTATTAAAAACTTACGAATTTCCCATCGACCTTAGCACATGAGCTTTCTCGCCGTTTTTTCGTCCCCACGAAGTTCATCAGCTTTGACATTGGAGTTTTCTGTGAGAGAGCGTTTGTTGTGTTGTACTCAAACTGTTCTACGAATGATAATGAAGGCGCGATCGTGTGCAACTGAAATGAAATTTTTTCGGTGTGCGCGGGTATCAGTGGGGGAAGTGATTCTTCTGAAGAGAGGAAACGAAAACCTGCCTGGAAACAAAGGGGAAGGAGAAGCAGAGGGAATCATATAGTTTCGAGAGTAAGTTGCTTATAACTTATTTATGTGTTAACTTGACGAGTACACAGATTCTCGTTGCTCATCCATTTATTTATATGTCTTTGGATCAACCCATATAATGCGAGGAATGCAGATCAATTCGTAATAGCTTTTGTCTGAACGGATCGTCTAAAGAACGATGCAACAAATGATGCTCTGCGTATATACATAACAATCTACAAGAAAGCAGACTCACTTTTGGTATTTAAGAAAAGACTAAGGAAACATTTAATAAGCACTGATTGAAGCGTGAATCTGAGGTTCTGCGTTAATGAGCTCAGTATCTTAGGGCATTTTTGACCCTATCGGCGACATACTGAGGAGACAGTTACTCAAAGATTTTTGAATGCGTCGTATTTTATTGAATTTTTTTTTATCTCTGAGAGCTGATCATGATTTTGGACTAGATATTCATGAAAAGGATTAGCTCACATTACTTTGGGTGCTCCCTTATACCGATGTATTAAACATTGTTTGGGTAGCACAAAGGAGAAGCAACGTAATGTGAATGCAGATCGCACGAGGGTTGTGCGACGAAGAAAGAGCGATGGAGAGTGTGGTAGGGAATGGAGGTGTTTAAAAAATAAAAAAAAACTTCATAATTCACTGAAGAAAACCTTTATTTTATAGTCAAACAGCACACCAAATTTACATCAAAATCGATATTGTAGATTTCGCAGAATAATTTTGCCATCTAGAAAAATCTTAAAAATCTTGCAAGCTAGAAACTAAAGCATATTGAAAATTAAAATCGAATTATTACTGTGATCTCTGGAATTTTTGAAAATTTTAAACCTTTTTTTTTGATAATAAATAAATTGAATATATTAAAAAAGTGCATGCACGTTAAAATATGCTTTAAAAAAAAAAAGTTGAGAAATGTGCATTAGCTCCAAAGATATAACCGATCAAAGTTGATCGATATTTGCAAAGAAGTTACAAACAAGTTATGAACAATATAAAAGAAATTCGCTCCTGTCAAGAATTTTTATAAATTAAAATAATTTTTAAAAAAACGTCAATTAGAAAGTAATTTTTATAAAGAAGCTTATTACATCGTCGAACTATTCGAACAATTTATCGATTATCTGGACTTTACCTGCGAGAAAGTTTCAAGAAAGAAGAAAAGTTTTTTTCACCGGGGGAATGGAGGAGCCCGACGGCTTCCCACCGCTGGGGGACCCAGAGTCAGTCATTTCGAAAATTACAAATGATAAAATAAACAAGCGGAAAAATGAACAAGACAATTGTGAGCATGGAAAGCGTATTATGCTTTCCAGCGAAGATTATGAAAAAGTAATCAGAGAGAATGCAAGGGTTACGAAACAAAATGACGAATTAAAACTCCGGATAAAGAGTTTGGAAGATATGGTCCGGACGTTGTCCAATGGGAGCAAACCAAAAGCGAAGCCACAGAATGAGTTCGGCAAAGAAGAGCCGATATTAATTAAGAAGAATGAAAAACAGGAAACAACAACAACAAGCAAGACAAACGGGAAAGGAGTACCAACATATAAAACAAAATCGCAAGATATGAGCAAGACAATCCATGATGCGGAAAATATCCTGAGCGCAGGAGGAGCGAACGACAGCACCAATTATTATGCGGTGCTGTCTGCATTGAACGAAGAAATGGACGTCGAGATAGAGAGCAACGATAACATAGGTAATATTGATAGCGATAATAATTTCATTAAATATTTACAATTAAAAAAAAAAGCAAAAGGAGAAGAAGCCAACCGGTGTGTCTGCTGGTTCTCCTAATAAAATTAATAAGGTAAATGAAAAAGTTCCTCCAATAAACGTTTTTGGGCAGCGTGGAGGAGATATGGTTCGGTTATTGGCAGCCGAACATAAAATCGAGAACTTTGAAGTTAAGAGAGTGACCGCTGATAAGCTCTCGATCAAGACAAAGACACTGGCTGACTTCAAACTGGCGAAAGATGCTCTTAATAGTGTCAAAGCTCCCCACTCCACATATACGCCAAAGGCGGAACTGTGGGGAGAATACAGTTGATCTCCTTGAAATGTTGCAGGAAGCAGCACCAGCTGTTAAGTTCATGTGTGTGAAAAATTTTGCTATAACGAGATCAACTGTAGAAGGTAAAATATTACCATTTTATTTAGTCCAAATTTTCAACGACAGCAGTCCGAGTGCCCTCCAACAGGTAAGGTACTTAAACTTTAGAGTTGTGAGGTGGGAACGCCTCCAAAAAACTGAGGTCAACCAGTGTTACAGGTGTCAAAGATTCGGTCATTCGGCTGCCAATTGTGCAATGCAAAGATATCCATGCCCCCCGGTGAATGCAAATTGGCTCAGATGGAGCCAAAAGAAAAATTGTATTGTGTTAATTGCGGTATATTTGGTCATCCAGCATCATACCGAGGATGCCCTCGGTATCAAGATGCAAGAGCTAAATTTTCCCCAAAGCAAACCAAAGTAAATCACAATCTGTTACCTCCCAACTTCGTCAAACCCGGGGTATCATTTGCACTTGCTGCCAGAGGACCAGCAGACAACAATATAAATAAAATAAATAATGTAAGTGGCAATAACTCTATGGTTACTATACATCGGCGTGATTATCTCCTTGAATTCATTGTTAAGCAAAAGCACTCCATGACATTCAAGAATTTTGAATTCGTAAGAAACGTTAGGGTAATAGGTGATGGGGGAGGTGGCACCGGGATATTGGTTCGAAGACCCTATCGTTTCCAAAATATTGAAAAAGTCGAATTCAAAAGCTTTGAATCTCTTGAAGTGTCCGTTATCAAAATCTCATTGCCAGGTGGGGATAACCTCTTCGTTATCTCTGCCTATGCAACTGGTGGAACTGTTCTCAAGCTCCAGGAGGAGCTCAATTCCTTGTTTGAAATACTCGAATTGAACAGGCTGCATAGCTATTATATTCTTGCTGGTGATCTGAACGCCAAGCATACATCATGGCTGAACGCCACCAATAATCCAAGAGGTGTATTCCTGAAATCGTGGATAACAGAGAACCAAATTGAATACGGGTGCAATCTATATGGGTCGGAGTTCCCAACATACCCTAGGACAAATTCATATTTGGACCTCTGCATTGCCGACGCAAGACTCGAATTCAACTTTAATAGTCCTCAACGGAAACTGCAGGTGCTTTCTTATGATAGCGACCATAACGCAATCGTAATGGAAATCAATCATCAAAGGGATGATTTCTTCCTCATTCCAGTCCAACACAAAAATCATCGGTTGAACTTCAAAAAAACAGACTGGGGAAAGTTTCAAAAGAAGTACCAGAAGCAATGTCCCCCTTCTGATGGTGGAAAATCTTGCTCAATGGTTCCTAATGACAGGAATCTAACTAACGATGAAATAGATGCCTATTTGTCGAAGTTAGAGAAGCTGACATCGGAAACGATGGAGAAAGTCGTTCCCAAGATTAAACTTCGAAACAATATGGAAGGATATGAAACATCAACCATCGCAAGGTTGAAAAGATTGAAAAGCCTTCTTCTCACACGCGTCAACAATATTTATCGACGATTTTTGGACTATAACCATCCCTCGTTGTCTTTGTTGAAATTACATCTGAGGAATGTCCGGAACTTAATCCAGTCATACTTCAGGAGTGAGGTCAGCAATCAATGGGCGGAAAAATTGAGGGGTATTAGCCCACAAGACCCAGATGGCGTGTTCGCGAAAGTGAATAGCATATTCCGCAAGAAGTCTCGAGTGAAGGTATCGAATCTTGAAGTCACTGGTGATGAGATAAATCTTCTCGATAGGGCTGGTATCGAAATTGATAGTACGACTCCGGATAGAAATGGAAACAGGATTATTTGTGAAGGATTGGATGAATTTGCCTTGATTGGAACACATTTTGAATTGGTTCATCTGCCAAACCCTGAGAGAGGGAATGAAATAGTTTCAGAGATCGTTGAAGCAAAAGTTTCCGACTTCAAATCAAGCCTGAACGGCCAATCAATTCTTCATTTCAATGAAACATTAGCATGTGACCTCATACCAAGCTTGAATCTTATTGATTATTTTGTCAGCTATAAAGACTTGTGTTTCATATTCAGCTGGATAAACAACAAGAAATCATGTGGTACTGATGGCATTCCAAATGTAGTTCTCCGACATTTGCCGGAGGTTGCTATTAGAAATTATTGCATATTGTTCAACAATATGTTGAGCAATTCATATTTCCCAAATGAGTGGAAAAAAGCTAAGGTATTCCGATCTTGAAGAAAGGAAAAGAATCTTCATGCCCAAAAGCTTACGCCCAATCAGCTTGCTGCCTAACATCAGCAAGGTGTTTGAAGTGATACTCAACAGAGCATTAAACGCCCACATTGAGGAAAATGAGTTGATGCCGAATTGCGAATTTGGTTTTCGTGCCAGTCATTCGACCACACATGCAATAACGAAAGGAACCTCAGACATCTGTTGGAAACTAAATGATAGACAATGCGTTGGAGCATGTCTCATTGATATGGAGAAAGCCTTTGATACGGTATGGTTAGATGGACTAATTTTTAAACTCCTTCAGGACAAGTTCCCCAGACACGTTGTCGCCATGATGTGTAAAATGTTATACGGAAAATCGTTTGTTGTAACTGATGGAAATCTGACAACAATGCGCGAATTCAGGGTCTTGAATGGTCTACAGCAGGAAACAGTTACTGCGCCTGTGCTTTCTCAATATTCATTCGCAAGCTATTGAACGGCTTTGATTTTAACGTTTCGCCAACGCGATCATTGGTAGCATTTGCTGATAATCTGATCATCTATACGGCAGACCGAAACGCTACAATAGTTCAGAGCAATCTCCAAAAAATGTTCAATGATGTACAGCTATACACTGAAAATTGGCGAATGAAAATCAATGCGCAAAAGTGTGAAACAATCTTGTTTCGGACAACGCTGCAGGGGGTCAGTCAAGACCTGAAACGTAATTGGAAAGATTTCCACATCATGGCTGGTGAGGGTAGTCTTGAACGGGTCCCACATAAATCCTGTGTTCGATACCTCGGTGTTTATCTCGATCAGTATCTGTACTATACTGAACCTGTGAAAATCATGCTCAGTAAGGCACTTAAAGTAGTCATGGCCCTTCGAAAGCTCTTTCATTCCAGATACATTGACCAAAAGGTTAAAATTATCTGTTACAAGACACTGGTTAGACCAGTTTTGACATATGGATGTCAGATCTGGTACAACCAGAGCGCTAGTACTATGGAAAAATTAAGAGTTTTCGAAAGGAAATGTCTCCGTGCATGTACTGGTTTGTACAGAAAGCCTGAGACGGATTGGAAACATTATATATCGAATAGAAGAATTTATCAAAATGCTGAAGTGACTAGAGTCGATATCTTCATATTGAAGCTTCTTCGGAATCATATCGCAAGATCTGTGACTGTGAGTGAAAACCCTTGGATTTCACAGCCGTTCCACCCCACAGACGGGTATATAGCGACTTGCCTCGCTACTGGCTTTATTCCTCCAGAAGCATTCGTGTATTTGGACATGAATCGATATGTTTTTGATTCTGACGGCGTCCCAGTCATATACCACATATATCGACGGGCCACCGATAAGAAGATAAACTATCCTCCGAACTTGAGTTCACGAGACCAACAATTCCAATGGAGATACTCATTTGCTAGATTCATTGAAGCTGATCGAGTTGAGACGGGGCAATCTAGGTATTGGTAGCTGAATGACAATGTCTAAATTATTCGTGTTTATTATCACTTTTGGTGTTTTTCGTTATTTAGTTTTTGAGTTTCAGCTCATTATTGCTACATTAAGTGTTATTGTTTATGTTTGTTAAAAATTAGGTATAGGTTATGTTTATATTATGTTTATTATATTAGGTTAGAGATAAGGTTTAACGCTTAGGTTAGGAACATTGCTATAGATTTTTTTAGTATAAGATAAAGTTTTTGATTGCATTTATTAGAATTAAGTTAAAACATATTAGGTGTAGGATCAAAGTTCACTGTAGTGTTAAGATGATAAATAATTTTAGAATAGTGTTGGTTGGTTTTTTCTCCTTTTTCCAATTGAATTTTAAAAATATGTAATAATCTTCATTGATTTGAATTTGCTTTAGTTTTTTTTTTTTAAATGTGGTTAATGATAACGTACAAATTTAGAGAGCCATTTGGGCCATTAAGTTTTTTATTGTTATTGTTTGGAATTTGCTTTATATTCTTTTAAAATTTATAACGATTAGTATTAAATAAAGCACTTTTGACGTTGACTTTGACTTTACGACTACTTATAGCCTAGACAGACATGTAGTATACGAACATAGTATACTACGTAAAATCTAGTATAATACGTTCTGAAACCTAGTGTAAACCTAGTATCAATTCCAAGTTAAATCCCCAGTATTAATGAAATTTCCCTATATCAAATAAATTAAATTGATTTTTTGATAATATTTATACAATTTGGGGGAAGTTTTCCAATTATGGGTACTGATAGAACCATGCCACATAGAAATATTTGAAAAATTTATTATTTAGTTTAATGTTTATTTATTTTTTAATATATCATAAAAAAAATAATTTAAATGAGAAAATTCTTTTTTTTAATATTTTTTAACAAAGATTGTTTGAATAAGTATAAAACCTTAAAATGAAAATAATTATATTGAGTACGATGAATGGTATACGTGGGTGGGGTGAAAAGTTTCCGCCCGGACCAAAAAATGGCGCCACTAGGAGCGGCGTCCTACAGTACCATTCCTACTGAACTAGTTTGTGCACAGTTGCACATTGCGCGAGATGCTTCCGTTGTTTTCGTGAAAATGGAAAAATTGGAAAACGTGCTGCCATCAAATACTTCTAGTTGAATGGTTTTACACCAAAACAAATAAAAAAAAGAGATGGATTCAACACTAGGAGACTCCTCTCCGTCATATTCAACCATTAAGCGGTGGGTTTCTGAATTTAAAATGGGTCGTGTGAGCACCTCTGGTGAGCCTCACTCAGGACGGCCCATTGAGGTCGCAACTTCAGAAATGATTGAGAAAATCCATCAACTAGTGTTGGAAGACTGCAGGTTGAAAGTGCATGAGATAGCTGAGACCTGTAAGATGTCAGCTGAATGTGTGTGAAATATTTTGCACAACCATTTGAGCATGAAAAAGCTGTGTGCAAGGTGGGTGGCGCGTTTGCTAACGCTCGATCAAAAACTGATTCAAAAAAACATTTCTACCGACAATTTGGCGCCAAACAAAATTTTAGCATCGATAAATAACTATTGAGGAAACTTGAATTCACGAATACACTCCTGAAGACAAATAACAGTCAAAAGAGTGGTTTGGAAAAGGGGAACCAACTCCAAAGAAGGCAAAAACAATTTTATCGACAAACAAGGTTATGGCTACTGTTTTTCGGAATGCGAGAACAATTATATACATTAATTTCCTTGAAAAGGGTTAAGCTATTACTGGTCAATACTACGCAGGGTTATTGCAGCGTTTGAAGCACGAGGTGCAAATTAAACGACCTTATTTGGCGAAGAAAAAAATTTTGTTTCATCACGATAACGCACCAGCACATTCGTCGATTGTTGCCATGCCCAAAATCTACGAATTGAAGTTTGAAATGATGCCGCATCCTCCTTACTCTCCAGACTTAGCCCCCAGTGACTATGACCTGTTTTAACCTCAAAAAATGGCTTGGTGGTAAAAGATTTAAGAACAACAAAGAATTATCGAAGCTGTAAATCAGTATTTTGAGAAGCATGACGAATCTACGTTTAAGACTGGTATAACTAAATTAGAACACCGTTATGAGAAATGTGTCAGTGTTGATGGAGATTATGTTGAAAAATAAAGCAAAAACAAAAACATTTTAAAGACAACGTTTTTCTTAGTCAGGCCGGAAACTTTTTATCCCACCCGTTCGTATGTCTGGGAAGATTTTCTTTAAAAAACTCCTTTAACATAAGAAAAATTAACTTATTCATTACAAAATAAAAGCATCTTTGGGATTTGGTAATGCGATAGTTAGACTTCTCTGTTCGAGTTGGATTAGGTTAAAAAAATGAAAATTGCTCCACTACAAACCGAGTAAGTGTATTTTTTTCCGTATATCGATTTTGAAATTTAAAATCCAATTTTCCTAACAAGATTTATTTGGTATTTTTCACGCGTGACGCTGATTGTTTTTGTTATTATAATATAAGTTATCAATACATTAAAGATTGGCTTTTTCTTTAAAAAGAGCTCCGAAAGACAAAGGTAATGTTTCGAACACTACCATCCTATTGTTCATAGCTTCATCGCAAATGCCGGTCAACTTTGACCGGTTGTATCTCAGGAACTAATGCTCATTATTCAATCTTTTACTTATTTTTCAAGAAGATCTTGTACAGTATTTTACAATGCATATTTTAAAATTTAATTTAAATCGGTAGCCACCGAGATATTCAATTCATTTATTATCAAAAAAAAAGTTTAAAGTTAAAGTCAAAAGCGCTTTATTTAATACTAATCGTTATAAATTTTAAAAGAATATAAAGCAAATTCCACACAACTACAATACAAAAAACTGAACGGCCCAAATGGCTCTCTAAATTTGTACGTTATCATCAAACAAATTTTATCAAAAAAACTATAGCAAATTCAAATTAATAAAGATTATTACATATTTTATGACTTGATTGGAACAAGGAGAAAAAATCAAACTGCATTATTCAAAAATTATTTATAATTTAAAACGACAGTAAACTTTGATAGTATACCTAATATGTTATAACGGCATTCTAATAAACTTCAATCAAAAACATTATCTTATACTAAAAAAATTCTATCACAATTAAAATAAATCTTATCCCTAAACCAAAATATAATAAACATAACATATAACACCTTACCTATACCTAATTTTTAACACACATAAATAACAACACTAAATGTAACAATAATAAGCTGAAACTCAAAAACCAAGTAATGAAAAACACAAAACTGAAAAATAAACACGTAGAATTTAGACTTTGTCATTCAGCCACCAATACCTAGATTGCCCCGTCTCAGCTCGATCAGCTTCAATGAATCTAGCAAATGAGTATCTCCATTGGAACTGTTGGTCTCGTGAACTCAAATTGGGAGGATATTTTATCTTCTTATCGGTGGCCCGTCGATATATGTGATATATGACTGGGACGCCGTCAGAATCAAAACCATATCGATTCATGTCCAAATACACGAATGCTTCTGGAGGAACGAGGCCAGTAGCGAGGCAAGTCACAATAGAACCCTATGTAGGGTGAAACGGCTGTGAAATTCAAGGGTTTTTAATCACAGTTACAGATCTTGCGATATGTTTCCGAAGAAGTTTCAATATGAAGATATCGGCTCTTGTCACTTAAGCAGTTTGATGAATTCTTCTATTCCATAGATAGTGCTTTCAATCTGTCTCAGGCTTTTTGTATAAACCAGTACATGCACGAAGACATTTCCTTCAGAAAACTCTTAATTTTTCCATGGTACTAGCACTGTGGTTGTACAAGACCTGACATTCATGTGTCAAAATTGGTCTGACCAGCTGTTACACCCACTTTCTTACCTCGCGAGAGCCACTATGGCCCTCAGGGAAACTGGGGTGCTCCGGCGGGGCTTATGGACCCGGTTAGCTCGTCCACACTATTTTTATTGTTCTCATCGTTGATAATTGATGAAGTCATCGTGTATTGTCCGTAGTCATCATCATTGTCATCATCTAATTCAAAACTATCAGTGAAAGCACTTGAAGTCATTGTTCCATTTTCCAAATGGAAAACCTGATTTGCATGGAATAAGAGTGTCTTGTTTTCAGTAACCATGACGCGTGTTTTGTTTTTTAAAATGCCCAAAATGCAGTGCCTAACAGTATGATTTGCCACATGTGCATCTAGTGCTGATAGTTTATTGTCCAAAATGTATATATGTTTGTCTGTATAAATGGCTCTTGCGGGACATACTCGACTCTTTGTCCTCCGGAAAGGGCTCTTCCATTTTCACCAACACCAGTTTGATCTCCACCAAGAGCTGACAGATCTTCAGCAAGAGCGGATGCATTTATAGCCGATTTGTATCGTCGTTCGTCATACACTGCTCCCCAAAGGATATTCTCACGGATCGTACCTCTTTGAAGACATGCTGTCTGAGGCACATAACCAAAACCTTCTCTTGTATTGTAGACACTGATTGTGCCTTCAATGCAATCCATATTTGCTACTATGGCAGACATTAATGAGCTCTTCCCACATCCTACGGGTCCCTCGATGCAAATTAATTCACCCTCCTTAATATCCATATTAATATTAGTTAATCGAAAAGTGCAACTTGAATCCTGAATGTAATCTTGACCTCTGTGTTGAAATGACGCATTTTCAATTTTCAACACGGTCATTTTTGTATCAACACTGATTGGATTCTCCTCTGGCAGTTTTTGGATAATAAATATTAAAGTCTAAATCCGATATATCGAAGAGGCTCTACACACGGCGAATTGATATCCAAGCTTCAACGAGACCATTTAGTATCCATGGAAATGCATTGAGCGGTCCAATTCACATATTGAGTAGGGCGACGCTAGTATAAGTGGTTGTCGCGATTAAAGGATTACCCACGAGTGTCGACACGGTGAAGGTTCGGAGGCACATTAAAACTGGAGTCGTAGCCCAAAAATATACACACATTGCATCTAGATATTTTCGTTTCGCTAAGAAACGCATTTCTGTGGTACGTAGTTCTCTGATCTTATTGATAAAAACATCCTCCCAAGCGTGCAATTTTATTTGTTTCACTCCTGATTCTGTTTCACTCATAGCAGATAATCTTGCATCTTTAGCGCTCATTAGACCAACGGAATATTTAGAAATCTTAACTGCTAACCATCTGTTAATAGGGATTAATGTTGCAGCACAGATGAGCCCCGCAATGAACGCAGCTCCAATTTGAGTATAAAGAAGGTATAACGTTGTAAATAGTTGAAATGGGATGCTCCACAATGAATGAAAGCTAATACATGAGTTTACTATACGATCTGTGTCTGTTGACATTAAATTTAGAATTTCTGGACGTGCATCTTGCCGTCCTCGTGCCGCAAGTGCTTTCCGGTAAATTGCGCTTACAACGCCACTTCGCATTTTCATTCCTATAATAGCCATCCTCCAGTTGAAATGCGTACTGCAAAATGCGGAAATCAATGATGCTACAAGCAGACCTAGAGCATAAAAATATGGTCGAATGTCTGTTCCTGCATTTTCCGTAGTAGTTTCATTCAGCAAGCCACCAAGTAGCAGTGGTCCAGCAAAACCTGAAGTATCTGCTATGAATCTGAAAATGCCAATTAGATAAAATTCCTTGTTATTTCCCTTCAACAGCGGATCTATGTAAGCGACGTAGTGTCCGTTTTGATTGTCTCCTGCATGGACTACGAAATAAAAATCACTCCTTTCTCAGCCTCCTGAAGGCTGTACTCTTCACCAGCATCGTATTTATTGTCACCATCCAGCATTTCTGTAGCGATGTAACTCTGGAACGATTCGTAAACCGGACAATTATTCTAAATTTAGAGATGCGTTTCCATCGACAATATCATGTGAACCGATGTTTTCTAAATGTACTCGTTGCTCCCGGAGAAACTGTAGCGTTTTATCGACATTTTCAAAACAGTGAATTCTCATCATCTGAGTCCTCCTTGGTAACATCTGGCTCGATCTTGTTAGGTTTTGATTTTACCGAAATATCTGAGGAACATTCCAACTTCGAACATGCGGTGATTCTGACCTTCGCTCGATGACAATTATGTTTGCTTAAGACTACCAATAATCGTATTTAAACTACTAATATGATTACAATTTGGACTGGCAAACAAACCCTAGTCGAGTGCGGCTTAGCTTTCTGACTATACATAGTCACGCGAATGTTACGATAGTGTTCGGGGTGAGGTAATCCTGGTGCCCTTCGGTTTTATCCGTAACACAGCGTCTTGTAACAGATAACTTTGACCTTTTGATCAAAAGGCTCATCGTGAATAAATGAATCATTTGTACTTACATTTTCGTTCGCGACCTTGTTTACGACCCTATCGCCATACCAATCTGGATTTATTCCTAAATTAGGTCTCAATTAGCGTCTCGGTTGTTGATAATTCACCTGTTTTTCGATATAGTTCTGTTGATCTTCGATATTTTCATCGCCGCAGTCATTTTCGTTGTCAATCACTACCAACTCGTCCTCGTGTAGCTCATTTATTTGTTCCTCCAGCTGATGCTTGGAATCTAGTAAAATCGGGATTCCACCAGCCTCATTCGTAAGAACGACGTCTCGACTGATCTTTATCCGATGAGTATTGGGATCCAGCAGCCTGTATCCCTTCGTTCCTTCGATCCTTTGATCTTTAGGAATATGAGCATACACTTCAGCTTCGAATTGATGAAAATATGCCAAATCCGGTTTTTGTCCATGCCACAGCTCATATGGAGTGCCCGATCTATACTTCACCGGGAAACGATTTGCTGTATTAATCGTCTCTCCCCAATATTGTTTGTGGGTCGAATAGGCACCTGGTCATCCCAATCAAGGAACGTTTTTTGCGTTCAGCACGGTCATTTTGTTTAGGTATTTTGGGTACGCATTCGATTGGCTTTCATAAATTTTTGCAATCTCCGCCACGATCCGCTCTTATAACCCTTGGTGTCTCCCCGTATTGCGTTTGCATCAACTGGACGAACTCAATCATTTTCTCAGTTACATCTGAGTTCAGCTTCAGCAAACAAATATAGTTAATTTGCTGTAATCGTCAATCAGCGTTAGCACGTATTCATTTTCTCGTGATGACGGTAACTAGAGCTTGCCAAAAATGCCCGTCTATATTAGATCGAGTCTCTCCTTTGCAACTGTAGATGAATGCTGGGGGAATGGTTTTCTAGTCGATTTATTTTTCTATTAAATATCGCAAACATTGGTGTGCTAGCCTTTCTTGATGATAATTCTAGTAGCCAAAGACTGCATTTTTTTTATGTTGCCCAAAGGTCTTTGGCCAAGAATTTTATGCCACTCATGAATACATTTTGATTTGCGAGAATCAGCGACAGAGAATGCATTGTTTTCCAATTCAATTTTATAAACATCACCGCAACCCTGTACTGTGAATAGCATCCGTCCATCCAGCATAACCTCGCACACATCTGCATTGAAAGAAACTTGGAAACCCTTCTTCACCGATCTGCTCACCGAAATAAGATTACATTGCAAATTCGGAATGAAAAATACGTCGCTTAACTGTATTTGAGGCACGCCACTGCTGCTGATATCGTTTGGCCGAATTTTAATTGTTCCTATGCCTTCAACATCCAAACGGTGGCAGTCTGCTACAATGACCGTACACTCGTCCAAATATCTTAAGTCAGACAAGTGTTCGATATTTCCGCAGTAATGCTATGAGCCACCGCTGTCAATTATGAATTCTGAATGTGTTGACTGTACCGTATTTAAACAAACCAAACTTATGTTTTCTTTATCTCAGATTTCTCCGTATTTGATTTTTCTGAATGTTTTCTGACTGCGTTTGCCTGCTGGCCTCCTCTATTTTTCCTTAGGCAAGTGGAATCTTTCCTCAAATGTCCTGGCTTCTTACAAAAGAAACAGAAAATTCTCCCCTTTTCTTTATTTCCCGATACTTTGAATTCTGCCTCTCTGCCACTTGACTTTTCACTGGCCATTTCATTACGTCACTTGTATTCGCCGATTAATTTCCGTTTGACGAGATCGCGAGCAAGACCAGTTTCAGGCCTTGTTTCAAGAGCTGTTATGAGCGTACCGTAGCTCTCCGGCAAACTGCTCAAATAGACTGACACAGCAAGCTCATCTGCAAGGCTGGTATCCATCGTAGTTAATTCATCCACAATTTGTTCCATTTCGGTCAAATACGTCTCCATATCATCCCCTTCTAACAGTGTAAGCCAACATAATCGGCGTAACAGACTAGTCTTATTCAATAATGTAGACTTTTCATGATAAGATTTCAATGCCTTCCACATTTCCTAAGCCATTTTATTGCGTTTGGTATCGATTAGCTGATCATCCTTCACTAGTAATCCAATATATGCTCTGGCCCTTTCATCCATCGTCCTCCATGGGTCAGTCATAGGAGTCGGCTCATCTTTTGATATTACCGACCAGAGTTGTTCTTTCATCAACAACATTTCAGTCCTGAATTTTCACGTCTGATAATTACTGTTGGTCAGCTTTGGAATGCTTACTCTCGAAACGCCCGCCATGTTCGGAGTTGCGAGTTGTGACGAAATTAACTCAAAACTTTATGTTCCGTGAGACGATTGGATTTTTCCCGAATTATTTTACTTTATTACTTTAGTAGCAAATCGTTGCTCTGGGTACATAACCTGTTGGTATATATTCTCTGTAGAATAAAAACTGTGGAATAAAGAGTAAGCTACGATTAAATAAAATATGTCTGCACCCAAGCGCTTTTGATTCAGAACTGATTTATTAATACAAAGATGAACGGGAATTAATAAGAGTAAGATGTAAATATGGCAATTCTAAAAATACATAATAAGATATGGTAATACTAAAATACGAGCAGATTCTTTTGTATGCATCATTGCCATCCAACACTTAGTTGGCTGATGGCCAACAAAATAGGACCCACCACATCAAAATGACAACTCTTAATGAGGATCGCACAGTTTGTGCGAAATTGGCTTGAACTTGTGAAGAGATGAGGAGCAATTCGAATATCTTTCACAGTCTCTGAGTTTGTGTTATTGGTGATTGCAGAGATGAAACACATTGCTTTCCTTACCGGAGAGCGTAAAAATGTCTGCCTGTGTAGAAGCGTAGGCAACAGGGAGGTGGTCATTATGGAGGAGAGACAATGCACTTCCAATAATTGGCAATAGCCCTGGAGAGTGACACGGCATGATGGGATTGACTTTTTGCTGATGTCACTCTTGAGCGAAAATATATGTTTTCTGTCTTACTTCCACAAGCTTGTGAAATTGCGGTCTCCCAAGTTCATTTTTTACGTAGGACATGTAGATGATACCTCCATACATCTATGCATGTATAAAATTAGGCAGGTAGTTCGGTCGCCTCTTTAACGATATTCGAGAGCTCTCCGCAGAAGTTATAATTGGAGGGATGCTGAATTAGTTAGCAAATGGGACCATTGGACATGTACTACTGTGCCCAAAAAATAAGGTGACATTTGAATTTGAACTGCGCGCGTCGAAGGATCTGGAGAATTATTTTTTTTAGGTTGGTAGTACTGTCAGTGACATCTATGTCAAATTTACATGTCAAAATATTCATTAGTGTTTGAGATACGCGTCGTTTCCGGGATGGCCTTCAGTTCCGTCTTCGCTGCGGCTTGAGTCTTCTCTACCGTATCAAAACGGTGTCCCCAGAGCGGTCTTTTGAGCTTGCTGAACAGCCAGAAGTCGCACGGCGCCAGACCAGATGAATACGGTGGTTGCGGAACGATATGGGTTGAGTTTTTGGCGAAATGATCACGAATTACGAGTGCAGTATGGGATGGTGCATTATCATGATGTAAAAACCAAGAATTGTCTTTCCTCAATTCCGGCCTTTTTAGGCGGACGTTACGCAAACGACGCATAACGTTCAAATAATATTCCTTGTTGACTGATTGGCTCGGTGGAAGGAATTCATAATGCACAACACCACGATAATCGAAGAAAAGAAGAGGTTGATGGTCGCCCAGGACGCTCTTTGCTTTCGACACGTTCACGGCCGGCTTGGAACTCACTATACCACTTGTAAACATTTTTTTTAACACAGTCTCATCACCAAAGGCTTTCTGATCCATCCTCAACGTATCCGCAGCAGAAAATTGATCCCACAAACGAAATTGAATGCAAATTCAACAAATTTCGACATCGCAAAAAACGAAAAACTCACTTTTAGCAGCTCACAAAACGACGCGTATCTCAAACAGTAATGAATATTTCGACATGTAAGTTTGACATATATGTCACTCACACTACTACCAACCTAAAAATAATAATTCTCCAAATCTTCGATGCGTGCAGTTTAAATTCAAATGTCACCTTATTTAATGAACTCAGTAATATTTTTGGGCAGCCATGATAACTTAGGACGGGTTATTAGACCAACCGTAGGTATCGAAGATGATAAGGCCTCTTTTCTACCAAACTCTTCTTCTCCTCCCAAGAAAAGTGATGCCTGTAACTTGAAAGCGTCTTCAGGCATTGGAAAATGAGGCCTTGACTAAAGTGGTATGCTTAATGATTTCAGACTAAGTTCTTGGATTAACGAAAAATGTGTTTAGTAGTTAGTCTAGTAACCTTGTGTATCTGAGAGTCCCAAACTCAAGACACATATAGTTTACACTTCTCTGTTATAGAAAAAGGTTTGACTAAATAGTTGGGTAGGTATGACAAATAGCTAGATAGGCGGCAATTTTAGTAGGGATTTTTCAAATTGCTTTACCCACTCAAATAAAAACGTATGTACGTCTAAAAGTGAAAACCTTTCGATATCGGTTGACAATGAAGGCTTTTTAGTGAATTGTGTGGGCTACATAGTTTCAGCAACAACAGTTTGAATCCTGATTTATGGTGAACTTAATTTCCAAACATCCTCAAATTCAATGGAAATAAAAATTAACCGATAAATTTTCAATCAGAGAATACGTCAGATAACGCTCTACACAAACCCATGTATTCGGTGGGCTTTTCTATAATCCCTTCCAATGAATGTCATGAATCTAATTTCCCATATTTCCTAAGCTATAATTCGCATCCGTACAAAAGTCTTCGAGAATAACTTTTTATGTCATCCCATTAAACGTAGTTCAAGCAAATTACATGGCCAATAATGATCTGCTAACAACAAGTCATCAGAAAAACGGCCCCGAAATATTCCCTGAGCTTTCTAAAATCACTTTTTAACTTCATCTTTCATCATCATAACTCATAACCGTTCCCAAACCATAATGTCATACACCGTCATCGTCTGCCGACAGGACTCCACTTCCACATCGGTCTCACTCGTCGCCCGTCTCTATTTATACGTGCCTAATGATACGGTCACAAAGCAGATTTACGGATAATAATGAAAATGAAGACGCGTAATTTTCTAAGCTATTCGAAATAACAAATTTTTCTCTAGATTGTGTTGTCAGGACGAGAGCAACGGATGATGACTTTTCGTCTTCATATCTTCCCGCGACTGGCTGAGCTGCGATGGAGCCTCTTCTATTATAAGTTTTGCAGAAATGTGCGCTTAATTGCCGCATTTATCAGAGCAGGTTCTGATCTGGGTTTAAGGACGAAAACTTAGATCAGGAAGCCACGCAATGTATATGTTTCACTTACAATGATGAATATCTCCTTCCCCCTCCCTCTTGGCTTGCTGGATAAATTTTGCACGCATAAATGAAATTTTTCTTGATCCTTATGTGTCCTAGAAACGAAGCCAAACCACCTGGACCATTTGCAATTGACCAACGTAATTGAGAGATGCAAGAATCAAGAAAATGATTCGCTCTGAGGCCACGCACCTGAACGAGATTCGAAATGAGTAATGAAAAGGATATGAATTGGCTGATAGGGTTATCATACCCCAAATTTTCTCCGAGGAAGAACTCATGTTTATCCTTCCAAGCATTCTTCTCAGTTTATTCGGTAAGAATCTTTTATGAAGATTAGAACTCTATTGTTCACATCTTTAAGGACATTGTTTCAAAATTCGTCCTGGGATAAACGTGGCAACACTTCCTACTCCCTACTTTCACTCCCCATGCCGCCCCACAACTGAATTCTCCCCCATTTAATAATTCTTAAACGCTTCCATCGCATCGTGTCGTCCTGATTTCGCTGATATTTTAATTTACTGATTTTATTATACAACGTAAGGATACTTAAAAATGAGCAACCAAATTGGACATTTATATGAAGATGACTGATGGCAGATGTAAATAATTGCCGTGACTTAGACTTAGCCTACGACATCATTTTGCCAAGGATTTGTCAGTGCCCGGTGGATGTACTTGTTCATCAGACCTCCACCACCACCTGGTCGGTTGGTTGGATGGTGGACAAAATATAGCGACAATAACGCGGATGGATGAAAATAAATAAAAAATGGCAAAGACAAATATGGCTCAAGCGAAACGGTGGCGGTTAAAGGACGCGCTCAATGACTGTAAAATTTCCCTATTGTAGCAACAACCCAGCAACAGAGAGGTGAATGAAATTTCATGCGCCACAATACGAAGGATAATGGATGGTACTAAGAATATTATGATTATTATTTACTTAGAAATTTAATGTCCTTTGAGAATATATTCTTCATGGAAGATGAAAGTCGGTAGGAAGTAGGAGAAAATGACAATTTATGCGATGAGCCCCTTATTATATTGTAATTAGAGTTTTGAGTTTTATTTGCCTCTAAATAGCTAAGGACTCGGTAGGTTGATTGTTATTTGAATAATGACTCTGGCAGTTTAGGATATGAGTTTATTGCTAGTCGGGTGGTGATTAAACTACTGAACGGAAAATATTTTACATTATTTTGCGTTTTGTTCTATGGTTTCATGCAAACTCAGCAAATGTCCTGTGGGTAATCATTTCACAGATATTAAAATATTGCTAGGTAAGCTTTTTAAGCCGCATACACAGGAAAACAAAGTTTCTAGTATACAAACCTATGATAAGGCCCGAGCTATGCTATGGGTGTGAAACATGTACCTTAACTCAAGCATCCGCAATTATATTGAATGCCTTTGAGCGATGGGTCCTGAGGCGGATGATTGGAGCGAAATTTGGCGGAGATTAATGGCGAATTCGATGCAACCATGAGCTGTATGATATTTTTGGCGAACTGGAGGTCCTGACTATTGTAAGACAGCGGTAGCTGCAATGTGTAATGATTGAAGGATTCTAAATGTCCGTAAGGACTGCAGCGACTGTCTGCTGTCTCAGCGAGCGAAGATATTAGTGCTCGCCGGGATTGGGGTCCGAAAAGCCCGGCTGTATCAACAGTCGAGAGCCTGAGATAGACCATCGTCTCTAGGTTACCCTACTAGGTGTCCAAATTTTTGGCGGGTGGGTAACTACTGAAGGATATTGCACTAAACGTGTCCCACCATCCTTAACAACTTCCGGACTTTGTGTTGTTCTTGGACATTAATATCATTTGGACTTGCCTTTGATTTATAAAGTGGTAGTTTACCACCATTGTATGACTAGTAAGGCCAAAATGATATTAGAGTGCGTTTATGTACTCGGAAGCTGTTACCTAACATCATTTCACGGCAAATTCTGATTTGCGCCCCAAACCAAGTGGTGCCTTAGTATCTTCCAGTACATGGATATTGATTTCACGAGTTTGGAAGCCTAGCTAGTACGTAACCATCCATGATAAGACACGTGCTGATTGCGGATCGGAATCAAACCTGGGCCGAAAAACTGTCCTTGGTCAACGCAGGCGAACAAGAGATCATTCCCGAGCTATAATGTTTACGGCGCCTCAAGCGAGTAGTACCTGTGAAGTGTAGGAAGAGCTCACCGTTGGTATCCCTGCCTGTGACGGGGAAAGAAAAATGGAAAGACCGAATGTAATCTTGATAATCGCTTGTTATTCTTTTAAATAAAATATTTCCTTAACATAATATTTTTTGTGAGAGTTGTGTGTATAGTTTGCCATGGATGGCTACTTTATTAATTTAACACTAGTTTTTTTCTTCAGAATAGTACAACATCTTAGGAAAAAGAGAAACTTCAGTCGGACGTCGGATCGACACTTCTGTGTTCTATATGGCGTGAGGATATAGGCGAGTTGTCCAGCCAGACGTTGGCGTGTGGTCAGTTACGTCCAATATCGTTGAAATGCCCTCTCTGCCGTTAACCCCTAGAACCAACATCCGCCAAGTCAGGGCAGAATCCGCCTCAAACCACTTGTGAAGCAGTGCCTAAAAGTAGAATCAGCCAATCGAACCCAGTGGGTATGCTCAGCTACACAGATGGAGCAGGAGCACTGCCACCAGTTGGACCTATGATACAATCTTCATCATCGACTTTCAAGATGGCTCAGCTGCTGGTCGTCATGCGGACGAAAGCTGCCAGCATGGAGCAAATGAGGAAACAATTGGAAAAAACGATCTGTTGCACAACCAAAGGCCCAGCCTTCTATCCCATCATCAAGGGTAGACAATGTGGAGACCACAGAGCTACCCCTAACATTAGCTAGTGAGCCAGCACCTCAAAGGCTCACCAGAGTGATGAACCCAATGGCCCCAGAATATAGGCCCAGGGTAAGTGTTTCAACTTCATTCTCGCATCAGTGGCATCACATGCATGCCTGGACCCTTATTGACAGGTGTTTGACCAGACAGACCATAACCGTGGCTCAATGTCTTGGTATACCTGGGATCTTCCGCCATCAACTCAGCAAGAAAGTCGTCAAATGGGAAAGTTCATGCACCGAGATGAGATAGTGCCACCACGACCCAGCTGCGAACGTAATCATTCCCCTTGCGCTATTGCACCATCTAAAGTGGCACACCCCATAGCTAGCTGGAAGCTGGTATTTTCAGGCCAGGATGACCCTGCAACCATAGGTGTCTTCTTAAGAAGGGTAGAAAACATGACATCTTTGAACCTGGGAGGTAACATACCACTAGTTGCCAGGTGTGCCCAAATGCTGTTCACTGGGAGAGCTCTCCTATGGTTTTCGTGTTTCTTTAGCACATTTCCAATATACAATTGGGAAACTTTGAGGTATGTTACATTGCAAGAATTCACACCAGTAGAGAGTGATGGTATATTGAAACACCAACAGGCTCAGGAGACGGTGGACGACTTCTACGAAGCTCTGTTGCCTGTTGGAATGATTAATGAGCCCCATGACGGAGACAGGGTTTTTAAGTATCTGTTCGGAAGGAATCAGGCCAGAATTGCGAGAACAATTGGTTTTTGCTCCTTGCCACTACACTTCTCGCTTCGACAAAGGAGCTAGAAGCCGTGCAATACTCTCAGCGTTCAACAAATTCCATAACCGAAGGGAGCAAGTCGAACGACGCATGGTGGCTGACCTCGATCACAATGTGCCTGCCCTGTCTGCGCCACGTTGTCTCATACCACCCATAATGGACAGCGCTTTGGAGACCATATCCCCATCACCCATGGACCTGGACGAAGTCAATCAAATAGAAGTCCACGAACTGGCACTTAAGACACGACTCACCACGTGCTAGAACTGCCGGCAAACATGACAAGGCTTTACTATATGCCAGACAGAGGTGAGCATCTTTTGTTTCCGTTGTCCGAATTGCACGAATTGCAAAAATTCAAAAAACTTCCAAGCAAGTGCCCACGATAGCCAGCAGCACTCGAGACAGACCCAGTAACGACACGTAACTCCATCCCGCCTACTCACAGTTCCACTATGATGAGCTCTTTGCAGAAAAAACACTCTGCATACAAACACACCGACACCTTTGCTGGTCCATTATGTTTTAGATGACACAGCCCTTCCAGAGGTTTCTCCAAAATCATTTTTGTATCGACCACCTCAGGTTTTGCCTGAAGAACCCCAATAGCTGCGGACTCGTGCATTCAAACCATATCACATTAGGCTGCAGGAAAATCTTGCAGCACGAGACCAGATTTTTTCTCCAGAAGAGGTCACCCCACGCCAGCACAAGGCAACATGGTTAACTCGTCATTGGAGGAGCTTACGTAAGAGAATGTGCATATGCTACCAAATCCTGAACGTATGTAACATCTTGGATGTTCCCGAGAATGACAACAGACCTTACGCATCAATCAAAGTTTTGGGCGAAATCACTGTCCTGTTAATTGGCACAGGTTCAAGTATTAGCTGCCTTGCCTCGAGCCTCGGCTCAAAAGTACTCCATCAACACCCTACGTTGGTAAAACCTTGGCGCTCTGACATCAGTACAGCTGATGGCACCAAAGATTCAATCAAGAGTAGATTGGCAACACCCGTTTCATTGCGAGGTCAAAATAAGAATATCACATTTTTCATCATCCCCTCACTGACTCAGAACGTGTACCTTGGCCTCGATATCGTCCTGTTATTTGGCTCCGCCACCGATTTATTCTTCAATTCACACTTTAACACTAGACACGTCCATGAACTTACTTCTATACCCAACAAAAATGAATTAGCTTCTAAACAGCGACAATGCCTGAAAGGATCCATTGCTGCTTTTCCATCTTACGCTACATAAGGCCTTGGCCACACTACTCTGGTCTCACATATCACAGACGTTGGCGATGGCAAGCCAATAAAGCAGAGACACTATGCCATCTCATCGGCCATGGAAAAGCTAGTGTACGCTGAGTTGGACAGGATATTAGAGTTGGAGCTTATAGAGGATTCTCAAAGTGCCTGGTCCTCCCCAGTAACCTTAGTGGTAGGACCTGGTAAAGTCCACGTTTAATTAGATCCCTAAAAAGTCAACACAGTGACCGATAAAGGCACGTATCTTCTTTCGCTCGTCGATGGAATATTGGGAAGACTGCCGAAAGCAAACTACATTATGAGTCTTGACTTGAAGGATGCCTTCTGGGAAATCCCACTCGATCCAGGGCCGAGGGATAAAACCGCTTTCACAATGACAGCAAGACAGTTCGTTGCAATGCCTTTTGGCCTGTGTAACGCTCCGCAAATGATGACGCGTCTGATTAAGTTTTCCATCAAACACCGAAAAGGAACACAAAACATTGTGCCCCATACTCTCTCGTGAATGTTTTTGCCCGAGGAAGCGGAATTGAGACTAAATGGTGATAGTCTCATCAAGATGGATTTAGATAGCCCACATTTCAACTCAGACAGCTACAACAAATTGAGGCAAACCATCATAACCCAACAAAGATAATTGCCTGACTTGAAAGTGGTCGACGGCTATATTTAGCGACTTAATGAACACGCAACCGGTAACTCGTTGAAGGGAGAAGAGTCTTGGAAACTCTGGGTGCCAGAGGAGATGACACAAAACCTGATCCTTCGCACACACGAGTATCCCCCAAGTGCCTAAAATGGCCTAAAATATAATCTCAGGTCAAGGAGTATGCAGACGCCTGTGATCCCTGTAAAAGCACTTAGGCTCCCAACCACCCTCTTTCATCTCCCATGAGTCAACTCAACGTTCCAGAGCGGGTATTCCAACCGAGCAGAATATTCTATGTGTTTAGTGTTCCTGAAAACTTATACTCGTAAAACGGAGTACAGTTCCGATCTCGGCAGTTTAAGACTCTACTCGAACAGTACGGTGTCGAACACCAACTGATACCAATATACTCTCCTCAATCGAACGCATCAGAATGTTTAAATCACACCCTGTTAACTGCGATCCGTTAATATGTCCATCCAACTCAGAAGGATTGGGGCCGCAGATTGTCCGCCATCATCTTCGCTCAGTGGCTGTCTTATCATTCCGTCACAGGCATCTCACCTTACTTTGTCGGCTTCGACAAAAAAAAAATCCTGTCGTTGCTTTGGAGACCCACGAAAGGTTAGGTGATCTCCACAAAAAAATCAGGCAGGAGATAAGGGAAGCAGGACGTATAAATGAAGCGAATTATAATACAATATCCCGTTTGTCCGAGCTTAGTGAAGGGCATGAAGTCTTTTGTTGCAATTTCCGCCAAAGTGACGCAGCTGGCCATTATAATGCGAGGTTGGATCGACGTTTCTTGAAAAGCCGGGTACATAAGGTTATAGGATCTGATCGTTTTTTCTGGAAAGGAAGTGAGTGTATACTACGTAAAAAACCAGCGTTGATGGTTTAAGCACGTACGTCTGTTTTTTCCGTGCGCAGTTAGTTTCATTTATATACTTTGGTTTTCCCATCTGGAGCAAGTCGAAAGTATTTGCGTCAGTCTGTCCGTCCGACAATAATTTTTTTTTTGTTTTTGCTCCTTATTCCTGCTCCAAAAACGATCGCTTATCTATCTGTGGATCCCTCAGCTCCTTTTTCGTTACCTTCATTTCCTCAAGATCGCGAGAAAGTTAACTACACTGTAGTAATCGAACAGCCTGCCCAGGCAATCTGCTCGAGGGACCTTTACGAAAAAGATAATAACTGCAACACAATAAGTGCAAAATAATTTGATACGCAACTTATTTACGTTATTATTATTAACCCAAAATAAGCCTCTCCACTATCCACTATCCCATAAGGGGGAAATTCGGTCTTCATGACCATCAATAGTTGGATGAATATAAAGTCCAAGATTCCCCTTTTGGGGACAGCCTGGGGTATTCAATCAACCTCGACCATTCGCAAGAAAAACCGTTTATTAAGAAAATGTAGATAGACATGAAAAATATTAAAGCTAGCTATGATGCGCAAGACAACATTGGGAAGCCTGTCAACTATGAAGTCATATGGCTAGAAAAGCTCCTAGTTAGCAACAGATATTTCAGACTTAATGGGCCAAAAGTTGAAGGAGAAGTTAAGGCCAAGCTGGCTGACCTGCGTTGATCAGTTATCTACCTGTGGATCTTCCAACTCCTTTTTCGGAATCTTTATCTCCTCAGGATTGCGAGAAAATTAGCTGCCCTGTAGTAATCGGACAGCCTGCCCAGGCAGACTGCTCTAGGGACCTTGACGAAAAAGATAATAGCTGCAACGCAATAAGTGCAGAATAATTTCATACGCAACTTGTTAATAATATTATTATTGCCAACCCAAAATAAGCCTCTCCACTACCACCGCTACCATTATCGATAAAAAAGTTCTTCCGAAAAAAAATGAAGAGGCTCGTCGACAGAGGTAGTAAAGGCATAGAAAGATAGAAAGATAATAAACGAGACTACCGATTGAGGATGGCAACGGTTTGGGTTGCGCGACGTGTTGAGATGGGATTCGATTGCAAGAAGGCATACAGTCGTGCGGGAGTTCGGAAATTATTTACGACTTAAGGTTCCGTTCGAACAACTCACGGAGAGTGATCGGTTATTCGAGTTTTCATTAAGTAAAAGAAATTTCCAAGCGCTTTCCAATCTAAACTGAAAAGATTTCGCGGAATTTTCTGTGATGTGAAGTTTTTATGAATCAAATGTGTTGTAGCTTATAGTTATTTCAGAGTTTGTGAAGGAAATTTACATTGACGAGATCGTAAAGCGCCGGATGCAAGTTATTTTGATGGTATAATTAGTGAATGCACTGAATTGTTCTTTTCTTTTCACCGCAGTTTAATGGATTAGTGGTATTACTGCAACATTTATTCTCAAAGACGTTTGAAATAAAGCGATTGTGAAAATTGAGAAAGCGTTTTACACTGGTTCCATTCTGTCCAATGCCCATTAATTCAGTAACTCATGTGTTATATTTAAAAGCGTGATTAAGATGAAAAGTAGTTTGTCAAAGTTTGTGTAATTTATTTGTTATACTTGTGGGATGGGAACTATTCCATAATGCTTATAAGTCCGATCGTTTGTTGGAATACTTACAATATAAGAAGAAAAATGTATAAATTGTACGAACTTTTCGCTCCGATGTCCGTTTGATGTTTTTCATCTTATATTTATGTTAAAAAAAATACATTTGGCGTCGTTTTATATTTTCCGGCTCCTCGCTGAATACAAAACGTAGTGAACGAGGCGCAAAAGTTATTCTTGCCATGCGTGAAGTTTTCCTCAATATATGCGAGAATGCGTTACGATTGTTTGGGAAATACCGCACAATACCTACATATACACATATATCCTACATATACATATATATATATATATATATATATATATATATATATATATATATATATATATATGTATATATATATATATATATATATATATATATATATATATATATATATATATATATACATATATATATATATATATACATCCTACATACACAAGTATATGTACATATATGTTTCTGAAGATTAATAAAACAAATAAAAGATAAATCGCAAATTCTATTCGAGTCAGCGCTGAGATGATATAAATTTAGTGTGAAAATTTTATTTTGTGAAAGCATTAGTATCGGAAAGCATTGATACTGCAAAGACGCACTCGTTGATGACTGTTAGTTTAGTATTTGGAGCTTAGCCAAAGCGAAAAATATACCTTGTAATTTTTTTGATTAGATTTTCTTTTCTGTTTGAAGTGAAAGTGAAAGAGTTTAATATACAAAGTATTAATATTAAATATAAATAGTAATTTGATGCCAAGCATCGAGGCATCATTCTCAATAAAGGCTCTTACCCGCACAAACAACAAGTGCTCGTCGGAGGAGGACCGGTTGAGAGCCCTCCATTATTTATTAATGGAAAAAAATTGTTTATTAATGAAAAAAATTTAACGCTTACAGACAAGTGGGTATTTTAGTTTGGTCTTATAATGTCTAACATTTACATATTATTTCGATTCCATTTAATAAAATATTTTCACTAAAAGTAGTTAACAATTACAATCTTATATATTTCTGCCATGTATGCATAGAGACAAATCATTCATCAATTTTTTTCCTTCTCGCAACTGAAAGAGAAGCACATTTTTTGTACTGGATTCGCCTAAAATAATGAGCTCTGGAGCACTGCATAGCTCATGAGCTAGCCATCAAGTGAGCTCACCCCTTTTTTGTTGTTATAGATGCTCTTGCAGGGCAGAGTGGTCTTCCGCTTGGGCTCCCCAATTATGTTAAAGTGTTATGTGATTCTATCATATAAAACTTTAACATAAATCCAAAACATTCTTATTTTTCATTTAAAGGAAAAATTCAAGCGAATTGAGTTTGCGTGAATTTTTCACTTAAATGGAAAATATACGTCACGTTTACAATGGATCTTGATCCGGATGAGCGAGTGCGAGGGGGTGCTGCTTCTACCTGGATGCCCCACTCTTATTTGGGAGCCGTAAGTATCAAGTAGTAAGGACGAGATCCTCTCGAGTGCCGCGCGCGTTAATCAGGCTCGGTCTGTCGTACTTTGGTACTACATTTCTTTATTTGGTTACCTCGGTCTTGACACCGTAGAACCGCGAATCAACCGTTTAATTCGCGAATGCGAAATTCTTTTGCAGTGGGTGCTTGTGCTGGGGAAAAGAACTCGACCCACGACACTGCAATGCTAGCCTGCCAGCGCATTCACGCGTCCACAGACAAGGAAGAAATAGCTAAAAACGTGTCCGATGAAGTGTGGAGGATTAAAAATAAGTAAAACTATTTGTCAAAAAGGCAGACATTGCTCGTGAAGCCAACGGATTATAGGTCGCATGCACCTGAGTAGAAATTCAAGTTAGGCAGCCATTAAGCCCTATTAAGGCATGCCTAAACGGGATTCCGCGCAAACTACGAGCTGAATGTGCTGAATCCATTTGGCTGACAGTTCCATCTGTCAGAAGTGTTTGTTTATGCCCTGAGGTGAGTTAAGGATTTTGCTATTAATCTTCACATACTTATCAAAAATGTCCCGTTTTCGCCTGTTTACGCCTGGGCGGTGGATAACTTATGAGGGAAGAATAATTCGGCTGTGATGTGTAGCGACACGATGTTGCCATCCAACCAGGAGGGGAGGTAAGGTGAGGCTTCAAATTGTGCTTGCAATGAAACTACAAATCTAACGACACAGGCTATTAAATATTTTTCTAGTTGTTGTCCATTGCTGTGATAACACTTACCTGAATATGTTTGCTTAGGAGTCACGGGCAACGATTCCTTTTGAATTCGATGAGAAAAGCTATGCGGTAGTCATTTTTCTAGTGTAATCCGATCATAAATTGAACCTTCGCCGGCTTCCCCCTCATGAACGTGTTGTTTCCTCCGGATAATTTAACTGCAAACCGAGCTCATGTTAGTTCATGGCACTTTCGGCACTTGTTATTGCTGGCGTTGTCTAAGATGTGGCGTGTGAATTGGAAGCAACCTAGTCATCTAAGTTTATTTGTATGGAATTTAAGGGCAAAAATATTACGTGACTTGCTTTCAGTAATATTACACTTAGTTTTACGAATCAAATTTCGTCAAGCTCGGTATTGCATCGGTTAAAATGTTACAAAACCACCTATAAAAGTATTCGGAGTGAGCAGTACTAAGAAACATCTATGTTCACCCATAACACGCTACTCCGTTTTTTTCTGGAGCCTATGTTGAGCGTGGATACTATGTGAGTATATCATGATAACATCTTCCTCCAGAACAATTTTTAAGGAAGAAAAGAAAAACGAAAAAGGTAAAACAATTGTTAGAATGGCATAAGTGAAGATAAATAAAACACAGCCTAACTTCTTAATTATATTCTTTAATCACACCGACTTTATTCATGGTCGGGGATCGACTGACCCCATTTTGGCACTCGTGACGTCATTAACTCTTATCCGGCACTGTTAGATCCCTCAATAACTTGACAACTCAGCCCATCCTGATTTTGAATCGCCTCGTTTTCATAATTTTCATCCTTGTCGTTGTCATAGAATCCAACACAGGACTCAAACTACACCAGGGTTTCATTTTATCGGTGGTAAAAACAGAGCTGAATTTTCGTCTATTTCGTCCGATGTCCTTCAAATCCTCGACTACGTAGCGGTCGTGTCTCAAGACTTTGGCCACAGCATATGGCCGACTGTATTTTGGTTCCAGCTTTTGCGATTGACCGGTCCCTGATGGAATATTTTCCAAGACGATCAAATCTCCTTCACTGTACGTATACGGCTGCTTGTGTTTTGCATCGAATCGTCTTTTCCACTAGGGATGCATCAGACTACGACTATATAGTCGAACTTCTGTCGCAAGTTACACATGGTTAAATGGGAGCCCGCACACTGCGATCTTCGATAGTTTTGTCCAGGTCGGCAGTCACAGGAATTCGCGATTTTTCCTAAAACCAGTTTAGTAGGTAGTTTTTGTGATACTCGCGCAGGCGCACATCATTTGGACATTTGACGCTGACGTGCTCGGAAGTTTCTTGCATAGCGCACAAATGAGTTAGCGCATGTGTTCCTGGCAAAGACGTACCTTCAATTGAGCATATTAGTTCTGCGCATGCCTGAAGTTCCTTCGCAAATCTTGTCGCAGTGTGTTCGTGTTTGCGTCTAAAAATTGCTGGTTATGACAGGAAAATCGCAATGTGGCCGAACCCTAACTCTCTCTGAGCTGCAATCTGGTCAGCAGCTTTATGTCGTATCGGTATGATTGCTAGCTGCGTTACGTCACTCATATCATGCTTTAGTGCTTGAATGATGTGTTTGGCGGTAACGTCTCGTAAACGAAAGTCCAAAGCAATCTGGTTCGGTGTTAATCCTGTGGTAAAATTCACTTGAGTATCGAGAGACCACTGGAAATTAGGTAGAAGGTCATCCCATTTGTTTCAAACCATTATTGAACATCGAAGAAAAGTTAGTATGGACTGATTTATCCGTTCAATCTGTATATTGGCTCAAGGTGTACGAGCTGGTTCTTTAATGTATTGAATATCTTATCGCTCGTAGAAGTTCGAAAATTCTTTTGACGGATAGGTGGTACCTCTATCTGTTATTATTTGAGTAGGCAAGCTGAATTACGACGGAATATCACTCAGCATTGCCACGAAAGGTTTAGTATTCTTTGACCTTGCCACTAGGCTTATAGTGAATTTGCTGAACGGATCTAATATTCCGGCAACGTGAAGATTTCCTCGACGACTCTTGGGAAATCTTTATGAAGAACTCTGAAGTCTAAGTCGATTTGCTCACAAAAGAAACGCCCTTCAATTATTCCTGCAGCTATCTCGTTGTAGCAACATTCATTGACTAAAAATATCAACGGACACGAGAAAACCAGAACAATTCAATCATACCATATTATATTTCTGTAGCTTAAGCCACCAGCAAGCCACTTTGGCATTAAGTGGTTTCATTAATTTAGTCATAGTTATTGCGCCATAGTGGGCAATTACTCGAAAGTCCCTGCTCAATAGATAAAATCGGAAACGCTCCAACGTCTCAACAATTGCGAGGGCTTCCAACTCATGACTACATGTTTGCTCGCTGTTGATGCAATGTTGGTTGTAGTCGAACAGTCACCTTTGTTTTCAATGTTCACTCGATTGCATTTAAATGCCAGCTTAGTCCGCGGAGCTGGCATCGGTATACACCTCATGATCCGCTCTTGGATTATAAAGTGCTAGTACGGGCTCATTACATTGTAGAGCATTCAACTCGTTGAATGCCACCTCTGCAGTTTCGTTCCATGAAAATGCCGGTTGATCTTTCGTTTTAATAGCGTCGTCAACGGTTTCAATATTCCAGAATAACCCTCGATAAATTTTCGGAATTTCCGTGACATTCTTTAGTGGCCGAAAGTTTCTTATAGCATCGAGCTTTTCAGTTCCTGGTTTATTCAGTGTCGCAAAAATTTAATTTTGTTCGCAAAGAACACGTACTTGTACCTCCGAAGTGTAAGTCTTGCTTCCTTCGTCCATGTAGCTTATAGTTTCTCTCGAAAACATTCGACAAATTAGCTCGAGGATCATTTTTTGAAACACTATAGGTGGATTAATAGGATCAAATGGCATTATATTATACTCGAACTGACCATGGTGAGTAACGAAAGCGTTATATTTTGGGGGTTCCTCCTCAAAAGGCATCTAATAGCAGCTCGATAGAAGGTCAAGCGTCGTAAAATATTTATTTGCAGTGATCTGCGACAACTGCTCTTCAACGGTGGGCATCGGAACCGGTTTCTTTTTAGTTAGACCATTAATTGCTTTAAAATCAACACAACGCCGATCTTCTCCATTTTGTTTCTTCTCCAAAGCTATCTATGAAGAATAGACAGAACTATGTACTTTCACGGATTATGTTGTTGGCTAGAAGTTCAGTTATAGTTTCCTCAATCTTATCCCGCTTTGCCAAAGGACGTAGAGCTCGGTGATTTTAATAAGGTCGGCAATCTTAAGCATCGCTTGCATCTTTGCTTGTGGATGCTTCCACCCACGAAACCCTTCAGCAAAATCGGCGAGGATTTTTTGGCGGAGGATTTTTTTGGCGTTCGATTTTCAGTGAAAAAATTCGGATATAACATTACAGCCGACTTCCATATGTTGGCTCCGTATTGCTTTAGACAACTTAACAGTTCATTCACAGTCACAAAATTCAAACACCCGATTGCATTTTGTATTTGTCAGCCTAATTTTCCACACACACAAACTCCGATTCAAAATAACGCATAAAATCATTAAAATTATCAAATACGTGATTGATTGAGTCTATCTACAGCTTGGCTGGGCACAAACTATGGCCTGAACAGCAAACAAGATGATTTTTTCCTTCCACGGATGCACTGACGAACGTGTTCGTAGGCGCTAAACAAACTGACGTACCGTAGAGGCGTATCCGATGTCGGGTCGAACTCAGGCAAAATTTCCATAATGTCTCGCAGATTATGAGTTGAAATTGTCTGTTCTCTCGGTTTATCAGTTGGAATCGGTTTCGTCAGAATCGATTCAATATTTTGCTCGGAAACATGCGTGGCATTCGCAATATTTTGTACCTGCGTAGCTAGGTCTCGCACTCATATAGTTAATCCTGGTACACTTTCACACAGCTGCAACATTTCCGAGGTTTTGACTGTTTCATCCATTTCAAGGCAGTCACCACGAATTTCTTCCATTAATCGTAAAAGGGACTCATTTTTATTGCCGCTTGTCGACAAATTACGCGCACGAAGCTGGTCTTTTGATTCTGAGTTTGACATCGTGTTAATACGGTGTGTCGGTGATTTGTAGCCTAAAAAAATGAATCAAAACGAGTCAGGTAATCGGCTATGCTTCGTATACTCACACTACCAATCAAAACGAGTCTCTTTGCGGTTCTCTTTGTCCCTTACACGAAAAGTGCACACACCAACACGTCGCACACACACAGATAGATTACGAATAATGTATTTGTTTTTTTTTTCACAGAGAGAAATGTATGCATGCACCGATACGTCGCGCACACACACACAAATGGGTTACCGAGAAAAGAAAATGACGACAAATACAAGAAAAAAATATAGAAGCCAACTTATTCGTTCGATGGGGATTTTCACAATGTTCCCGGTATTTCATTTTGATTATCATCCCACTTCTGAACTTTTAGAATGTCATAAGTGAAGATAAATAAAACGCCGATTAACTCCTTAATTATATTCTTTATATACACCGAATCTATTCATAGTCGGGGATCGACTGACTAAATCTTGGCAATCGTGACGTCATTAACTTTTATCGGGTATTGCCAGATCCCTCAATAACTTGACACATTGGTCATTGCAGCAAAAAATAAGAAAAACGTATATAAATTACCATTAAAAGAATGAAGCATGTATTCTTCATAAGGACAGAACCAAATTGATTATTAATAGCATCCTAACCGCAATAAATAACGTAAATAAATTTTGATGAAGCACCGATTCCATCAACGTTTATTATATCGTTTGTAGGAGATTTTATAATCGGTCTTTCTCTCTATTCTAAAAGTTTTTTTTCTTTTTCAAGCTGAAATTTATCAAATTCCTGTATTCATTAAATGTCACCTAAATGCAGGAAAATTAAATTTACGAACGGAATAGCTTCCGTCAAATAATTTTCAAGAAAGCAGAGAAAACCGACGAAGGTATATACAATTTAGTCTCGTAGACGAATATCTTTTCAGGATACGGTGGCAATGATATGATAAAAAGTAAACATGCATGCCAGAGCAACGTAGTTAAAACGCTGTCAGCAAAAGAGAAATGGTTGAGAGAACCGATTATTGATGCAGAAAATGAATAAGTAGCCCTCATGCATGCATCTCAGATGATTTTATGAGAAAAAGTGATCCTTGAGGAAGTCATGCCTGAAAAGAGTTCAATAAAAATGCATTACAATGCATAGACTATTAATCGTGCATGATATTGTGAAAGGATTTTCATTTTAATTTATTCGTTGATGGGATAATATATGTACATATATGTAGTTTTTTACAAGCGGTGAATGTATTTATAATTTTGAGTTTATATAAAGCTTCATATGATATTCAGCAAAAGAGCTATGCATGTCCGTAGACGGGTAAGTAGATTAAGTATCTGGACTCGATGGAAATTTACAGTAGTCTTGGGAAGGTACTTGGAAGGCAACCATGCTGACTATAGAGCCTTTTTGTGCCTAGTTGAGCCTATCAATCTATCTAGGTGGGCACTTAGGGGCCTATTTTAACACAACAATTCAGTTATCTTTACAACCACCATCATCACGAAGTGAATTCGCTTTTATGATAGTTTTATCTTTGAAACATCAAGTCAAAAAACATAGCACGATACTTTATAATACTAGAACAGGCTATTGGATTTATAAATTCTGGAATCTTGTTTGCTAAACCTTTTACTTAAAAGGAATTCATTACTACTTCAGTTTGATGTGAAAGTAGCCTTCAACAAGTTGAGTATGTCGGAGAGTCCTCCTACCAGAAGTTGTTTGTAAGCACCCTAGGGTTCGAAACAAGTTTTCTAGCAGCGTGAATCAGTGACTTGAATTAATCATCCAATACTTGGATATGAAATCGTTCGAATTTGTGCAAAAATGCAGAGTTTCCTTCATAAGCACGTTGCAACCGCCATTTTGTTCCCGCTTAAATAGTTTTCAGGATGCTCAGCCAGTTGATGATACTCAAATCAAACACTATTCCTAAAATTTCCATGAAGATTGGAACAAAATAAGAGTGTCCAGGTCAATTTGAAGTACAGTGCCCGAGAAAAGTATTCATGCAATTTCGCAGACAAAACGCTGTAATTCAAAATTCGAGTAGCAAATCTTTTACACGTCGTCATACCAACACCAGCCGTCGATTTTTGCTTGCTGACCGTTGCATCATCATATTCTCCTTGCTTAAACACTCGTTTTCTCTCCTTTCCAAATCCAACTTTCGTTTGATCAGCTCTAGTTCGCGTTTCATCAAGGTCCACTCTTTTATCTCAAGGTCACATCTTCTTTTTGTATCTTTTGTACGGCACGTTTGCTCCTTATTCTTCCTTGCTGTCGTTTCCTCAAACGGCTGCTCGTCGCTTGTACCGTACTCACTTTCCGATGATTCTGCTACTCCGCCGACACCATCCACCTCGCTCGTCATTTCATCATGAATCGCCCTCTCTCTGTCTTCTTTGGAAATAGACATTAACCGTAACACCAGCTCACTCTTATTTTCCGTCGTCTTCTGTCTTGCTTTCTCCAAACACTAATTTAATTGCGCCGCAGTCAACTTCTTCAATTTATCCGAACCAGACATTGTTTCCCCTTTTTTTTCTCGATCAATCACTTTATACTGTTAGTTTGTTGTTTTTCTATTGATCAATCACTTTTTATTGTTTATTGCGCTTTTCATTTGTTCAGTGTTTAGCTTTTTCTGTCCTCGTTTTATCTTCTCTTTCAATCACTCGTTTTTAAAAATGTTTTCTCACAATTAATACGCGCTAGTACTGATCACGTTCACAATCGATTGCTGCAGGACACAATCCCACTTCTGAGATTGTAACAGCAGCGTTAAATTAAAAACAGAAAAACGATATTCACTTTCGAATGATTATTTTACTACGCACACACTTTTGCGTCTACACACGTTATGACCGAGACTCGAAGACTGTGTCCTGTCAACATTCTTTCTTATCTCTACCTGATAGTCTCTTTCTTTTTAGGGTTTCTACTAAAATACAAAACCCTATTGCAAACACGACCTGTGTCCGTCCGTCCGTCCGTCTGTATGCCGCAGCAGTTTTTCTCCAAAACTGTAGAGGTTGCAGCCATGAAACTTTATGGAAAGGTCAAAAGTGGTGACTTCTAGAAGTTTTTGGGGTGGAAAAATTTTGCAAAGGGGTTTAAGGGGGGCCTCCCCATATTTGGAGGTGACCCTTCAAAATTTTTGTTTCACCATTGGCAGTCGAGTAGGGTGCATTAAAAAGGTCTCAAGTAGCTCTTTTCAAAATACATGAAATACACGAAAAATATGTTTTCTCCTCGCGATTGGACACCTGTGATCTAAAAAATCTGAAAAACGTTACCAAAGGAGATATCTATGAGTACCTCAGAAGTTGAAATTCGTTCAACCTTGTTAATAATAGTATGATCTTCGAATTTTGTATTCTCTCCAATAAAATCGTATGGATGCCTTTAAACCCAACAAAATTCTATATTTAATAGCCTTACAGAAGGTCCTAATAGTCAGTAAGTTTGATGGAATTCGTATCATATTCAAGGAAGTTGTATACATTTGAAATTTCTTCAATTACAACAATAATAACACACTATTTTGGTATTTTATGGACTTTCCATCGAACCAGACACTGCAGTTTTGATTTGACCTTCTTAAAATTTTCAGATAAGATCCATGATATAAATGCTTTTGGGATTTCATGATTTGAATAATTTTTGGTAGTTGAAAATGGCGAAACAATGGATTTTTTTAAACGAGTAAATCTCTTTGACATGTTTTTTGATATTATTCACTGGTGGTGATTGCATTTTGTAAGTTGAGTACAAAACCCTTCTGACATGTGCGTAGGTCTGTCTACCCAACCTGTTTTTTCTTAATGCTTGGTTTACGTATTCATATTTATATTCCCGAATGCTATATTTATACATTCATTTGTGTTATAAGTATTACCGCAGCACGAAGATAAACAGTGAGCTGCGCCACACTGTGATTTCGTCAAAGGCAATAAAAGAGTCTGATTTTGTTTTTATCTGGCTAGTTGTACCGGCAGCCAATCTAGGAACTCTTCCAGCGACAGTATTCAGGGATGAGGATATATTTTGAAAAGCCTTCATGCTCCCTAGATCCACGATATCCGCCATCTATACCAGGCACTCTTTTATCAACTCCTCGTCAACAAATGGTTTTGAGTATTTTACGATCAACTCAGAGAGTACATAGCTCACTTGAACGGTAGACTCATTTTCTTGCTTTGAACGTGTAAACATAAGCTGTTAATTTTTTAATCGGGATTTTAACGAATCTAACTTTTCGTCTCTAATCATGTCTGCATATTTGATAAACTTGGCTCTATGACTATCGTAGTGGTGTTTCATATTATATAATTTTAGGGCACTGACCATACTGTTACAAATCAAGCAAATAACCTTGTCTTTCACTTCACAGCAAAAATACTCGGATTCCCTCTTTTTTGAAAGACACGATGCTCACCTACAAGTTTTCTCTTACATCCACTTGGTTTTGAAACAGCCATGTTAAAAACTTTATGTGAAATAAAACTATTACGTATTGTAACAATAACTATGACACTAACCTCGTAATTCTATCACAACTGACTCATAACTGATTGAATTCAATCGACAGATATTGACTTATATATTTGGTTGTTTTGCTCTTTAGAATGCAAAAGCCAAATTTAGATAAAACAGGAATCTTAGAAACAAATACTATTTATGCCGGTTGTCCCCCGAATCGCTGCAGTAGAGTGAGAGTCAGAATTCATTGAACGTTCCCTCAGTATGTTATCTCGTGAGAACCGAGAAGAATAGCACAATCAAACTCATAATTTTTGACTAGCCGACAAGAGAAAATTTGTCGTGGCATTATGCTCTGCTTATTTCGCAAGAGATGCATCACCAGCGGGACATCTGTAGGGTCACATATGTATAAATATTGTGATTTCTCGGCAGTTATTTCCAGATGTCGTCTCAAGGAAACGTTAGACATACTATAAGAAGAGTGCAAGTTGATTGCAATCATTGTTTATTAACTAACACCAAGAGGCACAAAAGTTGATTGAGATATTAAAATACGCCATTTGTGGATACGCTACAGCTCTGAAATAGCTTATGGTGGCCGTCGAAAATGGTCGTGAAACGTCTATGGACATGTTGCAGCCCACGCGTTTTCTAGAACGGTTTTCAATACGCTCGCGGGCTGCATTATATGGCTGTTATTAAAATTGGTTCAACCCCGGGGGAAAATGCTGAGTGAGCTACATGCGACCCGTACTTTGAGGAACGGAACAAATGGAGTGGCTATGCTCATATAAGTTCCATAGAAAATGATACGACCACCTTCTGAGCATGATTGTCATTTCATTTCCAATAATTTCCACAATTTCTCCTCTCGAGAGCCAGATTGTCAATTTGACGACTAAACATGGACGCGAAATTTACCTGGCGCGTGAGATACGATTCGGAATTTAGTCGTTTTTTCGGTTCGAGAACGTGTCCGAAGGTACATATTGACTGTAGTGAAAGTAATATTACACCTGGTTTAGGGATAACAACGTTTTAAGGAGTGACATTGTAAATCGGAGCGAGGAACTCAATTAAAAGTGTAATGTGCGTTATTGCTAGAAAACGATGGGTTATCGATGCGAAAGTGTTTTCTATCCGAAGTAGCCATAATGCTTTATTTGTATTCAATGCTATTTTCTTGTTCTGTGAAGTGTTATTTGCAATAAAATGATTTTTAAGAGTGCATAAGCGTTTGTTTACTTTCTTGTGACAACCCATTGGGTTCCCCTTAACTAGCTTTAGAATCACGGTCGCAGGGGTAGGTGCAAAAAGACACGTAGTTAGGCAGGCGGTCGCAGGGGTAGTTGCGACAACGTGTACACATGGATGTCCACTCCGGTTTTATCTTGTTCCTCAAAGGACCCGTAGGCCAAATGTTTGACATGACTGAACTAGACTTAAACGCCGATGGCAAAGGTTTTATGACAACTTGTAGAAATCTCGTACAACGTAAAGCTTCCCACATTAATTTATTCAATAACTTTTTCAAATCCATTCTAATGCAAGGCTCAAATTACAAAAAAAAACTCGACATTCACCTCTTCAAATCAAAATTAAAACTCCCATACGGTCAATACTACGGAATAAGTCCAGTCAAAAAAACATGCAAATTACAAACAAAAAATTTCTTGAATGTCAGCCGTAAGCGTTAATTAGGATCGAGTTAGATATATTAAATACAGGATCATATAACATGTTACTTTGTATACTAAACTTTCCAGGAAAGTTCATGTAACAAATGGCCTGGAGGTTGCGGCTAGAATAAAAAACCCCGAACTTTCAAAAACATGTAACTCTTCCTTAATGAGCAGAACCGTCAAAGTCCACTTTCATACATTTTCACGGTTGAGTTCTGTTGCCTTTTTGAGAAAATTAGGCCGAAATGGAGCCAAAAGTTTGTCCGAGCAACGGACATTTATTCATAACTGTATCATTTCCAGGAGTCTTTCATGTGAAATCATATGTAGTATGTTGTGAAAAGTTTAGAGAAAAAGTTTCGGTGAATAGAAAGCATGACAAATTATTGAAAAATAAGTCCAGTATGTAGAGTTCGCATATTTTTCAACTTGCTTAAAGTTATTTACAATAAATTGGTTTTTTAGTTTAAATTAAGCAGAATGTAACCAGTTCAATGCAATCAATTGAATCCAACTGCTACTCGAGGTTCATTTGAACCTTAATAACGTTCCTTCTCGCTTTTCCTGATCCACTACTACCAGTTGCATTCATCGTCATAAATTTATCTCATAATCCTTCTTTGTAACTTTGGCAAATACTTTATCAATTTACTAAAGCCATTTAAGTTTCGCAACTTTCTCTTGAAATGAATTGAAATCCATACTTGTCGAGTTATGCGTTTAGCTTATGTGTTTTTTCCCGTGCTCCTTTTCCATTTACTCCTTTAAGCCCCATATTCGTATTCTCGTCGGCGTTTCATCAATTATCATGTCAACATGATAAAGTGCACTTGAAAGCGTGTTATATTTACAATTAAGCGATGAAAATAAATTTCCACTCATTGTTCAGCTCCATAAGTGATATATGAAGGCACTTTTCCCGCTATAATAGTCCACCGACCAAACCGATTGGGATGCTCCAGCGAAGAACTAAAACTTGAGGGTGTAGAAACTGGCGAACGGAAAATGACAAACAGATGAAAGGATGTGAACATTTCGCTGCTCTACAAGGATATTTTCTGACTTGGCAATGCATCATTAATAACTTGTTGCTTCAGTATATGGAGCTTTCCGGGTTTGCTCACACCAATGAATCTTTTAGGATGATATACTGTCGTAAGGGTGGAAGTGTTTGTCGAACGCAATGGAAAGGATTAAGGTTTTGAAAGAGTTTAATAAAATATAAGCATTATAATCATAGCTTAATATATTTTAGATCCTTTACTAAGAATCCTCTCTACCTGCTCCTGTGAAACATTCATAATAATAATCTATCGCACAACAGTTCAAATTTGAACCTTGGCGTTGTGGTTATTGTTAGGATATCTCATTCCATGACTGTAACGGAACTCGAACCGATATGGTCAATATCACGCTTAATCATGTGATTATTACCCAATTTTTCAATTAGTACCCATCACAGCTGAGTGGGCTGATAGTCTGACAGCAGCAACAGAAGCTCAAACTTGATGCCGTCACCCAGGTTTGAACTTGGAAGCTGCTGCGCGAGCAGAATGTGCCCTAACCCACTGCTGTACACTGTAAAACATTGGAATATATTATTTCCTGACTGAACGCAAATAAGCCTGGAAGACCTAAATAGTGAGTTTGTATTCTTGATGAGTAAATCCTTTTAATACCTCTCCTGTCATCTATGAAAGTACGAAAACATCATTGGTTTTCGGAGATGATCGGAACAGATGTTTCGTAGAATAAATTCAGCAACGAAAACCAAATTTTTACATACTGAGAAAGTATGTACACGCGAATTAAGTTTTTCAAAGCGATTTTTATGTCAATGATATACTAAGGGGAGTAGATAAGGAGGCGGTAATAAAGCTATAAAGGAAAAGCACATACCTACCTCAGTATGTGGATTTAACCTTAAAAATTGGCTGGCAATCATCCAGAGCTATTGGCTGTTGCTCCTGAAGATGCTAAAGCAAACAGACTTTTCCAAATGACTGAAGAGGCCACTCCTGAGCTATTAGAGTTCATTGGAGTCTAAGTCGAGATGAATTTCAATTCAAGATTGTAAAATTTAAAAATAGTCAAAAGCAGACAAATTGACGACTATAGCCAAACATCGCCACCATCCACAATCTACTATAAAAGCTAGCTCCAATAACTATATGAACAAAATTACTAACGCAGAACGTCTGGGAAACTGGAGTGAATTAGGACAATCAGCCTTCCGAAGAGATTATGAAACGCTGGAACTCTTTCAACATAGATTAAGCAAGCCTGGAAAATATAAGAACCTTTTATTGGGTTCAGTGCACATTCAAAGCAAAGATAGAACCTGATAGCTCTTGTGACGCCTTGGAAGCTGCCTACGTAGCGGTTGTATACAACTGATCAACTGATGAATTTAGAGCTATCAAAATAACTTTACTCTGCGGAAAAGGTAAAGTAACTCCTTTGAAATCAAAACTATCGCTTCCAACACTTGAGTTCAATATAGCTGTTCTTATCTCAAACTTTCTGCGTCAAAGTGTTGAGACTATAAATGTAATCTAACACCATTTTTTCCTGGAGCGATTCAGTGATATCTTTGGGATGGCTAAAGAAAGAACTATGTGCTTAGAAACTTACATTGCAAACAGAATATCCAAAGTACAGAAATTCCCTGCAGGGAGAGTGCTGGTCGACAGAAATTGTCTTGGAGGCTAGTATTTTTTTGGGATTGCCACCCTCACAGACCCGAGGATATGACGGTCGCCGTGAGGTTCCTCCTGGGATGACAGGTAACGAACCTGACTGAATCTGAACCACGCTTTGGACCACTAACTGGAATTAACGCTTTGCGCTGATGGCTATGATGTTTTGGACCTAGTTGCTTCGCACGGTAGTGCCAAGATGTCATTAATGCGATAACCGCTCCAATTCAACTATCATATCGTCTCCGTCCCAGTAAAACCTTGGCAGGCCATTCGAAGTACATTCGAAGCTCTCATCGTTGGGTTGGCGGTGTAGGTTCAGTTGAGATGGACTCCCGATTAGCGCTGGTCTAACTTTGAGTACTTGTCCCCATAAAGACTTGTACCAGCCCTCGCATGACCTCCCTGCTCTGCAAAGATAACCATGGGACCAAAAAGGCCACTATACACACGAACGGAGATAACGACTCCAGGAGAGGGGGCCCAATCGAACTGGAGCAATTTCAACTAAAAAACTTAAAAATAGATTGAAACAAGTTAAGTAAGCTAGAGTGCTCCTACCAGAAGGTCTTTATAACCATCCTAGGGTTAGAAACAACTTTTATAATAGCGTGAATCGATGACTTGAATTATTCGTCCAATACTTGCTTAAGAAATCGTTCAAATTTATGCAAAAAGTGCAAAGTTTCTTTCATAAGCACATTGCAGCTGCCATTTTCATCGAGCTCATATAATTTTTCTGATTGCTCAGCCTTTTCAACATATGCCTAGGTCAATTTGAAATATGTATTAACCATAAACACGTTCTATTGTTGTTGTAATTTCATGCAATCAAAATAGCTATAACTCACTCGATTATGGTTTCGTGAGCATGAAGATTTTATATTAATCTATACAATTCAAGGGTGCTACTTTGATTTTATCGGTGAAAACGTAAAGTCTACAAATCATAATATTATTAACAAAGTTGAGTGAATTTTGACTTCTGAGTTATTTGTTGCCCGTGCACTCATAAAGATTAACCTCTGTGATTATTTTCAAATTTTTCGGCTCATAGGTGTCCAATCGCGAGGGTGGACACACATACACACACAATTTCGCTACATTTTGCCTCCCTCTGGACTCCCTGATGCATAAAAGGAATTTTTTCTTTCAGATTCAAGAAGTTCTAAATCATTTGATGCCTAATTCGACTACCTTTTATTTAAAAAAAATGTTACGAGCTACTTCGCTGTTAGGGGGACTCCCTTAAAAAAAATTTTAAATTTTTGGTAAGACTTAACCTTTTGAGAGACTATAAATTCTGACCTTTCCCCAAAGTTTGAACATTCCAGCTCCTATAGTTTCTGAGGAAACTTGCTGTGACACACGGACAGACGGACGGACGGAATACAATGACAGTAAAGACGGGCAAAAAACGGAGAACAACAGATAGTCTTCTCCAAACTGAAATTCTTGCAGCATTTGAGCACAGCAAAAACATGATGCAGACGCCAGAGTTTCCTAAAAAGGAGGAGCGGAGATTTCTACAGGATGCATCAGATGTTCGCGTGGTGGAAGAAAATATAAAGAACGTCGAGGATTCGATGGTTACTGTAGAGGCGCTACCAAAGCAACCAAAGCAAGGATTTTGAGCGCCTACATATTAACGAAGCATCCCGAAGACCACAAAGTGATCACGGCAGAAAAAGAAGGAGCGACCAAATGATGCGCCAATGTGTGCTTTTACCACCAGAGTCAAAAATGTGGCTGAAAGGCTGTACTCAGAATCCTTAACCAGCTCCTCCCAAGAAAGGGGGACGCAAAGTACAATTGCCCTCTAACGACATCTAAAAGAAGGAGACATTCTAAAAAAATAAAATTAACGTTTGACTCGCCAAAAATCTGCAAGGGTGCAAAGAATGGGCTGCTTGAACTAGAGGAGCTCCAGGACCGCATAGGACCGGAAGGACGAAAAAGAGCAGAAGGCTGAAGAAGTGATGAGGAGTAAGCCTAAACGGCATGCGCAAGTAGCTCCATCATCAAACATCAATAAAAGAATGGCGTCTAGTCCAATCGAAAGAGATCGAGATAAAAGAAGGAACAAGTTTTTGTAAACATCCTAGGGTTAGAAACAAGTTTTCCAATAGCATGAATCGATAACTTGAATTATTCTTCCAATACTTGGATAAAAAATCGTTCAAATTTATGCAAAAGATGCACAGTTTCTTTCATAAGCACAGTGCAGCCGCCATTTTGATCTAGCTTAAATGATTTTTCTGAATGCTCGGCCGATTGAGTATATTTATCTTAAACACTATTCCTGAAATTTTCATGAAAATTGAAAGATAGAAAAGTGCCTAGGCTAATTTTAAATATGTATCTATCATAAAGACGTGTTATTGTTGTAATTCCATACAATTGAGATAGTTATAACTCACTTGATTATGATTCGATCTCAATTAAATTTTGTGAACGTACATATTTTATACCAGTCTATATACTCGTAATCACACAATTTCAAGGAGTTTAAAGGGACCATTTCGATTTTATGGGCAAAAATGAAAAATCTACAAATCATACTATTATTAACAAAGTTGAGTCAATTTCGATTTCAGAGGTATTTGTTACCCTTGTACTCATAAGGGCCCATATTCATGATGATTTTCAGATTTTCCGGCTGAAAGGTGTAAAATCGTGAAGGGGGGACACACATTTTCGGCACTTTTTGCCTTCCCCTGGACCCCTTAATTCATAAAACGATTTTTTATTTCAGATTCCAAAAGTTTTAATCAAAAACTTTCATTTGATACTCCACTCGACTATCTTTGATTAAAAAAAAATTTTTAAGGGCTAATTCGTTATGAGGAGGGACCCCCTCAAAATTTTTTTTAAATTTTTAGGTCTTACTTAAAGTTTGAGAGATCATCACTTTGCTACAAACTAACAAAAAACACTCAAATCATGAATTCCCACAAAAATTTATATTATTGACCTTATTTGAAAATTTCAAGAAGATCAAACCAAAACTGCAGTGTCTGATTCAATGGAAAGTCCGTAAAATATCAAAATCGTGTGTTATTATTGTTGCATTTGGAGAAATTTCAGATGGGTATAGGGTAATCGTGGAAGAGATGCCGTGTCGGGATAGATGCTGCATTCAACCAAACTCATACATATAGTCATCTGCGCAAAAAAATGTATATTGCTTTTTCTTCGTTAGGTATTCAACCAAAAACGTAGGACAAAAAATTGATTGCAGCCGACATGTAACGAGATTTTTAGGGTTTTGTAAAATAATTTTACAAAACCCTACTAGTTTCGCGACCTGTCTGTCCATCAAATTTTTTATGAAGGTGTAAAGTGGTGCTCTCTTCAAAGTTCACCTACAAAAAATGTTATAAGGTATTTAAGGGGGGTCTTCCCATATAGGGGAGTGGCCCCCGAAAAAAAAGTTTCATCAAAGATTGCCAATATGGGTATCAAATGAAAGGTCTTGATGAGAACTTTTCAAAACAAGTCTTAATTTGATACTTTTTGCTTCGAGGGACGCGCAGGGAGGGAAAATACATGAACAATTTGTGTCCCCCCCCCCCCTCGCGATTGGACACCTGTGATCCGAAAAATCTGCAAAAAATTGTGGTGGTAGGTGTATATGAATACAACAACAACAAATACCTTAGAACTCGAAATTCGCTCAACTTTTTTAATAATAGTATGATATTCGAATTTCACATTTTCCCTAATAAAATCGCATCGGTACCCTTAAACTAAACAAAATTCGATATTTACGTAGTCCTAGTAGGGGTTAAGTTTGATGAAAATCGAATGATGTACACGGAAGTTATAGCCGTTTGAAATTTCTCCAATTACAACAACTAAAACACATGATTTTGGTATTTTATGGACTTTCCATCCAATCAGTCACTGCAGTTTTGACTTGATCTTCTTGAAATTTTCCAATAAGGTCAATAACATTAATATTTTTGAGAATTCATAATTTGAGTGATTTTTGTCGGTTTGCAACAAAATGGTGACCGTTGAAAGTAGAAAAACAATGGATTTTCTTCTTAACGTGCACATTACTTTGACATATTTCTTGACGTTATTCATTGTTGGTGACGGCATTTCTGAGAATTTGGGTACAAAACCCTTCTGACATGGTCGTAGGTCTGTTTACCCAACTTGTTTATATTTGTTTTGTTTTCCGCTCCCTTTCTCACTGTGCAAATTTTTCAGTTTGTTACAAGAAGTCAATGTGGAAACAAGTTATCGTGTGTTTTTTCAAGAGTAAATATTTTATATGATAAATAATTGCTATAAGAATACGTGTTTGTATTTTTTTTTGTTTCATTTTTTTCTTAAGTTTTGAAGTGTGGTGCGGCATCTTTCCTTCGCTTCTGGGCGAGATGCCGCTGTTTTTTTTAGAAGATGCCGCATGTGTGTGTGTGTGTGTTCTTTTTAAAGTGAATATTAAGCATCATTGTGCCCCGTAAATATATCTGCAAGACTACAAGGAGTAGCTGGACCAAGGAAGCGCTAGAAGAAGCCCGAAAAAACATTGACGCTGGGATGCCTCTGCGAAAAGCAGAAAAACTATTTGGCGTACCAGCCAGAACAATTTTGAGACAGTTAAAAGAAGGAAATTTTGTAAAGGATCCTCTTGGCTTTATGGTCAAGTAATAATTAAGTTTATTTTACTGGCACAGTATGCGAAAAGTATCTTTATATTTTTTATATTGCGATTTTTGCATTGCTGAACTTATTTATTGATTATACGAAAGGTAAGATATAATTTATTATTTTTATAATAGGAACTAAAAGAAAGCTACCTGCGTACATAAAAAATTTAGCATCTGTTGGATTTGCCATTGAAAGAGAAGGCATTCGGAGCTTGGCGTTTGAACTGGCGGAGAAATTGAATGTAAAACATAAATTTAACACCATTACAAAAAAGCAGGCTATGCATGGTTAGCGTCTTTTTGGAAAAGAATAAAGACATTTCATTGAGACAATCTGAAGGACTTTCTCTTTCCTGAGCGATGTTAAAGATGTCAATGTAGTTACTGCTAAGGAGAAGGGAGATAATGTTGCCGCTGTAGCTTGTTGCAACGCGGAGGGTAATTTCTTGCCACCTGTTCTGAAAATGAAAGGAGTAAACAAAAAAGCAGAACTCTTCGATGAGTTACCGAGTGGCTCTGAGGTTTATATGAGCAGAAAGTCATCCTACATCAATGTCAAAGTGTTTTTTAAATGGTTAAAACAACATTTCACACCACGAAAACCTGTAGGGAAGACACTTTTAATTTTGGATGGTCACACTTCTCACAGTGATGCTTTTGAGATTCTGGAATTTGCTGAAAACAACGACATCATTTTACTTTGCGTACCAAATCACACTACCCAAGGATTAGAATCTTTGGACCGACGTTTTTTCAAGTCATTAAAATCATATTGCCATAACGAAGCCAAGGTTTGGATGAATCATCATAAAAACAGAAATCAGACAAGATATCAAGCCGGGCATTTAATTGGGAATGCATGGGAGAAAGCAGCGTCCAATGGAAATGAAGTTTCAGGATTCAGGGCCTCAGGAATTTACCCCGTTAATCCTCAAGCTTTTCTAGACCACTTTTTCACCAAATCAGACTCATCTTAAATTGAAGTTCAACAATAAACAACTGGAACCGATAATTCTAACCACCAGCATAGATCGCATACCTGCAATCATTCCGAAAATGAAACACACGCTTTATCATGTTTCGAAAACCCAACGCCAAAAAAACTAATTCAAGCAATTTCACCGCTGCTAAAAATTCTAGTGCCGGTTTTTTCAAGACGCAGGCAGTTAGCAGAGGTTTTAACTTCTCCAAGTTTGATTGAAAAAAAAAAAACTCCAAGTCTCCTAAAGAAAAAGAAAGAAAAAAAAAATCTACTAAAAGGAAGGCAGAGCTGACTGGAGATCCTAATATTTGTGCTGAATGTGGGGAAAATTACTTTGAAACAAAAAAAAAAAAATAGTGGATCTAACGCACAAAATGTCAAAAATGACTACATGAAAACTGTAGACGGTATAAATCACTACTATCTACGCTTTGCACAGACTATGCACGTGGGCAACAATGCAAGAAACATGTTTCACAGTCAAATTAGTTCCTTAAATTCAACGAATTTATCATGCGGCATCTCTCCCACATATGCAGGGAGATATGGCACACTTGATATATTTTTCTTTTTTGTAATTTTTTATGAAAATTGTTATTTTTTTCTTAAGTAATTTTTTTATGGTAGACTATAAATCCATTGCTAAGTTTTTTCCGTAAATAAAGTTTATTTTACTTAAATAAAAAATTACATTGATTTTTGAAAAAGCGCGGCATCTCTCTCGCAAATACCCTAACCTCCGTGAATACGATTGGATTTTCATCAAACTTGCAGTGTATTAGGACCTTATGTAAGACTACTTAAATATCGGTTTTCATTAAATTTAAGAATATCCACACGATTTTGTTGGCGAAAGTGTGAAATTCAATGTTCATACTATTATTAACAAAGTTGATTGAATTCTGACTTCTAAGGTATTTGCTGTTGTTGTACTTATAAACACCTATCTCCATATTTTTTCGGATTTTTTGGATCACAGGTGTCCACTCGTGAGGGGGGATACAAATTGTTCGTGTATTTCCCCTTACGTGTGTCCCCCGAAGAAAAAAATAACAGTTTCAGCCCTGTTTTGAAAAGTTCTCATTGAGGCCTTTCATTTGATCCTCATATCGGCAACCTTTGATGACATTTTTTTTCAGGGGTCACTCCCCTATGTGGGGGACCCCCTTAAGCACCTTGTAAATTTTTTTTGTGGTGAAACTTTGAAGAGCGCATCACTTTTCACCTATATACAAAATTTTATGTTTGTAGTTGATATAGTCTGCGGGAAAAAGTGCTGTGACACAGGGACGGACAGACTGGCGCGATTTTAGTAGGGCTTCGCAAAAGTATTTTACAAAATAAGGAGAAAGGAATAGAATACTGAGCCAAGATTCGAAATTAGCGAGATTCCAATATGGAATATGAAAATAATTATTTGCATAGAATAGCATTCGCGACAAATAAAACTCATAAACTATAAGCTATAGAAGACAGTAATGCAAGCCGTGTCATGTTCGCAAAAACCGATTGGGGCTTTTCAATTTTTTTGTTAACTCTTAATGACTATCAGCATCCGCGCAGTTTGAGTTGGATGCAAGGAATGAAATGCAAGTCGGCGTTGGATACTTTGCTTGCAAGGATGCCGGAAATTAAAGTCAGTTTGAATAATTTAAAAATAATACCTGTAACCCTCAAGGTTTTTAAAATTGGTATTTAAAGTTTTAAATTGCAGGGTTTCCCTTGTCCATAAAAGAGGATATATGCATATATTCAATCAGTCATGAAAATTATTTGTAGCAAGCATAACCCTTGAAACTTCAATATTGAAAAAAAATATTATTCCAAAAAAGGAATTCGGGGGGGGGCGTCTAGACTTCAGTTTGCAACTATTTCACTCTTATTCAGATTTCAAACGTTACCGGGAAAATTTTATAGGTTCGAATTCGTTTTCGATATAAATGAAGTATGATTGAGCACTATATAGAGAGCTCTGATAATCATTAAAAGAAAATTAACAATTTTTTTTACTTGCCTTTGCGAGAGTTTAGCTATAAAGCTTACATGACTTTAGACTACCGTTTTGTGATTTAAGCACTATAGTCCAGGTTATGTTCCTTACTTTTAAAAGTATACACATTAAGCAATTTAGTAAGCTTTTGGAAACCTTACATACTCCGTTTTTAAATCATTGCCTACACACCATACAATTTATATAGCACTTAAAATTTATTCATCGAACCTCAACGTTGTTCACTTGTATTACTATATTTTTTAGGTGAAGTTGAGAGGAACAGTCTTAAAAAAATTAATTATAGACAAAGTATTTTTAAGAATTAAAAACAGGATTAAACCTTAGCTGTTACAATATTTAATGCTACTATATGGATTGAAAGTTTCTATTTAAAAAAAAAATAACATGAATTGCTAATCAAAAAAAAAAACGACTTTCCTTTCTAGCGGCCCTTCTTTTTCAGAGGCAGTGGGAGTGCATGGTTGGTAAACCGTTAAAGGGGTAGGGTTTTAAAGAAATCGTTGGATGGCCGGTTTCGCATCGTGCGCGGTACGCGGTACCTTAGTTTGTCTTGCCTTTTTCTAAGCGTAGAGTTCTTTGGGATTGAGTTAACGTAGTGTATGTTTCGGTACCGCGTCGGTAAACTCGGGAACGCGAAATTGAAATTAGATGTTTGTACTTGACTGAAAAGATGAATGAATACAGAATAAAGTAAGGTAAGTTTCCTTTCCATATGTCTGTGTTTTTGACGCGTTTGAAACGGGAACTTAATGGTGGCTGAAATACGTAATTGAGCGTAATCCATTTTAAGATCTGTGACCGGAATCCTCTCCGATCTAGCTGGTCGACAAACAGCCACCACGAAATGGATTACGGGTGCACGAACTGGTTGACTGATTGGTACCATTCGTTGGCACGATTCAGACTTCACGTCTAGAACCGATGAGAGGTCGGTTCCGACTTCGTTCAAACGAATTTAGATATGAAAATCATTACAATGGCGCCCAACGTGGGGCCCGAAGGGGAAACAACACCACTCTCCATCGAGTTCTCACATTTTTAATTTCCTGTCAGCAGATGAACCCATTCAATTTTTATTGTCGCCCTCAACATTTGATATCAACGTAGCATACTTTCGAGGGTTCCGTAAAGTAAAGATAGAGTCACCGATAAACTTTCTTTTGGTGTTGTTTGTCTTGTCTTCGGTATAATAAGGTCTATAGCATCTTCTCGAGTTCTTCGTTCATGGTGGCTCTGCCACCTGAACATGCCGATGATGTTGTAGAGTAGTGCGTCGCTTGATGTTACCAAAAGAAAGGTTTGCACATTTTTATACAGTTTGAAGTCGGACAGTTCTAATTTTGAACAAATTGATGGTGTCAGGGGTTTTCAAATACACTGCTTCGAATTGCCTCAGTTTTTGCTGGGAGCTAATCTGATGATCGGCAGTGATAACATCCGCATCATCAATCAGTCCTGACCGACACCGAATTTTTTTTTCTGATTGGTTAGCGGTTTTTATTAGCATACTTTCGTAGAAGAGAGGGACTTTTATTCAAGGAGAGGGGCCTAAAATTATAACAATCATCTCTCCACTGCGGAAACGATTGTTTCTTCACTAGTGAAGAGCGAAAACCTTCAGTCTCTCCATGTCTGGGTAGGCATCGAAGAGACTGTCCTGTAATAAACATAAGCAGTCGAGCAGCCCCGTGGTGATCAGGAGTGGCTGCTCCTGAAGAGGTAAGGTGGTCACTCCGTCGAAACTGCTTAGTTTGTTGTTTTACTCGTGTGAAGTAAACTACATCCGTCAAGTTTCCATCCTTTAGGCAGAGATGAGTGGTTCACTTCAGCCACTTTAACATCTTTAGGTTTGACATTCCCCTTGTAATGCAACGACCTTCTTCGCAGAAAGTAACGGTTGCTTTTTGTGTAATGTTTGCGTTTGTCTCAAGCCTCCATGTCCGCTAACTTTAACGAGGCAAAAAAAAAAAAAAAAAAAAAAATATATATATATATATATATATATATATATATATATATATATATATATATATATATATATATATATATATATATATATATTGAATTACTGTAGAGTAGCTTAATTGACACCTAATAGAACATTTCTAAAGATATTAAAAATTGATCGGTACGTCTTGTACATATAGAGTAGAGTACGCGTGATAAGTATTTTGTAGTGTAGCTTCGTGGCTGGACAAGAACCCGCCTCATATGATCCCGCAAATGCTAGTCGTCAAGCACGCGTACGCGGTCGTTAAGCGAAGCTAGTTAGCAGAGTTCAGTGGTGTTTATAGCTCGCTGACACTTGTGCCAGACCATCGGCTCCCGTGTCCTACACGGGCATTTCGAAAATCATTACAGAATATCAAAAATTCAGCTCTTTCAAAATTTAATTTAACTTTTAGTAGAATGACTTCACATTTGACACACTGTGAGTTGCTAATGTTATTGTATTTCGTCAAGATGCTGCTCAGTCAGTAACATATATATTTTCGCTTTGCAAGCAATAAATTCGAAGGTGAATGCCTTTTTCAATTTCACGCAATATATGCACATATGAACAGAAACGCAAAGGTTTGCACTGCTCCTTAACTGAAACAGCAACTGCATTAAAATACTAGTACAACTTTTGACTAACTCAACTTTTCGTTGAGCTACACTAAACTTTCTGTTGGACGAAGCTAATTTCGGTCGTTATTTCTTTTCTTATAAACCACGTCATCTTTCCACCATTGTTTTTCCATGAAGCTGAATTCCTTGTTCACTAAATCTGTCGGACAAAGTAACTTTCTATTGAAATCGAGTCCCTCCTTCACTATACATTTTTTCTGCATCCACTTTACCGAGACTATCCACCAGGTGATTTACTACTTTGTAGGAAAGTTTCAAGGATCGTAAAATTTTCGGTTGCACTACTTGGATTTCGTTATCCTTAGTTTTGTTATCCTTTTTTTTTGTTGTAAAGCATCAGTCATCCGGATGTTGGACGTGTTTTGACGAAAATCCTGCAGCAAGGAAAAGCGAATGGTTTTCCATTTATGATTGAGTTGTTGACGTTGACATGGTTGCATTAAGTTGCATTCTCTGGAAAATTCACAGCAATGGATTTCCTTTTAACATAAAGTTTGATCGCTTTTTAAGAATGTACAAGACAGCAAGTTTAAGTTTTGGGTGGATTGACGATGGTAGATATTTTGTAGAAGTTATTGTGGTAAGGTAATCATTTGCTTTCATTGCTCCATCTGATATCGTGTTACGGAATAGTTTTAAAAAAGTTCCAAGTTAACTCAAGAAAATCTTTATTTATTATTTTTGAAATATCATATTGTTGCATCGAAACTATGTGAGAAACAAGTGATTAAGTAGATAAAGGTAGGATGTAGTAGAAAAAGGGAAAGATGGGATAATTTATCATTGAAGTATAAAAAGGAGATGGCGAAAGGCTAATATGAAGAAACCAGAAGCTGTACGGCTTGCATTTGTGGAATCTTGCATAGACACGAACTGATTTCGAAAACGGTGCCAACAATTACTTCCTTTATGATTAATTCAGTAAATCAACATAATGAATCGTCATCTTTTAGGTACAGGCGAACGATTTCTTGTAAATGACTTTGAAATGTCAATTTAACTTTGAAAAGCTTTTAGTAAAAGTCATCCGAATTAAGTCATCATTTAGTTATAAGTTTCCAAAGTTTCAGAAACGTATAGAAAGGGGTCATATGAACCATGCCTAATAAATTCTCAAGTTTCCGGTGACACGAGAACGAAGAAAGACTCAAAGGTAATATCAATATCTTTAGGATTTTTTCAGTTTCAGGCAAATATTTAAAAAACGGTGCGTCGTAAAAGTTAATTGAGACCTAAATTAAAGCTTGTTGAATTTTCTACAAGGTTATCAATCCACATTCAATACATCACATCCCTTTGCGAAGATAGGAGTCCTGGGAAGTTTGCCATTTAGAAACTTAAATTTACCATTTCTCCAGCACTTATTGTTCATCTCGCAAACGGTGAATTATCTAACAGAAAGATCTGAATTAATGTACATATAGTAGATTTCCCACGGCTTCCTCATAGGGGAAGTACGGACAAAATGACATGTATGTACAAAATGATACGGTCTACTTATTAAAAAATTGGCGGGTTTTAGTAACGTCTCCGGGGCTGTATCACGTGACGGCAGCCATATTATTTTTTTTTTTTTTATTTATTTAGATCCATTTAACAGACTAAGAAGTCCAATTACAAAATAGATTAAAAGATAAGCAGATTTAAATCTAAAGCGTATGTACTTAGTTAAAAATGAGTATAATTAAAAAAAAATTAAACGGAATTCATAATAATTAAAGCCTTAAGTCTATTCTTAAAAACAAAGTAAGATAAGGAGAAAGAACCAAGCTCAAGATCATTATGTTTTCTAATGATACGCGGCATTATTGAATGAAAGTATAACTCAGTCCGGGCATATGGAACCTCAAGAAGACTACTAGATCGCGTAGGACGTGCAATCTGTCTGAAGTACAGGTCTTCTCTAAGAGTGGATAAAATATGATGGTGGTATAGTTTATATAGAAAACATTGATCTAACAATGTTCTACGAGAAGACAAGGAGGGAATGGAAAGAACAGATAATCGACGCTCATAGGATTCGTAGGGCAAAAACAACAAAAACCGTGTAAATTTTCGCTGGACATTTTCTAGTGAAGTTACTAAATACTGATGTCGAGGAGACCACACAACTGAACAGTATTCAAGAAGCGGGCGAACAAGGCAGGTAAATAAGCGGACAGCAGTAGCAATGTTTTCAAATTTCTGGAGATGTCGCAGAACGAACCCAGCAGCCTTCGATGCTCTAGTAATTATACATAGGATATGGACATCGAATTTGAGCTTGGGGTCAAAAATTACACCAAGGTCCTTGCATGATTCCGCCGAAGAGAGAACAACATTACACAAAGTATAGTTGTACATTAAAGTAACCGCTTTAAGAGTAAAACTCATCTTAAAGCATTTGGATACGTTTAAAGAAAGAGCATTTGTCGTGCACCAACTACTGAGATTAAGTAGGTCATTTTGAAGAAGCTGACAGTCGTCAAGAGTCCTAATTACTCGACACACTTTGAAATCGTCAGCATAAAGGAGGCAGGGAGAGGATATTACAGAGGGAAGATCATTAATGAACAGTAGGAAAAGAAGAGGCCCAAGGATAGACCCTTGAGGGACACCAGAAGACGGGCAAAAAGGAGATGACAGTGTTCCATAAAGACTAACACAACACGAGCGATTGAAAAGATAGGACGTGATCCAGGAAAGTAGAGAACCAGATATACCAAGCATGGATAGCTTTTGTCCAAGAATATAATGTTTCACAGAATCAAAGGCTTTGGAGAAATCAGTAAAGATGGCATCTACTTGACATTGTTTATCCAGAGCTTTTGCAATGTAGTCTGTAAATTCAGCTAAGTTTGATGAAGTGGAACGGCCCTTCAGGAAACCATGCTGTTGCGGTTTCATAACTGGACTCATTGATTCAGAAAGTCTGTTGTGAACAATGCGTTGAAGCAGCTTAGGGAAACAGGAGAGCAAAGATATTGGACAATAATTAGAAACAATTGAGGGATCACCATTTTTAAAGATGGGGACAACATTGGCATCTTTCCAATAAGTGGGAAAGATACCAGAATAAAGGCTAAGGTTGAAAATGAGAGATAAAGGAAAACACAGTGAGGAACTGAGTGACTCGACAAATATATTCGGTAATCCATCTGGACCGGGACTGACGTTAGGGTCTAGCGAATAGATTAGAGCTTCAACCTTAGAAGGGTTGGTGGAATAGGATGTAATTAAGACTGGACTTGCTTCGAATGTATCGGTGGATGAATACCTTATGTTATGAGGTGAAAAAGTAGAGGAGAAGAACTGGGCAAATAGGTCTGAAACATCCTGTGGAGTAGACGCTACAGTGTTGTTCCATGTAACATTACAGGGAATAGTAGAGGACGATTTCAAGGAACGGATGTAGGACCAAAACGGTTTGACATTGTTTGTTATGAGGGAGCTCTCGAGACTGCTGAAGTAATTTGTCATGGCTATCCTTATTTTGCCTTTAGCAATACATCGCAGCCTACAGAAATCTGATCTGGCTTGTTCAGATCCAGTTCGTTTGAAGAGCCGGTGTGCTCTATCTTTGGATTTTAAGGCACAGAGTACTCTGTGGGTGATCCATGGCTTCATATTTGCCTTACGAGGTGCCCGCTGTGGAGTAAATTTAGCAATCAAATTATTTAAGTAGCCGTAGAATTTGCTCAAGGCACTATCGCAGTCAAGGCCGCAGAAAAAGGCATACCAGTCAACAGAGTCCATATCAACTTTAATTTCCTGATAGTTTGCTCTAAAAAAGCTGAACCGAAAAGCAGTAGCATTTCTCGGAGGACGGAAAGGTTCGATAGCTAGTTCTAGAGACAATGGAGGATGATGAAGGTCAGGCTTGATATAAGGATACAAAACCTGAGAGACAGATATACGATGAGCTGGGATATTTGAAAGGACAAGATCAAGCAGACGTCCATTGGGGTTACGGATATGGTTAAATTGAACACAAGAGCAAATGGAAAGAAAAGAAGACAGCAGCATAGATAAATGATTTGCAGACGAAATAGAAGGAATTGTATGAGTGTCCCATTCCACGGATGGTAGGTTGAAATCCCCACACACAACGATTTTAGAATGAGGGTGATGACCAAGAAGGTAGGAGGATAGTTCATCGAAAAAAGATTCATACACAACAAAGGGAGAATTGGAGGGCATGTAAACAGTGCAAATTAATAAAGAGGTATTTTTTGGAAGGGAAATTTTCACAATAACACATTCAACGGCACGAGCAAAACAGAAGTCAGTACATAGCGAGCTAAAAAGGGATTTGCAAACAGCAACTAAAACTCCACCACCATCGAGTTTTTTTGTTGCAACAGGATCACGATCACATCGGTAGACTGTATGATCAGGTAGAAATTCGGTACTTGCGATGCTTTCATTCAGCGAAGTTTCAGTTAAACAAATGACGGAGTCATTCGCTAATTGGCAGGAGAGAGATAAGTCATTGAGCTTGGTTCTTAAGCCTCTGACATTTTGATAATACATAGAAACAGAATTGCATGCAGAGTTCCTATCATTATTAGTTTTTGGTGATTCGTTGAGCAGCTGCACGAAAATTCTTTCTAGGTGGAGGTGTGTAATGCTTCACCAGAGTCCCAGGTGGCCAAAAATCGCTCTGCGCAACAACCGCACAGTCTTCAGGCACAGTAATTTTGAAGGAGGCAACAATCCGTTTCGGTATGTTGTCCTTAGTCAGCTTAACACAGCTAATAACACCATGCTTGTTAAGTTTAAAGTCTACAAACGCTTTCAGTTCCTCCTCCGAGGTATCATACGCTAGACGAGAAACAAAAATTTGAAGCGGCGGCTTCACTATGCGTATATTAGGCTCCTGCAGATCATGGGGCCTTTGAGCGTGCAATAATGTTTCAGGTACAATTCCATCACTCATAGGAATTGATGTTTGTTCAACAGGTTGTACAAGTGGCACTATATCCACAACTTCAGAAGAAGTCGAATACAGTGAAGCAATAGGCGTTAAGCAAGTCTGATTACCGTGCAGCTCCATCTGCGAGGCCATGCTTCGCGTTGTTATTTTAGGCGAAGCTACATTAGAAACCAATTTCTTGCCTAAGTTTTCAGATGACGTTGGTGGCTGATTTTTGGCCGCCACAAGTACTTCGTCGATTTCACACTTAGCATGACCAAGTTTTTGTTGCAGCTTCTTGAGTTCAATAGCTAAAGCATCCATAGTGCGCTTCGCACTCTGCAGGTGAGAAAGATGGCCATAGAGAGAACACTTTCTGCAAGCTTCACAGAACCAGTGTACACCTGTGTTCCGCTTCAATATGCAGTCAGAGACGGAACTTGTTAAATTCGCACACTTTGAGTGGAAATTTAAGCCACAGGAACCCGAACAATTCACTAGAGGTGTTTTATTCGCCTTGTTCATGCATGGTGATGCAGCACAAGTCGACATTTTATGCTTTTCAGAATGACTTACGTTTATATTAGACTAATACTTCGTTTAAGTTATTGATAAGCTTAGCTCAGACACCAAAGATTATAGATTGGTAGAAAAAGTCCACAACTGACCGAGCGATGGCGCAAAAAACAGCTTGAGGAATGTTTAAAAATACACTGCGATTAGGTTTTTGTACTCGTTTAGGTTAATGACACTACTAGTTCAGCACAATGAGGTATATGTCATCAAATCGCTGAAAGGGTGTGCGTCACTGAACACTGTCTATTGCCAATACTTTCACTCAGTTGTTCTTGTTATTGATGAACTTAGCTCAGGCACCAAAGATCACTGATTGGTAGTATAAATCCACGACTGATCGAGCAATGGCGCAGAAATCAGCTGGAGGAATGTTTAAACGTTCACTACGATTTGGTTTATGTACTGGTTTACGTTGATGGCAATAATAGTTCACGTCACTGAACACTGTGTATTGGCAATATTTTCACTAGTTAGTTCTTTAAGTCCAACACAAAGCACTTATTTAAAACTAACTTTATGATGGCATACAAGAAGCAATCAGAATGAACATAGCTCGAAAGCAGGAAGAAACGATGCTACGTTAAAGAAATAATCACGTGCGAAGCTTTGTCGGAGGAAGGATTAAGATTTAATTGATAAATCAGAAGGCGAGATAGCACTCGGAAGAAAACACGACTGTTGTTGTTGACGACACGATTTGCTTTTTATATTCTTAATCCTCGTTTGCAACCCTGAATGACACAATCCTGTCAGATGTTGAGCGCCATTGTCACAGTCGTGTCACAGTTACTAGTTCGAACGTGTTTCGCGCCTTCAAAAGTTTATTTTATAGATGGTTTCTCCTGTTTTCTGATGAATTATTTGTAATTATTTCTATTAAAATCAATGAACTTATGCCAGTACCCAGTGATTTCGATTAATTTTATTGCAATTATCAGGTGCTTGATGGAATTTTGATTTTTTATTTATTTCTGTTCACATTTGGACAAAATGACATACATATACAATGGACAAAACGAAATGGTATGTCATTTGTCCGTAGAGTTTATGTTAATTAACATTTATTATTTTGTTTAGGTGTAATGCCGTGAAAATACGAAAGAAAAACTAATCAGCAGTCTTTGAGCCAAGAATCCATGAATAAGGCTATTGAAGCATGGAAGCCAAAAAAATGGGATGGGAATTGGCCGCAAAAACATTTGGTGTTCCTCAGGCGACGCTTAGAAGACATGCACTCAATATGAATAAATCCTCGAATTCGAACTCTAAAGGATTAGGAAGATGCAAGAAAACATTTTCAACTGAAATTGAGCAGGAGTTAGTAGAACTCATAAAGCTTTAAGAAACACTATTTTTTGGTTTCACGCGTACATCACTCCAAGAGCTTGCCTTTGAACTAGCCGAAAAAAATGGTATCGATCACCCTTTCAACAAGCACAAGAAACGTGCTGAACAAGAATGGCTTGACGGTTTCCTGAGAAGAAATTAGGACATTTCTCTGTGCACCCCTGAACCGACATCTGCGCAAGCGTTTAATAAACCACAGATAGCTAAATTATTCCGTATTTTTGAAGAATTTTTGAAGACTCATAACTTGCGACCTCACAGAATCTTCAATATGCATGAAACCGTGCTCACTACAGTCTAGAAACCACAAAAAATTCTAGCCACCAAAGGCAGGAAACAAGTCGGCTGTCTCACCAGTGCTGAGAAAAGTTCAAATGTGGCAGTAGTGTGTTGTACAAATGCCATCGGTTCATTTATTCGGCCATGTATGATGTCTCCTTGGAAGAACATGAAAAATTAACTAGTTGATGAGGGTCCCACCGGCACTCTTGGACTAGCACAATAATCAGGATGGGTGAACAACGAGGTGTTTGTGAAATGGTTAAAACATTTTCAGGTACATACGAAATCTAGCAAAGGCGATCCGGTTCTACTTATTTGTGATGGTCACTCAAGTCATAAAAGCATTGAAGGTTTGAGTTATGCCAAAGAAAATGGTATTCATACGAGTATGTTGTATTTACCACCACATTGCACGCATAGAATGCAGGCCTTGGATGTTTGTATGTTATCTATGGACCACTAAAAACTTATTTCAATCAAGAAATTGGCTTAAAAAATCATCCAGGGCGCGTTGTTACTCATTTACAAATCAGGTGTTTGTTTAATAAAGCGTGTAGATATTGCAGACAGTACACCTAAACTTCCCAGCTCACATTTACCATCAACTAAATGTATCAACACCTATTCAATCCAAAAACATTTCAATGCTTTCATCATCACCTAACCTTTATGACCGAAAAATTGATGTGGCACAAACAGCACGTATTAGTTAATAATCTGACTCGAACAGAAGACGTAATAAAAAACAAAAGCAAACAATGTTAAATGTTGGCCGAATTAATTTGTTTATATTATTATGCGATAGAAATAAATTATAATAATTTAGTTAGCAGCAATAAAGAAAATTTCAAGGTATCACCACATCACCACCAGGTGCCCAGTGAGGATGCTGGTGAGCACCCTATTGGTTTCTATATTTTCTATATTATATTCTTCTTCTTCTTCTTAGCACTACAGCCCCTCTCGGGCCTTCGCTTCCTGCAAATAGTGCCTCCAACTGTCTCGGTCCGTTGACCGCGGGCTCCAATTCCGAAATCCGAGCAGCGATGAACTGTCTTCGTCGACCGAGTCAGACCAGCGTTTCCTCGGCTTCCTCACTAGCCTCCGGTCTTCAGTTCTCCCAACGACTACCTTCTTGGGTATCCGTTGTTCGTCCATACGATTCATGGGTACAACTCATTGCAGCTCCCCAGTCTTGACAAGTTTGTCAAAAATTTCATGTAGTTCATGGTTGTATCGAATTCGCTATTGGTCCCCGTCAAGTTTCGCTCCGATTATTCGCCTCAGGACCCGTCGCTCAAAGGCGTTCAATATATTTGCGGATGCTTGGGTTAGGGTCGATGTTTCACACCCATAGCATAACACAGGTCTTATCACAGATTTGTATACTTGGAGCTTTGTTCTCCTGTGTATGCAGCTGGTCTTCAAGATCGTCAATACTGAATAAAATATTTTCTTTGCGAGCTGTATTCTTCGGCGTACTTCGTCTGTTTCATTGCCCGTTTTCGTTATTTTGGCGCCTAAATACACAAATTCGCTAACATTCTCGATACTGTATTCGCCAAGTGTGATATTTTGTGTATTTGAGGTATTTTTCGTCGACTGCGTCATGAGGTTTGTTTTATTTTTATTGACTTGTAGCCCTACTAGTTTTGCTTCGCGGTCGAGTTTTAGGAACATTTCTTTGGCAGTTTTTAATGACCGTGACAGAATGTTGATGTCCTCCGCATAGGCTACTACTTGGCTCAACTTGTATAGTAATTTACCTCGCGTATCCACAGGCAGCTTCCGTATGACGTACTCCAGAGCCAAATTGAATAGCAATGGGGCCAGCCCATCTCCATGGTTTAGTCCGATATTTGTGTCAAAGGCATCGGTGAGTTGGTTATTGATGCGGACTTGAGAGGTTATCGACGTCATGGTCATTTTGGTAAGACGCACAAATTTGGCTGGGACGCCAAAGCAAAGCATTATCTAGTGCAGTACGTTACGATCAATGCTATCGTCTGCTTGCTTAAAGTCAACGAAAATTTGGTGTACGTCTATGTTGAACTCCCAGCATTTTTCAAGTACCTGCTTAACTGTGAATAATTGGTCTGTTGTTGATCTGCCTGCTCTAAAACCACCTTGTTACTCCCCAATAATACTGTTGGCGTATGATCCGATTTTGTTTCCTAAAATTTTAGAAAATATTTTGTACGCCGTATATGCCTCTAGAATTTTTGGCACTGTAGCTTGTCACTTTTTTTGTGGATAGGGAATATAATTGATTGGCTCCACTCTTTTGGCATATGTCCTTGTTGCCAAATGTATTGGATGACTTTTTAATTACATTATTAACTACAATTCAAAATGCATTCATTTTACTATAATTTAATTGATATTTATATTTATTCCTCCACAAATTATCACATCCAGTTATAGTCAAAAGGACCATTACAAACGTTCTTAAATTCTTTCAAAAAAATATATACGAATATATATTACAGAAAAAACAAACAGCAAGGTAGCTTTTCGATTTCATCCAATAATTTAGTCAACATCAAAATGTTGAAGATTTGAATTAAAACACGTTCCACCTGAGGCACATTGAAATAATAATAGAAAAAACAAGATAAATAAAACACGACGAACACCCAAATCATAGAACGAAAACGAGAAATGATCCATGCGAGAGGGCACCGCTTCCACCTGGATGCCCTACTCTTATTTGTTAGCCATAAGTATCGTCGGTAACGATGAAGTTCACTCAAGTCCGTCTGTTTTCTCCCGGCCCAGTTTTTTACTGGCTGTAAGCAATTTCAACCCTTAGTAGTTTATCTCGGCCTCGACACCAATCGATCCGCATTAGATCGTTCCAATTCGTGAATGCGATATTTTTTGTCGTGGGTCTTGCGTTAGGGAAACGAACCCATCTCACGACTGTTTTGTGAAATGATTCATAATCAATTACTATCCAGATGTCAAAAAATGTGGTGGGTAAAGGCCAATCTCACAGGGGAAGCGGCGAAACTCATACAAAATTTTGCGCTTTCTGAAGACGACTAAGAGTCTGCATGGAAGACTCTGAACGAACGATATGAAAATTGACGCTTATTGGTTACAGCCCTCTTTAATAAGCTGATGGCTCAACCATCCATCACAGGAGATAGACCCTTAGCAGCAGCAGTGAGATCCTTGCACGATACAACGGTCGAATGCATAAGAGGTCTAGAGAACATCAATGTGGCTACACTAAATTGGAATCCGTTGCTTCTTCACATCCTCACCAGGACTCTCGATACCGTCACGCACACTCTATATGAACAGTCGCTGGCCACCCCACGCAAGCTCCAGTCATTGAAGGAGTTCTTAGCATTTTTAATAATACGTTTCCAAGCATTAGAGGAACTTGGCAATCAACCAAAGAGCTGTGAAGAACCCCGTAAGAAAAACTTGAAATCAACCAGTGAGGCCGTAACAATGTCATCATGTCCGGTATGTAATCAATCTCATACAGTCTACTATTGCCCAGATTTTCTGTGACTCACTCCTTCAAAAAGGTTGAAAATTATTCAAGGCAAAGGTTTGTGCGTCAACTGCATTCGAGAGGGACATAAATGGGTGAAATGTACATCACGAGGTTGTAATGAGTGTTCCAAGAAACACAATAGCTTCCTGCACCTAGGAACAACCTCTGCTCCAAACCCTATAACTTGTCGAATAGTAAAGAAGCTAGGTCTTGCATCATGTCACCACTCGACCCTTATTGAAAAGGTTGGAGGATCAGCGGAACGGGCACAAAAAAGAGTGAACGTTGCACTACAGTCAAGGTTGAACGGATATACCACGCGTTTAGAAGCATACATAATCGAAAAGATAATATCTCCTCAGCCATCTATAAAATGGAACATATCTCAGTGGCCTATACCGAGGAACCTGGAGCTTGCTGATCCAAATTTCCATAATACCGAATGCGTCGATCTTTTATTAAGTGCCGAACATTTCTATAACATTTTATCAATCGGTCAAATAAAACTAGGCAGCGAACTCCCAGTTCTGCAAAATACGCTTCTTGGCTGGATAGTGGCCGGCAAAGTTGGCACAGACCAATCTTCTTCTGTTACGTGTGGAGTCCTTGCAGAAGATCAACAGTTAAATAACATAATCGAAAGGTTTTGGAAGCTGGAGGAAGTAATGGAGGACAAACCACAGTATACTTCTGCCGAGAAATCATGTGGAACATATTTTTGCGAGACGACACAAAGAACGCATGATGGCCAATTTCTGGTGAGACTTCCTTTCAATGATGAACCTGAACATCTAGGCAAATCGAGGGATATCACTACTCGCAGTTTCTTTGGCATGGAACGGAGGCTTCAACGGGATCCAGAGCTGGAGCGTCAGTATGAGGAGTTTATGAACGAATACATCAACTTTGGACATATGCAGGAGATAACGCCTCAGTCGTGTGAGCGTCCACTATATTACTTTCCTCATCATTATGTCCTGAAACCTGATAGTAGCACTACTAAACTCAGAGTGGTATTCGATGCTTCCTGCAAAACATCTACAAATGTCTCGTTGAACGATATAGTGCACACTGGGCCAACTGTTCAAGACGAATTATTTTCAATTTTGCTTCGTTTCCGACTGCATCGTTATGTTTTCATAGCCGATATTGAAAAGATGTATCGGCAGGTTCTGCTGCATTCTGATAACCGTAAATACCAACTGCTGATCTGGAGGAATTATTCAAATCGACCACAACAGTATTATCAGTTGAACACCGTAGCATATGGAACGACGTGTGCGCCATATTTGGCAACCAAATGCCTCAAACGACTCGCAGTATCCACTTGGTGGCAATATTCTGCAACGAGATTTCCATGTGGATGATGTCATGACAGGATCAAATCTCCCGTTAGAGGACGATATCCTCTGATATTGCCAGAATGTTCGATCAACTAGGCATCATGGGACCTGTGATTGAAGCTGGACTGGGATGCAGCCTTACCAGAACAGAAGTCTCCAAGCGAACACAGTTACACATATTCTGTGACGCTTCAGAAAGTGAGTATGAAGTAGCAGTCTACACTCGGGCTACCTTAAGAGACGGTGGAATTATTGGACGTCTTTTATGCGCCAAAACTCGAGTAGCTCCTATTCGGAACATAACCATTGCCCGCTTGGAAGTCTGCGCAGCCAAATTAGGAGCAGAGCTGGCCCACAGAGTCAAAACCGCTCTACATATGGATGAGGTCGTACGTTTTTTCTGGAGTGACTCCGAAATTGTTCTGTTTCGAAACCAAGTCAATGGCAGCATGTTGAGTCAAAAAGCAACCCAGTTGACATCCTTTCACGAGGAATTACGCCAACGGAATTCACTGGCTGTAAAATTTGGTTCTATGGACCTCCCTTCCTGCATGGGGCTGAAATACTATGGCCACCAGAATATACGAAGAGACCGTCATGTGACCGATACAGTGGTGGCAGGATCACCCACAAGTCAGGAATTATCCCAGGCGCTGTAGGTCACCGTTAAATATACCCGGCAGGGCGAATTTTGTAATGAGATAAAGGATTTGAGTCATCAAAAGAGTCTCAAAAACTGCTACCCTACAGGCATCCACTGACTACACTGCTGATGACCAACATTCACCAAGACAACTGCCATCTTAGGCCACAGGCACTACTTACGATCACACGGCAACGTTTTTAGCGATTAAAAGCAAAGTCATTGGCACGATCCATTGTGCAGCAATGCATACGATGCACTCGAGCGAACCCACAGCTGCTTTCTCAGGTCATTGGACCAACGCACCCGCAAAAGGGGTACATTGCCATATTTTGTTGTTTTGCCACTAAGGCAGTAGATTTAGAGCGATCTTATTTACTGCAACAATGCAACCAATTTCGTGGGAGCCCATTATCAGCTTAAGGAATTAGCTACGTCCTTACATTCCAAAAAATCTTAAGAGAGAATAGCCACCGTATGCAATACCTGAAATATAGATTTCCACTTTATACCCCCTCGTGCGCCCGATATCGGTGGTCTATGGAAGGCGGCAGTTAAATTGGCCAAAATTTGCTACACGGGGAGCTTCATCAGCAACTTTAACATATGAGGAGCTACAAACTGTGGTGGTGGAAATCAAAGCCATCCTCAAATCGAGACCATTAACACCACTATCAGAAGATCCTAATGATCTCTCAGCACTGACGCCAGGCCATTTTCTAATCAGAGAGCCTCTAACAGCTATCGTAGATACCATGGCAGAACCAGTAAAAGACGGATTGCTTCCGAGATGAAAATTTGTAAGCCATATTAAGCACAAATTCTGGGGACACTGGTCAGAAGAATACCTGAATCAATTGCAGCATCGCTCTAAGTTGAAACAGAAATGCCAGAATGTTCAACCGGGTATGTTTGTCATCATCAAGGAGGACAACATGCCGGTAATAAAGTGGCCACTTGGACGAATTACAAAAATGTATAAGGGCAATGATGGCTTCGTGCGAGTGGCCAACGTAAAGACTTCTTCAGGTGTTATAAAGAGAGCCATACATCGACTTGCCCCACTGCCACTCGGCGAAGATACGCACTGTAAAGAAGGCACATCCACGAAAGATATCCCTGAGTCTAAGAGGCGGCCATCCATTGAAGACGACCCAGAACTCTGGGGCTCCAAAGATCCACCCAAAAAATGGAAAAAAGGGACGTCAATTGTCTCACGTCTTTTGGCCTGTCTGATAGTATCCTTGGTACACGCAGAACCCGTTAAGATGTCAACATTTGGACCGCATCCAGGACTGCAATTCCAATCATTAGGTAATGCATATTTATCGACAAGTGAATGGAAGCTCGTAATCTACTATGATTTAGGGCCATATTTAGCCGAACTTACAACGTTAGAAAACGGATCGAAGATGTTACGACAGCTTTGTAAGCAGGGAACATTTATGACCGGTTGCTTGATGCTGAGGGACTACTTCATACATTTGCAAAATGAACTTACAAACTTCAATCGATGGCTAAAAGTTCGAAGCAATAAATGAGCCTTCAACATTGTTGGTTGTGTAGCAAAATCGTTGTTTTGTGTTCTGGATGAAGCATATGCTAACCAGATGACTCAGACGATCAAAGGTGTAAAAGGAAATCAAGAAAAATTGTACTCCTTATTGGAGAATCAAACAGCCATCATCGATTCTACATTGAACATCATCAAGCTAGGTGAAGAAACTCTCCAACAAAGGTTTAAGGTAATTGAGGAGGAGCTAAATCAATTAACCAACATTGTAAGAGGCCCCAATCAGGAAGGCAACCAATGTAAGGTGACCAATCTCATAACGATGTTGTCGTTTCAAATGACGCTAATTACCATCAATTTACAACGCATTCAGGCTTCCATAGTAAGTATCATCACTGATACCCAACACGGAAATTTCAACCCATTATTGCTGTCGCAGAAGCAATTAAACGTAGCGATATCAAACATCAAGGAGCATCTACTTGATACGCTGCGTTTTCCAGCAGCTAACGACAACTTCTTAAGACTGTTCAGGGTAGCATCATTTAGCGCCAGACTAATCGAAGACTTCGTTATATTTGAATTCAAGATCCCGCTCGTCAACATAATTACCTTCGATCTCTTTAGTTTTCATCCCATACCTGTAGCAAGACAAAACCGACTAATAGCTATAATTCCTCGTACTCAATACGTGATTATCAGTCAACACCGTGATTTGTATTATCCACTCACAGAAGAAGAATACATAACATGCATCCAGATGGAACCATCTATTCACATGTGTCAACAATCTCATCCACTGTACCACAAGGAAGCAAACATCAGCACTTGGAAGTCATGCTCTTGGAGGATATTCCATCCCCAGTCGGATGCAACATAACGGAACTCAAAAATTCAGCCTTGTGGAGCCAAATCCTCTTTTCGAATGAATGAATTTATGCATCGACTAATCGTACAGTGGTTCATGTCGTCTGCGGTGGTAGATCCTCAACTCTAACTTTAGAGGGCTCCGGTATCATCAAAATGGACTCAGACTGTACACTCAAATTCGATGCGGTCACCATTCAGGGCCATCAAATGTACACAAATGAACTTAGTATTTCTTATACACGACTCCATTTACCCACCACGGACAACAAAACAGTCAACAACTCACTCAACAAATCCTCGCAGAACTACCAAGCCTACGCCTCAGAACTAGAAGAACTAAAGTGACAATTACACTTTCAAGAATCTAAAAATCTATTACACACTCAAAAATCATGATATTCATCAATACACGATTGGATATCTCATCCTCGCTTTAATTATTTCATACTTTTAAATGGCGGAATCATCAGCGCATCTCTCGAGAGCAACGGCCTATTCCCCGACCAAGATGCCACAGCCTGCCAGTGAGCCAAGCTTAAGGTTGAACGGACTGTTCAACGCGGGGGAGGATGTACGAGAGCAGCTTCTAAATTTTTAATAATTTCAAAATAGTCTTTAATAAATTGTAAAATCAGCTCATTGTACTATTAAAAATCAAGCATAAATTCCTATCTCTTAAATTTTCCAAATGCATCAAATTCTCACCATCATGATTGCATTGTAATTAAAGTTATCATCTAAGCTCACTGGAATGTGCATGTAAGATGATGCTTGGTTTGTCTGGCGCGCATGAAATACTTACATATCTATGAATTTATCTTGTGCGCGTTGGCCAAAGGATTCCCACAGCGAGCGCAACGTGATCTATTTGTCTGCAAGATACATGAATTGTGTTGCGCTTGCAAAGTTGTAGGAACCATATTCAGGTGAGCTTAGCAATCTGCATATGAGCAAAATAATTGTGAAATAGATATAAGCGAAGTGATCGAATAAAATACAGTCAGTCAAGTTTGACCATCATAAGAATCAACGTATTTTATTCCATCTGTATTGAATTAGCTGATACAAACAGCGGCTGATTGTCTCAGTACAAGCACTGAGGCAACGAGACTTCGGTATAGGGCCAACGTTTTTCCCTTGTTTTGTTTAAATAACTCAGCGCGGCGTTGAACTGAGACAACAGAACCTTGGCATAGGGCCAAAGTGAGCGAATAATAGACGAGGCAAAATAGCCACGACTCAAAACAGTGAGAATGCATCGCAGGCTCGTTAAAAAATTTGTGGTGTCTACGGTTAAGATACTTTATCAAAAGCCACAGCCTAGAGATGGTTCGCTCGCTTTCGTTCTGGAAATTTTGATATCAGAGATGCACCTCGCTCAGGTCGACCAATCACAGAAAAAGTCGATGAAATCTTACAAAAAATTGAAGAAGACTGACACATAAGCAGCCATGACATTGTTGAGGTGCTGCATATCCATCACCAAACAGCTTTGAACCATTTGCGTAAGGCTGGATACACAAAGAAGTTCGAAGTTTGCGTGCCGCATGAATTAACACAAAAAAATTTGATCGACCGAATTCCCATTTGCGAAATGCTAATAAAACGCAACGAAATCAAGCCATTTTTGAAGCAAACCATTTCGGGCGATGAAGAACGGGTAAGATACGAGAATGTCGTTCGAAACAGATCCTGTTCAACAAAGGTGAATCATCACAAACAACTTCAAAGCCAGGATTGACACAAAATAAGGTTATGCTGTGTTTATGGTGGGATTGGAAGGGAATTGTTTATCATGAGGTACTAAAACCTAGCCAAACACTCAATTTGGCTCTGTACTGTCAGCAATTAACCAGATTGCTACAAGCAATTCAAAAAACCGACCAGAAAGGGCGTTTTCTTCCATCATGACAATGCCAGACTATATACATTTTTGATAATCCGGCAAAACTTGACAGAGCTTGGATGGGAAGTTTTGATGCATCCACCGTATAGTCCAGACCTTATACCATCAGACTACCATTTGTTTCGGTCTCTGCAGAAATTCCTTAATGAAAAGAAATTCACTTCAAAATGGACTGTGAAAATCACTTGGCCAAGTTTTTCGCCGATAAACCACAGAAGTGCTACACAGATGGAATAATGGCTGTACCCAAAAAATGACAAAAGGTCATAGATAATAATGGACAATATGTACTTAAATAAAATCCATTTTAAATAAAAGAAATATTCAGTCGAATAATGACAAAAAAAGTTCAATACTTTTTAGACTTACCAATATATGAGCATCAAAAACTGGCGTAGAATTTAATTACAATAATAAATTTTCGTTATTCTAACTTTCAATCCGTGCATCATACTTCACCTTTTCTACCCTAAATCCACACAGAGATTCAGTCGCAGTATTTATCTTTTATTGACTTTGTCATAACTAATAATACCAAGTGAGTATGCTTTCATTTTCTATTTGCATACGAACAAGCAAACAAATCCCCATATGACAAAGTTGATTGTTTTATAGCAGGATGACTTCTTCACTAACTCAAAACATATTCATACTTACTCGTATTGTCAGACCTCCTCCAACATACTCCCCAATATCAATAGATACTTGTACAATGTACGATAGAGTTTCCGGTATGACCAATGGTCACCGCTTTAAGACAACAATGTGCATTGAATTAATAACACGACAGCAAACAATATGTGCAGAAGATTATTGTTATTGTTATAGTTGGGCGTAGGATTGATAAAGGTTAACAATAAGACAAATCTATTGCTGGCGAGTGTTAGCACAGTCGCCAGTATGGGTTCCAATTTTGGGAATGCGTTTCCGGGCTGAAGAAAATGACTTTTGTTTTCACTTTATTTTGATCGGATTCATATCGTAAGGATTAATTCGGAAAGATTGTTCAATTGGTTTGAGCAAGTAAAAACAAATGACCAGATAAAGGATAGTACAGAGAGGAACAGGAGATTTACTTATTTTTGTATTGCTTAGAGAATGAGGTGAAAAGAGCAAACCTTTGTAGAAAGTCTGTAATTTAACCGAAACACGTATTCGGCCATGCCTACCATATAATTTGAAATTTGCGAATTCGTCACATTTTCTATGTCAACAGAGTGTGAATCCTTTAAGCTTTGTTCCATAGTCATTCATCATACTTGTCATTATGTTGACCTACATTAAAAATTACATCTTCTGTTCCTTCTCCCTCTCTATCTTCCAGTTCTCCTCTACACTTTTGCTTTCGAGAGCGTCATTCTACGGATCATTATGCAAAGGAGATGCAGAACTAGGAGAAGAGGAAACACAGTACCCATTAGAATAAGTAGTAGTGGATGCGGCCTTCTTTTGCTTGCTTGGCACATCAGAGTATCATCACCTGAACTGAAATAAAAACCAAATATTTGCTCCCATGTAGGACAATTATATGTTGCTTAAACGAAATGGATGGAGACAGGATAACGACGACTGAGTCAGGTGAAGCAAGTCTTGTTAAAGAAATACACTGTGTTTGTACTTTGAAGCCGTTTCTTTCCCTTCATTCGACACATCCTCATAGAGAGAATTTCGTCTCATTCAGTTGATACTTTTGCAAAGAACACAAGACTAGGACTACTGTGTTACTTTGCTGTCTATCTTTCAGTTGCTTGTTGTTTCTGGGATACAAGAAAGGATATCCTTGTGCTTTGTCTTTACTCTTTTTTGCACTGTCTAGTTTAAACTCAGCGCCGTGGCCATGATGTACAAACTCACCCTAGACACACTAAAACTTGTCCTCTTTATTGAAATAGGGTGTGTATGCTCTTTCTTTCACTTTAATCCTATTCAAACAGTGTTAGATGGTTCGGCTCTTTGCTTTGGAGTCTTTTGGGAATTTGTTCATTCTCAGACTATGTTATCCTCATTTAAATCTGGTAAAAAGACTAAGCTACATATTAGTGTAAGGTGTTGGAAAGGTTTGCTGGAGATGCAACGCTAGATACCCTCTATTGTAAGGGTAAACTAATGCCCATTCAATTGTGACAAACTAAAAGCTTATATTGAGGAAATGGAAAAGAACGCAGAGAAATTAAACTATTTGTTTTATTTATACTCGTATGAGACATAACGTAACAGAAGTTACATAAATTAAACAAGCCAAAGTAGCAAGAGAGCGCTTCTGCCAGACGCGGTTTGTAAATAAATTAATATATTTTTTTTTCTTTAAAAGCCGTCGGGCCTTGCTTAGTTGTGTGAGCAGACGCGTTTCGACTACTTTGAGTCATCTTCACTGAAGATGACTCAAAGTAGTCGAAACGCGTCTGCTCACACAACTAAGCAAGGCCCGACGGCTTTTAAAGAAAAAAGAGGATTGGCCTGCGGATATCAAATAAACAAAGTTATTGACTAAATTAATATATCATGCAATGTCTTTCAAATAACATATTTTTACGCTGCCGCTCTCCAGGACATACTTAACTCTGTTTCGATACTCGATCTTGAAAGTTCTTTCCAAGGCCTTTCATTTGATACCCATTTTGGCTACCTATTCTATGTCTAGTATTGTTACAACCACGGAGGTCACCGCAGTTGCAGACATTTGAGTTCAACAAAGAATTTTTTAACCTAGGGTGGCACATTGAGGGCGGCTAGTGCTCAGTCATCTCGGGGTATCCTCTGCCCATGCAAGTTCACTTTACATGCAAGAACTTGCACCAAAAGGAAGATGTTGAAATGAAAAAAAACTTAAGACGTGTTGGTCATAATTTGTAGATATTGAAAAAATCTAAAGGTTGTTGAATTTTAGCATAAAATACGCCGTTTATTTTGAATGTCTGTCGCATTACCATTTTTATGACGCGTTTTTATTACTGTACAATACACAAAGAATTTTGTTAAGCAGGCGTCTTTAATTTTGATATTCTTTATACTAACACTCTCACTTTTGTATGTTCCTAAACCTAAGCAACTGTATGTTCCTTTACCTAAGCAACGCACTTACAGTGCACGAGTTAGTTCAAGTTAAAAGCTGAACACGAGTGGTTGTCATCATACAAGATTTGTCACAGTTTTTTCTAATTAATAAATACATTTTTCCTTTGAGGCATTAAAGACCTGCTTTTAAACAATTTAACACAGGTGACATCAAACAAAGCATTAGGATGACCGCATGTGCATATGTGTAGTAATAAAGCAGCCACACATGCAAACTGCTCGACAACCTTCCTTATCCTAGTCCGAAAATTTAATCGCGGATTTAGACAAAAAAGAAAGATTTCTTTACCTCCATTCATAATTGTAATTTATAAAATCGTTTTTTTCTTATTATTATCATCAAATGTAATTTTATATCAATTTTCCTTTATATTAAATTCAAACGTTTCCCTTTAATTATATTCGCCATGAGATTTAACTTTTATTACTTTTTAAAATCTTTTTCATCTTTCATTGCTTTAGTTAATTTTTGTTTTAAGATTTTAAATCTGCAAATTAAAATTTCGTATATGGGAACATCCCAACGGTGTATTACATTACCAAATGCAATCGAGCTTGGCTGCATGAGCAGCTGATTGGATTTACCAGTAGTGACACGGTAGAAAGAAAAAGATTTTTGTAACGGATCGAGGAGTCGACTGACAGCCGCTACCCGCGAAACAGGTGTGAGCACATGGCTGCGGTGCAAGATACGTTCGGTATAAAAAGTCTTGGTAAAAGTGCCGTCCGGATCATTTGGAATGGGGTAGTAAATTCAAAAGCTTAAATCAAAACAGTTTCCCCCTGCGGAATAGTGCTTCCAAGGAAAATTACATTTGTTTAGGATGGGAACAACATCTTTGACGGTGACCGTATCTGTCTGCCGTTCGTCTCGAAAGTTGTTTCACCTTATTCGTTGGCCATTCGCAACGCTGTGATTTTATATTTGGGAATTAGCTCGGGAAAGAGTTTGCACGGAATTCGTGGTAAAAGGCGTCGCGATAGTTGGACTTCCATGACTTGTGATTGTTCGATACATTCTAATTGAGAAAATTGTGTTACTTTATCTGTGGGAATCGGTTGGGCGACAATTTTTATTGAGTCGTTATGACTTTGTTTCTTCTTTTGGGAAATTGATAAAGTTGAATTGCCGTGAGTTAATTGTTTATGGATAAGGGAGGTAAATCCATAAAAAAATGTTGCCACTCTAAGTTTTGCGACGTTACAAAAATAGAAGCAGATCCACCGGTACACAGTTAAACTGTGCTTATATTGAAGTTGTCTTTGAAAAATGTGAATCGTGTTGAATTATAGCAGAAGTGGTCTACTAGTTCAATGCCAAGTGTTTTTTTTTTCATGGCAACAAAATAAAAATCGGTTTCTTAGTAAACCTGAAGTGTTATTTTCCCCCTTAATGAATGGAGTGCTGTACTGTGGTTGCTGCGATTAAGACAGGAATTCCGAAATTGAAGTGTCCGAGTAAACAGCACTGCGGGGCAAATTCATTAGAAACTTTTGACGGAACCATATAAAGTCATTGGGAGAAGTCCTTAGCTGAAGGCCGTCATGTTCGATGTTGTCAATTCTGAAGCCAAAACTCGTTTATTGATGTCTACGTGATTGGATTGGCACGCTTGAACGATGAGATAAATCGATATCAACGTCTCGTGGATTTTTCATGACCTTAACTCCAGACTCGCTTCAGTTTCTTGCATTGCGATAAATGGTTCATACTGTAGTTTTGACCGAGGCTAGGGACTTCTCAGAATCAAGCATGACACAGCAACGCAATTAGTGAGAAGGTAGTAGTCAGCCATACTTGTATAACCTTGCCAGGTACATGTATTAGAGCGAAGCAATTGATGGAGCTCATCACTTTAACTAGCCTTCAAATTTTATTACAAAACCATTGTTAATTCAGTAATGCGTGGTTGCTCATTCGTCAGATACCGGAAGCGTGTATCTGCGTTTATGTGACGGTGCTCAAATAGACTTATTTTTAACTATAACCAAGTGGCGTTATGACCACGGATTGCGAACATTTATATTACAAATTGGTAAAAATTAACTCTTAGGCAGTGAATCGCTAATTATACATTCGAATTTTATTTGTGTTTTCTTTTGTCTATCATGGCATGAGAGGATCGAAAGAGATAAATGCTCAATTATATAGGAGTCAAAACAAAAAACGCAAAGGTATTATTAAAAATCATCCTGCGCCGTGTGGATATTCTTGCTCAAGCTTCGATAGGGACTTAAGTTGCTCGAGCCTGCGCTACAATCACTTCTTGCCAACGACATTTCATTTGGCAGAACTAAAAGCGAAGAAGTTGGAGGTTACACTGCAGCGAATTCAAGAACATCTACAATCAAATCTTTTGAAACAATTATCAAATAAATCAGGAGAGGGACAACAAGTAAAATAATGCAAAATATCGTCAAATAAATACGAGCCAAACGCCAAATCTAAACTTTTTGTGTTGTAGGAAGACAAATCCATACAATGTTCATACAAACAGAGGAAGCCACTTAAACTTAATCAATTTTTGAAAAAAAAAAAGGAAACATTTTCATATCTTCAAATTACATAGACAAAACGTTCAACCCTCCGTTAATTAGCAGATGCATCTTGCCTTATCAAGATAAACATTCCTTTTTGTGTATGGACTTGTAATATTTCTTCTTTTCATTTTATATTAACACATTTGAAATAACAAAATGGCTTTATTAAATGTTTATGCTAGAGCATAGAGTAAATGAATTGTTAAACTTTATACCTTTGGTCTTTCCATTTCTTTCAACCTGACCAGATATAGGACCTGCATCGATGGTAGGCTCCTCCGCTAAAATGGGCTAGTTGTAGGGCGCGCTCTTTCCTTTCTTTTGGTAACACGGGCTCTTGCCGGCTAAGGTGGCCTTCCGCTCGCGTGCCTATTTATGGCATAGTGCTATGTGATTCCTTCACATAATACTTTGACATGAATTTGCCACGTTTATATTCGTCATTTAAAAGTTTGTATGAGTTTTTTTGTATGAGTTTTTCATTTAAATGAAAAATATGGGTATGCTAACATTTGGTACTTGATCCGGTTGGGACGGTGTGAGGGGGCGTACTTACTATCTGAATGCCCCTCTGGTATTTGTGGGCCATAAGGATCGTCGGTAACGACGAAGTCTCCGCCAGTCCGTCCGTTTTTGTCCGGCCCGGCTGAGGCAGCAAACCATCGCTGCAGTCCTTTACGGACAAGTTTCCATACCTATTTCACTACATATGTGACCCGCATCAATCATGAGACCTGAGAGTCTCACACAGCTAGGCGATATAAAAAAAAGAAAGCAAAATCAGGATTCACCCTGGATGTTGTTGGCATCAAAATCCCAAGCAGCTTACTGAACTCATTTTCATGCTCATACAGCGACAAACTACTTCAGAAATAAATTATGGAGTAAGTTTAGCATCAAACCACTCGGTTGCATTGTTTATCACGGCATTCTGCGGGACAACTTTCTGGCCCTGGAATAGCTCATTGGGCAAGCCCGAAGGTTGTAATGTTGAACTCCCTTTTGGTAGGCTTCCCTGAATTTTGCTTCGACACATTCTTGTATAGCTCACAGTTGATCATTGTTCACGCATAAGTGTACTTCCCTACCCTCAAAAGCATTCAATCTTCTAAGAGCTATTCTGGGTAGGATAGAGCCCGGCCATGAGACAGTAGGGCGAGCATCCCGTGGATTCATGGTACACCTTGTAGAAGGCAAAGCATGTTTCTGAAAGAACCTTGTCCCATTTGCTTTGATTGGACACTATGTAGGCTCTAATAGCGCTCAGCGTCGACCGGTTCGACCTCTCCGAGGCATACGTTTACGGTGTATGGTATAGAGTAATGTAGTGCGGCACTTCATATTTTAGTAAATACCTTGAAAATGAGCTGTTCCTCGTTGTCCAAGTGAAGCCATTGGGGAACACCAAAGGCCAAAAAGATTTCGCGCTCCAAATATCGCATGACTGATTACGCTGTGGCTTTAGCCACACGCTTAGGGCCATATGAGCTTGGTATAATGGTCCAGGACCACAAATAATTGCTGCATCTAACAAAATTTGCCAAAAGGCATCCTCCAGGTCCAAGCAGGTAACGCCTTTGGAGCTCTGCAACCATGCCAACAGACCTTCAATCAGCGGCAATAGATAGACATACTTCAATGTCTTCTCGTTGAGGCACCACATGCAATACGATTTTGCCTTACTGGGTTTTCCAACAAAAGCCACAAGAGAGCTCCACAAATTCTGGCTTTTTCTATTGCCCCCAAAGACAGCATACGATTGAGTTCGTCATACAACAGTTTTTGTATAACTAGCGAGATAGCATAATGCAGCTACTTAACGGGTCAAGCAGAGCCAGTATCAATGTGTTGAGACACGAGACTTGTCAGACCTCATCATAAGTCGGAAACTCTGGGGTCAAAACGAGCTGTGACAATTAAGTAATGAGACTGGTTCCATGAAAACGGTATATTTAAAAATATTCTACAACTCTGCCATCCCCTCCAAATTAGTCCCCTTGAGCAGCTATACTACGATTCTAGCGCGTTTTTCATGCATCGTAACATTTCTGGAACGCTTTGACTGGGATGTCCGCGAGTACCCTCGTCACGGTCAGCTCAAAATGGGTTCCTTTGGCCACCGACTTTATCCTAGGGAACAAAAAGTCGCAGGGTGACATATCGGGCGTATAAGGTAGCTGTTGTAACATGGCGATTCCTTTAGAGGCCAAACACTGGGACATCCTGAGGGCGGGTCTTTGCAACCATCTTCGCGCAAAACTTTTTCATCCCAAAATCGTCAGTTAAAATTTGTCTGACTGTTTTACGGTTCATACCCAGCTCCGACGCCAACATTCGAACTGTTAAACGCAGGTCTTCACGTGTTAGAGAGCGCACACGCTGCGCATTCGCGTCAGTCCGCCCCTCGACTGGTCTCCCGCTCTTCCACGCTTCCACGCCCCTCCTTAAACTCTTTATGCTATTGGAACACCTGGGCACGACTAAGAGCACTATCACCATGCAATTTTACAATTTTAGCATACATTTCAGGAGATGTTTCGCCCAATCTGGGGCAGCATTTTATCGCGACGCGTTGCTCTTTATTTTGTTTCTCCGTTTTCGTGACGAGCACCACCAACACATGTCTACTCAACACAACACAGCAGGCGAATTAAACAAGCTTCTTCTTCTTCTTCGTAGTCCTACAGATCCTTTCGGGTCTTCACTTAGATAGAGTTAGAGTATCTCATTGTCATGATCTAATGTATCGGCACTCCGTAAAGTGATATGATCATTATCACGCTTTCGCCGTATGTCCGTCCACCCAGCTGCGATACGTTCTGATTTTAAACTCGAACTAAATCTCGTTGACGGCAACGAAACTTAAACCAATTAAACAAGCTAGAGTGATGATAAATATATTAATGAAAAGGAGAAGGATGCCAAAGAAGAGGAAGGGAATTTCAAGGTTGCAGGTTTACCCCGACCGTGGCAATAAAATTAGTCTCATTACTTAATTGTCACACTTTGTAGGTGAAATTCAGGGCTCGGAGGCTCTACGGATGCTTTGATAGCATCAACTTGGATTGCTCGGATTTCAAAAAGGTCCCAGAAGTCAAAGGTACACTGTGTGCATGAGGAAAAGGGCCATCAGAAATCTCATCAACTAAGTAGTGTTATCAAAACGCACTAAATTATCTTAAATGCGCTTTTTCCATAGTATTATGTTCACATAATGTACATAAAAAATTCCGCCGTAGACGGTCCCAAGCCTGTTTGAGATAGGAGGAGGGAACCCCCTGTTTCCCAAACCCACAGCTTGCATGATTCCTCATCCAGAATCCCACGTTTAAATGGTAGTCAGCGTTCTTGGGATTGCACATTGGGTTTACTGGATCCCCAATGATGGGATATTAAATGCCGAGAAATGCTAATAACTGTAAATAAATCTACAGCTCTGCTACTAAATCCTAGGTGGGAGGATGAAGACGTGTCTTCCGCACCTGATAACGTAATTAAAGTAATAACCCACAGCTTGCATGATTCCTCATCCTGAATCCCACGTTTAAATGGTAGTCAGCGTTCTTGGGATTGCACATTGGGTTTACTGGATCCCCAATGATGGGATATTAAATGCCGAGAAATGCTAATAACTGTAAATAAATCTACAGCTCTGCTACTAAATCCTAGGTGGGAGGATGAAGACGTGTCTTCCGCACCTGATAACGTAATTAAAGTAATAACCATGCCATCAGAATGGAGGTTGGGCAACAGGCTAACTCTCTGTATGTCGACAACATTCACCGTGATCCTCGACAACTAGCTGGCTCCCATCTTATCAGACGCATCGCTGAAAACAAGCAATGAGCTCTGGATGGAAGTGAAAGCGGCTATTAAGACCGCGGCGCAACGCACGATCGGGCATCAAGCCTAGCGCAAGAGAAATAATTGGTTCAATGACGAGTGCCAGAATGCGTTAGAGAAAAGGAATAAGGCGTACAAAGGATACGTAAATGGAAAACCAGGAGAAGAGAACATAATGAAAATCTCAGAAGAGTAGCGAATACGATAAGTAGGATTAAGAAAACAAAATACTATGATGACCAGTTCTGATGTATAGATATAACTTTAGCGAGCAACAACTCAAGACAAGCATTCAAAGTAGTGAAAAACCTGAAACATGTTTATCAGCCCAAAACCATGCTCTATCTGATGACATCAGCAATGTGGGCATCATATTTCAGAAACCACCTAGATCTTCCACGCAAAAATTCAGAGCCTATAGATGCTTCCAAAGAACTTCCTTTGGCCCGACCAAATTTGGATGAAGTGTGTTCCATCAGCAAAGCCCAAAAGAATAATAAAGCACCTGGCATCGATGAGGTTCTAGTACAGCTCATCAAATATGGTGGCAGTAGTGTTCATAAAGCTTATTACCGATTCCCTAGCTGCCCCACTGCTATATTTGGGCTTCTTCGACGGAGGCTCCACCGACCCAAACTAACTCACCCGAAGACGGGCGTGGGCGCCACTCGTTCGATTCTTCAAACCTTTCAAGGGGTCGCCCGAACGAGCAGACGACCGTCCGGAGCGAAATTCCAAATAGGATAGTTTTGTGGCTCATCGTATTTTCCCACAACAGGGTAACCGAAGTTACCCAGAACGCCACTAAGTTTCACTGCACCTACAAGCACTACCATTTGAATTAAACTCTCCAGGTCTTCCTGCCTGGTCAACGTCCCGGGAAAAGAATTCCCGAGCCATACTTTTTACAGTTTAAAAAGAAAGTTTATTTGTCGAATTGTAGCGAGAAAAGGAAAATGAACAATTATGTCATTCGACTTAATTCGTTACTTTATTAAAAATAATAATTCGACCAATATGTGATAAAATGAAAGCCACTTACATTTATTCCATATTCTAGTAAGGGGCTCCTTTCTTCTATTTGCGTGATTTTTGCCACAATTGTCTCATCTTAGTTTAATGTTCCGATATCCAAGATTTGCTTCCATTTCATTTTTCCGGAATCCAGTGTGCAGCTCCAATTACATGTCAGAAAAACGGTCGCTGAGCAATGTTAGATTATATTTTGTTCGATTCTATCTCGTTCGATTATAACTTGTTCGATTATATCTCGTTCGATGATATCTCCCCGGTTGCTCGAAAAGAAACTCCAAAAAAGAACAAAAGAAAGAGCACGCCAATCTTCCCGAGCTTTAATAACCTCCTGGTTAATGTTTTTTCCTCCCATCCACCGGGAAAATCTTGTTTTGGAGTGCTTTTTTTCCGTTGGTTCGAGTAATTCCCCGCGTTTGATTTCACTCGCAACAATTTCCACTCGGTGGCGATCCTAGTGGAAACTAAGCGTATTACGTGATGAATGCGCTGAATGCATTTGACTAACAGTTCTAACTGTCAGCAATGTTTATTTACATCGTGACTCGAGATGAGGATGTCGCAGTAAGCCTCGTTTTTTCCTCTTTCCCTTGAGCCGGCGCTAAGATTTTTTAGTTGTTCTTGTCCCCGCCGGTAGTTTAGTCGCTGTGCCAACGCGTGGAGTGTCGTATGTGTATAGTTATCCATCAGTTTCCACTGTTTCGGCCATCAATTCGCTCCTCAGGAATGTCGCGGCTCCTTCATTTCGATTTCCGTGGTGAAATAAAGTGAGTTTAGTGCGAGTGAATGAATATTATGCTTCACCACAATGTCGATAGTCAGTTAGGAGAGGAGGTAAGAAATTCAACAATTGTATCCGTGTTTCTTTCGTGTAGTTTAGTAGATTCATCAGCTTCCTCTCGTTTGAGCTTGGCGTAATCGGCGGGCATTTGTTGTTGTGCCGAAATGAGTTTAGTTTGATATTTTTAGGCTCATTCATAGCCTCTGGTTTGGCCGGAAATTCTTATAAGGACTTCATTCTGGCTTCATGTTGTGAGTTCAACAAACGGCATTCGCCACGATTCAAATTCGGGTTTCCTCCTGGCATTGCATGTTATGTAGTTTGTGGCGCAATTCCGACTGCTTCGAGGGGTTATATGTTTTATGCCGCCACATATGTGTTGATTGGATGACGAAAGTTTCCGCTACCGTGTGAATTTGTGTTTCGTTTCGAGCTCACTTTGGTTCTTGATGCTTTCGGTGCTTGTTACTGCTTGCGTTGTCCATACTGTGGCGTGTAAATCGGAAGCAACCTAGCTACTTGTATTTAGTTACATAAGTTACAAAGCAAAAATCATTATGGGCCTTCTTTCCGTAACCTAACAAGTAGTCATTTTATCAATGAAAATTTAAATTACTTACTGTTAGTTATATCATTAAGTTATCAAAAAAAAAAAAACAATAAAATGCGGTTCGGTATTGCGTAGGTTTAACTCTTACGAAATTGCGTATGTTAGTGTTCGGGGTGAGCAACACTATGGAATCTCAATCTTCACCCGTAGCAACATATCACATCAAACCTCACCTCCGCACAACTTAAGCGTTGCTATTTGCCTCACCTCTTGCGACCGGTTGCAGATTCAGTAATCTATATCTTGAAAACTATTCTAGCATTACACTCCACTCAGGATTCCTTAGTGCGTTAGTTGGAACTACTGTCGAAGGTTGCTTAACACGGCTCGATAATTATATGTTACTGTTTATAATTTATGGTTGTCCAATTTCAATGACTGGTTTTCTGGGCTAACCTCTTGCATCATGGGCCGGGATAAATGGTGGGTTCTACACCAGTTTTAAGTTATGTCTTTCAGCGATCCGAACGACAAAGATGAAACTTCTTCTTCATGTAGGTGTCGTCCGTACTGTACCCAACTTTGCGAACATTTGCTGGGTACGTTTCTTTACTTTTCGCTGCAACTATTACGAGGTGTAACAATGAAATTCCCTTCCTGCGACCTTGCAATTCCTTTCTCTTTCCCCGGCATCCTTCTCCTCTCCATTGATTTATCTACCATTGCTCTAGCTTGTTTAATTCACCTGCTGTGTCATTTTAGTAGATGTGTGTTGGTGGTGCTCGTCACAAAAATGGAGAAACGAAATCAAGAGTCGTGATAAAATTTTGCGCCAGATTGGGCGAAACAGCTCCGGAAACGTACGCTAAAATTCTGAAAGTGCATAGTGATAGTGTTCTTAGTCGTGCCCAGGTATTTCGATGGCATAAAGAGTTTAAAGAGGGGCATGAAAGCATGGAAGACGAGGCGTGGAGCGGAAGACCAGTCGAGGTGCGGACTGACAAGAATGCGTAGCGTGTGCATGCCCTGATCCATAAAGATCGGCGTTTAACAGTTCGAATGTGGGCCTCGGAATCGGGTATGAACCGTGAAACATTCAAATAAATTTTAAGCGACGACGCGTTGTACCGCACCGCACTCAGCGTGTCCCAGTATTTGGCCTCTAAAGGGATCGCCACGTTATAACAGCCGCCTTATTCACCCTGTGACTTTTTTTGTACCCTAGAACAAAATCTGTGGTCAAAGGAACCCACTTTGAGTCGATCACGGACATCCAGGTGGCCGTGACGAGGGAACTCGCGGACATCTCATTCAAAGCGTTCCAGAAATGTTACAAAGAATGGAAAATGCGCTGGAATCGTTACACAGCTGTCCAAGGGAACTACTTGGAAGGGGATAGCAGAGCTGTAGAACAATTTTAAATATACTTTTTTCATTGAATCAGTCTCATTACTAAATTGTCCCACATCGTGTTGTCGCTGTTCCAACCAATTTAAGTTAAACTTGAACTACCATCATGAACAGTATAACCTGTCTTCATATGATACAGCCCAACACAAAGTTACGTTTTGGGATCGATACTCTTCAGCCACTTCAATTCAATTAAATTGCGCGGCTAGATTAATTCATGTTCGATAGTTTTTGAGCGTGTATGAAGGTTTGAGGTCAATTTATTTTTGCAGCATATTGTTCCTCGTGTTGTGGACTTATTGTTTGCCACTGCCGCGACTAGTTGTTGCTGCTGCAAATCCTGTTTTCATCCTAACTTATATGCTTTGAATGCAATTGGTGTTATATTGAGTCTATCTTATTCATAATTTTATAACGTTCAAAAAGTACCTTGGCTTAGGCTGATTCTACCCATTTTAATACAAATTTGTATACTCATTGCCGAGGCACGTGCTTAGGTATGGAAGGAACTTTTCCATGACACTTTTATTGCTGAGCGCTTATTTTGCTGCTGGTAGTCCCTAACTTTTCTAAAAATGCAGCGAAAATTTATTTAATACTGTCAGAATGGGTAATGAATAATACCAATCGAGTTCAACCAATTTAGCTTTTTTATTTAATTAATTTCTCTCCGTAAGCAACACACGTCTACTTGGTTTCGCTGGCGTGCTTGACTGGCTACATTTCACGACTGGCATCCGTTGTTACCAGTTGTCCAGTTTCTCCAGTGTTGACAGCTCGGCCATCCTGTAGTGACTCGTCCCGAGACACATCTTCAACCAAGGCGGGATCAGAACTAACTTCTGATTCGTCATCCGTTGATTCATCGTCGCTGTTCACTTTTGGTTCCAAGGGACACCAGGGTTTCAACCGCTCTGCATGGAATACAGATTGGAACGCTCGTTGATTCCGTTGGCAATCTTCGCAATCTACAATGATGTATCGGTCGCAATCCAATACCCGATTAATCACATACGGTCCCTTGTAGCGTAGCTGTAATTTTTGAGATTCTCCGACCACAGAAGGCACGCTATTGGCCACAACCAGATTGTTAACCGCTAACTGTTTTGGTTGCTTGTGTTGTTTGTCGAAACGTTCTTTCCATTTTTGCTTTTCGATGTTAATTTGATTCGCGATTTCATCATAGCAAATTTCCGTGAATTTAGTCCCATCTAACTCGTGCAGCGCTTCGAGCAGCTTATTTGGAAGAATTCCACGTAGCTGGTATTGGAATACAATCGCATTCAGCGTCTGACCGGTAGTCAAGTTTCCTTGGGAATTTAAAACAAGCTGAAGGCATTTAAGATTTCGGTCCTATTTATGTTCGTTATCTGTTGAAGTTCGCAAATATAGAAGAACAGATTGACGCGCTCTCTTTATTTGGCCGTTTGCTCTGGGGGTCCTAACGGCATTTAAAACATGGCTCATATCGTAATCAGCATAATAACTTTCAAACTTTTTGGAAGTGAAGCTTAAAATCCTCTCAACAACTGTTAAAATCCTCTCAACAACTGTCAAAATCCTCTCAACAACTTTAGTGGTGTTTTCGGTAGGTGCACAACTTAAGGTATCCTGCGGCTGTCCCGGTGAATTAGTTTAAAATCATACTCGGACATCTTTAGCCACAATTGTGCTATCCTTGGAGATAGGGGCTTCTTTATTCGTACCATGGTAATTGCAGAGCGGTCTGTTACAATCGCGAGAGGATTCCCTAACACATAGATTCGGAACCTTTCCAACGATTCTACGATAGCGAGTACTTCTAGCTTATACGAATGGTAATTTTTCGCTGCCTCGCTACAACAACGGCTATGGTAGCAAACTGGTTTTATCTCACCCGAAGATTCTTCCGGGAATAACATCCTGGCCAGCCCTTTGGAACTCGCATCTGTATGGATCGTATGGCGTTTCGTCTGATCGTACAAGCACAGAATAGGCTTGTTGGATCTTCTTGATCAGCATCCCATAGGAAAGTTGCATTTTTCTTCAGTAAGTGGGTGATTGGTCGTGCTATTTCGGCAAATTTTTCAATATGCTTGCGAAAAAATCCGGTTAACCCTAATAATCTTCGAACGTCGTTAATATTTTCGGGTGTTGGGAAATCTTTTATCGCGGCTACTTTTATCTCCCCAGGTGCTATACTGCTGGCGTTCACTCGGTGGCCCAGAAAGTTAATCTTACTTTCCAAAAATCTGCATTTTGAGCGGCGGAGAGTAGTTCCGACTGCTCGAATCACTTCGAGTACCTTTCGCAGCTTTTCCATGCCTTTGGCAAAATTTTTGCTATTGATCATTTTTTTTGTGGTAGGGAGGTGAAGGCATTTACGCCCGCCGATTCTGGCAGTGTGGGACTCCCATGGAGGATACCCTTGGACTACCCACTAAACACCTCCCCTGTCAATCTGAGAACCTAGCCTGGAACCGTTTGACACATTACTTCGGGCCAGGTCTCGTTTTGTTACGCTGTGGGGCGCCTTCAAGCTGGGGAGTCCCTTTCCTAGCGGGAGGGGAGAGGGGAAGAAGAAATGCCAGAAGAGCGATACCCCAGCCCCAGCGCCTCCGGCTGCTGTGAATCCCTTTTATACTTTAGGACTGCCCGAGCATAATGTGCCACCTGGTCCAATTTGTCAACCGATTCGAGCATCACCGCAACTATATTATCCGAGATGAGCTCTCCCGTCTCCCTGTAGAGTTCCCTTCGCAGCCTGACCCATTTTGTACACGCAAAAAATGTGTGACAGGCATTGTCCTCCTCTCCTGGGCAAAACCGACGATCGGGAGACCGTGACTTACCGATCTTGTGCAGGTAAGACTGAAAACACCCGTGCCCGCTCAAAAGCTGGGTCAGATAGAAGTCAGTCTCACCATGCCTTCGATTTAGCCACGGTCTCACATTCGGGATGAGGCGCGCAGTCCACCTTCCCTTCGTGCAATTCCCCCAAGTTTTGATCATTAAGTCGTCGAAAAATGTAATGAGTATCCCAGGGGGAACATACGCTCAATTTTTTTCATTACTTCCTGGAACACAGCTGGTTCGTTTACAACTCCGAGTGGAATTCTTAGAAAATCAAAATCCCCATCATGCGTAATAAAGGCAGTATATTTTCGTGACTCTGGCTCGACTTCGATTTGGTAGTATCCGGATAGCAGGTCCAGAGTTGTGAACAACTCAGCAACTGCAAGTTGTGCTAGCAGCTCATCCACTACAGGCATCAAGTTCTCGATAGTCCACACATAGTTTATCTTTTAAATCAGATTTTTTTTATAAGTACAACCGGAGAAGCATACGACGATTCACTCGGCTGAATGGTGTTTGTTTCCAATAATTCGTCTGTAATTTTTGTCACCTCAGGTCTTTTTGCAAAAGCAATGCGATGAGGTCTGTCGTAAATGGGTTTGTCTGATATTAACCTGACTTTCAGCTGTCCTAGTTTACACTTCCCAATCTCCGATAGATTCTCGGCGAAACAATCTTTGAACTCGCATAATAGTTCATCTAACTTGCGATACTCGTCTTCCTTCAAGTTCTTTTTGTCTTCGATTTTACAAATTCCATCTCCAATGATTAGGTTTAAACGTTGGCTTTTCAGGAAATCGGCTCCCACTAGAGCAGCACAAAGCAACATTCCTTCTTCCACGATATAGAATGTGTGAAGAAAATCCCTATTATCAAACTGCATCTCTGTTTTGATTTTTCCCGTAGAGCGATATTTTCCTCCACCGAAGCCAGAAAATTCGACTTATTTCGGATTGACTGGTCCAATGGCATTAGCAACAAATCGAACTGATAATGAACGTGTGCTTCCTTAGTCTAGTATTGCGAATATACATTTTCCCTTGACAGTTATTTTTTTCAGCAGCAATAGCGGTCCGGAAACAATTGATAAATTTTCCTCCTCCTGTATTTGCAATACGACATCTGACTGCTGTGGTGTAGGTCCTTCGATTGTTGAGCTCTGTCGAGGCATTTGCTCGTTCTATGTCCTATACGACGGCAATGATCGCAACGCGGACATCATTGTGGATGCAGACATCGCACTGCCAAATGACCTCGTTGACGGCAACTGAAAGATGTCGGTCCAGTTTCGCGCATTTTGACTGGCCTAGTATTCGACACTCGTCCCAACTGGTTGCGTAGCGGCACAAATTCGCTACGTGATGCACGCATCTGATGCGGATCTATAGCCGGCACAACATTCTCCTCGAAGCGGCTAATCGCCATGTGAAATTCTAGTAGTTCTGCGGATTCACTTCCCGCAAGAGCATTTTGCAGTGCTGGATAACTGAGTCCTCGTTGGATACACTTTATGATTACTGCGTCTGATTTTTCTCCCCGTCGCCCAAGTGCTGTCATTTTATAAAAGTATTCATCCAAACTTTCCATATTTGCATGAATCGTTCTCATCAACTTTAAATGCACATCGGGTTCGTTAATTCGAGTAGGAAAGTCGATCACTAGTCTGTTCGCAAACTCTTTGAAACTTTTAAATACTTGCATTTGTCCGTCGTTTCATATTTTTGCATATCCGCACAGTTTTAATTGTGCTGCAAACAATACCAATTTATCGTCCCAAGTGTACACCTCCTTCAACTCACATATGCGTTTAATAAACTGTTCTGCCGTCCAGTCTCGCTTGTTCAGGTCGAAACTTGGCAACATCTCCGCAATGTCACGGACGGAGAAAAACGTTCTCGTTTGTCGATATGTTAATTCTAGGGGTGCCTGCTCCCTTTTCAGTAAAGTGCGTTCACGTTGTTGAAGATTTAATCGCCGTGGCGCCTCATGCTCATACATCACCTCCTCGGCTTCTCGGGGTGCGCCTGTTTCCTCCATTACGATGATTTCATCGTTATGACCACTCACGTTGCCACTGAAATCTCGCACAATTTGAGCTTCAGTCATCTGCCTTGGAGTGTTGCTTGCTTCTGGGAAATCTGATTGCACTAACCTTTTGATTAATTCAGGTTTATTTCCCGACGTCGTCAGCCCACGCTCGCGGCACAAGTCTTGTATCAATTTTTTCGTTTTAATCGCACACATGACTGGTCCCACTTCTGAACGGTCAGAATGGGTAATGAATAAAACCAATCGAGTTCAACCAATTTAGCTTTTTTATTTAATTAATTTCTCTCCCTAAGCAACATACGTCTACTCGGCTTCACTGGCGTGCTCGACTGACTGCATTTCACGACTGGCATCCATTGTTGCTTCTGCATCGGGATTCAAGTGCTCATGGTGGGAAGTTTTCGGGGTGAATAAATTATGCAGTAATAATCTAAATGATTTCCAAGAGCTGATGGTCACTTTGAAGTGAAATGTTTTCTCAATGGAATTCAGCAAAAAGGAAAATAACAGCTTTTATTTGCTGTGCTGTATCCTGCTTGGAGCTTCATTGATGACGATCATGAGCTGAGCTTAAAAATATAGTTCCTTCAAATCTAAAGACAATTTGTTTTCGTAAGAATGCATTTTATCGACTTATCTATCTAATTTTTGGATTTGATGGTGGTGCTTTCACAGTACAGCTTTCACTTTTATATGTGATTCTCTTCTAATTGAAGACATTTATTTCATCAATATTCTATTAAAAATCATCATTTTGATCAAGAGAACTCAATCCTAATACCAAAAATTTTCAATTCAATTAACGGAAAACATATTGGAAAAGAGATAAATTAGCATTTCCCGAAGCAGGGACTATGATTAGCGAATATGTTTTTCCTTTCTCACCTGCAGATTAAGCCAAATAAATACTGTTATTATTATTTCTCGCTCTTCAGTAGCATATGCCATCCTTTATGCCAATTTCCCATTCAACATCGGTAGAGGATTGTCGGTTAAATTGTTCAGGTTGGATAGTCCTGCCAAAGCCTATGGTCACGGCTTAATTAATTCTCATGGAGATTTAGGTTTCGCCAAATATTGAGTATAATTACATGATTTATAGATCCGGCTTTATTGTTTGTTGTATACTGTGACCGAACATCCTGCTTTAATTAGTTATAATCAAATGTTCCTGTGAATTATCAACTTGAATAATTTATGCACTCGCATCGGAATAATATGCCCCGGTTGCCAATACAATAATTATAATAATATGGAGCATGCAAATATCCTGTAGGGTGTTGGGGTATCACTTTTCTCTATTTAATGGTTTGGAAGTCATTAGAGTAGTTAATTATCAGCAGGGGGTTATCGGTACAGCATATGCAAAAGGATACAGTTGCATTGTTGCCCAGATTCTCTAAGTACTTCCTGCAAATTTGCCATTGATCATTTGGTAATGTTTCAACTTTTAACGTACTCAATTGTCCTTTTGACAATTCATCCTAGGCTTCTTTCTAATTTTCCAATTATTTGACCTCCAGCCTGCAAATACCTTTATTTCGTACAGCACTCACAACACTCCTTCAAACCTTACCAAAATTGAATTGTGCGCAAGGTGAAACACTCAGTTCTTTATCCTTTGGATTTACGTACAGAAGCGAAACACTAATTTCCGCTGTTTTTGCATAATCCTTGAATGTTTTGTTCTTGTTGTGTGTACTTTTTACTTGTGTCTCCCAGTTGCCTCCCATGTTACATACATGGAGCAGGATAGGCTTAAGTGGATTACATACAGATGAATAGTCTTTGCATGTTAGCCGCCACGCCGTGCAGATGCGGAAGTAGACTTTATTACCGTTCGTAATGTTTTCCCAGCGGAAAGTCACTGAATAGGCGCATAGAGAGCAAGGTAAAATACTACACATATGATGGATTTGAATGGAATACTCGCGAGGTTTATAAAGCTTATTATATATACTTCAACTTTTATTGAAATGTTTTATTTTAACTGAGTAAATCTTATGTATATGAATCATAGTGGAAATCATCCAATTATAATTTTCCGAGAAATTTTGTTTTTAAGAGAAAATTCATCTTTTGTGATAAAATCCAACTTTTTGACTTTTAATTAATTTAATATATTTTTTTTTCTTTGATGAGGTTAATGTAATAATCGTGACATGATCTTGAGCTGGGATGAAACAACATGCAAAAAGCTTGGAGCAGTTAATATATCATTACAACTGGTCAGCCAATACAAACGGGTCATGCTTGCAGTCCAAGAAACGAATCGGACTGGCAATGGGATTCAAGACATACTTGTATGTTAGTACATATTATTTGAAAGAGGGAAGCTTTGTGAAATTCGCAAATTGTGGACAATTTTTAATGTGGATAGAACACTTAAGTCACGCTGGAGCAACTTCAAACGTATTAACGAGCTAATGCGTGTGATCCGAATTCGAGTGAAATTCATTAACATGCGGAACGACATACATCATGTGAATTAAGAATACAATCATATGCTTGACCTTTTTTAGCGGTTGGGAGGTGAATGCCATTTATACACTGAGTGTGCAGCTCTTATGTTTGCTAGCGACTGGATTATCCACTAAACACCTCCCCTGCCAATCTGAGAGCCTGGCTTGGAATTGTTTGACACATTGCTTTGGGCCAGGTCTCGTTTCGCTACGCCCACTTCCAGCTGAGAGATCCCTCTTTTAGTGGGAGACGAGAGATGCAGAGGAATTGCCAGGCAAGTCATTGCCTAGCCCCAATGTCTGCGGCTGCTGTGAGTCCCTTTTATATTTTAGGACTGCCTGAACATAATGCGTCACATGGTTCCATTTGTCAACTGATTCAATCATTACCGTGACAACTCTACCCGGGGTAAGCTCTTCTTTCTCTCTAGAGAGTTACCGTTGCAGCCTGTTTTATTTTTTGCACGCAAAAAATGGGTGGCAGGCATTGTCTTCCTCTCTTGGGCCCAATCGACAATCGGTGGACCGTGACTTACAAATCTTGTGCAGGTAAGACTAAAAGCACCCATGCTCACTCAAAAGATGGGTCGGACAGAAATCAGTCTCATCATACCTTCGATTTACCTCTGGTCTCTGATCCGGGATGAGGCACGCAGTTCATCTTTCCTTCATGCAATTCACCTAAGACCGCTGCGAAACATTGAATGAGCGCCGTTTCTTCTCGCAGACGACCGTCTCTCTTCCGTCCACACTTCAACATAAATAAATAGCAGGGCACTCTCGTGCAAAGAGGGCAACAGGTATCACGCTTGCAATAACTCTCATTGCCGAATAGCAGCATTGACCCTACGGTACTTATCGAAAGGTGTCTTCTTCCCCTACTGTGGCCATAAGTTGACTCAGAGCCAATATTCCCGATGCAGCCTTCTCAGCTGTTGCCCTAATTTGCACAGAGAAACTCATCTTCGAGTTGATGCCCCAGGTTCTTCACCGCTAGCTTCGATTCGATTAGTTTATATCCAATATTGATCATCCTTACTCTGGCTCTCTTTTTTGTGAAGATGACCACTTTGATTTTCTCAATTGCTTGACTAAAGCCACGAGCAATCATCCAGTCTCTCACTCAGCGCATTAGCGTACCTAGCCCAATTTGCCCTTGTTCAAAGATGCCACCAGTGACTAGATCTGCAACATCATCCACAGACCCAATCAAGCGTGACTCACCTGGCATCTCCAGTCTCAGTAGCTCGTTGTAAGACACGTTCAACTGGTCGGGACCAAGAATAGATCCCTGGTCAACACCCAATGTAACTTCCATCCGTCTTTGGCCCTGTATCGTGTCGTAAAGCAGCGTTCGGTCTTTCAAGTAGCCCATCAGAAGCCGCATTAGAAATTGTAGAGCTTGAAGAGAGTTTTGCAGCGTACCCGAAATATCCACCCACCTAGCGAAATTGAGGGCATTCCTAACATCAAGCGTCACCAATTAAGCGATTCGTCGCTTGATGTGACTGTGTACCTCTGCCTTTGGTTCACGGTAACCACCTGTGCAATCGCATCAAAAGTGGAGCGCACTAATGCCATTCAGCCGAGGATATGGGTCCCCAGCGACATGAATTGCGACAGTAAGTCTTCTCTTGATTAGTTTCTCTAGCACTTTCCAGCTGGGCTTAGCATGCGTAACCCAGAATTTTCCCTCTCCTTACTGATCAGCACTAGCCTCACCACCTTTCATCGTACCGGAAAAACCTCGTCCCCAAGGCAAGCGTTGAATGTGCGGAGCAGCAAATCAGGACAATTTTGATAGACAAGTTACAACACCTCAGTTGAAACACCACTCGGGCCTGGGGTCTTGCTTGATTTCAATGATGGGGCTGCCTCTTCCAGTTTTGGATTCGTGAAGAGTCGATAGTTGATTGTTGTCTCACCGCTAGCAGCATTAACACAGACGGGATGGGCGGGGAAAGCTGCCCGCACTATTTTGTCTATCTTTTCGAATTCATGTATGCAAGACGTCCATAGAGCACCAAGCTTCCACATAACTAGCTTGTAGCCGAGGCCCCATGAATTCTTGTTCACATTGTCCACTAAATCTTGCCAGCAGCGAGTGTTGGTGTTGTTGATCAGTTAACGAAAGCATTTCCAGGCCAAATTATATTCTGCTAGCCGGTTGCATGCCCCATCACGTTTCCGTACCCGTTTAACCTCACGCCAAAACCTGTGACACTCCCCTCGTTTTTCAGTAATTTCCGTCAACTACTAGTACACTGGAGGCTTGAGGTGCCGAGCTTTTTGATGGGGCATAGAATGGCTGCAAGCAGTCGTGATGATGCCCATATTTAAGTTTACCACGTTTTGAGCTACCAGTTCTTCTGTCTCCCTGTGAATTACCCTGCAGCGGAGCACATGTCGTGAGCACCTCGAAGTCCATCCATCCGAGGTTCCATCCAAAAGTAGAAGGTCAAGAGCACGGATCTCAAGCGGAATGTACTGATAATCAATGTTTGAGTAGTCCTTAAATGCTCTCCTTTTGTATATCCTCCATATTAAGGACTCTGAGGCAAATGTCACGTCTGGTATGATTCCTTCACAGCCAATTCGACAAGAGGTCTGCGTATTTCCGGTATTTGCCATGATAACCACCACCGTGGTCACTATTCCTAGGATAAGTTTTCCCGCGGATCTGTTTAAGGTATGCCCAATTTGATTGTTCAACGTTAAAGTCTCCCCCATCGAGTACTTTGCCGTCTGCATTCAAGAAAGTGCTCTCTAAGGCATTAAGCTTGGCTTAGATATTGAATCGTTCAGTGTAAGGTACACACAACAGATAGTGGTCTGAACACTGAACTCATACGAAACCATAACCCTCGACCCCAACTCTCCAGCTGAACATTACTTTTTCGAATCCAGATGGCGGAAGTGCCACTTTTGTCTGGATACCATGATATTTTATTGTGGTGTTGCTCACTCAATGGTAAAAAGTCGGCTGTCATGTCCCACGTGAATTTCCTCTTTACAGCACTACAGCCCCTCTCTGGCCCCTACTAGTTTTGCTTCGCTGCCGAGTTTCACGAAGAGTTATTTGGCACTTGTTAATGACGTTGACAAAATGTTGATGTCATCCGCATAGGCCACTATTTGGCATGACTTGTATAGTAGTGTACCTCATCTATCGATACCTCGTGTCCCTCGTCTATAGATATGACGTACTCCAGAGCCAAATTGAATAGCAATGGGGCCAGCCCATCTCCCTGCTTTAGTCCAATATTTCTGTCAAAGGCATCGGTGAGTTGGTTATTAATGCGGACTTGGGAGGCCTGAAACGCCAACGCAAAGCATTATTTGATACAGTACGTTTCGATCAACAAAAATTTAGCGTACGTCTATGTAGAACTTGCATCATTTTTCAAGTAAATGCTTGATAGTGAACAATTGGTCTATTTTCGATCTAAATACTCTAAAATAAGGTTATTTTAGATAATACTGTTGGCGTATGATCCGATTTTATTTTCTAAGTTCTTTGAAAATATTTTATACGCCATATAAAGCAGTGATATGCCTCTATAGTTTTCGCACTGTAGCTTGTCATTATTTTTGTGGATAGGGAATAGAATTGATTGGCCCCACTCGTTCGGAAAATGTTCTGGATGCCAAATGCGCTGGATGGTTTTATGAATAGCTTCATTAACACTGCTGCCACAATATTTGATGAGCTCCGGCCTGGTGCTTTATTTTTCTTTTTAGCTTTGATGGTGGAGCAAACTTCATCCAAAATTAGTGGGCCCAATGGAAGCTCTCCAGAGATATCTATAGGCTCCGATGCTCTAGAGCTGTGCGGAAGATTAAGGAGATTTTAGAAAAATGATACTCATGTTTCCTTACTCTTGGTTTCATCAGCGATGATTTTGCCGATGTCATCACGACAAAACGTGGTCTTAGGCTGATAACCGACTTTTCACTACTTTGTATGCTTGTCTTGTATTGATGGTCGACAGATTTACATTTATAATTTGCAATTGTTCGCAATAATATTTTCTTTTCTAAGTTCTAATTATCTTCTTCTTCTTCTTAGCACTACAGCCCCTCTCGGGCCTTGGCTTCCTGCAAACAGTGCCTCCAGCTGTCTCGGTCCGTTGACCGCGTCTTCCAATTCCAAAACCCGAGCAGCGATGAACTGTCTTCGTTCAGCGAGTCAGACCAGCGTTTTCTCGGTTTCCCAACTGGCCGCCTGCCTTCAGTTCTCCCAGTGAATACTATCTTGGGTATTCGTTGTTCGTCCATATGATTCATGTGTCCAGCCCAACGCAGCTTCCGCAGTCTTACAATCTTTGAGACCTCCAGCTCGTCAAAAATTTCATACAGTTCATGGTTGTATCGAATTCGCCATTGGTCTCCGTCAAGCTTCGCTTCAATTATTCGCCTCAGGACCCGTTGCTCAAAGGCGTTCAAGATATTTGCGGATGCTTGGGTTAGGGTCCATGTTTCACACGCATAGTATAACATAGGTCTAATCACAGATTTGTATACTTGGAGCTTTGTTTTCCTCTGTATGCAGCTGGTATTCAAGATCGTCAATAGTGCGTAAATTATTTTATTTGCGAGCTGTATTCTTCGGCGTATTTCGTCTCTTTCATTCGGGACACTTAATACCCCAAAAATATAGGTCAATGTTGCACCCTCGCTCCTGGTTGAATTTACATTAAAAGTAAGACAAACACTTGTAGTTGGATGCTGACCGTGGAGGAATCTTACGGAAACCTCTACCTCCCCAGGTATGTGGGCATGGTACTCCCCAAAAATGGTAGCCATCAAGAATATTTCTGTAGACCAGCATTCTCCCTATGGGTGACATACTTTTCATACAAATGCATCTAGAAACAAGTTAAGGTATCACTTGATGGCATCAAATTCAGCCAAACCAACCCTGTGCTTACCTAACATAGATGGGCCTCTAGCATAATTGATGTTGGTGGTTTTTAAGCAGCTAACTTTGACTCAGACCATTATCTAGTCAATTCAATTTTCCTTTGTCAGAAGCATTCGATACAAAGGCTTGCCCTCTGCAAAAGTTTGCCATTGGAAGTCTACAAACGATGTTGGTTGCGAAGGAGTTCTGTATGGCTCATGATTCGGGGACTGCCCATATCTTGTCGCTCGCTGCAGGGCTCTCCTCCAAGAAATTGGAAATTGCAATTGCGATGACGTTTGGCTGGTGGGTAAGTTCAGACCAGAGCATATATATTAACTAGTACTTGTAATAGAGGAGTGGTTAAAATTAAAAGAGAGGCAAATAAACGTGTAAAAGATGGATCAAAGTTTACCATGTGTTGGTTCAATTGCTAGCAAACTCCAATTTTTGTTTATCATACATATGCACTTTTAGTCAAATTCTCTCTACTCTATAAGTACCGTAAGAAATAAATTTTGTTCTAATTGCTGCTGCTATTTAGTAGGTCCGGACTGGTAGTCGTTAGTGTGAAGGATTTTTGACGGTCGCATCCCAGCTGACGCAGCGATTATATGATTGAGTAGGATGTGGCTGATTGACTGGGTTGTTTTCAATGCGATATCCTCTTGCGATCACTGTGGGAGTTTGCGAAAGGAATGGCATGACGATTTTCCTTGAAACTGTGGCCGGACACAGAGTCTTCGATGGAAAGGAATTGTCAAAGTTTGCAGATGGTAATGTCCACTGTGGTGACTGCTGGAACTGGGCTGTGACTGCCAGGATCCTGATTACCAAAAATGCTGCTTTGAGGCGTTCCGCAAAAACGTTTAACTGTTTGCCGTTCACGTCGATGGTGAAATTTATGTTTGAGATCCTGTTAATTATTTGATGTGAGCCTATGTATGGTCGTCCTTGTGAACAAATGTACTCCGGTTTTTTTGCTGGGCAAACGGTTTAGGCCTGATTTTTCGCATTTGTAGTTTGAAATTTTCACAGAACAAATGTGGATCACTTGGGCAGTTGTCTTCGACCAGAAATTCCCCCAGGAGTCTTAATGTTGTGTCTAATACTAGCTCCACACAGATAGCTGCAAAGTCATCCTTATAGCAATTTCTTAAATCCAAGAGTATGTTCGGAAGTAGACTAGGCCAGTTCCCGTCACCTTCGTGACACATGATGGCGGCTTTTAGTGTCCGATGCCACCTTTCCACTAGTCCATTCGAAGTAGGATGATTAGGTGACGTTCTTGCTTTACTGGTTCCTATAAAGTTAGTGAGTGACTTGAGGAAATCTGACCCAAATTGTGTACCCTGGTCCGTGACCAAAACTTCTGGTGCTCCGAAGGGAGACATCTACGTGGTGTAGAAGGCTTTAGCTACTGGGTCTGCTGTCTATTTTTCCAATGGTACTGCCTCTAGCCACCTTGAAAACCTGTTGACCATCGTTAAAACGTAACTAAATTCATCCACTTGCATTAGCGGTCCGACTATATCCGAGTGCACTATTTAAAAGCGTTTGTCTGGAACTGGAAATGGTTACAAAGCGTTGACTGTACGCTTACCGACTTTGGATCTTTGGCAAGGAAGGCAACAACGACACCAAAGATGCACGTCCTTTCTCATTCGAGGCCAAATCAATTTTCGGGGCAATCGCACGTAACGTTGTTCTTGCACTTGAGTGGGACAGCGGTGGAAGGTGTCGAAGATCCGTTTTCGAAGCACGATTGAAATGAAAGGTCTTGTGAGACTATTGACAGGTTGCAGTACATTTTTCTGCTTCGGGTGTTAATTGGTTGCAGTTGCAAGGACGTCGAGTTGTTTCGAATAAGAGCGTTAAGTTTGGGATCGTTCATCTGTTCTTTGACAAGCTCGTGTATCAATCAATAGCGGCAGTGATATGGCTTGTATGGGGACAGAGAATCTGCGGTAATGTTAGTATCGCCACGAATATGTACAAAGTTTGTGCGAAATTGTAAGATGTCATTCAATTGTCTTGACCAGTGGCGGTAAAAGACGTGCGCAACGTGGGCGATCGCCTATGGCCTCATTCTATAGGGGCCTTTTGTAACTCAATAAAAGTTTCAAAAGTGTTGATACCAGTAAAACCAGTGAATGATTTTACTCAAAGCTAAACAATAAAACCATTCAAATTGCTAGCATTTGGTGCTACGCATCAATAGTCCAGTCCATAGTATAGCATACTGAAATAGTAACCATGATAAGGCATTTATTACGGATGAAACCATCGGTGGTGATCATCTTGGAATACAGTATTCTTTCGGAACCACCCTCTCACATCACAAATGCACTCCTATCTTCGGTGTGATATCTACAATTCTAGTGTAACTTATAATTAAATTGCGCTTATTGGGTTGCTTGACTCTTTCGTAGAATGCCAACACACTTGTGTGAAGCTCGAAGGCGGTATCCAATGGCATTTACCAACATATGCATACCTCACTAAATAATTGGGCTGTGAAATTTGCATAATGGGCAAGCACATCAACTCAATAATCAACCTTAAAACGATATCAAGAATGAGTTTGCTTTACCTTGGGAATCCCTTTTTATCTTGACAAGATATGCAATTTTTATGCAAATCATCATGCGCAAAGTTTTAAAAGTATATGGGTTAAACAGGTGAATCCAGTTTTCTTAGAAGGGAAGAACGCAACGTCCAGAGGAAGAAAGCAAGGTGGTTGAGTCTTGAAAATTTTCTAACGACCTGGCCTCACGCACTGCGACAAATGAGTACCTATCTTATTTGCCTCAAAAAATTTCCTGAGTCTCAAGGAAATCATTTATCTATCGATAGCTCAAGGGGAAAGGTCTTACATAGGAGATTGGAAATGCGTTATTGGTTTCAATTTTAAACCGGTCAGGACGCACATCTCATGTATGTTACTCGTGTTCACTTGCCGAGGGTTGACAATGAAATGGACTCAGTGATACACATATATTGAGAAAATTTATATCGTATACAAAGTGTATGGGTGCAATGATGGACCATGTAGACCTCAGACAGGGTTCAGCTAATCTGAATATTGAAATACTTTGCAATTCTGTTTAGGATACGTCTGAACTGGCCCATTGGGTGCTATCCTAATATCTGCGTTCGAAATGGTTGTGGAGAAAATGAACGAGTGTGAACAGGTTAATTGAATATCGCTCATATGTGTGACGATGACTTCTTGTCGTAATATGCACAATAATGTAGCTTATAGGGATGAATACTTTTAGAAAAAAGCTTCAAAAAATCCCTTGACATCTGAATGCCGGTAGTGGACGTTGTCGCGTACGGACGTATTTTTCAATTGCTCCGCAAAATATTAGTAGTCTTCCTTAAATCATATCATTGCCGTGCTAATTGAAAATTTGTTGTTCGTGCATGAAATTCTGCATTTATAGTTCTAGACCGACTTAGTCATTTCACTGTAAATTATTAAGTGACAATCATATCAATAATTAATCAGCAATAATCGAATCTATAGCCAAAGTAGCAATTTGCTAATGATTGTGCAATTTTCGTGCGCGATAATTTTAATTCTTGACCCACTTATTAATTTCACTGTAAGTGACTAAGTGACTATATCAAGTGAAAGCAGAAATGTGTTTATGAATACACTTTTTTCAAGTTTTTCTTTCCACAATCATTTTCGATTAACATACAACTGACCTTACCCTAACAAAAATGAGTGTAAAATGCCGCCTCACAAATTGCATCGCGTTTGACAACACCTTTAAATATGTTATCTGCAAAGGTTTTTGTAACCGCCTGCATGGATGCACCACATGATTGGTTTCATCTTTACCTGGATGAACATTTTATATGTTCAGATTGTCAACTTGTTGAGCAGAAATTGAAAGCGATGTATGATATCATTACCGGCTACATCGAAAACCTCATTGAAGAGAAAAATCAGACAATCGCTCGACTACGATCTAAATCTCAAGCAAATGAGGATAGTTTTGTGGAGATGGCTAGCAGTTTCGATGAGCTAGCTATAAAACAATCAAAGAGCGATAGGAAAATATTCAAAGCCCTTGAGATGTTTCACAATCGACTAATCTCCTTGAAAGAGCAAATCTCCAGCATCCAACTATCATGTACAGAGCCTTTCCATCAAGAAGCATTCAGTGATATGCTTAACAATATTACACAATAACTAGCTGAGCGGGAAAATTGTTGCAGCTTTCGGAAATTCTCAAAAAATTGGAAAACATTGATGAAAAGTGTAATATTTTAGAAGAAGAAATAATGGAGCAGCGTAGCATTGAAAACCGTTTTTCCAGTTCAAAATAATGCCAGCCATCTGAAATCATGTGGTCTGAATGAAATGGCATCGGTACTTGCTTCAAATCAAACATCTGAAATCGTCAGCCACATCTATAAATTGGGCACCATTTGGTCAGAGGACGAATGGAAAAAAAGGCTTGAGCGGTTGGAGAAAGCCAATTTAACGAATCATCAGCACAACGATTTTGAACTATTTTTCATAAAGAAAACACCAAAGAATACTAACACTGCTATAGTTCGAAAATTTTCGGAAGTAAATCTATTACTGGAAGGCTGCAAAGTGGAGGCAACTTCACAGAGAAGTAAGAAAACGAAATCGTTCAAAGTATACATACCGCACAAATTTGCCTGGCTTTTCTCTAATCACACAACCAAAAACGTTAGCGTCTATTGGAGGACTAGTCTTCAGGAAATGGAAATCAAGGAAACCTGCTGTCAACAATAATCAACCAAGCAAATATAACAACAGCAAAAAATATTAACACTACTCACAACACCCAACCATTTAATACTAACAACATTGTTAACTTTCCAGATTCTTTAGATAACAGGCTGATGGGAGGCAGTACTATTTCTGATAATAATCAACCTAAAGAAAATATCGGCCCTTCAGAAACGAATAAAAACTCAATTTCTGAATTTAACTCTATAAAACCTCCTTCCAAATATCCGAACTTCATAAGAAGTGGGTTTCAGACTTCGTCCCCTAATTGTGTAATTGAATTATCTAGCACACTCAATAGCCCTTTGAACGAAAAACAATCCTTTTTAGATCCACTCGTACCTCCGATTGTAAAAGTGACAACAAACTCTAGCAAAGATTTTCAGAGCAGGTATGTTCTATCAAGACTGGGTGAGCACAGATTATATGAGTTGGTTCGACTCTACCTAGCTTACATGCATAAAGCACCAGATACAACATGTATCGACGGTAAAACGAAGACCAATATAAAAGTAGAGATCCAGACTGAAGGCCTTCTGGTAGATGTTGATGCTCTACAAAACTATATCTTAGATACCATGATCAAGTTGGTGTTACATCAGAACAAGCACAAAAAGATCTTGAAACTTACGCTTCTCATGTAAGCTTAAATTATATATCCTCACTCCAAAGGTCACGCGAGCAACATCATAAATTTTTTCATCCACAATAAGAGCTCTACCACAAAATGCCTCAAAATGTTCTACCATAACTGTAGTGGCATGAGAGGCAAACTCAACAAACTTTTCTTGACGCTAAATCATGCCCTTTCAACATCCTTGCGTTCACAGAAACCTGGTTGAATTACCCCCATCGTAACGAAGAGATTCTCGACAGTTGTTGGTCTATTTGTAGAGACAATCGAGACTATCTAAGCACTGGCCTAACCCGTGGAGATGGTGTCCTAATTTCCATACTTAACGCTTACTCGAGTGATATCGTCAATACCGCAACTTTCAAAACGTTCCAACATGTAATAGCGAAAATCAAAATAAATAAATTTTATTTGTACGTTGGTGTATTCTATATTCCCCCAGAGTCCAGTGAGACAATCTATACTGAGGCTTGTGGAGTTGTCTCTTCACTTGCTGAACTCTCGAAAGAAGAGGATAAAATTAGTATCTGTGGAGATTTTAACAGGCCCAATTTAAAGTTTGAAGTTGACGAACTTGACAATAGTCTCATTCCATTGAATCTTCGAGACGATATTGATTTCAACCCACTTTCTACATTGTACGGCAGTGATTTACAGCAAGTAGCTCCAACACCCAATTCCTCTGGCAATTGGTTATATCCAATTTTCACGAATGCTTATGAAGAGGTGGTGGTTAATCCAACTAATGATGTGGAAAATCTTTTCAAAGATACCCTTCACCATTCCGCACTTTCAGTTGATTATTCCATCTCTGATGACACAAACAGCCTTCCGTACAATAACTCGATTGTATTTGATTTCCGTAATGCTAACTACGATAGCATTAAGGGTTATATTTCTAATGTAGACTGGACTAAGAGGCTTTCGATGCTAGATGTAGATGATGCAGTGAACTCTTTCTACCAGACCATATTTGACGCCGTTGGAAGTCATACACCTAAAATCAAAAAGAGGAATAAACTGTCTGAGCCATGGTTGGACAGTAGTCTTCGAAATTTCAGAAACAGAAGGAAAAGTTCTACAAAACTAGACAAAAAGAACCCAATGTCAGTGATGAAATTAAAGATGAATATAATGAACTGGCAAGTGAATTTAGATTGAAGTCACGCGGGGCCTATGCAATGTAGGGAAAGGGGGGGCATGATGGGGTATCTAAGGAAAATACCAAAAATACAGTATAATCATTACGTTTATTATTCTAATTTATTTATCACACAATGTCAAATTTATCTAACTACAATTTGGCATAGTCTTTGGGAGATGAACTTATAGCATTTAAAAAAAATAAATGATTTAATGGGAACTTGCGAAAAACCATCTTGCCCCTTACCATGGGGTAAAATGGGGTAGTGAAAATGGGGCAAAATGGGGTAAGCTAATTATTATCACAATAAATACAAATATGAATTTCTTCGGTGTTATCATCATCCACACCAGCACAAGCATTGTGAGCCCAACGTCCACAAAGCTGGCAGCCTACCCAACCTTCGGATGATTTCAGAAAAGTATGATTTTCATCCTTACAATAGAGACAAATTGCATCTTCATCGTCATTATTTTTCGTTTCGGCTGCAACTGTAGTCTTTTGTTTCTTCTTAGCGTTTTTTTTTTTGAGCCGGGGATCATTAGGATTGGATACTTTCTTCAGTTTTTTTAAATTCTCCAGCTCATTTTTATAAGGAGTTGAAGTAATGACGGCTGTTTTTCCTCTCCGGTATTGCTTCCTCTTTTCAGTCCGTTGGACCGAAGGAATCGGCAAAATATCACCAGGGGATACATTTTCAAAGCTAGATGTAAGATCGCGGCACACTGCACGGATCGGAGATTTAGAAGCAAAAGAACATCCAGGTTCAGGTTCGGGAGCAGATGTTTTACTCGTCTTAGGTGTGACTTGCTCGTTACGATCGGTGATAAAATCTATTCTTACTGGAGTGCATGATTCTGTTGTAACTTCAGGTCTTGTTGTAACTGCTCCAGGATGGGATGTTGTGGCCGTTGAAGATACAGTCGTGGCTACTGTGGTTGAAGGCACAGATGGAACTACCTCATACTGAGGCCCTTCGGCTTCTGAAACTCTCTGTTGCTCTACACTAGACGAGTTTTCAATATTTTGTATATCAGTAGTTGCAGTAGATATGAAATCGGCATCCGTAAAATTATTTTGATTATACGGCCATATGCCACACTTTCTGAATGCGTTAATTGCTGTAGACATTGTAGCTGCCTGAGTGTATGCATTTCCAAATATTTCACTTATCTGAAATACAGTTACCACACGCCCTGGGTGTGATATCAACCAGGCCGAAACAGCATGGTCATAATATGTACTTAGTGGCCTCATAAATGCAACATCTGCTGGCTACATTTTATGTGTGCAGTGAGGTGGAAAGCAAAGAATTATAACTCCATTTTTACGTGCCAGATCAATTACTTCCAAATTTTGAGTGTGACTTACATGCCCATCCAGAAGCAGCAACACATGGTTAGTACGAGTAGCTCCAGAGAATCTGATGAACTTTTTGAACCAAGTCAAAAATATTTCAGTAGTTATCCAGCCTCGAGCATTGCAAACACCTTCAGTACCTGGTGGGGCGTGATCTAACAATTCTGGTTTCATTCGTTGTCTCGGGAAAATCATCAGTGGAGGCATGTAGGTTCCAGCAGCGTTAAAACATATTTCTACTGTTATAGTCTGGCCACGTTCTGCAGATGATAACGAGCCTACTTGTTTTCGCCCTTTCAGGGCCAATATTTTGCTCTTGGCTTTAGATACAACAGAGATACCAGTTTCATCACAATTATATATTTTGTCAGGAGTTAACTATACTTGTCATAAATCTCTCCAAGCAACTGGTAGAATTTACTAACGGCCACTTTATTAAATCCCATTGCTCTAGCTGCTGATGTGGCTTCGGGCTTTCGAATGGATAAATCTGGATGACGCCTTAAGAAACCTTTGAGCCAATCAACCCCTGCCATCTGCTGGTCAGTATTAAAATTGTGCGCCTTACTACTTCTCACAGCCAGTTGATATGCTAGACGTCTCAGATCGAGAGTTGTAAGTCCAAAAAGACGTTCTTCCATATGTTTTAGATATGCCACCATTTCGTCTTCTTCTTTTGTTGTAAATATAGGTTGTTTGGGGCCCAAAGGTACACCAATCGTAACTTCACCACCTTCTTTCATTTTCTTAACATATCGCTCTAAAGTAGTCTGAGGCACTCCGTATTCAGAAGCGGCTTTTCTGTAGCCCATATCTTTACTTAATACTTTATCTATAGCTGTTTTCATAGAAATTTTTGACCACTCTCCTCTTTTAGTTTTTTTCTTGTATGTACGTACCATTGTTTTACCTGAAAAGTAAAACCACGTTAGTCACGTACCTATTTATCAACATAGGTAGGTATCTCAACGAAGACCTACTTCCCCGTGTTGCCCCTATACCCCATCTTACCCCATACCCAATGCCCCGTGTTGCCCCAAAGGCTGAATTAGTAAAAAAAATATTTCTCAAAAGAAAAATAATAACTGAACATTTATCCAACTATACCACAACAAAGTATACAACCCTAACAACCATATACGAGAAAAGTCATAAATTGGATAGTCATAATTACCTTACAGTAAAGACGTTTTTAACTGCGTAAAATTTGATCGAGAAGACACTCAACGTGATGTTCGTTTCTCAACGAAAAACGCGTGCACTCCCACTCACTGTCTGTCGAACTGATGGTTGATCGAGTATGGCTTCCTATCGGCTTATTGCTTTCTATTCGCAAGAGTCTAGTTTCTTGTATGTGTGCGTGACCCCGTCATACCTCGTGTCCCCGTCATGCCCCCCCCTTCCCCTATGTTAATTTTATTGGCAAAAATATAATCCAAAACCTAAAGAAGTTCTTAGATTTTGTAAATATTAAGCTCAAAGCTCATGGTTATTCTAAATAAATGACCTATGAAGACAGCAGTTCCTCTGTCCCGGAAGAAATCTGTAAATTCTTCGTAAATCATTTTCAATCAGTGTATTCCGTACCAAACACCTCACCTCTTGTAGATAACACTAACGTCATTTTTGAAATTGACGATATCATTAATGCAATTAAAACACTTGATATGAACCATGGACCTGGCCCAGATTTACTTCCGTCTTATTTTCTATACCAGTGCAGTTAAGTATTAGTTTTAACTCTCCATATCATTCTTAATTAGTCACTGGGAAGCGGAAAATTTCTAATACACTGGAAATCTTCTCACCTGACTCCAAGTCATAAAAGCAAAAGCAAAGGGAGTGTTCAAAATTATAGAGGAATTGCCATTTTATCTTCCATCTCAAAATTTTTCGAGAAAATAGTATGCTCTAATATAGCGCCCGTAATATAGCAGCGTCTCAATGACTAGCAGCATGGCTTCAGGAAAAACCGATCGACAACAACCAATGTAACAATCATGGTCTCATACATACTTTGCAAAATGAAAAAAGGGCACCAGGTTGACGCAATTTATACTGATTTTGGTAAAGCCTTTGATCGCGTCAATCATACGATTCTGTCTGAAAAATTGTGCAATTTCGGAATCACTGGCCCATTGCTTCGCTGGCTAAACACTTGCTATACTTCAAAAACTGGACTCAAACCGTTAAATTTCAAGGATATATGTCCAAAGAAATTCAAGTCTATTCCGGTATACCTCAAGGCAGTCATCTCGGACCTCTTCTTTTCAACATACAGGGTCTGAATAATAAGTAACCGGACTGACCTCAGGAAATTTTTTATTGACAAAATATGTACAATTTTTCTTTAGAAATCTTCAAAGTAGTTCCAATTGGAGTCGATAACATGCTGATACCGGATTTTCCAATCCCCGAACGCTCCCTGGAAGTCGGCAACCTCAATGCTGTCTAGAGCCCTCGTCGTAGCACGTTGAACGTTTTCCAGAGTCCCGAAACGCGTCCCCTTAAGGTGTCTCTTGATCTTGGGGAACAGAAAGAAGTCCACTGGTGCCATATCCGGGCTGTAAGAAGGCTGTGGCAACGTTGCCCTCGACTGTTTGGCCAACTGCTCGGTGACGAGCAGCCAGGTGGGCGACGGAGCATTGTCGTGATGAAGGATCCACGAATCGGCAATCTCCGGACAGACTCGGCGAACGCGGGCGGTTCGTCGACGGAGCACCTCTCTGTAGTACTGGCCGTTTACAGTTTGGCCGGGTGGCACAAACTCTTTGTGAACAATCCCTTTCACGTCAAAGAAAGCAATGAGCATCGACTTCACCTTCGATTTGCTCATGCGCGCTTTTTTCGGTCGTGGTGACGCCGGTGTGTGCTACTCCGAACTCTGCCGCTTTGTCTTAGGATCGTATTCGAAAGCCCACGTCTCGTCTCCTGTAATAACGTGGTTAAAAAAACTCGGTTTCGGTTGCTCGATCGTACGCTCCATTTTCACTCCGACGACGTAACTGAACACGCACTCCGCTCTCGCTCGATGCTTTCTCTCCAAGCGCTTGGAGGCAACTGCTGCAGCCCGGTTCCCTTTACCTAGACCCCCACCACCACTACAGCACCAGATACCGGTTAGCAGACGCTTTGACGGCGCGGGGCAGGCTCAGTCAGACCTTTCTGATGTGTTATCCAATATACTCTATTTATTTTATACGGATGATCTCAAATTATACTATGAGATAACATCCCACAGTGGTTCGATATTCTTACAGAACAAGATAAATGCTCTCCTTGAATGGTCCAACACAAACCTCCTATACCTGAACCTCGAAAAATCTCAGGTGATTAGTTTCTCTTGCAGAATTTCAATTTTATTAGCTGATTATCACCTCGGTAATACTAGTATTTCCCGAACAGACAGCATAGTAGACCTCGGTGTCTTCTTGGATAAGAAACTTCGTTTTGATTTGCACTATGAAGAGGTTCTCTGCAAGGCTAATAAAATGTTAGGCTTCATCAAACGGCGTGCTAAAGAATTTCAGAATTTGTGCAAAGACATTATACATATCATTAGTCTGCCCTATTCTCGAATATGCATGTGTCATCTGACATCCTGTTTCTGATGTTCATACAGAAAGATTTGAGTCTGTTCAAAAACAGTTCCTGCTATTTGCTTTACGATCTCAATATGACCCACGTAACTTTCAGAGCTTGCCTTCATATGAATATCGGTTGTCCATTCTAAATTAATCTTCATTTGCCTCCCGTAGAATTATGTCATGCTCTTGCTTTGCATTTGATATCCTCCGTGGTACCATTTAAGTTTAATATCTGATTGACAGGATATCCTTGAACGAACCAGTAAGATTTACAAGACATTCACGTTTGCTGGTGGAAAGTCGACATATTACCATCTACGGTGAAAACGAACCGATTGATAGATACTGCCAAATATTAAACAAAACAACGAATTCAGAGATAAACAACGAAGTCGTGCGCTTTCAACTGTCTCCCTATTAACCATATTTTCTTGGTCCGTGGACGTATATCGTGGAGTTTTGTGGTGGCATGTGTGACTTGTTAGCCCCTTTTAGTGCTAGTGCTAAACAATAGTGTCTTGCTCGCATCCCACAGTGTTTTTTTTCCGGACTTATATCTTGGCTTTCTGTTTGCGAAATTCTTTTTTAGACATTTCATTATTGTTATCATCTCGACCTGCCATCTAGTTTTTGTTTTTAAGCGGCGAGATTCCCCTTTGCCGCTAGCAGTGCCAGCTACGGGGTAATAGCGTCATTTTCTACTTAACTTTCTACTTGACTTTCTAACCAGTGGTGCTCAACCTGGAAACTTTGTTTTGTTTCTCTTTATTTTTCTTGTCATCCATCATTTTAAAATAGATATCAAAATAAATAAAAACATTGAAAATAACTTTCGGTTATCGCGAACATTCAATAAAAAGTTACGAGCAAAGAATTTTATCATTCACGCCAACTAATTCGCCACACATCATGACCCTCTGCGTCGCACGTAATTGTGTTGATAAAGCCAACAAATCGGCTTTGGTATCCTGCTATGGATTTTGCGGTTTGTCGTTTCACGCGAAATGCGTTAGCCTACCAGGACCCATCGCTGACAATATCATGAAGGCAAACTCTGGAGTGTATTGGTACTGCGGATCATGCCGTAAGTACACCATTACCACTTACATTAGTAGATTACGTACGGCTTAACGCACCATTGCAACCATCTCATCGACGTTCAAAAATATGAAAGAAAAATTGGATGCTGCGCATATAGAAATTGCTTCGCTTTTGAAAACTGTTGATATAAACCACCCGCCCAAACAGCCTTCTCATACTGGTGGCACGTCTCTCTTGAAAGCAGCGGATGTAACAATGCCTTTAACTTTGAACAGTCCCCTCTTCGCTGGTCCCAAACAACTTTTTGCCAAGTACCACAGATAGGAATGATGGCCTCACGATTAGCATCCCCACATCTCCAGCAGCGGATGATACTACTAAAGAAAGAGGCATGGTCTCTCTCAGTCCATGTATTCAACAAATCCAAACTAGGAGCATTGCGAACAATCGGAATGCACGACTGAACGCCTCACCGAATGGATTAACATCGAACAGGACCTCTCCCATAGGCATTTATTCTGAACCGATAGAAACCACCTCTCGTTTGTGCGATCAGCATCCCCAGCGAACTGCAGATCCCCTACTTCCGCCAGCCCTGTCAAGTCACAGTATTGCCCAGGATGTTGCTGCTATACAAGCTGGAAATTCGCACATGCAGCTTAACGGAGTAGTGGCAAATGTTACTGAACGAGTCTTTACGCAGTCAATGCCGAATGGTATACAATCGGATCTCTCTTCTTGGGTGGTTTCTTCTCCACTTCAACCACTGGTTTCCCGTCTTGCGTTTGACATGCCTACTGATGAGCTGAAAAAATACATTGTATCTAAGCTGGGCTACACTCCGCAGCTATTAGATTGCATTAAACTAACGCGCGAAAATCACCGAGTAATTGCCTCGTTTAAAATTACAATCCCGGCGGAGTTGCAGCTTATGCTTAAACCAGAATTTCGGCCGCGAGGTATTTTTGTAAAACGTTTCGAACGTTCATCGCGTAAAAATTTTCGTACAGCCAGCAGATCACAACCAAGAATTTAAAACGAAAATGTAAAAGCAGCGCTATGAACGTCTACTATCAAAACGTCCGTGGTCTGAGGACCAAGCTGGAATCCATAAAACTTGCTTCTGTTCTTGCCAACGACGATGTAATATGCTTGACTGAAACCTGGCTAACCGACGAGATTACGGACAATGAAATCTTCTCTCACCATACTGTATTTAGGAAGGACTGAGATCGGATCACTACCGGTAAATCTGATGGAGGTGGTGTGCTCATTGCCGTAAATCCTCTATTGAATGGTATCTTCTGCACGGAATTATCCTTGTCACCGCCGGTCGAAGGCGTGGCAGTCCGCATTTACCTTCAAAATGTTCCACTTTTTATTGTAAGCATTTACGTTCCCTGCAACTCTCCCTTAACAACTTTTCAAATCCTTTTCAGCGAATTAAGTAACTTTATAAACAACGCCAAATCTTCCGCCCAGTTTCTCATCTGCGGAGACTTCAATATGCCCTCTGCCCACTGGGATATTGAGACCGGCACTCCATTATCTTGCAATGACTTCGCTATTGCCATTTCCGCATTTCTGTCTCTTTGCTCCCTCTCCCAATTAAATACTATAAAGAACACTTCCAACCGTATTTTGGATCTGATTTTTTCGAGTAATCCCCATACTGCAGACCCTGTCTTCCCCACCTCTTCCCCTTATGTTACCCCTGATCCCCACCATCCACCTTTAGAATTACGTCTATTAATAGAATTGCCACGTACAAAGAAACGAGCAAACTCAACTCGCTTTAATTTCTTCAAAGCTAGTTACGAAGGCTTAGCATCTGAACTTATGGCCGTGAACTGGCACGCAGTTCTGGACATACTGATCCAAATGGTGCTGTTAAGATGTTTTACTCAGTCCTCCATAATATAATTCCTTTACACACGCCAACCTCTCGTTCTTCAGGTAGTAAATGGTCACCCTGGTTTACTAAAGATGTTGCCCAGGCAGTGCGACTGAAAGACGCAGCCCGCAAACGCTACCAACGTTCACGATCCGACATTGACCTTTCGGTGTTCCGTCAACTTCGGGCGATTGCCAAAAAATTAATTTCGCGAGCAATGTTCGCTCACTTCAAGTCCATAGAAACTACCTTCCTAACTAACAATCCCAAATCCTTTTGGTCCTATGTCCACTCCTTAAAATCATCCCACAGCTCTGTTAGTTCTTTATCATTCCAGAACAATACTGTCAACAATGAGCAGGCCATGTGTGACTTGTTTGCTGACTTTTTTTCTTCAGTCTATATCTCATCCTCTCCCTCAATCGTTACCAACTCTGGAGCTTCCCTGAACAAGTTAAATGTTTTTTCTACGTGCCCTTCTGAAGTCGCTGCTGTAATCGCGTCGCTAAACGCTAGCAGCGCAGTTGGTCCGGACGGGATCCCGAACGTTTTCATTTAATCGCTCGCTTCTTCCTTGAGTGTCCCACTTGCCCTTATCTTTCATACGAGTCTAGCAACAGGGATTTTCCCAGACACCTGGAAGCGAGCCAACATTCTCCCTATCCATAAGGCAGGGGACCGCTCCTCTGCTCATAATTATCGACCCATTTCTTTGTTATCCTGCTTTGGCAAAATCCTAGAACGTATTGTGCATTTGAGGATTTATGATGCTTTACAGCTAAATTTCTCCGATAGGCAACATGGTTTCATAAAAGGGCGTTCCACTGTAATCAATTTACTTGAAATTACAGATACTATTGCCTTTGCACTTGACTCAGGTGGTCAAGTGGATGTGATTTACACAGATTTCGCTAAAGCATTTGATAGCGTAGAACACAACATTCTGATTGCAAAACTCCAACAATTTGGCATTAGTGGCCCCCTCCTGGCATGGCTGGACTCGTTTTTCAAAAATAGATCCTGTACAGTGATTTGGGGTGGACAAGCTTCATATTCTTTCAGTCCCACTTCTGGCGTTCCACAAGGTTCTATTCTAAGCCCTCTCCTCTTCAATCTATTCATTAATGATCTCCCGTCTATTTTTACTTCTAAATCCCTTTTATATGCGGACGACTTGAAAATCTTTAGAGTCATCAGCTCAAATCAAGATTTCCTGGATCTTCAAAATGACTTAGACCTCTTAAACTCATGGTGTCGAAATAATCGACTCACTCTTAACATCTCTAAATGTTATTGGATGTGCTTTTCCAGGAAAGCAAATCGCATTCCTTTCGCTTACTCAATCGACCACTCAGTGCTCGTTTGCGTCGATAGGTTTAAGGATTTAGGCGTAACGTTTGACCCCCATCTGAAGTTCGACATCCACATACTTCAAATGACAACTAACGCCTCTAGAGTTGCAGGCTTTGTTTTACGCTCCTCTCATAAATATTTCAGTATTCAAACCGAAATACGCCTGTTCTCTATGCTTGTGCGCCCGATTCTAGAATATGCATGTCAGGTGTGGTCACCGCACCTAATTTATCTCTCAGACGCAGTGGAATCTGTTCAGCGAAAATTCACACGCACGCTCCTCTTCAAGCATAAGGTTCCGTATCGTCCTTACAATGACCGCCTGAGTTTCCTGTTCATGCCTTCGCTTCAAGAGAGGAGGCTCTTCCTTGACCAATGCTTTCTCTTTAAACTTGCCAGTGGTTTACTTTCATCTAACCTAATCAACGCGATAAGCACACGCCCACTTACTCGAACCAGATCCTTTCAGTACTATATAGTACCGTACGCTAGAACAGAAACGCATCGTCAATCTCCATTAGTTCGAATGGTTAGAGATCATCATCGTCTCCAGCTTGGTCCTCCTTTAGACTCGATTGCGAGCTTCAAACTAAAGCTGCGGAGAATACTCTGCCATCTAGAAATTTAATTCTTTCTTGTCTTTTTATAATGTACGTATCACTTTTTCCTTGAAATGTGCTTAATTTTTATGGATTTTTCTTTTTAAAGTTCTGTTTTCTTATTAAGAAACTACCTTGTAATTGGAATTTCATTCTGTAAGATAGTTTTGTAAATAAAATAAAAAATAAAATAAAATAAAATTAAATAGCCTGAGCCATTGCTTTTTCCCAACCATATCCAGACTACAGTTTAAAACAAATCTATCAATGTTCCTCTCTTCCTAGTCCTATATTTTTAGCTTGCATTTTTGTGAGTGTAACCTATATTTTCAACTTGTATTTTTTAACTTTGAACTTGTATTTTTTTGTGATAATTAATAATTTTAATGTAATACCTTTGTTGCGAGCGAACACATACAACATACTCGGATATACTCCCGCGTCATCACTGAAGTAGTTGCGAGCCAGCAAACACTACCTATGTACTCGCACTTCGCCAATGAAAATTAGTCAAAGAAGCACATACGCAAGTAAATAAGCGAGTGATAAAGTAAACGAAAAATATTAACCCGCAATGATATTCACATCGTGAACGATCAGATCTGGGTGTGCTTCGAAGAGAGGTAAGCGGAAAGGAAAATCGAAAGTTCCGGCGTAAACACTCTTTCGCCCAATGTCCCCAGTTTCGCTATTTCACTTCAAGAGATCGTGGGAAAACCGAAAGCCTAAGCTAAAAGCACTCTATCGAAGCCAAAAGCTTAAGCGAAAAACACTCTTTCGCTCAATTTCCCCAGTTTCGCATATTAACCAGCCGAGCAAGCGAGACAAAGTGGGGAGGAAAAACTTTCATGGAACGAGAGTGCACCTATTCGGCTACTCAGCGAATTTTAAGAGAATTTAAGTTGAAAGCTCATGAAAGAACAGTATTTTAAGTTCTTTGGCAAAGCATGCCAGGCAGTCTGTGTTCAAGTCCAGTAAGGGAGTGTGCTGCTACCCAACTAGTATCTACAACGTTGAAGTATTCGCGATTTCAGACGAAGGTGTTGCATAGTGTTTAAAGAAATGATGAGGGGTGAGGCGTTGGCTTGTGCCGCGGTCTTCAATCGGCCTTTTGGCGTTTCACGCCGTGTGGCCACCCCGACCCATTAGCTCGTCAAGTTGTTTCCCTCTTCAGGCTGGCTGATTGTTAGGGGTTTTTAATAGATAAATAATTGAAAATGTAAGTAAACAATTCGATTGCAATGTAAATGTTTAAAAAAAAAAAAATTAAAAATACAATAAAAACCATTCCTTACAATTAACATTTGCCTTTGTTGTTCTAGTATAGATGGATAGAGTAGTAGGTAAGTGTTATGCAGAAAGATCTCTCCCTCCCTGGGAGCCTTGATGATGTATATGGGATACACATCAAGCTCCCAGTACATACCTGTATACATAGGGTATACTGGTTATGCAACACCTTATTTGCTAAATAAATAAATAGGATCGCATCGATTTCAAATCAATGTCCCCGTTTGCAAGTTGAAATAGTAATATATTCATGACCATGAATAAAATGGAGAAAAACCAATTCGGTACCGATTTTAACCAAATTCGTTTCGTCCTTTTTAGAGCATTTTGAATTCAGTGTTCCTCTTTTATTTTAAAAATTTGTTTTCTATAATTAGTTCATGTGGTGTCAACGTAAAATATGGACCAGGTTACCTTATGCCAATGCACTAACTCGATCGAGAAAACCATCAAGGAGCCATATAGCCTGAAACTCTTTAGAAGAGTAAGGTACCAGTCTGCACTGCAGAAGTATGAAAGGAAAGTCCCTAGAGATTCATCTTCTTCTAAATACAGTGCGAATTGAAGAAAACTGCATAAAATTGCTTTTATTCCTGCAGTGTTTTGTTGTAAATGAAATTTCAATTTTCCACTGAATTGACGAAGAAGACATCCCGAAAATGCACTTACGCAACGTACAATATCCAATTCACTGTTGAAAACCTACCAAGTCGTTACTCACAATTTCATTTAATTTGAACAAAAGATTCCATCTCTGCTCGCAAGTTCGAATTCTTGATTGCTTGCATTTCGACAAGTTTTCCAGCCATGTGTTACACGTTCATATAAGCAATTTAATTGCATACATGTTTCGCCCAAAGGACGAGAGCTGTTCATTCTATCAGGCTGCATGTATTGGGATCCTCTGCGAAGCGGCTCCTCGTGTAGTTGGTGCGCATTTTCCTTAATAAGCAGGTAATTGATGTACTTGTTCAATATCGGAATTTAAGCAATGTTATAGTCTAAGCGGATTCCTTTCTCTACTTCCGACTTCAACCAACAAAGAGCGACACAATGCAAAAGGATAAAGCACTCTCTATGTCAGTGAGTGACGCACGACGGTGAATGCGAGCACAGATATTTCGCCAAAAGGCATTTCATGTTCCTGTCGATCTGTCGATTTCAAATACGAATTTTGCGTTGAAATTCTATGAATTCTCTTTTGCAATAACGATGTTATGTAATATCTGCCTACATTGCGGGTGAAAACATCCTTAATTGATGTGTTGCACATTGTTTTTATTTATCCTATACGCCGCGAGCGGTATACAAATACAAGTACGTCCCCAATGTACATTTTTTGTTCGGACGAAAATAATGCTTCGATTTAATTCAATTTCGCAAGACATATTTGGAAAATTTTTTCGTCCTGTGCAACATACATACATGAAAGTTGTCTGCAAATCATCAAAGGGTTATCCTTTAGGGAAAATTGAATGTAAAAAGGCTTTAAATAGTAACCAAGGCCTGTAATATAGAATCTTAGTCTCCGGAATTCAGCACTCGCTAGAGGCTAGCATAATTCATTTCCCGGTTGCCAGATTTGGTTCGAGGCAAGTGTTATCCTTAGCAAATGTACTCACTGCATATAAAACAAATCAAAGATCAAGACACATGCCGCTATAAATCTATCGATTGTTTCCTTTGTTTTGTTTTTTTTTTATTTTCTGTGCCTCCCTTCTATACTCTAACGAACAAAAGACAACGAGAAATTCAAAATGCATGAAGCGCAAAACAAATGCTCCCTATGAGAGAGAAATTGTAACCCCAGAATTTTTCGGATTTAAACGAAATTTTTGTTTCTTGCCTGAATCTGAAGAATCTTTGCTCAGCAAGAATCTCGGCTATGCCTGCAATTTGTTAAAATGTCAATTCGCGCTCATTGCAGACCACATTTTTCTCTTTTTTATATTCAAGCCATTGACGGTTTAATTCCAACTCAACAATGTGATATATTCATTGCAGCTTTGAATATTTTCATCAGAATTGCTTGCAAGGTTCATGACGGAAGAGGAAAATTAAAATTGTTCACGGAGAAAGAAGGAAAGAAAATTCTGAAGAAGGAATTTAAACCAATGAAAATTTTAGTTGAGTATCACAGATATTTATAGTTTATATTAGTTTTACGTTGCATAGCTATCAAATGAATTGCAATTTCAAATATTTTCATTAATATTATTCTGATTAATTGCACATAAAATTTATGACTAATGTATCAGAGTTGCTCGTACTTCACAATTGCTATTAAACCTAGGCGATACGACACCGATATTAAGGCTATTATCGGAATCGTATACTTAGATTTTTTAATATCGTATGAATATCAATATCGGCAATTTTTTTTTGTAAATTTATCGTATCGGTATCGATTTTGAGTCGATATCGACACGATAACCGATAAAATGTCGATACTTCATAAGATAAAGGATTTATATATGAAATGGCAAAAACAAAACAGTTAAATCCCTTTTCAGGCTTTTGTTTAACAGTTTTTATATTAACCTACTAGTTTCACGACCTGTCTGTCAACCCGTTGGTCCGTCCATCCATCTGTATGTCCTTGCATCACAATAAGTTTTCTCAGAAACTATATAAGCCACAATCTTGTAATTTTGTTAACAGTTAAGAAGTGATAACCTGTCGAAAGTTCAGGTATAAAAAACATTTTATAAGGTTTTTAAGGGGAGGTCTCCCATCCACAGGGGTGATCCTTACAATTTGTAATGATTTTAAACACACGTCTTGAACGGTCGAGATTTCTCGAGGGAAATCTAAGCCGACCTCTCATCGGTCCTAGACGTGAAATCTTGGAATGTTACAATAGACTGTAGCCCGTCAGGTTGACAAGTCCGGACACTCTTAGTCTACTCTGAGGTGGCTGCTGGCTAGCTAGCTAGTTCGTTGCAAGTCTGACGTGAGCAGACTGAGTCCGAAGCACAAAAACTCAGCCACCGGTTCACATGCCCGATTTAAAACGCGTCAAACAACTTCCATCGATTTTACTTTAAATCCTATAATTCATGAAAGCAGCAGCAGCAGCTACAAAAAACACGCACTCCCGAATATAAACGACGCGGTGACTGAAATATGCTACTTGAATGCAAAACTGGAAAAATCTACTCTAGTAAAAACACGCAACACAAGCTATGGCACCACGTACCGACTGCACGCGGAACCGACCATTCGCGGATTAATGGAGCCCTCCCCCCTCGGTGGCCTACTCACCGTTTGTCAACATTCCTCTGCTGGAAAAAAGAAGGTTCGGCCGAAATGGGAAGACTGGTATAAAACTGGTCAAATGTTTCGTGGGAGCCTTGTTTGCGTTCCGTATTTGTTCGTGCAATTTTCGTTCATTGAGATCGTCATCAAAGTGGTTTCGAAAAGCTGCACAGAAGGAATTTTAATCAAGGTGCGCTACGGATTCTTTAAAACTCCTCCCAGTGTACTGGCTACTAGTGCCTGAATTCGAAACAGGAACCTGTCCACTGGTGTTACTGAATTAAAGCCGGTGAAGCTGAGCCACCAACTATCCATTATGTGCGGTGTTGAGTTTTAGTCTGCGTCGCGAAGATCACGGGGCGACTCACTTCATTCGTCGGCCCGCCGTACGAAACTGAGTCGTGCGTTGTTGGTATCAGTGGGGGTGCGATGCTGTACCATGGTCGATACTCTGGGGCTCTGGTATCCATTCCCGAGCTCCTTCGGGGGAGGTTCCAGTCCTCAACCAGTCTAGAGGTGGGCAAAGCCGCTCTTGGATTCGTTTTACAGTCCGATGGATGGCTGTTGGACAGCCCTTGCAATAAGGGAAAAATCATTTCATTGCCAGTGGTGTTTAAGGGTGCTGTAACTGGAACTTCTCCACCTACGGCTCCCTGGTTGTTCGACAGCAGTTGTGTCTGGTCATTAGTCAGGGGGTCCTTTGCCACTGGTCCACGCATAGGCGCTTGCGTTCCAAAAGGGTTGTCTAGAGCACTGTGATCGATCTGGCGTCTGCATAAAGAACAGAGATTGGATGTTTGCAGGAGCTGCTGGACACAAATACGATGGAACAGGTGTCCACATTCCAATCTCACACTGGTAACGCTCTCTACGACGTCCTTGTAGCACATCACACCGTTGGCTGGGTGTACAGTTTGGAGCAGGTCCAGCGTTTCTCGGGAGTCCGCTTAGTTGCCATTTTTGCCTTCGATAAAAAAAATAAAATTATATTAAAACAAGTTGGGTAAATAGACCTACACTCATGTCAGAAGGGTTTTGTACCCAATCCTGAGAAATGCAGACACCAGCAATGAATAAGTCAAGAAATATGTCAAAGAGATGTGCAGGTTCAAAGGAAGATCCATTGTTATTCTACTTTCAACGGTCGCCATTTTGTTGCAAAGCGGCGAAAGTCACTCAAATCATGAATTCTCAAAAATATTAATATTATTGACCGTATTGGAAAATTTCAAGAAGATCAAGTCAAAACTACGGTGACTGATTGGATGGAAAGTCCATAAAATACCAAAATCATGTGCTGTTGTTGTTGTAACTGGAGAAATTTCAAAAGGCTATAACTTCTGTGTATATCACTCGATTTTCATCAAACTTACCAAGTTTAAGAAACCTTAGTTAGACTACGTAAATATTGAATTTCGTTCAGTTTAAGGGTACCGATGCGATTTTATTGAGGAAAATGTGAAATTCGAATATCATACCATTATTAACAAAGTTGAGCGAATTTCGACTTCTAAGGTATTTGTTGTTGTTGTACTCATAAACACCTACCACGTTAATTTTTTTCAGATTTTTCGGATCACAGGTGTCCAATCGCGAGGGGGGGACACAAGTTTTTTCGTGTATTTCCCCTCCCTGCGCACCCCTCGAAGCAAAAAATTTCAAATTAAGACCTGTTTTGTAAAGTACTCATCAAGACCTTTCATTTGATACTCATATCGGCTACATTTGATGATTTTTTTTTTCGGGGGCCAGTCCCCTATATGGGGAGACCCCCCCTTAAATACCTTATAAAATTTTTCGTAATTGAAGTTTGAAGAGAGCACGACTTTACACCTGAATACAAAATTTGATGTTTCTAGCTTAAGTAGTTTGCGAGGAAAAGTGCTGTGACATACGGACGGACGGACGGACGGACGGACGGACGGACGGACGGACGGACGGACGGACGGACGGACGGACAGACGGACAGACGGACAGACTGGTCGCGAAACTAGTAGGGTTTTGTAAAATTATTTTACAAAACCCTAAAAACTGCTCCTAAATATAAAAAAACTTAGTTATTAAACTTAAGTGGACGACAGAGGCAAACTAACGTGATCCTAAAAAAAATTGGTTGTTGAATTCTTTCCTTTCCAGCAGCACCAACCCCTCCATTTTTTCAAAAGTCAATAGTCAACGAGCTTTGCTGTGTTTCTTTTCGCTGTGCCATAAAACCACCGAATTTCCAAGTATCTTTGATTAATTCACCGCTGAGGTTTTTTCGGTTAGTGACTTGGTGTGATCTTGTTCTCTATCACGTTAAGATATTGTGTCTTGGCCTACCGAGACAGTGTGGTGTATGCAATTTAAATTACTTTTCTCAATTCTAAACAAATTTTTCTTTGTTCACATTCGAAGCAAAAGCCTTCAGTGTCATGACAATTCGCGATCTGTCGTCAAATAGTGTTTTGCTAATTGTGAACTCATGAACTCTACTTGCTCCTAGTGTCTTGGTTAAACTTTTTGTCGTGGCTTAAACCAATTCAAGAATTTCAACCTGGATTCCCCCTTGTGGAGTGTGCGTGGATCAAAATTCGAAGTTTGTGTTTAAGTCAAGCAAGAACTTCTTATACAATTTGACTTTGCATATCTTTATGCGTTAGCTCATCACTTGAGCTAATTTATCAAAGACCAATCTCTACATATTTATTTAATTTATTGAACAATCGTTGTATGCTAGTGCGTGAGCTTGTGCTTGTGCTAATTTCTAACTTCTAACTTGCATAATGTCTACGTACATGGCTACTACTTGCTTGGGTAGACCGAACAAAGTCAAAATCGTGACATGTTTTGTTTTTTGTAGATTAACATTCCGCGCTAAATGCGTGAATTTAATTCACCCAGTGGTTGACAACATCATGAGAAGCGGTTCTTGGGTATACTGGTACTACACTTTGTGCCGCAAATATACCATTCCTTCATTTGTAGACCTGCTAATGCTACAGTGGAGTCCCTATTAACCTCCTCTTCTAAAATGCAGGTTAAACTTGAAGAGACTAAAACTTCTCTAGCATCTCTCGTTTCAATCGCTCAGGCTAAATTATCGTCTACATGTCGGATGAACCAGCAACTGTAACAGGGTGTTAATGTTCTTCCTCCCAAAAATGAGCATGCTTTATGACAACAGCAATCTGAGCATGCTTTACAACAACAGCAACCTGAGCATGCTTTACAACAACAGCAACCTCAGCAATTGCTCCTGAGTCTGCCGCAGAGTGAGGATCAGCTACACCAGTTTCCGGAACAACCGCTAACATCTCAAAATCTTCTTTTGTCCCCGCAGCTACTTTTACCCAGTGTGTATGATGGGCTGGTATCGTCACGCTGTCACTGTATTATACAAAATTCTGCCGTGTCACTTCTTGGGCAGCAGCGGCCTCTTACGCGAAGTCAATTCCGGCTCCACTTAATAAAGCTAAGAACAAAATAGTCGCACGCAGCAGTCCATTCTGCCTATTCAACAGCAATCCGAGCTGTGCCAAACCCAGTCAACGATTAACAATCTTTAGCAAAACATGGTTATGTCTTCACCACCACAAAACTTTATAGATAGTGTGTTAGCTGACAACGGAATGTTGCGAGCAGTCTCTCCACCTCTACAATTGTTCATATAAAGGCTCGCTTAAAACAAAACTTAGGATATACTTTCAATTTGGCTCTAGAGTACGTCATAAGGAAGCTACATGTCGATACGCGAGGTATATCACTATTCAAGTCGAGACAAGTAGTAGGCTATGCGGACGATGTAAACATTTTGTCATGGTCGTTAACAACTGCCAAAGAACTCTTCCTAAAACTCGACAGCGAAGCAAAACTAGTAGGGCTACAAATCAATGAAAATACAACAAAGATTATGACGCAGTTTAGGAAAAATACCTCAAGTATACAAAACATCACACTTGGTGAATAAAGTATCGAAAATGTTAGCGAATTTGTATCTTTAGGCGCCAAAATAATGAAAACGGGTACTTAAAGAGGCGAAATACGCCGAAGAATACAGCTCGCAAATAAAATATTTTATTCAGTACTGATGATATTGAAGACCAGCTGCATACACAGGAAAACAAAGCTCCAAGTATACAAATCTGTGATAAGACCTGTGTTATGCTATGGGTGTGAAACATGGACCCTAACCCAAGCATCCACAAATATCTGGAACGCCTTTAAGCAACGGGTCCTGAGGCCAATAATCGGAGCGAAGCTAGACGGCCAATAATCGGAACGAAGCTAGACAGCGAATTCGATACAAACATGAGCTGTATGAAATTTTTGACGAACCGGAGGTCTCAAGGATTTTAAGACTGCGGAAGCTGCAATGGGCTGGCGACATGAATCGTATGGATGAACAGCGGATACCCAAAAAGGTATTCGTTGGGAGAACAGAAGGCCAGAGTCCGATGGGAAACCGAGGAAATCCTGGTCTGACTCGGTCGACGAAGACAGTTCATCGCTGCTCGGATTTTGAAATAGGAGGACGCGGCCAATAGACCGAGACAGTTGGAGGCGCTGTTTACAGGAAACGATGGCCCAAGGGGGGCTCTAGTGCTAAAAAAAAAGAAGAAGAAGGATGCACTTGCCAGCTACGTAACATCGAAGCTTGGTTACATGCCTAGTATTTTCAGGTGCGTAAAATTAACAAAAGGCAACCTTCCTGACCAGGTTCTGAGTTCATTCAAGCTAACAGTTCCGGCTGAACTTTCTATCCTACTTCATCCCGATTTTTGGCCAAAGGGGACACTCGCTAAAGCATTCGATACAAGGCAACCTAAGAGGCAATTTTGTCCCGATATATGTTCCAAGCAGCCTCAACAACCTTCAAGGATCATCTAACACTGAAAGGAATTCTTCCTTTCTAATCATTCAACTATTTCTATTTATTACCAGAATATTCGTGGCTTAGAACCAAACTTGGTGACTTATTACTCGTGTCTCAATTAACTAGCGATTTGTTATCTGTTTAACTGAAACGTGGTTGAACGAATATTACCAGATTATTTAGTCTACCGATGCGACCGTGACCTTAACATCACTAATAAATCTGATGGTGGTTGAGTTGCAGTCTGCAAAACACTTAATAATTTATTTGAGCTGCTCGTGCTGTTGAGTGTGTAATTGTTAAACTCCCTCTTCCTCATAACTCCTCTTTATTAATTTCCTCTGTGTATATTCCCTGTAATTCTCCCTTAACTGTGTACGAATCCTTCTTTGATGAACTCTCTGCCTTTCTTCGTGCTCGTCATCCACATTCTATAATTATAATTTGTGGGGACTTCAACCTACCGGCAGTGGAATGGGATCGTTTAACAACACCTAGTATTTCGTCAACAAATAATCCTTGCTTGTTACTTTCTTCCTTTCTTTCCCTTTGTTCTTTTTCACAGTTTAATCATATCCGTAACACTCATGGTCACCTACTAACCTTGTCATGTCAAATGTTCACACTGGGTGTCTATCAATAGCTCCTGTTTAACATCCTTATATTCAACCTGATCTCCATCATCCACCTATGTCTCTAGCGCTAACCGTTGATACCCTAAAACCCCAGAAAATTGCCTCAGTTTATCGTTACAACTTCTTTAGAGCAATTTATGAGGCTATGTAAACTAATCTCGACCTGGTCAACTGGTGCACCTTCTTCACTCGTCTTGACTGTGATTGTGCTTTGAAAAAATTTTACAGCTACCTTAACAACCTGATTACTCTTTATACTCTACTGCAAGCTCCTCGCAAAGCAAAAATGAAGCCTTGGCTTACTTGAAGAGTTCTTCGTGCCTTAAAAGCCAAAGACAAGGGGCATAGGTACTATAAATTGATCGGAAATGATGATGCCAAACAGAATTTTTATAGATGCGTTCTTTGGCTAAAAAAAGCTCAAAAAGGCCATGCAAAACTACTTTAGCAGTTTAGAGAGTTCCCTCCTGACAAATAACGCTAAACCCTTTTGTTCCTAAATCCGATCATTTAAATCTTCCTCTTCCATCCCGCATACTGTTAAATGGAATAAAACTGAAGACCCCTCCCCTCAGGATATTTCTAACCTATTTGCCGAATACTTCCCCTCTACTTTTTCCCCTTCTGATACACTACGCTCCCCCATAAACTCAATTCAAACTTATCCAGCATCAATTACATCCTACTCCACTGATCCTTCTGAAGTTGAAACCCTTATTAACTTGCTCGACCCGAATGTTAGTCCTGGTCCCGATGGATTGCCTAATATATTTGTAATATGACTTTGTTCCTCTTTGTGTTTTCCTCTCTCCCTTATATTCAATCTCAGCGTTGGTACTGGCACCTTTCCAACGTACTGAAAAGATGCAAATGTTGTTCCGGCCTTAAAAAGCGGAGACCTCAAAATATCGTCCCATATCACTCCTCCCCTGTTTCACTAAGCTGCTGGAACGACTTGTACACAACAGGCTTCTTAGGTCATTGAGTTCAATTCTCATACCATAGCAACATGGATTCTTGAAGGGTTATTCAACTTCCTCGAACTTGGCTGAGTTTGAAGATAATATTGCAAGAGCTCTAGATAAGCAGCTTCAAGTTGATGTAATATTCACGGACTTCCCCAAAGTTTTTGACTCCATGAACCATGTTCTCCTCCATTAAAACTTAGCTTTGCTTGGCATATCTGGCTCCCTTCATTCTTGGATCGCATCCTATCTATCCTCTCGTTCAGATCGTGATATTCTCTATGGCACAATCTTCTTTCCATTCAATCCTACATCTGGCGCCCCTCAAGGGAGGTCCAAGGGACCTCTTCTTTTCGTACTATTTCTCAATGAACTTACCTCTCTACTTTCCTCTGCTTGTCTCCTGTATGCTGATGATTTATTCCGGATAATTAGGCCCCTTGAAGATTGTCAGTAATTCCAAATTGATCTCTTTAACCTCTACAACTGGTGTAATGCAAACTTCCTGCGTATCAATGTTTCCAAATGTTTTAAAATGATTTTCACTTTGAAAATTGTTCCTTTAACTTACAATTACACCCTATGCGATGTTGTTCTCTCCTCTGCAGACTCATGTAAAGATCTTTGTATAATATTTGAACCCAAGCTTCAATACGACGCCCATATTTTTAGCATAACTACCAAGGCATCAAAAGTTTCGTGTTTTATTATGCGGCATTTGCACAAGTTTGCAAACATTGCTACCTCCGTTTGCTTGATTACATTTCTTGTCCACCCGCTTCATGAGTACTGCTCAGTAGTGTAGTCTCCTAGACATTTATATCTTGTGAGCTCACTAGAAGCTGTTCAGCGTAAGCTTACCCATATTTTGTTCTTCAAATTCAACTTAGCCTATGAGTCTCATGACCGTCGTCCCTTCTCGGTCGTCCCGTAGAACCTTCTTAGATCAATGTTTCCTCTATAAGTTGTACCACCAACAAATCGCTTCCACTCTAAGTTAAGACTTGCACTACAGACTGTCCTTCAGAAGATCCTTGTCGATTTGGTGTTGTTTTTTTTTCCACCGTCTGCTAACCAACTCCCAGGTAGTCTTGTTTTAATGTTAAAACTGCACAGTACTTTATTCTTCGCGACCCTACGCCCGAACACTTGAATACACCAAACCACTAATAGTTTCATTTACTTTTCGGCACTAGACCACGCAAATTGCAACCCATTCACGATTTTCCTCGCGCCGGAAACAGGACCAATGGGACTGAGGGGAAACATGGAAAGTTTTTCTGACACATGTCAGTCGTGGTTCAGTGACAGCGATTAGATTAAAAGTAGCTCACCAGCTGTCGACGTCAGTGGCGTAGGGCGTATGGGTCGGCGTCAGTTGCGTAGGGCGCCAAGAACGATACTGGTATCAAAAGAAAGGGCTTTGTGAGTGCTTTTCGAATCAGGTAAAAAAAGGAGGATGACACCATAAGGGAGTTGGGGGAGGTCAAACCAGGTGAAAAATTTGTGTCCTCCATCGCAATTGTACATTTTTGAGCCGAAATGTCTTAAAAAATTCATGGAAGTAGACCTTAATGAGTAGGTACATTGGCAATAAATCCCTGTAAGTTCATATACCTTGAAAACTTTACAGCAATCGTGCAATAAACAACAAAGTTATAGTCATTTGAAAATTATACACTTGAAACAACACAGCCTCATGTGATTCTTATTAGATGCACGTTTTTATATGACTCACACAATACAGATTTGTTCCGTTTTCCAAAAAAATTTCAGAAATAGAGCATAACATATTGTTAGTACAGAGACAACGACGTTAATAAGGCTTAAAAGAGAATGGCGCTTCTGGTATTTAGAGAAATTGTTTGATTCAGTAATTTGTTTACAAAAACCTTCTGGTAGGAGCATTCGTCGACTACTGCAATTTTTTTCTTCTATTTGTCAGCTGAATTTCTTTCTCTTATTTTATTTCGCAACTTTTGACGAGCTTTAGTATCATCAATAAGCTAGTAGTCTGTTATTTTTAATCGAATAATTTTGTTGTTGCACTTTTATGAATGGCCGTGCATAGCTCTAGACTTAAGGTGGGTATGAGAGTCATATTTTGTCCAAAGTATAGGACTTACTTTATATTAGGCTCCTTTGGAAGGATATGGAAATCAAATAACAGCTAAAGATATTTACCGTTGAAACAAGAAAATATCCAACTTTTGCCCAATTTTTTTGGCACAATTAATCGACGCATTTGTCAACCATTGTCAACAATCAAAACCCCACGAACATATTATGGCAACCCCGGCAGGGGTAAAACATTTCCTCGTTATCAGAAGAGCACCCCGGTGAGGCAAATGCTCGCTTGGTGGTTTACTTGGGGCAAGCGGACAAGCAAATGGCGTCCACCGATCATCTTTGACGTGCGAACCAGGTCTATAGCCCCAACTAGAGTATCCTCAGTGAGGAGGGTAACAATTGTCCAGTGCCAAGTATCTTGACATCATTCTAAATCCAAGGCTCAACTGAAGGGTAAATAAAGAAAACGTTTCAAGATTGCAAATGTTGCCTTCTAGGCTTGTAGTGAAACCTTTAGCAGGAAACAGAGTCTATAGCCTAAAAAAGTGTTCTGGAAATGTACAGCATTCGAGCCCCCGATCGTCACCTATTGATAGTTTAATGGGCCTGTTATCATCAAGAGCTTTATAACCACAAACCTTGCTAGGCTGCAGTGAATTACAGTCTTATGAGTTGCGAGTGCGTTGCATTCAACTCCTACGGATGCGTCTAACGCGATCCGATAAGTACTTACCCTCATCGCCCGATGGCATCACCATCGTAAGCTGGATTCACCATCGTGTACTACATTCTTGTGAATGGCTGCTGTCAAAATTTCAGTCAAATCAGACTCGAAGTTTTGTTTTGAATGCGTGTGGAAGCGAGCGTGTTCGCAAATTTTAGAAAAATGGAGAGAGAGCAACATTGATCGGTGATTCGATTCGTGTTTTTGGAAGCGAAACCACGCAGCCAAATCAAAGAGAGCTTAGATGCTGTGTTCAGTGGCTCTGTCCTTGCAATGGTGACCGTTAAAAATTGGATCATCCAGTTTCAACGTGGTCGCACGTCAGTTTTTGATGGATCACACCCAGGTGTCCCAAAAATGACTACCACGGCGAATAACGTTACAAAAGTTTACGAGTTCGTATTGTAGATCACCGATTAAAGGGGCGCAAGATAACTGAGACAATAAGCATCTCAAAAGACTACAAGAGCTTTCGGCGTAACAATTGCCACTTCGCTCATTCCAGACAACAAACGCGGCCGTTTGACCACTTCAGAACAGTGTTTGACGCTGTTCAAGTGCAATTCGAAGAAGTTTCTGCTTCGCTTTGTGACCGTCAAGGAAACATGGCTCCATTGGTACATACGAAAAACCAAGGAGCAGTCGAAACAGTGAACTTCATCCAGCAAACGTGCTCAAAAGAAGGTGAAGACTGTCTTATCAGACGGACAGGTGATGGCCACTGTTTTCTGGGATTCTTAAGGTGTAATCTACATCGACTTCCTGGAGGAGGGCTAAATAGTCACAGGGCTCTACTATGCCAAATTATTGGGCCGATTTGATGCCGAATTACAGAAAAAACCATTTGGCGAAGAAAAAGTGTTTTTCCACCATGATAACGCAACAGCTCACACCTCCGCTGTCGCCCCGGCGAAATTGAGCTACCAACCGCTACCTCATCGACTGTATTCTGTAAATTTGGGCCTGTGTTACTTCTTCTTGTTTCCAAACTTGAAAAAGTCACACGCTGGGGAGAAATTTGAGTCAAATGAATAGTGCCGCCACGGAGGCCTACTTTGTAGATCTCGAGAAAACGTATTTTTCAGATGAGTTAAAGAAGTTAGAGTATCGCTGGGTCAAGCATATAGAGCTAAAAGGAGATTACGATGAGAAATAAATCACCACTTTTCCAAAATTTTCGTTTTTCTTTTGTAGGTTAAGTACTTATCGGACAGCCCTCCTACTTCTCATTATCCTTTCCATTGTCTTGAAACTAAAAACATCGCGTTGCAAACTACACTCAGGCTGAGAGAGTCCGTATGCCGGTCGGCCAAGCTGGACGGGCACAGCGTATTCTAGGCTCCTTGGAAAGGGAAGTGATCATGAAGGCGGCCAATTACATGATCCCTAAGCTGAGCATTATGAAACATTTCATTGTGGTCTTTCCATTTAGAGTGAACTCGAGGAATCGCGAAATGTTGCAGGTGCCATTAAAGTCTTTATCGATGGTTTGAACAACGAATCTGGAGTTGAGGTCGAAATCTGTTAATAAACGGTAAAAATGTCCTCAAATATTAGCCCATATATTCACGTCAGTATCTTCCAGTTGAAATAGCTAGGAAAGATCAAACATAGAAGAATAGCGTTGCGATTTGCTCGGATAGCAAAACTGCTATCAAGGCTCTTACTTTTGGCTATAACATCCTCTAAGTTTTGGGACAGTATAATGGGGAGGTTCCTTATATAGGTAGTTGGCTTGCAGTGACTCTTCTCTGAGTTTAACGATACAGGAGCATAGAGAGTAATGAACGGGCGAACTAACTGGCCAGATGGGCTCAGTTCTTGATGTGTAGTATACTGATAGGAGTTTCAAAGGGAGCATATTTTTTTCCAAAGCAGACTTTACATGATATTAAATTATTGCCCTGAAAATGTTTTAATCTTTTTTCAACTGCAAAACTCTCATTCAGTCACTACTTTAAGCCTTTTGAAAAAGTTTGGTGAAAGCAGTTTTTCTAGTTATTCGGAAAAACTGCTATGAACCGTGGATAGATAGACCGAAAGGTGGCATTTTTTATGTAAAATCCTCTTTTTGGAGAATCTACGAACATCAAAGCTATATTCTTACCCAGATCATCGCAAATGATTGGGTTCCATTCAAATTTAGGTAATAAAACTCATTTCAATTTCCTTCCAATTAACTATGCAAAATAAAATGAATATTTACAGGGAAACCATCTTGCAAACTGTGCATTTATCCTGAAACCAATACCTGCCACCTCGTCCTATTTATCTACTATCAGCTATTTAACGAAAAGAGCGAAAAAATTTCCACGGATACTAACACGCTGAGTTTCCTAGAATTAAGTCGATTTTCTTAATAAATTACCAGGCCAACAATTAACGCGATAATTAATTACCAACTACCCTGCAAACTTACCGCAACGCATATCGTTGTTTCGCCACCAATCGAATCCTCCTAATGACGATAACGCGATTTCGTTAATCTCTGCTCGTTCGTTTCGCGAGAAAATGAATCGTGTCGGTCCTTGCAACAGGCAATGAGTCTAGGATCCGAAATAGAATACAAGCAAGGTGTGAGTTGGTGGCAGACAATCATGTTCTCCTTGGATAAGAAGCGAAGGAAACCATTGAATGAAACTTTCTTCCAAGGAGCGAACGTTCCCTGTAACGTAGCTCAAAGAGTCAAAAGCCTGTTGATTCTCCTAATAGTAACGACAACAACGACAAAAGCAGACGACTCTGACGCGGGGCGAACTCAACAGGCAGCCTTGGCTCTGGTCTACTTTCTTATCGTATCCTTGTTTCCCTCAATTTAATTCAATGAATCGGCGTCGCGAAGACCAAGTTTAGCTTTTACGAGTATGATAAAAAATGCGATTGACTGAAAATCGATAAAAATGACAAAGTGTCGAAGTAGGTGGGAGACTTAAGAACAAGTGTGACTAAGGTTTCCTCAAATCGATGGCAGCGGGATGGAGGCCAGTTTTTTGTCGAGCGTTGTGGAGGGTTGAACAATAGGTTCGACGTGCCTGTGTGTTCGGAGAAAGCCTCGGTGGCACCGAGTTGATTCGATAGCAGTGCTAGGACAAAAGCTAATATCTGGACAAAACGTGACTAGAAGTAGATAAGCCTAAACAATCGCCATGGACACCGTTTAGTTTTGTTGCCCTGCCAGCCTTCAAACTGACAAGCCTACTTTGCTTGCTTGTTTCTCATGACTCGCAGACAATAGACCCGAAAAGGGAGGCAGAGAGGAAAGAGAGGGAGCTAGGCAATCGCCCGACCTACTCGTCCCCAACTTTCGTCGATTTCCGCAAAGAATCCTTGATTGTGCGGTTCGCTATGCAGAGGATTGACTAGTGTTTGTTCGTCGATTTCAATTAGGCACGCGGCTTTTGGGGCAGATTAAAATTTGATCAATTACTCTTGAGAATCATATGATAGATAGATAGCGCAGGATATAGGATCAACTGGTGTAGCGAGCGGCAAGGCGAGGCGCGTCGAGATAAATGGATAGATACTCCCATTTGGTCTGTTGTTGGCTTTAAGTACTTCCGAGGACTTTTTCTTTTTCTAGGCATCGTTTTTTCGCTTCGCGCTCTTCTCTATCCTCCTTGATGCGGGGACAGTTGGTTAGCTGGTTGGAATAGCATTTTTTAATTGAAAAATTGGAAAGTGCCTCTTATGCGGCGCAAAATGTTGACGTTGCATGAGAAGTGGTCTGAAGTGTGTACTTTTCGATTTGAATGATTAGGCCAATATAATTACTTTTGAAAATTGTTCTTGAAAATAACGACAAAGTTATTGTTTGGTTTGTGTTTTAAAGTATTTTGCGGTCTATTAATTTTCATATTGGTGTCATATCGCTAAATGGATATTGAATGATCCTGAGAATTTCAAGAGATACTTTATTGAAAATTTGGGGAGAGCTTCTATATTGGATGGCATAGTATTTTGCTTCATACTGTTCAAAAGTTTTAAGTTGATTCATTTACACTCAAGTGAATAATGAGTTATAAAATTGCGTTGTTTAACAAAACAACATTGAAAGGTGAAACGTTTTCAGATTTAATTTTGAAGGCATCCTTCTGAATAATAATCGTAGTATTGAGACCAATGTAGTTAATTGATTTCATTTATTACCATAGGTTAGAGGCATTGTTTTGTCGATATTCTAATTAATTACCCAAACAATATTAAATTATTTTAAGATTTCGTCGCATTACCAATTGTCTCTGCCCCTAAAACTCAGATAAGAGTCCCAGTACGATCAAAGGAGTTGTATGGTGTGATAGCCTGTTACGGATGGAGTTTAGAGGCCTCAACATTATTGGGCGTACAACTTAATAACCGGAATTTGACGCCAGATGTCCGTACTAACAAATATCGTGAAAGCTCGAACTTTATTCATATGTCATTTTGAAGGTTTTGGCAGCTATCAAAATAAGTCAACAAAACAATTTTATCTTGTGTGCATCATTATTATTTTTCACGATGAATAACTTCGAGAATTGGAGAAAAAGACAACATTTGCGGGAGGTTGTGTTTGGTCATTTTTTTGCAAAGAAAACTGCTGCGGAAAGTTATCGTTTGCTTGTAAAAGTTTATAGCGGCGATGCTTTAGCGAAAACACAGTGTTTTGAATGGTTTCAACGCTTCAAAAGTGGCGATTATGGCATCAAAGACAAAGAACGCCCAGGACAGCCAAAAAAGTTTGAAGCCGAAGAATTGGAGACTCTACTCGATGAGGATTCATGTCAACAGCAATACGAACTTGCCAAATCATTGGGAGTGACTCAGCAAGCCATTTCGAAACGCTTGAAAGCCGCCGAATACATTCAGAAGCAAGGTGATTGGGTCCCCTATGAGTTGGACGGCGCTTCTGTATGTGTGAAATGCTGCTTGAGCGCCTTAAAAAGAAATCATTTTTGCATCAGATCGTGACTGGGGATGAAAAATGGATCTATTATGACAATCCCAAGCGCAAAAAGTCATACGTGAAGCCCGCCAAGGTTATGCTGTGTATTTGGTGGGATCAGAAAGGGCGGTTATATTATGAGTTATTGAAATTGGGCCAGACAATCACAAGTGACCCATACCGAACAAAGTTAATACGTTTGAAGCGTGCCATCATCGAAAAACGCCCGGAATAGGCAACCAGATACGAGGCTATAATTTTTCATCCTGACAACGCTCGGAAGCATGTTGCAAGACCCATGAAAAACTAATTGGAAAATAGTGGATGGGAAGTTTTGGCCCACCCGCCTTATAGTCCGGACGTTGCTTCGTCTGATTTTCATTTATTTCGCTCGATGCAAAACACCATCACCGGAATACGCTTCACTTCAAAGCAAGGCATCCGAAATTGGATGGATTCGTTTATGGCCACCAAGCCGGCACAATTTTTTTTCGGATGGAATTCATAAATTGCCTGAAAGATGGGGTCTTTTCGTCATCCATACATTGATATAGCTATAGAGCAGCTGCTAATGTAAGTATAGCCTTTAAAAGGACGTCCTTCGGTTGCTTTCTCTTTTCCAAGCTCGATTTTATTTCTATGTTATATTTTAAATAATTTGTATAATAATTTGTTAATTTTTTTAGTATTTGAAATGAATGACAATAAAAAGTGTATAGAGGCAAAAAAAGGAACAAAAAAAATTCTTGGTATTCACATAGATGCAATATTTCGAAGCGCAAACCGCCAAATCCAGCATCACGTGAGTCGAGTACAGAAGATGTGAGCGCGTCAGCGAAGAAAGTTCGAATGTCAACAGCCACTAGCAATTATGAGGTAAATGACGAATTCGGTTATAGACTAATAAATTTTGTTGCCGTCATGAGTGCAATCGAACAAATAATAGTTTGTTAAACTTGCGGTGAAGACATAAAATCTCTGAAGCGGCTCCACGTGGTTTGGGTTTCAAGATCATTATTTCTTGTAATCAATGTGGAAAACAGAAACACCTAGACTATTAGGTGTAGGTTTAAAAAGAATATTCCATTCTATTGACGACAGAGTTGTTAATTCAATATCCATAGCAACGAAGGCTATTCGCACTATAAGCATGCAAAAGGCGGCTGCTGTAGAGAAAGCGAGACCACTTCAAGAAGGACAGAGTGAGGGTATTATTGTTTCATGTGATGGATCTTGGCGGAAGAGAGGATTTTTCCCCTCTTTGGCATCGTTACTCTCATTTCACGGGCAAGGTTATCGATATAGCGGTGAAATTTAAATTATGTAAAGCATGTGATAAATGGATAGGTAAAGTAGAAACTGCCGAATATGAAGAATGGTCTGAAAATTGTCAAGATAAATGTGAAAAGAATCATGAAGGCTCTGCAGGGAAAATGGAGGTTGATGCAGTTACTGAAATGTTTCATCGTTCCGTAGAACTTCATGATGTAAAGTATGCATTTTATGTGGGAAACAGAGACAGTAAAACTTTCAAAGGTCTTTTTGATTCAAAACTTTATGAAGATTTAGATGTAAAAAAAAGAGTGCATTGATCATGTGCAAAAACGCACGGGTACTCGTCTCCGATAAAGAAAGTTACCTTCAATTCTCATCGATCATCTAAGTAAATATTACGGAGTAGTTGTTCGCAGAAATATAGACTCGATTGAAGGCATGAAAAAGGACATTTGGGTTACTCTATATCACAAGCTTTCCATCAACGAGAATCCACAGCATGACGATTGTCCGTCCGGCGCCGACCCTTGGTTTAAATGGCAAAAGGCGAAGGCTGTAAATACTCTCACATCTCACATGCATAAAGCTCCAATGAAACTTGAAGTTTTTGAAGATATTAAGACCATCTATGAGGAGCTGACTGTCATGGACAAATTCCTACCAGACTTCAGCACTTGCCTCTGCAACAAGTTTACCAGAATCACCCGAGCCAAGTACTATTGGAAACTTTGTAAGTAGAAATATGTTGTAATCATTATTAATACTAAGAGTAAACATAGTATGACAGTTAAGAAGATAGCCCGGAATAATGGTTCTACGAAAGTTCACCCCCCGAAGACAAACCGTTGAAGAATGGACGAATCGTTGGCAGGGCACATATCAACGCACATACGGCAGGTCTAATCGAGACTTTGGTTAAATCAGATGCAAAGATTCGATGGGCGGCCTGTAATATACTATATACTCGACACAGAATGAAGTTGCTGCGGCATTGGCTGAAGCAGATTATCTGATATTCGCATGGCGCGGTGAGACTAAAGGAGATTTTTGGTGGTGCAACGATAAATCTGTAAATCCTGAAAATTAGCTACCAAATATGATTTTGGATGATGGAGGCGATACAACACAGTTAATGTTGAAGAAATATCCAGCCATGTTTAAAATGGTTAAAGACATGATAGAGGGAAGCATCACTGGGGTACATAGGCTGTACCAGCTATCAGAATCTGAATGTATTGGATTCCATCACTAAAACAAAAGTTTGATAGTTTGTATAGCTGCGAAGAGTCTATTATTGATAGGTGAAAGCGTTCAACAGAAGTTATGTTTGGTGGGAAGCAAATAGTCATTTGCGGATATGGTGAAGTTGGAAAATGATGCGCACAAGTATTGGAAGGATTAGGATGCACCGTGTATATTTCTGAAATTGACCCTACCTGCGCTCCTCAGGCCAGAATGGACGGTTTTCGTGCTGCAAAACTTTATTTAATTACTCGAAAGGTAGACATTGTTGTGACCGCCACCGGTAATCAAAATGTTGTAATTTGTGATCATATGGACAAATGAAGAATGGGTGTACAGTCGACAACATGGGGCACTTGAATACCGAAATCGGTGAGAATAGTTTACGGACTCCAGTTCGATTGCAAGCAGACCAAATTGGTTAGCCGGAGGGTAAAGGAATTATCATGTTGACAGAAGGACGATTGGTGAATCTATCGTGCTCTAGTATCCCTTCGTTCGTTGTTTCGGGAACATTTACTACACAGGCTCTGGCATTGATAGAATCATTCAACGGATAAAATTATTCAATGGAGGGACGTTTACGGAACAAGCTTATATCTTCCCACATTCAATATCATCAACTGCTGGAGAAAATAAACATAAACAAACGGAAGACACTTGACGTCTCAATTAGGCACGGCCACCGACATTGAAAATAAGAATAACTAAATAAAAAAAACACAGGGAAAAAAAACTTGCAGCAAAGAAGGTTGGAGCCACGGATATCTGGAGCTCAAAAGGGTCAATGATGGTACTAAAATCCACGAGTCCAAGAAGTCGCGGCCAAATTCACCGAATGGTATTTCAACGGGGCGAAAAAACCCCATCCAAGGTGAGGACGGACTGAATCGTGAGCGAAGTGCCCTCTTTCTTGTTTTGGACTCCATGTGGGAAGGTCACACAATCGATCGAAGGAGGTCATCCCAGATAGCAATTCTCGAGTTGATGGCTGCATTATTCTTTTGGAACCCGAGTACTAGACAAGAACGTGGCTTTCGCCAAAACGACAACTTCAGGAATTCTTCCACGAAGGAAACGACAAAAAAACATCGGGCCGCCAAAGACACGCCTCGAAGAATCAGTGTTGATCTGCTTCAGAATACACGCAACTAGCGTGCAACGGGACACGAGCGAAGCGAAAAATTTACCGGGGGCCCCCGTCATCGAGTTATTCGAGTTTAGGTAAATATAGTCTTAGAGCTAAGACAAAATTGCTTTGAGAATGGTTTGCAATGATAGAGTTAAAGAAAAATAATCTTTGAGACTGTTTGAAATAAGTGGCATAATCTGTTAAATAATAATTAATATTGGACTTTCAGTGAATCGCATGTACTTTTATTTCTTTTCTCCCAAACAAAAAGGGGTACAATCCGATAAAAGTGAAGTGTGACACTTGGTTTGGGAGTGATTACGAAAATTTCAAGGCGCTCATTTTCTGCGACAATAATCCGCAAGTGCTGGGGTATATTTGGTCTTTGTTTAGTGCGAGTCCCACCTCATGGTGAACTTAATTCCTCGTAAACTAGGATTCAGGATAGTTGGATTGCGGAATTGTCGCGGGAGTTAGTTCGGTGGGTTGTCCTCCTCATCTAGGTTAGTGCACCGATAAAAGCAGTGATTTTTTCCCCTAAAAGTATGGACAGCGTCAACAAGGATCCCTTGGCTACAAGCTAGTGATGAGGAAGCTTGGTGCCCTACGGTAGCTTCAATACAATAGGGTAAACAATCAGTATCCAATATCTCTTTTGACGGCAATAGCACAACCTTTCTTTCTACTATTTTATATATATATATATATATATATATATATATATATATATATATATATATATATATATATATATATATATATATACGAGGTGTGTTCAAAAAGTATCACGAATTTTGAATTTTCGTGGGTTACGTATATTCGAATTTCGATTTTTTTTGTGGCGTTATGTTGGTACGCATGTCTGTCACTTATGCCGACAAGCTCGGCCATTTTGAATGTTCACTTGATTGGTGATAGCTGCTTTACTTGCACGTGTTTTCAATCGTCTTCGATTTTTACTTATTCAAAAAAATGGATCAAAGAACGTGTATCAAATTTTGTGTGAAAAACGAAATTAAGTGCGCGGATGCATTCCGAATGTTGACTGTGGCATACGGAAAAGCTACCTTGGACCGAAGCAACGTTTATCGGTGGTACAAAATGTTTTTAGAAGGCCGAGAGGATGTGAACGACGAAGAGCGTGCCGGACGCCCGAGCACTTCAACAACAGAAGAAAAAATTAATGAAGTGGAGAAAATGGTATTGGCCAATCGTCGAATCACCGTTAGAGAAGTTGCTGAGGACCTAAACATATCGATTGGCTCGTGCCATTCGATTTTTATCAACGATTTGGGCATGAGACGGGTCGCCGCGAAATTCGTACCAAAATTGCTCAATTGCGACCAAAAACAGCAACGCATGAACATTGCTAATGAGATGTTAAACTCTGTCCGCGACGAACCAAATTTGCTCCAGAGGGTCATAACTGGTGACAAATCGTGGGTTTATGGTTATGACGTGGAAACCAAAGCTCAATCATCTCAATGGAAGCTGCCGCATGAACCAAGACCGAAAAAAGCGCGCCAAGTTCGGTCGAATGTGAAAGTTTTGCTGACAGTTTTCTTCGATTGCAGGGGCGTGGTGCATCATGAGTTCTTGCCACAGGGAAGAACGGTCAATAAGGAATATTACCTGCAAGTTATGCGCAATTTGCGCGAAGCAATCCGCCAGAAACGCCCGGATTTGTGGGAGAACAAAAATTGGCTTTTGCACCACGATAACGCCCCTGCTCACACATCGTTGCTTGTGCGCGACTTCTTGGCCAAAAACAACACACTAATGATGCCGCAGCCACCGTATTCCCCAGATCTGGCCCCCTGTGACTTTTTCTTGTTTCCTAAACTGAAGAGGCCCATGAAAGGACGACGTTACGCTACGCTTGACGAGATAAAGACGGCATCGAAGGAGGAGCTGAACAAGATTAAAAAAAATGATTTTTTTAAGTGCTTCGAAGATTGGAAAAACCGTTGGCACAAGTGTATAATATCTCATGGGGATTACTTTGAAGGGGACAAAATAGATATTCATGAAAAAATAAATAATTTTTGAAAAAAAAAAAAAATTCGCGATATTTTTTGAACACACCTCGTATATATATATATATATATATATATATATATATATATATATATATATATATATATGTTACCATCGTTTTTTGGATTAAAATGAATTGCTAACATAATAACCGTCTTTTTACCCTAGCAAACCAGTTTCTTTCAGCAGATCAATGCAGGTGAATTGTGAGTATGCCACTGAGAGGGTAGGGTTTCCGTGATTCGCGAATGGTTGGTGTCGTGATGCGGCCAGTACGCTGTGCCATATCTTGAGTTTTGCGTTTTTTGTTAGAGTAGATTTTTTCGGTCACGAACTCGAGTAGATTATTTCGGGCATCGCGTCGGCAATATTCGGGGGCACGTATTTTTTTTTTATCGGTTGTCTGTGGTCCTTTTCCTCGGAACGAAGTTAACGTGATTTGAAGTAGAGTTGTTGGAAGTTATTCGACGCGTTTTAAATCGGGCATTGAAACAGGTGGCTGAGTTTTTGTATTTCAGACTTAGTCTGCCCGCGTAACATCTGTGACCGAAACTCCTCTCGAATCTAGCTAGCTAGCCAACAGCCACCTCAGAGTAGACTAAGAGTGTTCTGACTTGTCGACCTGATAGGTACAGTCCATTGTCACGTTCCAAGATTTCAGGCCTAGAACCGATGAGAAGTCCGTATAGATTTTTTTCTGGTAATCGCTCGAACGAGCGAACGAGATTTGAAAATCATTGCAGCCTGCCTATCCTTTTGTCCGTCCGTCAGTGTGTCATGAAATTTTTCTCACACACCGTATAAGCAACAAACATAAAATTTCGTAAACAGGCGTAACCTGATGCTCTCTTCAAAGTTCCACTACAAAAAAAAATTTTAAAATGTGCTTAAGGGGTTTCAAATGAAAGGTCCTGATGAGAACTTTTCGAAACACTCTTAAATTGACATTTTTGCTTCGAGGGATGCACAGGGAGGGGAAATAAAAGAAAAATTTGTGTCTCCTCCTCGCGATTGGATACCTGTGATTTGAAAAATCTGAAAAAAAAACTATGGAGGTAAGTGCTTATGAGTAGAACAATGACAAATACGTCAGAAGTCGAAATTCACTTAACTTTATTAATAATAGTATCATCTTCGAATTTTATATTTTTCCCATTAAAATCGCATGGATGCCGTTAAACTCAACGAAATTCAATATTTAAGTAGTCTTACAAAAGGACCTAATACCAAGTCAGTTTGATGAAAATCGAATAATATTCACGGAAGTTATAACCATTTAAAATTTCTCCAATTACAATATGTTGTTGATGACTTCATCTTGTAAGTTGAGTACAAAACCCTTTTGACATGCGCGTAGTTCTGTCTACCCAACTTGTTTTAATTTGAATTAACGCTTTCTGATATGTTCACTTTTTTTTTAAGTGATTCACATGTATTTTATTGGATAGTTTTCAACCTTCAACTTCGTTAATTAAATGAACTATGCTGAGAATGATTTAATGGTTTCAAAATTTTATTTATAATTGATTTAAAAATATTTAGTAAACATATTAAGCGTGTATATTTGTGTATATGAAACTTTTCATTCCAAGAATAAATTTTCTGTGAGAAGGGAATGATTAGAGAGAAGATCAGCAAAGGTGCTTGGATTTTTCCAAATAAGTGTGAAGTAAAAGAGGCCAAGAGTGAGAGGCAAATATGTTATAAAGTTGAAAACAGTGAAGAAAGAGGTTCAAGATTGCCAAAGTTAACTCAAAAAAGTGAGGCAGACGTGTAGCACTCTTGTATGTTTTTGGAATAGAAAGTGGATACTACTCTAGTTTCAAGATACCTTGCTTCGGAGCCATGTTGCGCGTTTACTGGAAATGACTTTGGTAATTTGGGTGATTCCTATTAATTGTTGATTGCGGCTGCTAGAAAGTAAACACAATAATTAGTCGAGCAAGAAACTGAAATGTAAGATCAAATAATTTTTATATTTATCATATCGAAAATGAAAATATTAAATATTCAAGAAAAACTACCGACTCTCCACTAGCAATCAATCGATCAAGGGCAATTAGTCTTAATAATAGTTAGAAGTCTTTATACTTGCAACCGCCAACCTCCATGTCTTGTCGTATAATTACCTAAAATACCAGTTGCGGTGATACAACTCAACGTAATTTGATTACAATAATGTAATCAATGCATAATTGTGTAATACGAACGCTATTGACAACAAGCAAACCACTGCCGGCTATTATTCGGGTCGCGATAAAATCTAAATAGCCTTCAAACTGTCCTCGAATCCATCTGAATTATAAGGAGCTGATTGACAGCAATAAGTTGGCTTTGATTTCGATCCTCTTGAGTCCTCCGCGGTCTAGTCAATTAAACATCAGTGAAATACTATATGTGAGTGCACTCATACATTTATTCTAATTAAAGCGTAACTACTCGCCGTACATGTTCCACATTAAACCGAATGATTTCTCGATGATTACACGTAAATAATAAATCATCATTTTCTCCATTTTCTGAAATAAATCCATCAAAACCCTAACCACGATTGGGCAAATCTACCACATATCCTTCTTGCTTGGAAACATAGCCAGCACCTCTTTCTACCAAAGGGTGGTTTGGTTTACTCCAACCCTAACAGCGTACACAAGTGTGCATCAAATACTCCACAATAACTCCGCACCACATCACATCAACTTGCTTTGCTTGGAAAGTGGTGAGAATGTTAATTAACTCTATTTGATGATGCTCCAATGGTTGGGAAAAAATAATTTTATATTTATTTATGAATAATCAATATTAAGCGTATCAGAATGGAGAAGGAGCAGCGGAATCAAATCATGGTTGTGATGTTAGTGGGTGAAATTTTCATTTGGTTTTGGATTTCGCTGCACTTGTGTGCATATTTGTTAAATGGAGGGTGCCAATATTTATGACTTCTGTTCCACGGTGGTTTGTTTCATTGACAAAATGATAAATATGCAATTCAAACAACATCAAATGCACATTTGGAATTTAATCGGACGTTAATCATTCTGCAAATTTGAAATTTGTGGTCATCCTTTGAATCGTTGAATGTATTTATGATGGTAAAACATTTTCCAAGTTATTTCGTATTACAATATAATGTGTGTTTGAGTAGAAAGGGGATCCGTTGCAATAAGTAGTATGTCATATGGTTTCATTTTACAACTGTCAAAATAAAGGATAATATATCAGCCAATACAATAAGGGTCAGCAGCTAAACTCAAACTTGTTTTACTTGAATAGAATTCCAAGGACTCGTCGATAATATATGCTAATCAAAGCGGTCACCATATTCACTATCCCGCTTACAAAACCCATTTCCCTCTTCCGTCCTGATCAACAGAAATAACAGAACACACTAAATTTCATCGGAATTGGAAAACTACTAATTAACTGTCAGGGCCAAAGTATTCACCGCAGTAGCAGACATTATATTATGGCAGAGAGATTCTTCTCTCTAAAACAGGGAGATGGGCTGGCCCCATTGCCATTCAATTTGGCTCTGGAGCACGTTAAACGGAAGCTACCTGTCGATACGCGAGGTACATTACTATACAAGTCGAACCAAGTAATAGCCTATGCGGACGACATTAACATTTTGTCACGGTCATTGACAACTGCCAAAAAACTTTTCCTGAAACTCGACAGCGAAGCAAAACTAATGGGGTCCCAAATCAATGAAAATAAAACAGAATTCATGACGCAGTTGAGGAAAATATCTCGAATACGCAAAATATCACACTTAGCAAATGCAATATCGAAAATGTTAGTGAATTTGTGTATTTATGCGCCAGAATATCGAAAACGGGTAATAAAAGAGACGAAATACGCCGAAGAATACAGCTCGCAAATAAAATATTTTATTCAGTTTTGACGATCTTGAAGACCAGCTGCATTCACAGGAGAACAAAGCTCAAAATATACAAATCTTGGATAAGACTTGTATTGTGCTATGGGTGTGAAACATGGACCCTAACCCAAGCATTCGCAAATATATTGAACGCCTTTGAGCAATGGGTCCTGAGGCGAATAATCGGAGCAAAGCTAGACGGGGACCAATGTTGAATTCGATACAACCATGCGCTGTATGAAATTTTTGACGAAACGGAGGTGTCAACGATTGTAAGACTGAGGTAACTGCAATGGGCTGGCCACATGAATCGTATGGGCGAACAACGGATACCTGAAAAGGTATTCGTTGGGAGAACTGAAGGCCGGAAACCAGTCAAGATCAGGTGATTCGTTTCAACATTGATCTTTGAACGCTGCAATTGAAGTGCTCTTCGCTTTTAATCTTAGTTTCTTGAAAATTTTACGAATAAATCTAAATTTTCGTTGAAAAGTTATATCTATGAATTTTTGCATCGTGGGTGTAAATACCTGGGCGTATTTTGGTCTATAATTTAAAACATTAACTTTTTTCCGAAATCCTTTGTTCAAGTGAAATAGTTGAATCAACTTAATTCAATTATGCAATTCTACTCACGTGTTGTGTGTCGGGTGAGTTTTCCGCGCCCATAACTATACAATTTACATTATCGAAGTGAAAACAAATATAATTTTTTAAGTGCTTTGTGGCTCCCAAAAGTCGGCGATTCTTTCTCCTCATGAAATTTTTATCTAAATTTTAAAATTTTATAGTGTAGACACATACTATTCCCTACAAACCAATTATGCTTTATTTATTTTATTCTATACTCTAGACACAAAAGTGTGCTTTTTTTCAAAGAATTAATCTAATCAGTATGATAGAATCAAACAATAAATAAAAAAAAAAAAATAAAAAAAAAAATAGATATAAAGTATACAAAAACATAAAAAAAATTATATTAATAATTATAAAAGAAAACAATAATAATAATAAAATTAAATAATACCCGAACACTGATCACAATGTCTTGTAGCTCTTCAAAATGTGTCGTTAATAGTAGCAAATCCCCCATTATTGTGTGTTGGGTTCTTTGAACTTCCTTTCTACGCGGCGTGCGTCAACCTGAAGGGCACTGCGGCAGCTCTTATTAACAAAGTAGACAATGGAGTTCATTAGTACTGTGCATCATATAGGCGTTACTCAGTATCTGCGTATGTCTCTCGACTCCAAACTGCAAGGAAGATGATCACTTCCTTAACCGACGGGCTAAAATTTCTGCTAGGCAAGTGCTCTTCTACCTGTTCTGAAGTCGACTCCTTGTTACAATTTGCGGATTCCTCATCTTCCAATCCATCATGTAGTTCAATCGAAAAGGCTATAGGTTCAGTGTCGGATCCAGCTTCATTAATACCGACAAAAAGTAAACGACAGGTAAAATTATCCAATGTCTCCTCTCAAGGAGAACTATCCACTTTAAATTCTCAACATGATATGCAGCATCAACCAGCGTTAGTATTGCAGCCAGATTACTACAATTCTGCAAAATTCAATGAACATAGTCTCTCAATTGTTACTTGAAGCAAGTCATTGTTGAAGCCGCTATCGGTTAACCAACAACCAACGGTTTCGGAAGCTGACAATTCAAATGTACCTGATACATCACTAGCTGCTCAACAAGATATGCAGATACTGCCAGCCTTCGTACTACAGCCGGATTGCTGCAATTACGTAGAAACAGCGGAATCTGGTCAATCAATCGTCACTAGGAGCAACTCGCTGTCGATTTACTTATGATCAGCCCACCTGGTGCTTTGTCCAACAGCCGGGGAATGATTCCAAAGAAAATACCACCTCCAATTCAACATCAGAAATCGAGTGACCTCGTTCCCTCAACATATCTCGATTCTCCTGTCATTCGTGATTCTATACCTTTGAAGAATATCTTTATATCTAGAGTGGCGACTGAGACTCTTGTTAAGGACCTAAAGCATTATGTAAACAAAAAGTTTGGCTCATCCATTAAAGTCTTTAGTTGTCATAAGTTGACTAAGCAAGATTTAACGGACAAAGTAGTTTCCTCATTTAAATTGGTGATTTCTGCAAATACTGATATTGTCCTGAATTCGAATTACTGGCCAGCTGGTGTACTTGTTAAGCCGTTTGAATTGAGATGAAGAAATTTTCGTCGGGCAATAAATGAAATCCCAAAGCTCTAGTGACAAATAATCTTAATGAATATTTTGATAATCATAACGTTTTTTCCACTGCATCCTCTTTAAACCTCAATGAATCTCTTTCAAACCTTAATACTCTTCAATGCAACTTCTCTTCTCCTTAAAAGTTGTGTTTCTTTATTTTTATCAAAATGTACGAGGATTAAGGAGCAAGCTTGAGGAACTCTTCATCTCTTATCAAGTTAGTACTGATTCTATTATTTGCTTCTACGAGACCTAGCTGAATGGAAACATTTTGAGCAGTGTAATGTTTCCTGATCATATTGTTTATGGATGTGACCGTGACCTGATTAGCCTTATTAGTCTAATGGTGGTGAAGTTTTGGTTGCATTTGGCAAAGCTCTACCTAGTTTTCCTTATTCTGATTTCTGTTTTTCTCATTTAGAATGTGTTATTATCAAAATTTCTCTCCCTCATAATACAGAGTTCTTGATTTCATTTATTTATATTCCTTGTAATTCACTTTAATAGTTTATGAGACGTTTTTTGATGATCTATCCTCTTATCTAGTTTTGTGACACCCTCACGCCAAAATATTAGTTTGCGGGGATTTTAACTTTTCATACATAGAGTGCAAAAATGATCCTACTCCTTCTTTCTGGTGATTTTTCTATAACCCTGTTATCTTTCCTATCTGATTGCTCCTTTTCTCAATTTAATCATATCCGCAATCTTGATGGTGGTCTTCTTGACCTTGTTCTATCAAATGTTCCAGTCAGCTACTTATCTGTATTTCAAGCCTTACATCCGTATGTTCCTCTTGATCAGCACCACCCCCCTTTATCGATAGATATTATAGTCGATGAAATTAAATTTAACAAACCTCATACCACCCCAAAACTTAACTTTTTTGAAGCTAATTATGAGGCTATTAATACAGAATTACTTTCAGTCAACTGGCTAGATTTCTTTACAGGCCTGTGAGGCTGCTTTGGATAAATTTTACATATATATTTATAGTCTTATTTGCTGTTACACGCCTCTTCAGACATTTCGTAAAGCAAATCAAAAGACTTGGTTTACAGAGCGAGTGCTTAGTGCCCTACGAGCAAAAGATAAGGCGCATCGTGTCTTTGAAACACTCGGCACTATTGAAGTAAGATGTAATTTTAGCAGGCTGTGTGCTTTTGCCGAAAAAAAGATCATACATGCTCTGAAGATTTATTTCAGCAGTCTGGATAGCTCTCTTGTGGCTAAGAAAACAAAGCCTTTTTGGTCTTACATAAGGTCACTGAAATCCTCTTCTTCCATTCCTAGTAAGGTCCGTTGGAATGGTGCAGAGGTTTTTTCTCCTCAAGAAGTTACAGACTCATTTACTCAATTTTTTCTTCGACTTTTTCTCCTTCCGCTGCAGCTGTGCATCCTGTTGTCTTACTAATGATCTTCCCTTCCCAATTTCCTTTATTTGTACAGATGCATCTGAAGTCGAAGCTTTGATCAATGCCCTTGATCTTAATATCAGCCTTGGGCTGGATGGTTTGCCAAACATATTTGTAAAGTCGTTAGCCTAGTTTTCCTTTATTTCTCCTCTTCAATCTGAGTTTGAGTACTGATACTTTCCCTAACCCTTGCAAAACAGCTAATATTCTGCCTATTTTTAAAAGTGGTGATCTTACGTCAGTTACGAATTATTGTCTTATTTCCTTACTTTCCTGCTTTCCAAAGTTACTTAAACGGTTGGTTCACAATCGACTCTGAAACTCATTAGCTCCTCTTATTGCTCCGGAGTAGCATGGCTTTCTCAAAGGATACTCTACTACCTCTAATTTAATCGGGTCCACAAACAGTATTGCAAGAGCTTTAGATAACCAACTGCAAGTTTATGTGATCTTCACAGATTTCTCCAAGGCTTTTGACACTATGAATCATTTACATCTTTTTCGTAAGTTTAAAGCTATTGGCTTTTCGGGTGCTCTTTTATCTTGGATGTCATCTTATTTATCGTGTTGTCCCTGTTGAGTAATTCTCTCGGGTACTACGTCTAGTACTTTTTATCCTTCATCTCGCTTCAATTCTTGGGCCTCTTCTCTTTCTGTTGTTCATAAATGACCTTCCCTTTGCATTTAATTCCTCTTTCCTCTTGTATGCTGATGACTTCAAAGTATTTCGAGTAGTCAAATCCCATTTAGACTGTCAGCTCCACCAAACGGATCTGAATGCTCTAAATAAATGGTGTGCTTCAAACTATTTATGTCTTAACGCTACTAAATGTCATAAAATTATTTTTTCTCTCAAGGACTCTCAAGGATGCTTTGCTCTCTGTAGTGTTCAGTCATAAAAACCTTGGAGTAACTTTTGATCCAAAACTCAAATTTGATGCACAGATTTCAAATGTGATTACTAACGCGTCTAGAGTATCCGGGCTTATCCTTAGACATGTACATAAATTCAATAGCATCTCTTCTTCTGTCCGCCTATTTGTTTGTCTTGTTCACCCTTTGCTTGAATACTGTGCTGTTATCTGGTCTCCCGATATTCCTATCGCGTGTCTTCTTTAGAAACTGTCCAAAGAAAGTTCACGCGTTTTCTTTTCCTTAAGTATAATTTGCCGTGTCAGCCCTATGAAAGTCGTTTATCTTTCCTATCTCTTCCATCTCTAATATCCCGACAAACTTTTGTATAAACTCTGCTACTATCAAGTCCCATTAAATATTTTTTTCTGAGCTGCATTTCCGACAAACATCTCGTTAATCTCTGATGAATTCTTATTTCGTTATCCCATATGCGAGAACAAATTTATATTTCCATTCACCAATTTTAAGAATCGTAGGAAATCAAAATAATCTCGAGCTTGGTCCTTTCCCCTCTTCTTACATAGCATTTAAGAAAAAACTAAGAGACTTACTACTAGTTTAACTTTCAATTATTGACATTTTATTATTCTTTTTCATTTAAATATTGCTGTAATTATTCTTTGCATTCCATTTTGTTATTGGATTATTTAGTCCGTAAGATGGAATAAATCAATAAACCAGTGGGAAAACCGAGGAAACGCTGGTCTGACTCGGTCGATGAAGACAGTTCATCACTGCTCGGATTTCGAAATCAGAGGACGCGGTCAATGGACCGAGACAGTTGGAGGCACTAATTGCAGGAAGCAAAGGCCCGCGAGGGGCTGTAGTGCTAAGAAGAAGAAGAAGAGAGATTCTTCACTTGGGGTGACATAGTCAGGTCGGCCGCGTCGTCGGTCGCTCCGAAATACCCTATCCCCGTGCTGGCCCAACTTACATAGAGAGACCAAACGCAATTGAGAAGGGAAGAATTAGAGAGGGGTTATCTTGAGAAATAAAAAAAAAACATGTTCATTTTATTTAACCATTATAAGTATCATTTTTTTAAATACCTCCACTCTCTACCACTCTCTCCATCACTCTTTCTTTGTCGCACAACGCTCGTGCAATCTGCATTCACATCTCGTCGGTTTGTCAAGTGTGCCACCCAGACAATGTTGAATACATCGGTACAAGGGAGCACACAAAATAATGTAAATTAATCGTTTCATGAATGTCTAGTTCAAATTCATGATCAGCTCTCAGAGAAAAAAAAAATAAATATAATACGACACATTCAAAACAAAAAACCTCTGAGTAACTGTTTTCAGTATCTCGTCGATAGGGTCAAAAATGTCCTAGGATACTGAGCTTAAAAAACAGATCTTCAGGTCCACGCTTCAATCAGTGTTCAATAAATGCTCACTAAGTCTTTTCTTTAATACCAAAAGTGAGTTTGCTTGCTTTACTATTTCTGGTAGATTGTTATATATACGCAGAGCATCATTCGTGGCATCGTTCTTTAGACGATCCGTTCATTCCTCGCATTATATGGTTTGATCTGTGATACCTTAATTAATGGCGTTCGGTCCGATCCATTAGTTTTTAAATTTTTTTAGATAAACTTAGCTTTCTCCATTATAATGATTTGACTTAACGTTAATGATTTGGCTAATTGGTAAACCAAACTTGGTTGAGTAAGCATTGGCAATTTCAGAGTGTTTTTATACGCTTTGGTTAGCAGCCTGAATAAACTATTAAGATGCTATTTTGCCGATTGGCTCCAAATTAATACTCCATAATGTGTAGTAATCGAGCAGTCGCCTAGGCCAACTGCTCGAAAGCCAACATAATGCTTGCTCCAATTTTAATTGTAAATTCAAAAAAATTAATATATAAATTTACAATTAAAATTCGATCACGGCAACCTTTTTGCAACGCGTCATACCAACAAATTGCGTTGTCCCGCAATGCAAACTACAGTTGACGGCATGAGTGGGCTCGCCACGAAACCCCCGTTGCGACACAAGAACGAGCTCTGTTGCTGATCGTCACAAGCAGTGGAGGTTTGCTTTGAGACTTCACTCAGTGTCTGAGGTTTGAACGAGCTGGAGTAGTAACTGACAAGTTCTTTTTTGGTTCATTCAGTGTGAAGCGCGTTTCGATTCAGTTTTCGCACATGGAAGTGTTTCGCGAAGAAAATTCACGTCTAGGTCTTGTGTTGCTGCGTGTTTTGCAACCCTGCAAATCATGTGAAAAGTCCTGCAACCGGGTTTGGTTCGTGCGGCGTGACACTATCCAAGTCAGGTTAAAGCGTCAGTTAGATGGTATTTCGGTCATTGTGCACTGCTACCGGTTTATTTTAGCGATAATTTGAGCAATGAAAATCTTTGTAGATATTTTATAAAAATATATGAAGAAATCCTTTGACTCTTAGTTTAGTGTTAAATAGAGTCTGAGAAGTGAAGTTTCGCACATTTTTTGCAGGGAAGCTGCGTTTAGCGTGAACTCCATTGAGGTGAACATCTTTGCATGGAGGAAAACGTTTGCATTTGATTTGCGGAGGCTTCTTAAAGGATAGTGTATTCGTTACCAGTGCGTCTGAGAGTCTACTAACAAAAAGTGTAGATATATCCCCGGTTTTCGCCTTTTCGTCGCTTGTAGCGATGACCCCTATTGCGTTTCGATCACAATAGCATTTATTGTCTTTTGTGCTAATCAGTGGTTATCTAAATTTAAGTTAAGTCGAAGGTTAAGATAATACTTGCAGTGAATGCTCACCATTGTCGCAATGAGACAAAGATAAATTCATTATTAGAAGTAGTGTTTGTGAATCAATTCGATTGGATCAATGTTCATTGTGAATGGAAGCTCAGAAGCTGTCCCAAAATTCACAGCGGTTGTGAAGGAAATTTAGACTTGTGGAGCTCTGCGCCAGTGGTGGAGACTGCAAGTGAGCGATTTTGTGTATGCGAATCCCTGCTTGAAACAGAGTAGTGCTTGCAAAGTGCAGTGAAATTTACACAAGCAAATTGCCATTATGATAAAAGCTCAGCATCATGGTATCCTGATGAAACTGGTACTGCCGTCATCTGGGTTCGAAATAGTGATTTCCAGGCGGAGAGCTGTGGACGTGGGGATGGTTTTGTGTGGATTCAGCGCCCAGGGACCATCTTCTTTACTGTGTAACCAACGCCGAACGAATCGATATCATCTTTCCAAGCCAAGCTTTAGGCTTTGGAGGGCGCTGTTTCGAACGCAGACGGGAACGTGCTCGTTTGAAGAGATTTCAACGCGAAAGCAATCGAATGGGGCATGCCTCAAACAAATCCACGGGGAAAACGAGTCCCGGAAACGGTGGCCAGAACGGCGCTTGTCATACTGAACACCGGCAATACGCCGACCTTCCACCGCATTGGCTGTGAAGGAACCATATCAGACGTGAAATTCACCTCGGAGTTCTTAGTACGGAGGATACACAACTGAAGAGTATCAGAGGACTACTCAGCCAGTGCTCATCAGTATTGTACATTCTGTTTGAGGTAAGCGATGTTGTTTCCCGACGTCCATGCTCTCGGTTTTCTATAGTTGGATGGAACATCGGGAGGATGGACGCCGAGAGGTTCGTAAGGTTCTCACAGCAAGTGTACTGCTGCAGGGGGCTTCGGAGGGGGTGGAAGAACTGGCAACTCAAGATGTGGTGAACTCAACTATGAGCATCATCACGACAGCTTGCAAAGCTTCTATGCCCTGTCGAAAACCCCGGCACGGCAAGCCCCCAGTGTACTGGTGGTTAACGTGTCACAGGCTTCGGCGTGCGGCTCAACGGGTACGGAGCCGGGACGAGGCAAACAACCATGCAGCAGCATATAAGTTGGACAGGAAATGCCTTCGCAAACTGATAAACAACAGTAAGGCTCGCTGCTGGCAAGATCTTGTGGACAACGTGAACATGGATCCGTGGTGCCTTGGCTACAAGCTCGTTATGCGGAAGTTTGGTGCCTAACGGAAACCTTGTATGCATGATGCAGAAAAGATGGACGAGATAGTGTGGGTACTTTTCCCCGCCCATTCCGTCTGCGCTGACGCTCTCCATGGTGAAACAGCAGTCACGTGTTCACTCTTCACACAGCTGGAACTGGAAGAGGCAGTACTTTCGTTGAAAGCGAGGAAGGCTCCGGGTCCAGATGGTGTTCCAGCTGAGGTGCTGCGGCTTATCTATCACCATTGTCTTGACTTGCTGCTTAGCACATTCAACGCTTACCTTCCGGGCGGGTTTTTTCCAATACGATGGAAGGTGGTGAGGCTCGTGCTGATCAGCAAGGGGAAGAGAAATCCCGAATCGCCTTCTGCATACCGCCCGTTATGCATGCTGGACATGGCTGGGAAAGTGCTGGAGAAACTCATCAAGGGAAGACTCACTGACGCGATTCGTGCTGCCGGGGATATATTTCTTCGGCAATATGGCTTTAGAGCAGGACGCTCTACCATTGATGCGATTGCAGACGGGGTGAGCACGGTCCAAAAGGCAGAGGCATATAGTACCATCAAGGGACAGATCGTCCTGTTGGTGACACTTCACGCCAGGAACGCCTTCAACTCCGCTAGATGGGTGGATATTCTGGATACGCTGTAAAACCCTTTTCAAGTTCCAGAATATCTAATGCGGTTTTTGAGGGACTACCTAAAGGACCGAAACCTGCTCTACGACACGACACAGGGCCAACGATGGATGGAAATTACATCGGGTGTTGCCCAGGGTTCTATGCTTCGTCCGGACCTATGGAATGTGTCTTACGACGGGTTACTGAGGCTTGAGATGCCAGATGAGTCACGCTTGGTCGGCTATGCGGATGATGTTGCGGCTCTGGTCGCTGGATTCTCCGCTAAATAGGCGCAACTTAGGCTACGTATGCTAATGCGCCAAGTGAGGTACTGGATGACTGCTTGCAGGCTCAGTTTAGCACTGGAGAAAACCGAAGTAGTCATCTTGACAAAAAAGAAAACCCTAGATTATGGATGATCAGTATTGGAGACTTACGAATCGAATCGAAGCCATCGGTGAAGTACCTGGGGCTACTGATCGACTTATAGATGAGTTTCTCTGAGTAAATTATGGCAACGGCTGAGAAGGGTGCTTCAAAAGTATCGGCTCTGAGTCGATTTATGGCCAACGTACGGGGACGCAGCCCATCAAGAAGACGCCTTTTGATGAGTGCTGTAGGGTCAGTGTTACTGTATGGAGTAGAAATATGGGGCGACACTCTCAGCAAGGAGGTATACAGAAACTGTTTGGCACAGGTACGGATAAGAGGAGCACAGAGGATTGTATCTTCGTATCTAACAGTCTCTGATTTGGCGGTGAGAGTGATTGCAGGCGTGATACCTGTCGCCCTCCTTGTTAGCGCCGCGCTGTTTACCTGCGCCGAAGCGAGGATGCGAGGGAGATGGTTGACAGCGCTCACTCAACGATTGGTAGTAGTCTTGGGTGCATTGCACGAAGGGATGGTCGACTGCGTGCCTCATCCCGGATGTGAGACCGTGGCTAAATCGAAGGCATGGTGAGACTGACTTGTATCTAACCCAGCTTTTGATCAGGCATGGGTGTTTTCAGTCTTACCAGCACAAGATTGGTAAGTCACGGCCCTCCAATATTCGTATTGCCCAGGGGAGAAGGACAAAAATGGGTCAGGCTGTGAAATAACCTCTACAGGGAGACGGGAGAGCTCACCCCGCATAATATGGTCGTAGTGATGCTCGAACCGGTTGACAAATGGAACCAGGTGGCACATTGTGCTCGGGCAGTCCTAAAAGATAAAAGGGACTCACAGCAGCCAGGAGCGCTGGGGTTGAGGGATCGCTTATCTGGCACTTCCTCCTCCGCTCTCTACTCCCGCTAGGAAAGGGGTCCCCCAGTTTGAAGGCACCTCACGGCGTAACGAAACGAGACCTGGCCCGAAGTAATGTGTCAAACGGTTCCAGGATAGGTTCTCAGGTTGACAGGGAGGTGTTTAGTGGGTAGTCCAGTCGCCTTCTTTCGAGCATGGCAGTCTCTCACTCTGTGCATAAATGGCATTCACCTCCCTATCACAAAAAAAAAGAAGGAGGTCGATTTGGGATGGCCTGTTAAAACCGGAATCTGCCAACTTTATTTTCTTGAGTCATAGAGGTAGAGAAACATTGATGCTTTTGGTGGGTAGAACTGCCGTAAACTTGGGGATTATTAATGCCGAGTGACTTAAAAGAGTGTCGTTATCCTTATTCCTGATCCTGGTCAACTACGCCTTCCGAACATTCAACACCTCCTACGGACGTTTTAGAGTGTCTGCGTGTTAGTCCTAATATTGGGACTTCAGGTTCTGTAGCCAACGATCTTTGTGTGCAGATATCCAATAATGTTCGTAGCGTGACAGCTGTACCTTCACTTTTTTACAGTTGTGAGTGCTGTGGCAAGCAGTACTTGAGTGCTACAAAGAAGTGTATTATGTGCTTGGGTATGAATGATGGTTGGTTTCGATACAGGGGCTTTAGTAGGCTTTAATGTATCATCTACAACGTGCAGTAGAGTATTATGATGCTTGGAGCGGTTTTGAAAAGTTTTTTTTTGATTTGAATTGCTTCACTGTATGTTGTTCCGCTAGACTGTTGAAACATCGTTTTTTATTCTTTACAAATTCACGCCATAAGCCCATCGTTTACATTCGAACCACCGATGGGGATTGGTACACATAGCGCATCGTAATGATGTCACTTGTGTAGTGCACGTAGTAATCTTTTTTCGTAATGAGTATGGCTTTGAGAATCTTAATGATTCTAGAATTGTGAATCTTTGAGTAAGGAAAGTTATGTGCTGTTGCTTATTCGTCTTTGCCATCCCACTCTTTGCTCTTTATCGAGGTTGTTGTAAAGAATACGAGGTGTGTTCAAAAAATATCGCGAATTTGGTTTTTTTTCAAAAATTATTTATTTATTCATGAATATCTATTTTGTCCCCTTCAAAGTAATCCCCATGAGATATTATACACTTGTGCCAACGGTTTTTCCAATCTTCGAAGCACTTCAAAAAATCATTTTTCTTAATCTTGTTCAGCTCCTCCTTCGATGCCGTCTTTATCTCGTCAAGCGTAGCGTAACGTCGTCCTTTCATGGGCCTCTTCAGTTTAGGAAACAAGAAAAAGTCACAGGGGGCCAGATCTGGGGAATACGGTGGCTGCGGCATCATTAGTGTGTTGTTTTTGGCCAAGAAGTCGCGCACAAGCAACGATGTGTGAGCAGGGGCGTTATCGTGGTGCAAAAGCCAATTTTTGTTCTCCCACAAATCCGGGCGTTTCTGGCGGATTGCTTCGCGCAAATTGCGCATAACTTGCAGGTAATATTCCTTATTGACCGTTCTTCCCTGTGGCAAGAACTCATGATGCACCACGCCCCTGCAATCGAAGAAAACTGTCAGCAAAACTTTCACATTCGACCGAACTTGGCGCGCTTTTTTCGGTCTTGGTTCATGCGGCAGCTTCCATTGAGATGATTGAGCTTTGGTTTCCACGTCATAACCATAAACCCACGATTCGTCACCAGTTATGACCCTCTGGAGCAAATTTGGTTCGTCGCGGACAGAGTTTAACATCTCATTAGCAATGTTCATGCGTTGCTGTTTTTGGTCGCAATTGAGCAATTTTGGTAAGAATTTCGCGGCGACCCGTCTCATGCCCAAATCGTTGATAAAAATCGAATGGCACGAGCCAATCGATATGTTTAGGTCCTCAGCAACTTCTCTAATGGTGATTCGACGATTGGCCAATACCATTTTCTCCACTTCATTAATTTTTTCGTCTGTTGTTGAAGTGCTCGGGCGTCCGGCACGCTCTTCGTCGTTCACATCTTCTCGGCCTTCTAAAAACATTTTGTACCACCAATAAACGTTGCTTCGGTCCAAGGTAGCTTCTTCGTATGCCACAGTCAACATTCGGAATGCATCCGCGCACTTAATTTCGTTTTTCACACAAAATTTGATACACGTTCTTTGATCCATTTTTTTGAATAAGTAAAAATCGAAGACGATTGAAAACACGTGCAAGAAAAGCAGCTATCACCAATCAAGTGAACATTCAAAATGGCCGAGCTTGTCGGCATAAGTGACAGACATGAGTACCAACATAACGCCACAAAAAAATCGAAATTCGAATATACGTAACCCGCGAAAATTCAAAATTCGCGATACTTTTTGAACACACTTCGTATATACTATGGCAAGATCGAACCCATCGTTGTCAGCGTTTTCAGGCTTGCTTTAAGCTGATTGATGGTGTTCACCGTATTCCGAGGCCCTGTAGCTTAGTTTGCCTGGTTTAAATCTGCACTCCACCAACGTTGCAGAAGCTCCTTTGCTATGATCTTCATTATATCATATCTTTCACATAAAATAGACCATGTGGCATCATAATTTTCCCTCACTTTGTTTACATTGCTAACAAGGTTTTCTGCTGCACAATTTTTAGGGGTTTGTAAAATAATTTTACAAAACCCTACTAAAATCGCATCCTGTCTGTCCGTCTGTCCGTCTGTCTGTCCGTCCGTCCGTCCGTCCGTGTGTCACAGCAGTTTTTCTCGGAAACTACTTAAGCTAGACACATCAAATTTTGTATGTAGGTGTAAAGTGGTGCATTCTTCACAGTTCAACTACAAAAAATTTTAATAAGGTATTTAAGGGGGGGGGGGGGTCTCCCAATATAGGGGAGTGACTCCCCGAAAAAAAATTTCATTAAAGGTAGCCGATATGGGTATCAAATGAAAGGTCTTGATGAGAAATTTTCAAAACAGTTCTTAGTTTGGCAAAGTTTGCTTCGAGTGGCGCACAGGGAGGGGAAATACATGAAAAATTTGTGTCCCCCCCCTCGCGATTGGACACTTGTGATCCGAAAAATCTGAAAAAAATCAAGAATATAGGCCTTAATGACTACAGCAACAACAAATACGTGAGAAGTCGTAATTCACTCAACTTTGTTAGTAAAAGTATGATTTATAGATTTTATGTTTTCTTGAATAAAATCTCAACGGTATCCTAATATGTTATGAAATTCAGTACACAGATGACTATTTATAAAATTGATCTATCCTGAAAGTTTCATAAAGATTGAATCATATTTAACGAAGTTATAGCGGTTTGAATTTTCCTGTATTACTATGGAACAATATGCGCTGCATTTATTACTATGGCAACATATGGCTATGGAACAACATGCGCTTTTTACCGACCCAGACCCTACAGTTTTGCTAGGATTTGCATGAGAATTTCAGGAATGATTGGTATCATGAATATCTTTGAGAACCGGTTCAGCTAATGGTATCAGTAATCGTAAAACAAAATGGTGGCTGTTTTAAATGCGAAGGTTGAATAATTTTGAGTTAGTTTTTCCCAACTTCAACGTTTAAGGTGCATGCTTTGAACACTTGATTCATTTTAATGAATGACTGAAGATGAGTACTCACAATTAATAACCATAAGTGAAACAAGTCAAAAATGTGGGAGAGAGCTCCTAGTAAAAGGGCCTTGTAACCATTCTAGGATTCGAAAAAATTGGCCATTGATCGATGATAACAGTACAGAAGAGTGGCACCTGAAAAAAAATTCATCAAACGTAGCCAATATGAGTATGAAATGAAATTTTTCACGGGAGCTTTTCAAAACAGTTCTTAAACTGTCAGTTTTTGCTTCAGTGGAGGCACAGGGGGGAAATACATGAAAAATGTGTTTCCTCCGTCGCGAATGGACATCTGAAATAATTATCAAGGGAGATATTTATGAGTATAACAATAACAAATACCTCAGAAGTCGAAATTCGTTCAACTCTGTTAATAGTAGTATGATCTTCGGATTTCTTATTTTCTCCAATAAAATCGTCTTTGACATGTTTCTTGATTTTATTCGATCTGGTGACTGCATTTTGTAAGTTGAGTACAAAACCCTTCTGACATGAGCGTAGGTCTGTTTACCCAACTTATTTTGTGGTAGGGAGGTGAATGCCATTTATGCACAGAGTGTGGAACTCCCATGCTCGCAAGAAGGTGACTGGACTACCCACGAAACACCTCCCCTGTCAACCTGAGAACCTAGCCTGGAACCGTTTGACACATTACTTCTGCTTCACCCTTAAAATTGCTGCATAGCTACTGTTTCTTCTGCACATGTGATGAAGCTACGTTTCCGTGAACCAGGCATCTAAATACGTCACAGAAAGCTATCCAACTCCCGTAGTTCCCATCAAATGCTGGAATTTCAGTCCGCCCCAACTGTAGTTCGTCACTTGTATTTGCAGTCGGTTGTGGCTGCCCTGAAGAACCAGGACGATGTTTGTACATACCTCCTTTGAAGATAATTTTGTGTTCCAAGACTAGATACTCGATATATGCATAATCTTTAATATATTTTTATTATAAGCCCTTTTTTCCTCCTTCAAACGCGCATGGATCTGAGCATGTATTTCTTCACAAGCCCTCCATTGGTCTTCAAGATGAGCTAGTATTGTAGTGAAGTATGCCAATGAGTGTCTACTGGCCCCCTTCTTTTTGAAGTTGGGAATGACCTGATTGATGCTATCAAAGTTCAGTTTTTGTGCTGCGATTGGAGTGGCCATCATACTATTGAATTCCTTGTCTGGTTTCAAATCTGTTGCTTGTATTGGTTTCCAAGTCTCTGCTCCCTTAACATGTTGAGTCTATGATGGCTCTTGATAGATAAACCGGAATTAGACGCTAGATGTCCGTAGTAACAAATATCGTGAAAGCTCGAACTTTATATATACAGTGGCTCACAGCTTATTTGATGCAGTAACATTTTCAAAGCTAAAAGCACTATAACTTCTGTATTAGAAAAGGTATTGAAAAAATTTAAACTGCAATAAATTAAATAAAAGCCCATTTTGAAAATAACAATTTAATTTATTTCAAAAATTGATTCTTAAATAACTAAATAAGAAAAACAAAATTAAAGGCGAAATTTTATGTCACAGCTTAATTGATGCAGTCCACGTTTTCCTTAAATTTATCCATGTAGAGGATTTCCAGTTCAACACTAATATTTCGTATGGTTTCCTTTTTGGCTCAAGACAGCTTTGAGTCTATTTGGAACAGATTCAACCAGCTTTCCTGTCATTTCTGGCGTTATTTTACTCCATTCTTCTAAAAGAGCTTTCTTTAAATCAATTTTGTTGTAAATTGCGTGGTTACGAATTTTTTTCTCCAGAAAAGCCCATAAATTCTCAATTACATTTAAGTCGGGTGACTGTGCCGGGGGAGCCATCAAATTAGGACAATTCCAAATAAGCCAAGATTGCACGATTTCTGACTTATGTTTAGGGTCATTATCTTGGTAGAATCTGAATTCACGCCGGATTCCGAGTTCGTCAGCACTTTGCAGAAGATTTTCCTTTAGGATATTACTGTACATGATCTTGTCCATGTTTCCTTCAATAAAGGCTAGCTTCCCAACTCCGGCTGCTGACATACAGGCCCAAACCATTACGCTGCCACCGCCGTGCTTAACAGTCTCATGTAAATTTGCTTTTTTGAGCTCTGTATTTGGCTTTCTCCAAACGTACGCCATTCCATCTGAGCCAAATATGTTGAATTTGGACTCGTCAGCGAAAATCACGGTTTTCCAAAAGTCCAAATCCTTTAAAATATGCTCCGTAGCAAAGTTCAGGCGGCTTTGTCGATTTTTGATACTGATGAACGGCTTCTTTCGTGCAACTCGGCCATTAAAATTATGCTTTCTTAGCACACGACGTATGGTTTCAGCACTGCATTCTTTACCAATTCCAGTAAACACTTCGTTTGCCAATTTAGGAGCTGATAACTTAGGGTTTTGCATTATTTTCCGGACGATCCACCGTTCATCAGACTCATTCAAAATTTTATTTGGTGCATTTCTACCCTTATTTTCCAACCTTTTTTCATTGGTAAACCTTTCAATTATATGCTGAACTGTTGATGAACTTAAATTGACAACTTCGCTGATTTTGCAATGAGATTCACCATTTCTAAAATGATGAATGACTAATTCCCGCTGTTCAAGTGTTGTCCTACGGCCCATTTTAAATATTACACAATTTATCCACTTTTAAACTATCAAGGTCAAATAACTTTTTTAAAAATAAAATAAGAAACGCACTAAGTACAATATATCCAAAAAAAATCCGGTGAAAATCGTGCACTTTTAATGCTAGGATACAAAGAACTAACTGCATCAAATAAGCTGTGAGCTATCCTATGCAAATGATTTTGCTTCATTACTGCTAACGGGACATTTGAAACATTTTTTCTTACTTTCTTTTGTGCTTCGAATTTCAGTTATACTAACTGTAAAATCTGCATCAAAATATTTGTAAATTTTTATTTATCTGCATAAGGACAACAGTTTGTTTAATATTTATTGAAGTGCATCAAATAAGCTGTGAGCCACTGTATATGTCATTTTGAAGGTACATTTGACAGCTATCAAAATCAATCAACAAAACAATTTTATCTTGTGTGTATCATTATTATTTTTCTCGATGAATAACTTCGGAAATTGGAGAAAAAGACAGCATTTGCGGGAGGTTCTGTTGGGTCATTTTTTCCCAAGAAAACTGCTGCGGAAAGTCATCGTTTGCTTGCAAAAATTTATGGCGACGATGCTTTAGCGAAAACACAGTATTTTGAATGGTTACAACGCTTCAAAATTGGCGATTTTGACATCAAAGAAAAAGAACGCCCAGGATAGCCAAAAAAGTTTGAAGACGAAGAATTGGAGACGCTACTCGATGAGGATTCCTGTCAAACGCAAAACAAACTTGCCAAATCGTTGAGAATAACTCAGCAAGCTATTTGGAAACGTTTGAAAGCCACCGGATACATTCAGGAGCAAGATAATTGTGTTCCCTATGAGTTGAAGCCAAGAGACGTTGAACGGCGCTTCAGTATGTCTGAAATGCTGCTTGAGCGCCATGAAAAGAAATCATTTTTGCCTCGGATTGTGAGTGGGGATGAAAAATGGATCCATTATGATAATCTCAAGCGCAAAAAGTCATACGTGAACCCCGGCCAACCAGCCAAATCAACGGCGAAGCCAAATATCCATGGCGCCAAGGTTATGCTGTGTATTTGGTGGGATCAGAAGGGGCCGTTATATTATAAGTTGTTGAAATTGGGCCAAACAATCACAGGTGATCTGTATCGAACACAATTAATACGTTTGAAGTGTGTCATCATCGAAAAACGCCCGGAATATGCGACCTGACACGAGGCTATAATTTTTCATCATGAGAACGCTCGGCCGCATATTGCAAGACCCGTGCAAAACTTTTTGGAAAATAGTGCGTGGGAAGTTTTGGCCCACCCGCTTTATAGTCCGGACTTTGCTCCGTCTGACTTTCATTTATTTCGCTCGATGCAAAACGCAAAACGGATAGATTCGTTTTTAGCCGCCAAGCCGGCACAATTTTTTTGGGATGGAATTCATAAATTGCCTGAAAGATGGGGAAATGTTGTAGCTTCCAATGGACAATACTTTGAATAAAACATATTGCATGATTTTTCCACGATTAAGCATTAAATTTCGCTAGAAGATTCCGGTTATTAAGTTGAACACCCAATAAAAATAGCACACTAGTTCCCGCTAAACAAGTGATATCTCCAAACAGCAGTTACTGCACCCTACGTCTTCTGTGTTGTTCAACTACCGTAGTTCTTGCCAACTTGAACCTGCACTAGCGTAATTCCTGCATTTAACTCTTCTGCAATGTTAAACTGGGCTAAATAGAACCTTCAAAAGCTTAACTCCTGACAAAATTCTTCTGCAATGTTGAGCTGCGGAAGTTCTTGCCAAATTGAACTTTTGATAGCTCAGTTCTTGCACCAAACTTTTCTGGAATTTTGAACTTCGGTGGTTCTTGTCAAAATGAACCTGCGATAACTTCGCTCCTGCACCAAACTCTTCTGCAATGTAGAGCTGTGGTGGTTCTTGCCACATTAAATGAGTGATTTAGTCTGACACCTGAATTAACCGTTTATATAGCTTCAATATTAGTTATGTCTGCAGTATAGTGGTCATTCTACCGTTCAAAATTAGTGCTAACTATTTCATACCAATTTTTCAGAACACTTATTTAAGATTTTAAATATTGTTTATGATGTTCAATCTCAAATAAAAAGCATAAAGTTGAATTCTACAGTAAAAATTTTATTGTGAGTCGAAAGAACAATATATGATGTTTACTTTTTAAAAATTATTTTGTTTAAATGTTGACCGCGGCTACGCCATAAATGGTTCATCCTGAGGGTCCAATTTTGACCAACACGTTCCAGCATAGCGGCCGGTATCTCGCGAATGACACAAGTAATGTTGGCTTCTAAAGGATCGATTAAAGCTGGCTTATTCCTGAAGACCAGAGAAATTGTGTAGCCCCAAAGAAAATAATCTAAAGGTGTAATACCATATGATCTAGGTGGTCAATTTAATGGTCCAGAACGTGAAATCAGGTTTTTAGGCTCGGTAGGTCGATGATGCACACCATAAGTTGTTCTAAGCGCACGAAAAACATTTAACGCTGATTTTCGTAATACAGCTGAACAATTCGGATGTTGTTCCGAGGTAATTCTTTCCATAATGATTTGTCAAACAATCCTGATTAAAAACTACATTACAGTTTGAACGGAGTCATGCGTGATCTGACAAAAAAGGCTATTGAAAATCAAATCTCAGTATGAATAACCCTTTATTTGATGCGGTTCTAAGTGTATTGAATGAAACAAAGAATGTTATATTTATCGATTAAGTCCTCATTTTGCTAAAATATAAACAGGAACCCATATATTCAATGTAACTAGTCAGCCTACTATTTTCATACAAAATACATTTTTGTAGTATACTACTCGTATATTACACGATAAAACCAATACGTAAAATACTCTCCGCAGGAAACATACCTGAAATCATCTCAAAGCTCTATAAATGGACAATATTTGATGGAAAAATTCTCCTCTAACGTTCAGACACCTAATTAAATATGTTCCTGGTGAGTTTGCAGGTGAAAAGTCTGCTCTGATGAGTAATAACCAGCATGTGGTTGACACAACCAGCGTCGTAGTGGGCTACATCCTTGAACTCTAGAAAGGAATGGAGGTTGGGTGTTGATTAGCGAAATTATTGATGAAATTTTGTTAACTTTACTGCTTGCCCGTTTCTGAATAGAACAGTACCGAATTCGTCCCCTGACAGTTTCACGCTCGTTAAAAATTCAGACCAAAACTCATAAACTGAATGATCTAATCAAAGGGGTTCCATGCTGAGCTATTGACACTCCGTCCTTTGGCGATAGATCCTCTGAATGAATGTCAGGATGGTGCGACACAGTGCTATCTTCCTTACATATTTATTGTGTCAAGCTAGGAGGCAACAAACGAGAAAATATCCAACAAACAGGTCAGAATTCACGTCACACTGAGAAAGTTTCATCGCCACAACACCTCCTGCCGGTCTTGTCTCACATTCAGTGACGACGTACAAAGCTTTCAACCCTAGACAACCCGATTCGCTTTGGAAAATGGCATGCTGGGTTGGCTTTACTTTATCGCATCAACACAGACGCCCTCGCACTCGTGCATATGTAAGTTTGTCAACTTAGTTCTCATATATGTATATACTCGTACATATGACAGATGTACCCACCACTGACAATCATACAATGATGATAAGAGCAAAGGAATGCATGCACGATGAAATTTTTCCGTGCCGGGATGCAAAGCTACGCAAATACCGCTTTATCCTTGTCCCATTCGATTTGTTGAATTGTTTTTGTACACGTGTTGTGATATGCCGGTTATGTTGGATATTTCATTTGATGCTTCATAGCGTTCCGTTTTGGTTTTTACTTTTACATAAGCTTGCACACCTTTGGGAGTAATAGACAGGACGCTCCTTCTGTTGAATGTCAATCATAGGAAAGCACACAAGGCGACTGAATGAATCTTGAATGAAGACTCTAAAATATGAGCTCTTCGCGTGTGTATGTTATTTCTCGAGCACTTAGAATGCTGATTCAGAGTATCTTAAGGATGATTATATGACACAATGTAAGGGAAATTTCGTCCTTATTATAATTTGGGTAAATTTTTTCACTTTTCAAGGGATGTAATGCAAGCTCAAACTCCATTATAAGAAAAAAACTTACGAAATGTATTAGAGCGTTTTCTTTATATTATATTCTGTGTATTTTTATGAATTTTGTAATACTTTACAAAACCCTTTTGAAGTTATTCATCCAGTCTTCTATATGTAGTTCACTGTAGATTTTGCCAAAGCTATAGTAGCAGCAAATACTAAGCTTGGCAGGAAACTGTTCATTTATTCTTTAGGGGGGTCATTCCCTACTAAAAGGAATTCAATGAAAACTGTTCCACCAAAGATTATTATGGTTATTACATGACAGAGCGTGATAAGGGTAAAACAGGTCTTAAAACTTCATAATTAAGGTCGCAGCGCATGGTAGGAGGAGAAGTATATCAACACGTTGCGTTACTTCCCATCTCACGACAGGAAATTTGTAATCAAAAGATTTAAAAAACAAAATCAAATTTGGTACTGATGTAGTCTTTCCAACCAGAAAATCAAGAATATCAAAAACACGATATATTTTTCGACCAAGGATCCCGACTTTCATTTGACCTACTGAGCTGGTAATTGTGGTATTCTGCAATAACTTTTCATTAAGATGTAGCAGAGTAAAATCTGACTCTGGCCATTTCCGGGTGAAATCAAAATAGTTTCCCTCCTAATTAACGCATACTGGATGCCCTAAGGGAAAGATGCTCTGGCGGAGCTTCCGGACCTGGTTAAGCTCATCTAAAGACTGGTGTGGAAACGCCACTTGCTTGTCCGATAAGGTCCCGATAAGCCGCCAAGCGTGAAATCAGCTTGTCGATATAGATTTTCCCACGCCAAGGAAGCGAAAACCCAAAGTGCACACTGAAACCCTACTAATTACACTCTGCGGGCACTTTACGCTTCTACTATGCCCAACAACCTGTATGGGAGGCTATTTCTTTGGCATACGCTCGAATACTATCACTTCACTTCCGTTGAGTTCCAAATCACACTACCCGGGAGTTCAGTCCTGAACCGGATCCGGCAAATCCAACTTCCAGCCACTTTTGGGCATTTATTTAGAGATATTTAGAATATTTCATTATATTGATCGTATGTATGGACACAATCTCTTAATCTTTCCAAAACGTTTTTACGAGAAGATAGTCCACGTATTACACTTTGCAAAATATGGAAAACATGACTGAACAGTCCCCAAGAGGTAGCAAAGGGAGGAACAACGGCAACAGCACCGCAATGACGTCTGTCAGACAACAGAACGCACAATTTGGAATTTCGTGGGCAAGTCAAAATTGGTCACACCATCCGTGCAAAGTACGCGTGCTGCAATCAAACAATTTTCTTGATTTTGCAATAGCTTTCATAGATTTCCCAATAATCCATTTGCCTCAAACATATTGGGCCAAATGTTCCCCTATTTATACGCCAACATTTCTCTCCGGCCTTCGGTTAGGTCTGATCAGTTTTATCTTGTTAACATTTTCTTCTTCCTGTGCACATTAGGGTCCCTTTCAATTACTGTTTTTGCATCGTTTGCTCCCGTAAAAAGTTCTCTGAGGAATGATACCTTACCAATCATTACATATTGTAGGAAAGTAGTTCTGGAGGCCAAGGCCTGACTTTGGCGGTCAAGCCATAGATAATAATGACACTTTCTCCCAGAAATTTATCGAGAATGGTCAGATACTGGAATAGCAAGATTATATCGGTAGCCCAGTATATCATAACAGAAATAGCAGGCAAATATAAAGGCATATCCTTCTGCTAGGACTCAATAAAAAGTGTAGTGAAATATTTGTGGTGGAGCTGCCACGAAGCATATCGACCACAACATACATACTTGGCTATCAAACATATCAACGACAACAATGTTGCACTGGTCAGCCAACAAACGCACTTGAATGCGATAATATTTTGCTGTTCAACGCTGACCGAGCGCGCTCATTTACCAACTGACCAGCATGCTTGTGCGCGGTGATATCTAATCGCGCACAAATGGCATCAGCATTTTTCATCCATAAAGGTCTTGGACAGGAGAATCTTGGACGTCTTTTGTTTGTTTGAGATGAACGATGACACATCTTAAATAATATAAGTATGTTGTTATAAATTATAGTATAAGTTATTAAAATAAGTTCAAAAATGATGTATACATTTTCATAAGGGAGTACGCAACATGCAGAAATCAAGTTTTGCCGAAGAAATCAGTCAGTTGAAAAAGAAGGGTGAAGTTAAGAACACTAGTACCGTCAGCAACCTATCGCCCTTTTTAGATGAACGAAGGATCATCCGAGTCGGTGGTCATTTGCAAGCCTCAAATCTTTCGTACGACGCAAAACACCAGATGCTTATTCCATTCTGCGACCCAATCACGAAACTTCTCATGAATCATATTATATAATTCTGCGAGCTACTGTCGCAATTGTTTTCACAACAATGAAGAACACGAATTTACTCGAACCCACGAGAACCCAACAAGCATGATCAACATCTGCAAGTGACGTCACTCCATTCATTAATTTGCTCGAATCTACCAGGTACCTCTCGGTAGAGCATTCGCCAATGTACGAGAAATGGGTGAATAGGTAGAGACCCTATATAAAGGTGAGCTGAATGAATGGGGGGATGATCATTCATTCGACCGCGATAAGAACTGCGATAGTGTGTTTCGTAATAGTGAAGTAATTTAGAAGACAATTGCAATAATAAATTTATGGACAAGTGTTAGATTTTTTAATAGTGACAATTAAAACTAGTGAAAGTGTTAACTGATTATTGTGCATTTTATTTAATTAAATAAACTCTTTTAACTTAAATTAAAAGACATTGCGTTTTCACTTTCCCGGAACGTTTAAATTATAGGCCGCGAACCAAAAAAAAAAAACATGCGACAATGGTGTCAGAAGTGGGACTGAAATTTGGAAGTGAAAACGTTTAAACAATTTTAAAGTGCACAATTGTGAAAATTAACGTGGAAAAATAGCCGAAACAATAAAAATGCCAGGAAATTTACATCTTAAAATTAATCAATTGAGCATATCGGAGCTCAAAGAGGAGTTGGCACAACGAAATCTGGCTACACAAGGTACAAAGGCCATACTGATTGCACGCTTGCGTGATGCAATCGAGTCGGAAGGCGTAAATCTGGATTTGGGTGAGCTCTCAGATGCAGAAAAAGGCGCAGAAGGTGGTGAAGCCGAAACACCAAAACCAAAGGAACCAGGAAATGCACTGATGCAAATGTTGATGCTGATGCAGCAAGAGCAGCGACAACAGTCATCAAATTTAACTGCGAAGCTCAATGAACAGTCATCCAATTTAACTGCGAAGCTCAATGAACAGTCATCCAATTTAACAGCGAAGCTAAGCGAACAATCAGCGCAGCTAAATGAACAGACATCCAGTTTAGCTGCGAAGCTAAATGAACAATCAGCGCAGCTAAATGAACAGACATCCTGTTTAGCTGCGAAGCTAAATGAACAATCAGCGAAGCTAGACCAACAAGGGATCGAAATCAAGGCAGATTTTCAAAAACAGTCCACCAAAATAAAAGCGGAGCTCGGCAGCCTGAACAAACAAATTAAAGGCGTCGAGGAAAAGGTTTACCAGGTCGAGGAAAAGGTCAGCCGGGCTGAAGAGAGAATGAACCATGAGATGGAAAAAGTGAAAAAAGAATTGGAAGCAGCGAAGGCAGTAGTAACTACTTCACCAGCCCCGCTTATAACCGCAGCGCAAAGCACATCCAGAAATGTGCAAGCACCAATATTCGATGGGCAAACGGTCTGGAGTATTTACAAAATCCAGTTTGAAGCAGCCGCTAGGATAAATCACTGGAATGAGCAGGAACGAGCAACTGCATTAATTCTTGCTCTAAGAGGCCCAGCTGCCGAGCTATTGCAGACGATCCCCGATGAATTGCACTCAAACCCGGCTGCTATAATGAATGCGCTGGACATGCGTTATGGAGACGATCATCTGAAGCAGATTTACCGGGCACAGCTACGGCATCGGATGCAAAAGTCTGGTGAAACCTTACAGCAGCTAGCCCAAGACATTGAGCGCCTAGCACTTTTGGCTTATCCAGCTTACGATCCAGAACATCGAGATGACGCAGCAACAGAAGCATTCATCAGTCCGTTAAAGGACCAGGAATTGCAACAAGCCATACGATTAGCTCAAAAGCAAACGGTTAAGGACGCATTGGTTTATAGTCTGAACTATGAGGCAGCGAACAATGCGACTCATACCACTGCCCGGGTCCGTGAAGTAGTGGCAGACGAGTGCAGGTGTAAGCGCGTGGAAAATGAGCGAGAGCCGCAGGGTAATGGTGCGCCTAGATGCTGGGATTGCGGAGAAAAAGGGTATCTGCAAAGAGACTGCAAGAAGCGAAGAAAACGGAGCTATTGTCCAGGACGGTGGAGGTCCAGACCGTGTCAGGAGCCTAGAATGGAGGACCATCAAACTGCAAGGGCCAACTTCGTGGGGCGTACGTTGGCTAGGAGAATCGACATCCCCAGCACCCCCATCACCGTGCCAAGGCAACATCGTGGAGAAGCAGACAGATGCCTTCCTGGTCAAGTTGATGAAGAACATTGCACCATAACAAACGACACTAGTTCAACCCGATCGACGATCCGGCCCAACCTAGTGAGGCCCCAACTACTTCACAAGGGCAGAGTTCATGGAAATGCTGACGCCCTATCTCGTCGCCCATGTCCAGCTAACTGCAAGTATTGCCGACGGATTGAGGAAAAGGAGCCGCCCGTTGATCTGCGACTGATAACGGCCGAATTCGATGAAGGTTGGTCATCGGAGGAGATTCGAAATGCCCAGCTAGCCGATGAAGACATCGGACCATTGCTCGTATGGAAGGAGACGACTGGGCGACCTGAGTGGAAGGAAGTTTCAACGCATGGCGCAACCCTCAAAAGCTATTGGGCACAATGGAACTCCCTTCAGGTGGAGGGTGGTGTACTCAAGCGGAAATGGGAAATGGCGGATGACAGCTCCTATAGGATGCAAACTATACTACCCAAAAGCCGAATCCACGATGTGGTAAAGGAAATGCATGAAGGATCCTCGGGAGGCCATCTTGGTGTTAACAAGACCTTAGCGAAATTGCGGGAAAGGTTCTACTGGCTCCATGCTCGAGAAGACGTAGAGGACTGGTGTCGCAGATGCACAATTTGCGCTTCCGTCAAAGGCCCAAAGCGACGACTGAGAGGACAAATGCAAACCTATAACGTAGGTGTGCCATTCGAAAGGAATGGCTTTGGCTGGAGCTTGGCCCGTCGATACATTTTCGGCAGCTCTGTACGCCATCAAAAATAGTGGGATATGTCGGTCCCAGTCCCTTTGGTTCTCGTCAACCATCTTGGCAAGGTGTTTATTGAGCGTGCCGTTGACATCGCAGGACCCTTTCCTGAATCCGATTGGTGAAATCGATATTTGCTGGTTGTAGCCGATTATTTCAGCAAGTGGCCTGAGGTCTACCCCATTCCCAACCAGGAAGCAACTAATGTAGCTGAACAGCTAGTGTTAAATTGGATCACAAGGTACGGCGTGCCTTGCGAACTACATTCGGATCAAGGCCGAAACTTTGAGTCACTAGTTTTTGGCGAAATGTGCGAGCTGCTCGGAATACGGAAAACGAGGACAACACCGCTGCATCCCCAATCCGATGGAATGGTCGAACGTTTCAACGGCACGCTCAATAAACACCTTGCCAAGATGGTTGACGAGAACCAAAGGGACTGGGACCGACATATCCCACTATTTTTGATGGCGTACAGAGCTGCCGAACATGCATCGACGGGCCAAGCCCCAGCAAAAGTCATTTTTGGAAAGACTATTCGTTTGCCAGCCGATATAAAGTTCGGAACACCCCCTGAGAAACTCCAAACGATCTCGGAGTACGCAAGTGATCTAAGACAACGGTTGAACCAGATACATCGGACAGTGCGAAAACACCTCGAATCGGCTACTGATCGCATGAAGACCAGGTATGATCTAAAGGCAAATTCGACTGGCTTCCAGCAAGATGACTTGGTGTGGCTTTATAACCCGCAACGGCGAAAGGGTAGCTCTCCAAAGTTGCAACATGATTGGGAGGGACCATACCGAGTCACAAAGCGAATCAACGACGTCGTATATCGCATACAGGAACACCGTAAACTGAGAGCCAAAATGAAAATCGTGCATCTGGACCGTCTTGCCCCATATTACATCCAGGGAGAACTGACTACAACTGGCGACACATGTTTTCGGGGCGAAAAGAACTGAGGTGGGGGCAGTGTTACATGTACAAATAATTACATGTACAAATAATTCTGCGAGCTACTGTCGCAATTGTTTTCACAACAATGAAGAACACGAATTTACTCGAACCCACGAGAACCCAACAAGCATGATCAACATCTGCAAGTGACGTCACTCCATTCATTAATTTGCTCGAATCTACCAGGTACCTCTCGGTAGAGCATTCGCCAATGTACGAGAAATGGGTGAATAGGTAGAGACCCTATATAAAGGTGAGCTGAATGAATGGGGGGATGATCATTCATTCGACCGCGATAAGAACTGCGATAGTGTGTTTCGTAATAGTGAAGTAATTTAGAAGACAATTGCGATAATAAATTTATGGACAAGTGTTAGATTTTTTAATAGTGACAATTAAAACTAGTGAAAGTGATAACTGATTATTGTGCATTTTATTTAATTAAATAAACTCTTTTAACTTAAATTAAAAGACATTGCGTTTTCACTTTCCCGGAACGTTAAAATTATAGGCCGCGAACCAAAAAAAAAAACATGCGACAATATTCATGCAGAAACCCTACATTGCGGCCCCCAAGCACTGCTAGCAACTGCAAGACAGCGGTTTGGGCCATTGAAGGGAAAGTCATTGGCTCGGTCTGTGGTTCAACATTGTGTTGGTGTGACCGAAGTTATTATCCCAGATGAGGGGAAATTTACCATCATCTAGACTGCAACCAGTGAAACCAATCGTGAACATTGGTGTAGACTTCTGCGGACCAGTATGGACTCATTTCAAATTAAAAGGCAGAAAACCGCAAAAAGCATACATCGCTGTATTTTGCTGCTTTTCCACTAAAGCCGGGCACTTAGAGCTTGTAGGAGATTTGACAACAGCATCTTTTCTGTTAGCCTTGAAAAGATTTATTGGACGACGAGGGCACTGTCAGCATTTGCATTGCGACAATGCTACAAACTTTGTTGGTGCACGAAATCAATTAACTGAGATCACATCAATCATTCACTCTGATGAAGCACAAGCAGAAATCACTAAGACATGCAGCACAAAAGGTATCAACTTCCAGTTCATTCCTCCGAGAGTACCTCATTTTGGAGGGCAGTGCTGAACTCAAGACCTCTTACACCACTGTCAGCAGATCCAGATGATCTGAATGCACTAACTCCCGGACATTTTCTCATAGGAGAGCCTCTTATAGCTCAAGTTGATTCACAAACCCATACTAAGTGAACCAGTCAGATTTGAGGGAGTTCGAGCCAAACCCTGGCGTTTAATTTGAAGACCTTGGCAGAGTTAGATTTATCACAAATGAGTGGAAGCTCATAATTTATTACGACTTAAATCCATGTTGGACAGAAATGGCTTAAATTCTGAATGCAACCAAAACACTGTGATATCTATGCCAACAATTGCATCAAAAGAGCACATGTAAGCATATGGTCGAACAATTTGAGCATTACGAAAAGGAACTACAATTGGAGAATAGCTTATTCCTAACCACGCGCCAAAAAAGAAGAGCACTAAACGTAGTTGGAAAAGTAGCTAACCCATTGTTTGGCGTACTTGATTCAGCATATGCTGACGAAATGACCCATACAATTGGCGCAGTACGAGGGAATGAGCAAACACTATTGGCGTTATTAAAAAATCAAACCTCGATTATTGATCCAACGATCAACATCATGAGGCGGGATCAGGTTACCACCGCGGAAAAATTCAACGCAATCTATGACCAATTGAGTCTTATGCTCAACCGGATTAATGACAACAGTGATGGTACAAACCAATTAAACCAACCAAGCTCTCACATCACTCTCAATTCAGATAACAACAGTTGTGTCAAACTTACATCGCATACAGTCAGCAATAGCAGATACATTGGTTGATACGTATCACGGCAGAATGAACCCCCTATAGTATCACCACAACAATTCAGTAAGGAAATTGCAACAATTAAGCAACATCGCATTTGTCAGTAGACCAAGATGATGTTGTCCAAGTATAAAAACTAATGACAGTAACAGGCGCCGTACAAGGTGGTCACGGAGTGTCGAGTCAAAATTACCGTTGATTGACCAAAACCAATTCGATCTTCTAAGGACTATACCCCTACCATCTAAGGTTAACAACACTTTTGTCACCATAAAACCATGTGCTTCATATCTTGCGATAAACTCATATAGAGACCAATACACCCCATTGACACAAAATGATTTGACAGCTTGTACCATCACAAGAAGGAAACATTTTTATGTGTAGCCACCCACACTATATATAAACAAGGAGCAGACATTTGTGCTTGTGAGATAAGCCTTTTTAACAAACTGATCCGTAGGAATTGTGAGTTTAAGTCAGTACAAGATAGCCCTGTATGTGTCAAGCTATTCCGCGAAAACCAATGGATTGTGTCATCAAGGGCCCAACACAGATTACCGCCACCTGCCACTGAAGAAGACTTGAAATGACACTCATGGTATCTGGGCTACTTACTATTAGTCAAGATTGTGAAATTAAACATGACCACGTAACACTTGAACGCTTGCAAGCATCAGCTCACAATAACTCTTAATTTTTGTATCGCAATTTTATATCATAAAGTTCACTTACCTACAATTCAATTATCACATTGCTATTAAATCATATGCTTACCTTGCATTTTTTTGTTCAGTTACCTTTTTGATATCGTGGAATTGACCTATATAAATGTAATTCACACTGATGATGCGTTTCATGATCGCTCACCTTTAATTGTTTTGATTTCAAACGTTGACCTAGGTAGTTTACTTTTGATCGATGTACTTGTACATTTTGCATATTCTTGGATTCTTGTTATGTTGAAATTGATTTAGAATTAGCATTTTTATGATATAAACATTTCATATTATGAAGAATAAAATCATTTTTTTTTGTGACAATCCAACCAATTAAGTGTTTTATTTTGCGGAAAATATCGCAGTTCAAGTGCTGCTGATATCCCTTTGTATATTTATATTGTGCATCGAAAGTTACACGGTTCAAGTGCTGCCGTAACTTAGTTTGATCATAGGTGTTTTTGGTGAACATTTAATAATTAACGTCGATCGTTACACGGTTCAAGTGCCGTCGTGACTTAATTACCTATACCTGTTTAACTTATTACACGGTTCAAGTGCCGTCGTAAGTATAAGTGTTCAATTTGTGAGCATTTAAGATACATCGATAACTCTTATTTGGTTGTCACAGTATTTTCTTTTCTTTATTCTAATTATCTTGTTCATAATGTTCTCTCTTCATCCTGGTTTTTTCACCTACGTATTCCTCGTACGCCTGATGCTTTATATCTAACGCATTCTGGCTCTCTTCATCGAACCAATCATATTTTTTGCACCGAGTTTGATGTCCAATTGTGTCCTCTGTCACGGTCTTACTAGCTGCTTTTATTTCCATCCAGAGCTCGTTGCTTGTTTTCAGCGATGTGTCTGATAGGATGGGAGCCAGCTGGTTGTCGAGGGTTACCGTAAAATTTTTGGCCACAGATGCGGTTTGGAGCCTTTCGATGCTAATTTTTTTTAGTGGGCTGGTCGTTGATGAATAGGCCTTTGACGTACGACATCGATCAGCTAATTTGATCAAGTAATGATCTGAGTCACCACTGACTCCTTATGTATGGACGTACCTACCAAGGCCCAACGTCATTGGACCAAACGTGGTGGATCTGGTTTTGAGTGCTACCATCTGTTGATACCCAGGTCATTCAATGTATGCGGTGATGTGGGAAGCAAGTCAAATGTATGATTAGATTTCTGCTACATGTAAAGTCAATTAGGCGCTGGCCGTTATCATTTGTTTCAACGTGGAGGCTATATCCTCCAGTCGTTCCCCGATGAGATAACTCATTGCTAACCTTAGGTTTGAAATCACCCAGAATTATTTTTGTGTCGTCCGTAGCAATGAATCGACTAGTCTTTTTAGGTGATTGTAGAACGTTTCCTTCGTTTCTTCGATTTTCTTTGGTCGAGGCGTGCACATTAATCAGCCAGATTTTGAAGAGTTTCCCTTTTTAACAGATAGCACACAACTGTTTATTAATTGCCTTAAAATCAACAACTTGCTAATTGAACTCCCTATCTACAATAAAGGCCACTCAAGAGTTTCGTTTTCCAGTAGGCATCCCACTTTTATATATTGTGTGCGATTTCATGTCTTGAAAACCATTTCCAGTCCAGTTCGTCTCCTTGACTGCTAGTATTTTCAATTTATATTGACTGGCCTATTGTTAAAGGTCCTTAGCAGCGCCAGGGTAATTGAGCGATCTGACATTCCAAGATCCTATGCCATAGTCTTTTTTCATTTGCAAAGCCGTTGCCGTAGATCCAGTTCATTCCAAGAACTTTCTGTATGTTTTGGAATATATTGTAAGGTTTTTCAGGGACGAGGAGTTAGCCCGTCGTCCAAACTCCATTCCAGTGGCATGGTTATTACTCGATTCCGTTGTCAGGCATGGAAGTATCGCCTTCACGCTCTTACGTCCCCACCAAGGAGGTTTAGGTACAATCTAGTGGCAGAGCTGTAGATGTGTTTTTAGTTATTAGCATTTCTCGGCATGTAATGTCCCATTATTTGGGTACCAGTAAACTCAATGTGTGACCCCGAGAACATTCGCTACAATTTAATCAGGGGGCTTAGGATGAAGGATAATGGAAGCTGTGCGTTGGGGAAACCAGGAGCTCCCTCCTCCTTTCTCAAACGGGTTTGCGACCAACTACGGCAGAGTTGAACAATAGGTATTCCACCGTGAATTTATTTGAATTAATCTCAAAGTAGTGTTAAAACTACGCTTTCCTGTTTACGGGAAGTTAAATTAAGTTAAAAGAACTCCGATAATCGAAATTATATTACTTGGGACCATCGAGCAAATGACTTAGTGATAATAAGTCATCATGAAATAAATTGAAATTTAATGTGATGTTCTAAAAAGCGAATAAAACTGCTTTTAGAAATAACATCGCGTATTAGTTTTTGGAAAAGTAGGAGTAGTTGTAGAGTAATCAAGTGATTCATGACATGAGGGCATGGCTTTTGCTTTTGCTTTCATCCAACCAGCGGATGCAACTTACATCCAAATAAAGGGTGGTCCAACCATAATTCACGATGTTAATTGTGAGCCACACCTTAACGTCAAGTTTTTCGCCCAATTTAGTGTGACATTTGTTTCACAATTTGACAAATTCAACCAAGGAGAGGTACACAATTCAGGTTGTTAAAGCCTTTTGCGAAACTAAGCGTTTTACTTTTGGTCAGCATTATCGACCAAATGTATCCACATCCGGGAGAATTGTGCGCAAATTTCAGCAAGCCGGGTCTGTAGGAAATGTGAAATCACCTGTGCATGCTCGCTCAGTTTATTTTGCGGAAAACATTGCTGTTGTTCGCAATATTGTGGCAGAACAGCCGTCAACATTGGTTCATCGTCGTGCTCATCAATTGAACACCTCACGAACATCACTGATGCGAATTTTGAATAAAGATTTGAATTTAAACGCTTATAAGGTTCAATTGACTCAAGAGTTGAAGCATATTGACAATTTGAAGCGTCGGCAATACGGCAAATGGTTAGTTGAACAGACAGAAGAGAATGGTGACTTTACAAAGAAAATCATCTTCAGCGACGAGGCACACTTTCACCTCAGTGGATTCGTTAACAAACAGAATTGCCGCGTTTGGGCAAATGAGAATTGATGAGTAATTGTTGAAAAGTCGATGTATCTACAAAGAGTGACTCTTTGGCGTGGTTTATGAGCTGGTGGCGTCATCGTGCCGTACTTCTTCGAAAATGAGGACGGCTAAGCAGTTACCGTGAATGGTGTTCACTATTGCGAGATGATAATGGACTTTTTGTGGCCAGAGATTGAGTTCATGGGCCTGGAAGATATGTGGTTCCAACAGAATGGTGCCATTTGCCACACAGTCAACGAAACAATGGCTCTTTTGCGCAAGAAATTCAACGGCCGTGTTATCTCATGTTGTGGCGATGTTAAATTACGGTCAATTAATTTGGCATCGTTGGACTTCTTTCTCTGGAAATATTTAAAAGCAAAAGTGTACATAAATAAGCCAAAAATAATTCAAGAGCTAAAGGATGAGATAATTCAGCACATTAACGACATTGAATCTCTGTTTTGTCTCAGAGTCATTGAAAATGCGGACCATCGGATAGAAGTATGCCACCGTAGCCATGGGCAGCATTTGGGCAATATTTTGTTTTACAGGTAATTGTCATAGATCCTTCTATTATAATAAAAACTATTTACATAATTCTCTGAAAACTTTTTGTTTTATTTACAATGAACATCGTGCGTTTTAGTGGGACCACCCTTTCCAATGACAGAGTTTCACAACAATGACAATGGGATTCCTATGAAAAAATTGAAACGTAGCTGGTAAACCCCCCCTCCCCCCTAAAAATTTTCATTTTTCCTTGGGTTCGGTGCCTAATCTCTTCCCACAGCTGGTCATCATAATCCAGCGGAAGTAATTCTGCATGTAGCTCTTCTTTCACGTCGTCCCAGTCTCTATGTCTGTGTTTTATCGCCCTGAACCAAGTGTAAGCCTTACCTTCAAATGGGATAGCCGCTGATTAAAATAAGTATTCCTTGGATACCCCCTTCGCTTCCCGTAATTCTTTTGGTCTTACCAAGAATGAGGTCACTGAATTCGAGTGCCCTTGAACCATATTCCGCACTTAGTGACGTGTTGTGTGGTTCCCTTGGACTCATCGACCCGTGGACTTGATTTAATGGTATCGCCGCAGTTTTTGGATCTTACGATCTACTATATACTCTTCCTCATCCCCTTCCATTTTAAATCAATATTCCGCCCATCACCATTCTCAAGACGGACTTAAGCCTGGTCACTTCTTTGGAGAAATCTACTTCGTCTGAAGGTATGTTGCCTAACCTGCTAAGCGCAGTGTTGAGAAGTAAAGTTATTGTATGTCAATGGCCTCCCCCTGCACGCGTGAGCGAAATCCAGTATTAAGGCACCGGAGCGCACTACTTTTTCGTTAGTTGGTCTGTGACTGTTGCCCACGAGACGTGTGCAATAAGAAGTTCCTTTATGTAAAACAAATAAAGCGTACTCATATATATTCAAAGTTATCTTTCTCTTCAAACCGATCGTCCTTCTGTCCCTTCGATAATCTCAACAGGTTATGGGCCCAGGCAAGCAGCCTGCATAACAACTGATTATCGAAGTCAAAGAACGATAGAGAGAAAACGGTTATCTCGATTTTTTCTTCTTGGGTGTTCGGCACGTGGTTGCCATTGTAGTGTGCCGGTAAATGCGTACAGGAAAACAATCGGACGAAAATGGCAGAATCAACTCTGATAAAGGACATCAAGAAGTTTGATGGCTCAAATTTTCAAGCAAGGATATTTTGAATGAACTTGTTGCTTATCGCAAACCCATTACAAGACGTCGTTACGGGTGCGCGAGTGGTGCCGGCAGACGCAAACTCGGCCGATGGCAAAAAGTGGGTGAAAGACAACGCGACGGCCATGTGCATAGTTTCCTTGTAGATAGAGGGTTCTATGCTCGACTCTATGCTCAACTGCACTGCAGCGAAGCAAATGTGGGACATATTGGTGAGAATTCACAAGCAAAAATCAGCGTTGAACAAAATGTTCTTGCTACAGAAGTTCCACGGACATCACATCGATCCAAACGAGTCGGTTGTATAACACGTTTAAAACATGGCGTCTCAACAGAAGGATCTGGGAGAAGCGGTTTTGGACACGGCCATAATGGCGAAAGTACTTGGCAGCCTACCGGTAAAGTATAATGCTCTCCAGACAGTATGGGACAGTGTACCCGAAGAAAGTCAAACCCTTGATAATCTACTACAAAGAAAGACTTGAAGGTGACGATGACGTCCCTCGAGCGTTAGCCGCTGTTAGTATTGGCGGGAACAAGAAGAAAATGTTCGCCGCGAATCAAAACAAAAATAGTGAGAAAAACCGCGAAAGTAGAAATACGATTGTCAAGTGTTTCTATTGTAAAACGAAGTGGCATCTAGCTCGCGATTGCCGAAAAAAGAAAAGGGACAAGGACAATGCCAATGAAAACTCTCACGAGTGTGTGTTCGCCGCTTCGACAAGTGAACAAAAACAGCGATAAGTGAAATCGGAGACAATGCCGAGTAGCGAGGTCGTAGAACGACTCATGGCAGTCGATACAAGCGATGTCTGGATTACCGACAGCGGTGCGTCCAGGCATATCACTTACCCACGGGACTGGTACAGTGAGTTCGAGCCAAGCAATGGCGATTCGATATCGCTCGGGAACAATGGCGTGTGCGACGTTTCCGGTAAGGGCACTGTGCTCATCGATAGATTAGTGAATGGTGAATAGTGCGAAGCTTGAATCGAAAATGTGCTCTACGTTCCAAAGATTCGAAAGAACTTGTTTTCAGTCAGCGTACGCCCTGAAAAAGGTTTCGATGTTTTGTTTAGAGGAAAACTAGTAACAATTAACCGTAACGGTGAAGTTTTCGGTGTCGGTGTACAACAATACAATCAGATTTACCAAATGCTCTTTAAAGTGAGAAAACCAAGTGTTGCGAGAGAAGCAAATGTGTCAACTGTCAACTTGTGCAGCTGGCACGAACGAATAGGACACGTGAACAATAAAGTTTTGCGTCAAATGACGCAAAAAGGGCTGGTTTGAGGTGTAAAATTAGCGGACAATGACAATTTCTTCTGTGAATCTTGTGCTTTTGGGAAAGCACACAGGCTACCGTTCAAAAAGGACGAGACAAAAAGGCGCACAACCATGAGAGAGTACATACATTCGGACGTTTGCAGATGCAAGATTACCTATAACCTTCAAGGATGACGCCTCAGGATTTCGGTATGTTTACTTCATGAAACACAAGTCTGATGTTTTCGATATTTTCAAAAATACGAAAGGTTGATCGACAACAAATTCGGCAAGCCGATGAAGTTGTTACGTACGGACAATTGACAAGAGTATCGAAACCATGAAATGAAGCAATATCTGGAAGCTCGTGGTATCAAGCTGGTGAACACGGCACCTTACACTCCTCAGCAGAACGCGACAACGAAATGATCATCAAGAGTGTGCGCACGATGACAACGGCAAAGAAACTTCCTCTGTCGCTATGGGCGGAAGCATTTGGTACAGCAGTGACCGTGCTCAATCGAGTTCTGGCTACCGGTAAAGAGAAAACGCCATACAAGATCTGATTTGGAAAAACACTAGATGTGCCCCATTTTCAAGTGTTTTTATTGGATGCGTACATGCATATCGACAAACAATTTCGCAAGAAGTTAGATCCAGAGGCTACAAAGTTTATCTTAGTTGGGTATCAGAATGACTCGATGAATTACCGTTTGCACAATCTGCAGAACAAGAAAATATCTGTATCGAGAGACGTCACATTCAACGACAAGTCGCAACTTGGGGCAGAAGAAGGAAAAAAATTCGAGTTTATTCTTCCAGCAGACAAAAACGAAGATGTGGTAGAACCCGTCGAGCAGCAACAGGAGGTAGAATGCCAGGAAGCTCAGGAAGAACCTAAAAGAAACGAACAACCAGAAGATCCTCGAGAAAAAGATCAAAATCAACCGGATAATGACACACAATTGCGGGATCGTGCAAACATCCGACGACCGATAAGGTCGACTTCGCTGAATATAATCCGCTAAACACGTTTTAGAAGGCGATGAACAGTGCCGAGGCAGAAAATTGGGCCGGGGCGATTCAGGAAGAGTTCGACACGCACGTGCAGAACGAGACTTGGTCAATCGTACCAATGGAAACGGATCTAAAGCCCATAGATTCGAAATGGGTGTACAAAGCGAGACTTTGTGCACGAGGATTTCAACAAAAAGAGGGACTCGACTACACGGAGACCTTCTTGCCAGTCGTGGGATACGACTCGCTGATAGTTCTATTGGCCATGGTGGCTGAACAGGACTTGGAGCCCACACAGTTTGACGTGAGAACAGCCTTTCTTCGCGGCGAGCTGAAGGAAGAGATTTACATAAAAATTTCTGAAGGACTCAACGTCAAGAAAGAAGAAAAACGTGGTTTCGTGTGTAAACTGAATAAGTCCTTGTACGGCTTGAAACAAGCACCCAGGTGTTGGAACGAAAAGTTTCGTGGGTTCTTAGAGAAATATCAGTTCCGCGAAGTGAAAGCCGACAAGTGTATCTTTCAAGGACGGGTAGACGATGTAATGTGTTTTTAGTGCTTTTTGTCGATGACGGGGTCATCGCAGCAAAAACAAGTAAAGCCCTCGAGTCAGTAATCAAATCATTGGGTAACGCATTCGAAACTACGATCGCGGATGGAAAGTTATTTGTTGGGGTACAAAAAGAATCAAATCGAGTAAAGAAAACCATGGTCTTGCATCAATAAGCGTATGTGAAGAAAATTCTCTATAAATTTAAGATGATCGATGCCAAAGAGGCAAGTGTGCGTGCCGAGCCGCACGTGCGGCTAGTTCCAAACGATAGGGACGATAAAAACTCAAGTACGGTACCGTTTTGAGAAGCAGTGGACTCGTTAATGTTTCTTGCGATTGTGAATTCAGTTAGCAAATTTCTTAGCAATTACCACGAGAGCCACTGGCAAGTGGTGAAACGAATCTACCGGTACTTGGTCGGAACAACGAAAGTCGGAATAATGAACAAAACGGTGAGAGTAAGTAGGAGTTACAGGGGTTTTCAGACTCGGATTTTGCAAGTGACGTGGAGACGCGTAGATCTACCACGGGATATGCGTTTTGTCTATCGAACGGGATTGTGACATGGTCGTCCCAACGACAAAAGCTAGTCACACTCAGCACAATGGAGGCTGAGTACGTCGCAGCAGCAGTGGCTACGAAAGAGGCCAATTGGCTAAGAAAATTGTTTAACGATCCCGGGTGTCTACCGGTAACTGCGACAGTTCTGTGAGTAGACAATCAAAGTGCAATCCGATTAATAAAAAAATCCGGAGTTCCACAAGTGAACCAAGCATATAGACATTAAGCATCAGTATGTTCACGAAACTGTGGAGAGTGGGGAAACATCGGCAGAATATGTTCCTACGGATCAGTAGCTAGATGATATATTTACCATAGCACTTCCAAAGAGACAGTTTCAGCATCTATGTAACGGTTTAGGCATAGGGTCCTCGACGCACTCTAACGGCGGGAGTTTTGAAAAGTAAACTTATCGTACGTCGATGGCCTCACCCCGCATGCGTGAGCGAAACCCAGTATTAAGGTGCCGGAGCGCACTACTTGCGTCACCAGTAATTTTTCGTTAGTTGGTTTGTGACTTTTGCCCACGAGACGTGTGTAAGAAGAAGTTCCTTTATGTAAAACAAATAAAGCGCACTCATATGTATTCAAAGTTATCTTTCTCTTCAAACCTATCGTCCCTCTGTCCCTTCGATGATCTCAACATACAATCAGTGTTCGACTTAATTTTCAAAAAGTTATCACAATCTTCACCTTGTCAGCCTGTTCCTAAACAGCGTCTTTTTCTTCCGTGGCCAAAAATGGGGGGACATTTCTCTCAAGTTTCAGCTTCAACTTAGTTAGCTGAAGAAATCTGAAAAAAAACCGGAGGAACTGGGTAGCTGAGTTGCAAATTTATTGTGATAATTGAAATGCTTATGAATGTTGATACAAAAATGATTTTCACTAGTTTCTCTTAGTTATGAACATCGGTAGCACAGCTCTATTGGTGATCTGCGTCGGTATATGAATAACAGAACATATTTTGATCCAAACAAAGAGTCTTCCACCCACAAGACTTCAGTCTATTACTTTATTTTTGAAAAGGAAGTATTGATAAGAATGTACATACTCGTACCTCAGGGCTTGGTCAGGCTACAAGGAATAAATTTTGTGTTTGACCTCACTTTTCTATCATTTATTTAAGGAACATAAAAACAATTAATTGTCAACGAGCAAGTCATTTGACATAGTGCCCACGATAAATAAAACGACAACCAAAAAATCCACAACAGCAACATTATCCTTTGATTGCATGTCGTCCTAAAACTACCAGAATTAAAAGTGAAATTATCATTGTCATTCCGGAATCAAGGCTTGGTACCAGGCAACACGTAATCTAACACGCCACCTTCTAGTCCTTGGTGGTTTCAATATTTCTGTAAATCTACTCCCACAAACAAGCTCGCTATTTTCCACCCCTTTTATCTGCCTCTACCCATGTGCCGATACCAAGCGTAGGCCGACACAATCAGATGGTTCCTTTCATTCTTTATTATTATTATAGTCACTTCGCATTGTCCAGCCTGTTGCTGTCCACTTCAGGATAGAGTGACCCATTTTCTGGTGGAAATATAAAGTTTTCCCGCAAGTTGGCTTTCCGCCAATTGTGTAGATGTTCATTTCAAATGTCTAGACTTGACGATTCTGACATATTTGGGATGAAAGTTTGCTTTGTTGTCCTCAACGTTTGTGATGGAGGAGTGAAAGGAAAATGAATTTCCTCAAGCCGGAACTGTCACAGGACGATTGTGTTTGGTACGATAAGTTCTCCAGAGATATTGATGAATGATAAGAGAACTGAAGTCGTGTCGGAGTAGATCATTAATCGAACCCTGATGAAATTATTTTACAAAGCGAGTCCTTTTTACCGGAATGATGTGCATTAAAAAGTTGATTAGAACTGTGAATGGGTTCTTCGACAATATGTTATCCTTTCATACTTACCCAAACATTCTTTAAACGACGCAGGTCAAAAACAGAATTCCTCCAACACACAAACACTAACACAAGCGGCTAACACTTTTCCTGCACGTGGGTAACTATACTCCTCAATATATCAAATACTAATCAAGCAGAATAGGAAAGCTATTGAGCAGGAACTAAAACTGCAATTTGATATAACGTCTGATTATTCCGCGGAAACAACCTAGAAATTCGTGCTTTGAGAACGAACAATACCCTCAATGGGCCCCGAACACGAAGAAACCACCGAAGAAATAGCGGAGTATCGATACAAAACACAATCGCACTACTTGCAACAGGGTGCGAATAAAAAGGACATCGGCCCACTGAAATATTCGCTTGTTGCTTCTTCACACTCTTACATATATAAATCTGACTGTTGCATACTTTGAATGGCACACTATCAAAGATCCACATTCCACTTGCCAGTGGCGTGGAGGCCCCTCAGATTTTCCACACCGTTTGGTCGTCCTGAGGAGCTCATGCAATAGTTCCTAGAATTTATGTTGCAATGTGTCCCTGAACTATGGATTTGGTGGAATGCGCCTGTCGTCTAACAAGTGGTCGAATCTAGGAAAATTGTTGGCTGTGACGCCCGAGCGGCGTGTGATTGGAGCCGAGCGGGATATTTAAACAGAATAAATGACTAAGCCAAGTACTGGCACGTAATAAAATATGATAGGACACTAAACCAAATTAGGAAGAGGAAAACACTTACCCGTGAAAGGAAATCAATGAAACCTCATTGAAACATGGCATTACCAAGAAGCAGGACTTTTCAACCGAAATTCCACCAATTATCAAATGTTTCACTGCACAAATGAACTAATAATTCCACACGCCACACTATCAAACAGACCACACTACAATTCACAGCGGACGAACTTGCACTTTCTTTCAGATATTTCACAAATTAAAGAAAGGCTTCCCGAAACGTGCCAACTGTTCAAGGATGAACACAAATTTTTGACAACCATTGCAGCGTCATCGGCTCCAGTCATGCGCTTTCCTTTTGCCGCTAAGGGATGTGGGGGTGAGTATTGTGTCTGTAGTACCAGGAATTTACTTTTCTTGTACGCCCGTCGAATGTTTGTGCTCACTAGGATATAGGATATGGGCATTTGGACGTTCACGAGTGGGTGGCATTTTTACGGGAAAAGAATTTCGGGGTAGCAAACGTCATAGAGATTACAGCGCGCAAAAAAAGGAAGAGATTGAAAGTCATACAAGCTTCAGCTTGCGAACCACGTGGTCTTCAAGTGGATGGGGGCGGAAAGAATTGTCCTTTGGAATGTAACATGTCAATTTGAACACATGAGTGAGCAAATAATTGTTTCCAACCGGTATTTAATGTCCTTGAAAATTTCCTTCGAACGCGAAAAATTCGAGCTAAGGAGAGAATTTAACTTGCAGCTTTATTATCGGAGATTCTTTGATTTGAGTAGATTGCAAATTGTATATGGGCACCTTTTCGGTTCGTAAAAATAGAAAGTTATTTTATTCAAAATTTCGAAAGCATAGGGATACTATTTTCTTTCACAAAAGTATCTTAAAGAGTTGCGTGTTTGGAGCCTTTTAGTTTGATATTTGTTTGATTTCATTAAACGGGAGACCAGAGCGTCTTTCAGTGCGCAAAAGTCCGTAAAATATTATTTCCATGTGGGTGCCTACAGGATATACGAGTACAGCTGTTTAAGTTACAAATGGCTAAGTTGCACTACTTGTAATGGATTGTTTGGCATACAGACACATAATATTCCCACGCGGTGTTGCTATTTGCTTTAATGTAAGTTTGGTCTTTATAGGCATGTTCGATGTCCAACATACTTGCTTTCCTCTCCTATACATATCGATGTCCGACAGATAAATATCATAACCACCAAATGCACAAAAGTTCATTTGATATCAGCAGGCCAGATCTCTTGCATTTTGAAAAGGCGTGGAGGCTTGCTTCTCTGAGAGAGCAGACGCGTTTTGACTCCTTTGAGATATCCTTAGTGTCTAAAGGATGTGTAGAGCAAAATGAATTTATTTAAGTGCAGGATACGTTAAGCAGCTAGGTACTAAGTTAGGCCAGATAGGGGGATATGAGGTTTTTGTTGTTGGGTTGTTTTTTTTTGTGGCTGGGAGGTGAATGCCCTTTACGCACTGAGTGTGGGGCCACCATACTCACAACCGACTAGACTACCCACTAATTACCTCTACAGTCAACCCGAGAACTCATGGTGGTACCGTTTGACACATTACTTTGGGCCATGTCTCATTTTGTTACGGTGTGAGACGCTTTCAAGCTAGGTGATCCCTCTTTTAAAGAAAGACGAGAGGGCGCAAGGAACATAATGTGTCTACTCGTAGAGGCCCCACCGCTGCCTACTTTATTTTTTGGATGCAATAAATGTGTGACAGGCATCGCCTCCCTCCTCCGGGCAAAACTGACAATCGGGGGATCGTGACTTACCAATCGGGGGACCGTGACTTACCAATCGGGGGACCGTCACTTACCAATCTTGTGCAGATAAGACTGAAAAGACCCATTTGCACTCAAAAGCTGGGTCAGATTGAAGTCAGTTCCACCAAGTCTTCAATTAAGGCACGGTCTCACATCCGGAATGAGCCACGCAGTCCACCTTCCCTTCGTGCAGTTCACCCAAGACTGCTGCCAATCGTCGAGTGAGTGGTGTCTCTCCTCCCGGGTAACCGTATCTCTTGCTTCCTCACTTTGCCGCCAATAAAAAGCATGGCACTCTCTAGCAGGGATGCTGATAGGTATCACACCTGTAACAACTCTTACCACCGATTCAGACCCTGTCAGATATGAAGGTGCAATCATTAGTGCTCTTCTTCTTTGTACCTCAACCTAGTGTATACCTTCTTAGTGAGAGCGTCGTCCCATATTTCTGCTCCCTACAGTAGCACTGGCCCTACGGCATCCATCAAGAGGCATCTTCTTGACGGGCTGGGTTCTCTTACGTTGGCATCTCATCTGTTGCGATGATTTACTGAAAGAAACTCATCTTTGAATCGGTCAGTAGCCCCAGGCACTTCTCCAGTATTAAATTGAACCCATAAGCAGTCAACCCGTCTTTCGTTCAGCGCATCAGCATATTTAGCATAAGTTGCACTTATTCAAGGGTGCATCCACTGGCTAGAGCTACAATATCATGCGCATAGCTGATCAAGCACGACTCATCTGGCATCTCCAGTCTCAGTAGAGCATCATAAGATACGATATATCCCTGCACTTCACCTGATTTAACTTCTGTCCTTTGTTGGCCCTATATCGTGTGATAAAGCAGGCCTCCGTTCTTCAGGTAGTCCCTCAAAAGCCGTATTAGATGTTCCGGAACTTGAAAAGGGGTTCCAGCGTTTCCAGAATATCCACCCATCTAACGGGGTTGAAGGCATTCCTAATGTTGAGTGTCACCAACAGGATGATCCGTCGCTTGGTGCGGCTTTATGTGTCTGCCTTATTGACCGTGCTCATCATCTTTGCAATCTTATCAATGATGGAATATCCTGCTCTAAAACTATACTACCGAGAGATACGTCCTCAGCAGCAGGTACTGTGTTAGAGAGATTTCCCTTGACGAATTTCTCTAGCACTTTCCCCGCTGTGTCTAGCATGCATAATGGGCGGTATGTGGACAGCAATCCGTGATTTCACTTCCCCTTGTTGACTAGCACGAGCCTCGTCACCTTCCATTGTACCGGGTAAACCCCATCCCGTAGATTAGTGTTGAATGCGCTGAGCAACGAGATAGGACAATGGTGATAGACAAGTTGCAACACCTCAGCTGGAAAATGATCTGGACCTGGAGCCTTTCTCGCTTTCAATGAAAGGACTGGTTCTTCCAGTTCTGGCTTTGTGAAGAGTGAACATTTGATTGCTGTTTCACTGTGGACAGCGTCAATATGGACGTAATGGGATGAGAAGTGTGCTCGCACAATCTCGTTCATCTTTTCTGCTACATGTATGCAAGGTGGCCGTAAGACACCAAGCTTCCACATAACTACCTTGTAGCCAAGCCCCACGAATCCTTGTTCTCATTGTCCACTTGATCTTGCTAGCAGCGAGCCCTAGTGGTGATAATCAATTTGCGAAGACTGGTTCTAGCTTACTTATATGCGGCTACCCGATTGCATGTCTCGTCACGGTTCTGTTTCCGTTGAGCCTCATGCCACAGCTTGGGACACTCTCTTCACGTTTTAGCGCTTTCAGTCGACCACCAGTATACTGAGGGCTTGCCGTACCGAGGGTATGGTGTTGCAAGCAGTCGTGATGATGTTCAAAGCATTTTGAGCTGCCAGTTTTTCTGTCCCCTGTGGACCACCCCGCAGCGGAGCACCTGCTGTGAGCACCTTGATAAACCTCTCGACATCCTTCCTTCCAACGCTCCACTCAATTGCAGGAAGTCGAGAGCACGGACGTTTGTAAACAATATCACTGATCTCAAGCAAATTGCACTGAGGATCACTGACTGAGTAGTCTCCTAATTTTCCCCAATTGTGTATCCTCTGTACTAAGTACTCCGAGGTGAATATCATGTCCAATATGGTTCCTTCGCAGTCAATACGGCCGAAAGTCAGCGAATTTCCAGTGTTAAATGTGACGAGCACCTTTTTAACCGCCATTTCTGTGATTCCTTTTCTTCGCGGATCTGTTTGAGGCATACCCAATTTGATTGCTTTAGCGTTGAAGTCTCCCTCATCGAACACGTTCCTGTCTGCGTTCAAGATAGTGCCCTCCAAAGCATTATGCTTGGCTTGGAAAGATGATATCGGTCCAGTCGGTGTTAGGCCCACACTAAAGAAGGTGGTCCCCGAGCAACGAACCTACATGAAACTATCCCAACGTCCGCATCACCAACCCAATTTGGGTTGGTGCTGAACTTTTATCATTTGTGTATGATCCTGTCAATCATTTGTTTATCATATCCGTAAATATCAGCCAAACAAACGATGTGATCATATTCTTTCTTGTAGTTGTTTAAAGCCAGAACCACACTCTCCATGAATTATAAATGAAACACACTTTCAAGAGAGCCAACATGAAAATTGGGGAGTCCTGCCCCCACGTACCCGAGGAAATTCCCGCAGGGGGAATGCCGGTCGACAAGAGCACTCTTGGAGGTTAGCATTCTTTTGGGGAGTGCCACCCCACGGACCCGAGGATATGGGGGGCGCCGTGAGGTTCCCTCCTTGGATGACGGGTAACGACTCTGATTGGATCTGGACTACGCTTTGGACAACTGGAACTGATGCTTTAGGCTGGCGGATGTGATGGTTTGGACCTAGTTGCTTTGCACAGTAGCACCGAGGAGAAACTCGTGTGGGAGCGGCTCCAATTCAACAATCATACCGTCTACGTCCCGGTAAAACCTTGGCAGGCCTCGAAGTACGTTCAAAGTTCGCACAATTGGGTTGCTTGTGTACGTTCGGTTGTAACGGACTCCCGACTAGCGCTGGTCTGGCTCTGAGCACTTGTCCCCATAAGCGCTTGTGCCAACCTTCGCATGGCCTTTCTGCTCTGCAAGGATACCCATGGGACCAAAAAGGTGACTATACACATGAACGGAGATAGCGGCTCCGAGGGGGACCCAATAAAACTGGAGCAACCAAAAACATGCAAAAAAGATAAAAAAAAAATAATAACGACGACACAACCAGTAGTTGCAGCCACGATCTTAACAGTACATCGAAAGCGGTACTTACTATGACAAAAACGACGTATAAAACAATGACAGTGAAGGTGGACGAAAAGCGGAGATTAGCAGACAGTCTGGTTCAGACTGAGATTCCTGCAGCGTTCGGGCAGAGCAAAAAAATTATGCGAACGCTGGAGCGTCCTATTAAGGAAAAGCGGGAAACTCTGCAGGACGCTTCAGGTGTTCGAGCGGTTGGAAGATTATATAAAGAGCATCAAGAATTTGATGGTCACTGCTGCGATCGTTACCGAAGCGACCGATGCAAGGGTCGCAAATGCCGACATAGTAAAGACACATCCTGAAGCCAATGAGGAGATTACGGCACAAAAAGCAGCGAGTGACCAGACAAATAAAGCGACGTTGTGCGATTGCACCGCCAACGTCAAAAATGTGGCGGAAGTACAGCATTCGGAAACGGAAAGCGATAACCTCTCCCAAAGATGGTCGCAAAGTACAATTGCCGCACAGCAATATGAAGAAGATAGGCTATTCCGAAAAGCAGGAGATGTTCTGAAAAGAATACAATCTGCATGCGACTCCCCGAAAATCAGTAAAGCATTAAAGGTTGGACTCCTTGAAATAAAGGAGCTCCTAGATCACATAGGGCACTATCGGAAGGGCTAGTTAAGGGCCGAAGATGAACAGAAGGCTTAAGAGGCACTTGGAGCGAAATCTAAAGGCGACATGCAGATAGCTCCACCATTAAAAGTCAATAAAAAATGGCGTCTAGCCCAATCGAAGGAGATCGGGATAAAAGAAGGAAGGAAGAGGCACTTGATGGGCGTGAAGCATCAGATCACGGGTTTCAGATAGTGCTTACAAAAGGAGCGAAGAAAGCCGCGAAGGAACTCCTTCAAAAAGTGCCAGAAAGTAAAGTTCACACGGGTGCCCAATCAGAAAAAGGACCTGATGCGAAACAGGAGAGGCAGAAGCCCCGGTAAAGACCTCGGTAGCAGGCACTGCTCGTAAAACCCCAAGATAGCCGATCCTACGCGGAGGTACTGTGGGGCATCAGGGGAAACGTAAGGCCCGAAGACACCAATACTACCACTAAAGTAGTACAACCAACGTGGTCGGGCCACATACTGGTCGGATTCGGACAGAAGCCGGCAATAAGCAAGCATTCTGCGACGCAGTAAAGAAAGTCATGGGCAAAAGCGCAGCTATAGCCTCGCTCGAACCGATGGCAACGATCGAGATAAGAGATATTGACTGCGTCACGGATCTGGCCGAGGTAGAAGAGGCCATCAAAAGGGAGTTCCCAAGCGTGGGAAGAATCAAAGTGAGACTGACATCAGAAAACAACAGGGTACAACGCATGGCCATAGTTGACTTGACCGAAAGGGCGCCGAACAATTTTTGAACAAGGGAAACGTACGAATGGGGTGGGTCGTCTGTAGGGCACGGCGAAGAGCAATGCTTCTTCAATGTTTCAAATACCTTGGTTATGGTTACACCCCAAAAGTATTTAAAGGATCCGATAGGAGCCTCCTATGTTACAAATGCGGTGAAATGGGACATAAAAGAAAAAAGAGTAAAAAGGGGGCACACTGTATTCTTTGCAAGGGTGCTGATCCAATACCTGATTTCGGACACGTCTTGAATCAGAAAAATGCCGGGTGTTCCAGGAAGCCCTAGCCAAGGCAAAATCAGAACTCTGATGACTCGCATCCTGCAGCTAAACCTACACCGCAGTTCAACCGCCCAAAACCTGCTTGAGCAGTTTGCGAGGGACATGAAAGCCGACATCTTGCTGCTGAGTGAGCAACACCATAACAAAAGTTCTGCATTATGGTACTCTGACAAAACTGGTACCGCCAGCATCTGTGTTCGGAACAGTGACATTCAAGGGGAGAGTTGTGGACGGGGGGATGGTTTCGTGTGGGTTCGGCGCTCAGGGATCACCTTCTTTTGTGTGTACCTAACGCCTAACGAATCAATATCATCTTTCCAAGCCAAGCTTAATGCTCTGGAGGGTGCTGTCTCGAACGCAGAGGGCAAAGTGCTCGTTTGAGGTGACTTCAACGCGAAAGCAATCGAATGGGGCATGCCTCCAATGGATCCGCGGGGAAAACGAATCCTGGAAATGGCAGCCAGGACAGCACTTGTAATTGGCTGTGAGGAAACCATACCGGACGTGACACTCGCCTTGGAGTCCTTAGTATGGAGGATACAGAATTGGAAAGTATTAGAGAACTACTAAGCCAGTGATCATCAGTGCATTCTGCTTAAGATAAGTGATGTTGTCTCCCAACGTCCATGCTCTCGGCTTTCTACAACTGGATGGAACATCGGAAGGATGGACGTCGAGAGGTTCGTCGAGGTGCTCACAGCAGGTGAGCTGCTATAGGGAGCTTGGGAGGGTACGGAAGAACTGGCAGCTCGAGACGTGGTGAACTCTACTATGAGCATCATTACGACTGCCTGCTGCGTTTCTATGCCCCGTCAAAAACCTCGGCATAGCAAGCCCCCAGTGTACTGGTGGTCAACTGGAATCGCTGAAAAGCGAAGGCAGTGTCACAAGCTTCGACGTGAGGCTCAACGGGCGCGGAACCGTGACGAGGCATGAAACTGGGTGGCAGCATTGATCAACGGTAGCAAGGCTCGCTACTGGCAAGACTTAGTGGACAATTTGAACAAGGATCCATGGGGCCTTGGCTACAAGCTAGTTATGCGGAGACTTGGTGCCCTTGTATACATGACGCGGAAAAGACGGACACGATAATGCGGGGACTCTTCCCTGCCCATCCCGTCCGTGTTGACGCTATCCACGGCGAAACAACAGTCGAGTGTCCACTCTTCACACAGCTAAAACTGGAGGAGGCAGTCCTCTCATTGAAAGTGAGGAAGGCTTCAGGTCCAGATGGTGTTCCGGCTGAGGTGATGCAGCTCGTCTGTCACCATTGTCCTGACTTGTTGCTCAGCACATTCAACGCTTGACTACAGGACGGCATTCTCCCGGTACGATGGAAGGTGACGAGGTTCATGCTGATCAGCAAGGGGAAGGGAAATCCCGAATCACCGTCTGCATACCGCCCGTTATGCATGCTAGACACGGCTGGGAAAGTGCTCGAGAAACTCATCAAGGGAAGACTCACTGACGTGGTTCATGCTGCTGGAGACCTATCTGCTCGGCAGTACGGCTTTAGAGCAGGAGGTTCTACCATTGATGCGATTGCAGAGGTGGTGAATGCGGTCCAAAAGGCAGAGGCATATAGTCGCATCAAGCGGATCATCCTTCTGGTGACACTCGACGTTAGGAATGCCTTCAAGTCCGCTAATTGGGTGAATATTCTGAACGATCAAAGCTGGAGATCGGCCAAGCCTTTAAATTAAATCGTAAAATTGCCGAATTCGCACGTTTAAGGGGAAAAAAAGCGATGTAAAGTTTCGGGTTTTTTTTCCTATTTCAACCTTCATACAAAATAGTGTATTTGTAAATAATATCACAAATTTGTACTTGTCATAAAGAATAGACTGGGAGCTACAAAATTTGACCAACATTTTGACAATCGGATAGAAATTGTGGGTACAGTGAACGTTCAAAGCTGGAGGTCTGCCAAGCATTTAAATTAAATCATAAAAGCGTCGAATTCACACGTGGAACGTGTCTTACGATGGGCTATCGAGACTTGAGATGCCAGATGAGTCGCACTTGGTCGGCTATGCGGATGATGTTGCAGCTCTGGTTGCTGAACGCACCGTTGAACAGACGCAACTTAGGCTAGTTATGCAAATGCGACAGGATGACTGCTCGCGGGCTCATCTTAGCACTGGAGAAAACCGAAGTGGTCATCTTGACCAAAAAGAGAATCCCTAGAGTAAGGATGATCAGCATTAGAGACATACAAATCGAATCGAAGCCATTGGTGAAGTACCTGGGGCTACTGAACGACTCAAAGATGAGTTTCTCTGAGCAAATCAGGGCAATGGCTGAGAAGGCTGCTTCAGGAGTATCGGCTCTGAGTCGACTTGTGGCCAACGTAGGGGGACCCAGCCCGTCAAGAAGACGCCTCTTGATGAGCGCTGTAGGGCCAGCGCTACCGTTTGGAGCAGAGGTATGGGGCAACGCTCTCAGCAAGGAAGTATACCGAAAACGCTTGGCACAGGTACAGAGAAGAGGAGCACAGAGGATTGCATCCTCGTATCCAACAGTCTCTGGTCCGGCAATGAGAGTTATTGCAGGCGTGATACCTTTCACCCTCCTTACTAGAGAGTGTCGCGCTATTTACCTGCGCCGAAACGAGGATGCGAGTGTGATGTTTGTCCTCAAGGAGAGGCATTGCTCGCTCAACGATTGGCAGCAGTCTTGGGTGAATTGCACGAAGGGAAGGTGAACTGTGCGCTTTATGTCGGATCTGAGACCATAGGTAAATCGAAGGCATGGTGAGACTGAATTGTTTCTAACCCAGTTTTTGAGTGGGCATGGGTGTTTTCAGCCTTTCATGCAGAAGATTGGTAAGCCACGGTCCCCCGATTGTCGGTTTTCCCCAGGAGAGGAGGACAATGCCTGTTGCACATTTTTTGCGTGTACAAAATGGGTCAGGCTGCGAAGGGAGCTCTATAGGGAGATGGGAGAGCTCACCCCGGATAATATAGTTGCGGGGATGCTCGAAGCGGTTGACAAATGCAACCAGGTGGCACATATGCTCGGGCAGTCCTAAAATATAAAAGGGACTCACAGCAGCCGGGGTCACTAGGGCGGGGAGATCGCTTGTCTGGCACTTCCTCTTCCCCTCTCCCCTCCCGCTAGAAAAGGGATCCCCCAGCTTGAAGGTGCCTCACGGCGTAACAAAACGAGACTTGCCCCGAAGTAATGTGTCAAACGGTTCCAGGCTGGGTTCTCAGGTTGACAGGAGGGGAGGTGTTTAGTGGGTAGTCCAGTCGCCTTCTTGCAAGCATGGGAGTCCCGCACTGTGTACATAAATGGAATTCACCTTCCTACCACAAAAAAAACATGAAAATTTTCAAAACAAACATAAGTAAATTGTGTTTCTCATTGGGTTCAACAAAGGACAAAAAACCAATAGAGAAACAGAGCACTCCATGTTCGTTTTTGCGAGCTTTTACGCTACATTAAAAACAAAGACATACATAAAGCATTACCAGCTCATATTTACGATATTAACAACATTGAACCTCATCGCATTGTTTCTTTTGCCGGTAACTTTATATTAGTTTACAGTGCAAACATCCTTTTTAAACTTGACACATATGAAGCATCGTACTCGTATCTAGCCAAAAACAGAAGTCTTATGAACGTAGACGAAGGTAACATTGTGTCACCGTTATTTTGTCTTTTGTGATTTTTCTTTCTATTTGTTGCATTTGCTCACTTTGTTTTTATTTTCTTTCCTTCTTTTGGTATTGATACAACAGTTCATTGTAAACCGACGCTGATGATGGATGCTCAATTGACATTCGAACTGCATTCGATAATTTAAATAATAATAAACAAATTTGTGTGATTATTATTTTGTGATTCTTGTAGTACCTAAGGATCTAAACCAAAAGTAAGTATTCATACTAGACCGTAAACAGCTAATCAGTTGCAGAAATTAAATTCTGAACAAAAAAAAGTATTTTCCAGGCTGAGATTCCAGCGGTATTCGGGCGCAGCAAAAAATGCAGGAGGCGTCAGATGTTCGAATGGGGTGGGAATAATCAATATGATTACTGCAGTGATCGCTACAAAAGTAACCGAAGCAGGGGTCGTGAATACCGAAAAAATAAGGAACCATCTTGAAGTCCGTAAAAAGGTCATGACAGGAAAAGAAAGGAGTGACCAGACAAATAAAGCACCATTGTGTGATTTCATCACCGCCGTCAAAAATGTGGCGGAAGTACTGTACTCAGGGACAGAACCCAATAAAGTCACCCAAGGAAGGTGGTTGCAAAGTACAATGGCTCCCAGCGAAAGGCTCATCTGAAAAGCGGGAGCCGTTCTAAAAAGAATGAGATCAGCATGCGACTCAGCAAAATTCAGAAGATAAGAATGGGTTCCTTGAATTAGAGGAGCTCCTAGAACACACCGCTAACTATCAGAGGAGCTGGTTAAAGATTGAAGAAGAGCCAGAGGCTAAAAAAACGTTGAGGGCTAAGCCTAAAGAGCACTCGCAAATAGCTCCACCATCAAACATCAATACAAGAATGGTGTCTAGCTAAATCGGAGTAGATCAGGATAAAGAAGGAAGGAAGAGACACTTTATGGGCGGAAAATGCAGAATCAGGAGTTCCAAACAGTGCTCCACAAAAAGAGTGAAGAAAGCCGCAAAGATACAAAAAGTGCCAGAAAATAAAGTTCGCATGAACGCTTAACAAGAAAAAAGACCTAATGAAAACAGGAGAAAAAGAAGCCCCAACGAAGACCCTGGCAACAGGCACTGCTTGTTAAACTAGGCAGGGATGCTACGGGATATCGGGGAAAATGTAAGGCCCAAAGACACCAACACTACCATCAAAGCAGTATGACCAACCCAGCCAGGCCATATGCTGGTCGGATTAGAGAATAAAGAAGCATTTTGTGACGCGGTAAAGAAAGTCCTCGGTAAAACACAAATGTAGCCTCGTTCAAGCCAATGGCAGCGATTGAAATGAGAGAAGCTGACTTCATCATGGACCTGGATAATGTAGAAGCGGCCATCAAAAGGGAGCCCATAAGCTTGGGCAGGATCAAAGCAAGGCTTACACCAGAATACAATAGGCGACAACACATGGCCATCATTGACTTTCTAAATAAGGGCAAACTAGGAATAGGATGAGTTGTCTATAGGATACGGCAAAGAGCAGCACATCCTCAATGCTTCAAATACTTTACCTATGGTCACACCGCACAAGTATGTAAGGAACCCGATAGGAGTTCCCTATGTTACAAGTGCGATAAAACGGGATACAAAAGAAAAGAGTGTACAAAGGGGGCACACTGTATTCTTTGCAAGAATGCTGATCCAAGACCGGGTCTTGGGCACGTCTTGGGATCAGGGAAAGGTCAGGTTTTCTATGAAGGCCAGAAGTGGAAAGATCAGAACTCCTATGACCCACATATTGCAGCTAAACCTACGCCGCAATTCAACTGCTCAAAATCTGCTTGAGCAGTTTATGAGGGACATGAAAGCTAGCTTTTTGCTGCTGAGTGAGTAACACCAAGATAAAAGTTCAGCACCAGTTTCATTAAGATACCAAAATGATGGGCTGACTCCATTGCTGTTCAGTTTGGCTTTGGAAAAATTTTAAACGGCTTCCATTTGAAACATTTTCGGGTCAGAGAATTCGTTTAAAAAGTACTCGGTTTTCAAAGTGGTTTAATCAATCTATTTTTTACTAATTGAAACTATCGTTATCTACGAAAAACTTACTTTTCCGGCGTTTCGAAAATTGAAGCCATTTTAACGCCCAATATAAATTTTCTCTCAACTATGAAAATAAATTATTCTATCTTCCAAACAATAACCTAAATTTAAAATACTCGTCCATATTACCCATTCAAATTTAGGGCCAACATTTTTCATTCCGACTGGCAAAATTCACAGGCGATTACCGTCATTTAACAATGCAAAAAAGAATTGCTTGCATAAAATATCCTGAAAATTGGCAAGCAAAGGTGACAGCAATTTCCATTGATTTTTCAGCTTGCAATCATGTTGCAATTGTGGGAAAATCACCTGTTGTGTAGGCAATAATGAATGTATCCCCTAACATACAATCCAGCCTTTCAACGGATTCGATCCCATCCAATCTGAATTGAAAATTGACTAATATGAATATATCATGCATGCAAGTAACATATAATCGCTGGACGATATGCGCAAGGGTGAATTGCGTGCATATTTTCTGAAAGGATATCAGCTTAATGCGTACCAATAGAAGGATGTGTCGAGTGAATTAATTTTTTATCTTTATTCGCCATTTAACTCTACTATTATTTTGCGATTTGCATACTAAGGATAATGGAGATTACAGGGGAAAGTGTGGCAGTATGTTAGAAGTGTGGTTAATTGATTTCAAGGAAGACACGATGTCTTAATAGTCATAAAATTGTTTGTATATGTTTAACTTACTTGGAATATACCCACTTCTCTGTAAGAACAGAATTTGATATCTATTGATTAATGAATAAATATTTGAAGGAGACATTTATATTGAAGTAAAAGTCAATAAACTATCGTTTTAATGTGGGAATTGATTTTGTATTAGACTCATGTGTTGAATTTAGTTGTAGATAGGCAAGTGCATAGGCTGAGTAGCAGAGTCCTTTGGAGCTCTTCTGTGAAGTCTCAGGTAGGCACTCGGAAACCCATTGTAAAATTATAACACAGTTATATTAGAGTAGACTTTGATGATGGATGACTCTACCACCAAGCATGACACCTCGTCCGCTACTTTTCTGAAGAAGGATCTTTGACTGTTTCTCTACTTTTTGCCAGTAAAGTAATCTTATTCTCTATTTTGACTTTGGATAAAGATCAGCTAAAATACTTTAGATATCTATCAAAGAGCTGAACCTTTCTACAGGACTTCATGGCCTAATATTACAGGTTGTTTGAAAAGTGTTTTAGGTCCTCGAGTTTAAAAACGCGATTTGAAAAGTTTAACTCAATGCATTGGAACGCATTCAACTAATAATACATAAATAATTAACTATGCGATTGATATGTGTGCTCAGATTCGAAACATCCACGACTTGTATATAGCATCTGCACATCATGATATCCGTCGTCCAACTGGCCACAAAACTATTTTTACTCATATGTTTCATTGCCCACATATCTGGTCGGTCTCTTCCAAAGTGCTGAACGCGCACATGTGCGGCCACCCCGCACATTGTTTATCAGCAATGCTTCAAGCTTGAAAATGCTGGTGCCGTGCATATGTGCGGTCGAGCATTGCGTTTGTGGAATGCTCTTGTGACAGTCGGGCTTGAAGTTGCTTTGATGCGGGGATGTGGCAGTTGGGCCTCGAGATTGATTTCGTTTCAATGCAAGTGTTGCCACCACAGTACTCCTCCGTGGTTGGTTCGCCACGACACCTTAATTCGAATCGTACGGGTGGCTGGATCAAGTGCCCTGTGTGGTTTGTTTGTTGGTGGGTGGCTCCGCTTGTATGCTATGTTCGGTCGTGAGCAATGCGGGCTTCAGCCTGTAGATTGATATTGCGGCTGGATGCCCATTGACACTCACCCTGTAGTATTTTTCCGTCCTGCTCACTACAGGGTGCGAACTGTCATATGGTAGCATCAATGATGACTTAACTTTGTCGTTCCGAATAAAGACATGCGTACTGGTGCCTAATGCTCAGTATACGAATGTAAGCACATTCACGTGGAGCGCAGTGTCATTGGGTCACAATTTCACCATGCGTGACCTGAGATCGCGCAAGAAATCCATGTCGTTGGTGCTTCCCCAGGAAGCTGTAAGGTGGTGCCGTAGACCATGTCAGTAGCTGCAGCATCGATGCCCTCTTTTAATGCGGTGTGCAGGCCTAAGAGCAAGAGAAGAAACACTTTCGCCCATTTGGCTGTGTCTTGGCAACATATAGCAGGTTTGACCGTACGATGTCACGTCTCAATGATTCCGTTGGATGGTAACGGGTTGTCCACAGGTGGTTGATTCCTAGAATCCGGGTAAGCTCAGCGAAGATCTGGCTCAGAAATTGGCGTCCCCGGTCGATAGTGATCCGTGCTGGCACTCCAAAGTGGCTGATCCATGCATTGATTAGCACCTCGATGACTGATATGGCAGTAATATTCTGGACAGGATAGCCTCACGCCAACGTATGAAGCTTTTGATGATGATTAGGAAATACGTGTGGTCATTGCTCGGGGACAGTGGTGCAATAATGTCGATATTGAGGTGTTCAAACCTAGCGTCTGGTGAGGGCATCGTTGGATTGGTGACTTTGCGTACAAAGTCCTTGCTCATAGTCGGCCAGAAGAAGCGTTCGGTGGTTAGTCGTCTAGTCATGCGTATACCCGGGTAGGCCAAGCCGTACATCACTTACATGATTGCTGACTTAAACCACTACGATGAATAGGGTCGGATCCCATCATTGGTGACGATGCAGTGCGGTGGTGGAATTGGCCAGCTCTTGCTTCTTCCACTCGAGTTGGTTCATCGGTCCTTCCTCAAAACCATGAGCTCAGGATCGTTTCGTTGAGCTGAAATGATAGAAGAGAAGTGGATTTGGGAAATCGTCCTGACCCAAGGCAAATAATCCGCGATAGAGTTATTCCGGCCCGGAATCTGCCGGAAAGTCAACCGTGTACTGTGAGATGTAGTCCAGTTAATGTTGTTGCCTCGGTGACGCCTTCTCTGATCGTTGACAGAATTCAAACTGCAGCGGCTTGTGATCCGAAAACACTTTAAACACTCTGCTCTCCAAAATGTAGTGGAAGTGATTGATAGCTTCGTGGATCGCTAGCAGCTTCCAGTTGCAGTTGCTGTAGCACAACTGCTTGTTGGTAAGCTTGCGTGAAAAAAATCCAAGAAGCTCTGTTCCCGTTTTGGTTGTTTTATGTAAGGCAGCTCCGAGCCCATCGTCCAGGCATCCACGGAAAGGATCGGGGCACGCAAATGATGATACCTTATTCAGCTTTAATTTGTATCTCTTGTATGCTGCTTTTGCCTCATTGGTCTACTCAAGCTCCGATTTATCGCGTTTTTTGTTTGCCGGTATCAGCTGCTGAAGCGGGCGTTGATTTAGTCCTGCATGTGGCCGGAATCTCCTGTAAAAGTTGATCATTCCTGAGAATGACTTAGCTGTCAGACTGTCTTCGATCTCAGGATCACGGATATGCCTTGCATCCTCTCAGGCAAAGGTTTTAATCCACCGGATGAAACTGTGTGCCCCAAAAATCTAACTTCTTGCTGTTCAAATTGGTACTTGTCGATGTCAATGGTGAGTCTATATCTGCGCAGACCAACCAGCACTGCTGGGATATGTTGTTGATGGCCCGCGTTGCATGGGCCGAATGTCATGTAGATGAATTTGCAAACTTCAAAGGGCATTATGATTGCCGGGTTCGGGATGGCATTCAGTTCGACTGGTATTTGATGAAATGCCTTCTGTAAGTCGATCACAGTGAAGACCTTCATTTCGTGCAACGTGGCAGTGTAGTCTTGCAGAAATCCTATTGAGTATCGATCTGGGATGGTGCAAGCATCGAGTGCACGCTAGCCCTTACAAGGATGTCAGTTGCCATTGGCTTTTCACACCATATGCAGAGGGCTGCTCCGTGCACTCTTGGATGGACGAAAAATTCCTTGTTGCAGCACGTTGTCGAAGTTGGTTTGGGCAGCGGTGAGTTTATCGGACGAAAGGCGGTGTGCCTTGGGGTTGACTGGCGGACCCTTCTTCATGATGTGATGCGTCATCGTTCAATCAACGTTGTGGCGAGTCGCAGTCAATGTTACTTCAAGGTACTTTGCTAGAATTGCAGCATAATCAATTAGGATGGTTGCACAAGTCAAAGAACTGCTGGTGGTTGGTCGTTTGATGGGGCTTTTACCTCCGCTGTGGTCGCTCGATGCGTTTTCGTACTCTAATATCCACAAGTAGTCCATGATTATCGAGTGAATTGGTGAGCAGGTACCTACGATGATGAAGGTCCACGTGACTGGCTTTGGAAGTCAAAGACTCAACATTAACTTCCGCTTTTCATAAGTGCGCATAACGGAGCCATAGGCAGCTTACAGGTAAATACCAGGATCCGGGTTATTACAATCTTGGCTGAACAGTAGAATAATGGATACGTCTACACCAGTGTCGATTAATAGCGCGCCAATGCCTCTGCTGCTACGGATGTATAGCTCGTGCCAGCCAACTGTTGTGGAGAGGACGACTACAGTTTTTTCGTTTGCTAGGACTGCATTGTGGTCGGCATTTCTAAGCGTCTGGTCCATAGTGGGTATGTAACCAGCAGAATTTGGTTGGTGGTTTGTGTGACATCGCGCGTATTTGCGGCTTAAGTTGCATTCGTAGTCTCCTTTGTTTTGGGTGGCATGAGCACGTACAATCGGCGAACGGTGTCGGACTCCTTCTTTGAAGCTCGTCGATCCGTCGTGCCAGCCTTTGAGTCTCATGCGTGAGCTTACTGAGCTCGGATTTAATCCTCAGCGTTAGCTGAGTGGCTTCGGGTGTGTGGCGCTGTAAGATTGACCCCACGGTGTAAGGTCTGGATCCCTTCGTCACCTTGTGAGCCTTGTCAGCAATCATTACTAGATTTTCAAGCGAGGCTTCGTTTGCTGACAATATACCCCACAGGGTTAAATTGACTCTGTTTAGCCACACCTGCTTTATTGTTTTGTCAGAGATGCTGTCAGCAGCAAGCGTGTGCATCTAATTCAAGAGTTGTGATGACTGCTGATCGCCCAGTTTGACCTCTGACAGCAGTTTTTGGATGCACTGCACTACACTGCTTCAGGTTGTTGCTTAACCACCCTTATGTCCAGGTGGCGGAAGTACTGCATTCGGAAATGTAAAGCGATAACCTCTCCCAAGGATGGTTGCAAAGTTCAATTGCTGCCCAGCGATATGAAGAAGAAAGGCTATTCCAAAAAGCGGGAGATGTTCTGAAAAGAATACATCTGCATGCGACTCCCCAAAAATCAGCAAAGCAGTAAAGGTTGGGCTCCTTGAAATAAAGGAGCTCCTAGATTGCATAGGGCACTACCGGAAGAGCTGGTTAAGGGCCAAAGACAAGCAGAAGGCTAAAGAGGCACTGGGGCGAAATCCAAAGGCCAAATGCAGATTGCACCACCATTAAAAATCAATAAAAGAATGGTGTCTAGCCCAATCGAAGGAGATCGGGATCAAAGAAGGAAGAAGAGGCACTTAATGGGCATGAAGCATCAGATCACGGGTTCCAGATAGTGCTTACAAAAGAGCGAAGAAAGCCGCAAAGAAACTCCTTCAAAAAGTGCCAGAAAGTAAAGTTCACACGGGTGCCCAATCAGGAAAAGGACCTGATGCAAAACAGGAGAGATAGAAGCCCCGGCGAAGACCTCGGCAGCAGGCACTGGTTGTAAAGTCTCAAGATGGTCGATCCTACGCGGAGGTACTGCGGGACATCAGGGGAAACATAAGGCCTGAAGACACCAACACTACTATTAAAGTAGAACGACCAACGCGGTCGGGCCACAGACTGGTCGAATTCGGAGCAGAAGCTGGCAATAAGGAAGCATTCTGCGACGTAGTAAAGTAAGTCCTCGGCAAAAGTGCAACTTTAGCTTTGCCCAAACCGCTGGCAATGATCGAAATAAAAGACATTGACTGCGTCACAGTTAAAAGGGAGTTCCCTAGCGTGGGAAGGATCAAAGCGAGACTGACACCGGAAAACAACAGGAGAAAACACATGGCCATAGTTGACTTGACCCAAAAGGACGCCGAACAATTCCTGAGCAAGGGGAAAGTAAGAATAGGGTGGGTTGTCTGTCAGATACGCCGAAGAGCAACGCCTCTTCAATGTTTCAAATGCCTTGGCTATAGTCACACCACACAAGTCTGCAAAGGACCTGATAAGAGTTCCCTATGTTATAAGTGCGGTGAAATGGGACATAAAAGAAAAAAGTGTACGAAGGAGGCAAACTGTATTCTCTACAAGGATGCTGATCCAAGACCTCATTTTGGACATGTCTTGGGATCAAGAAAATGCCAAGAGTTCCAGGAAGCAGTAGTCAAGGCAAAATCAGAACTTCAATGGCCCACATCCTGCAGCTAAACCTATACCGCAGTTCAACCGCTCAAAATCTGCTTGAGCAGTTTGCGAGAGACATGAAAGCCGACTTCTTACTGCTGAGTGGGCAACACCATGATAAAAGTCCTACATTAAGATATTCGGACGAAACTGGTACTGGCGCCATCTGGATTCGGAACAGTGATTTCCAAGCGGAGGGTTGTGGATGGGGGGATTTTCTCGTGTGGGTTCGGTGCTCAGGGACCACCTTCTTTAATGTGTGCCTAACGCCCAACGAATCGATATCATCTTTCCAAGCCAACTTTACTGTTCTGGAGGGCGCTGTTTTGAACGCAGAGGGCAAAGTGCTCGTTGGAGGCGACTTCAACGCGAAAGCAATCGCATGGGGCATGCCTCAAACAGATCCGCGGGAAAAACGATTCCTGGAAATGACGGCCAGGACGGCGCTCGTCGTATTTAACTCTGAAAATACGCCAATTTTCCGCCATATTGGCTGTGAAGGAACCATACTGGACGTGACATTCGCCTCGGAGTCCTTAGTATGGAGGACACACAATTGCAAAGTATTAGAGGACTACTCAGCCAGTGATCATCAGTGCGTTCTGCTTGAGATAAGTGGTATTGTCTTCCGACGTCCGGCCTCTCAACTTTATACAATTGGATGGAACGTCGGAAGGATGGACGTCGAGAGGTTCACCAAGGTGCTCACAGCAGGTGAGCCGCTGCAGGGAGCTTCGGAACGAACGGGAGAACTGGCAGCTCAAGACGTGGTGAACTCTACTATGAGCATCATTACGACAGCTTGGTACGCTGCTATGCCCCGTCGAAAACCCCATCATGGCAAGCCCCCAGTGAACTGGTGGTCAACTGAAATCGCTGAAAAGCAAAAGGAGTGTCACAAGCTTCAACGTGAGGCTCAACGGGCGCGAAACAGTGATGAGGCATGCAACTGGGTGGCAGCATATAAGTCAGCCAGGAAATGCATTCGCAAATTGATCAACAATAGCAAGACTCTCTGCTGGCAAGAGCTAGTGGACAATGTGAACAAGGATCTATGGGGCCTTGGCTACAAGCTAGTTATGCGGAAACTTGGTGCCCTACGGAGGCCTACATGATGCGGAAAAGATAGACGCGATAGTGCGGGGACTCTTCCCCGGCCATCCCGTCCATATTGACGCTGTCCATGGTGAAACAGCAGTAGAGTTTCCATTCTTCACACAGCTTCTCATTGAAAGCGAGGAAGGCTCGAGGTCCGGATGGTGTTTCGGCTGAAGTGTTGCGGCTCGTCTATCACCATTGTCCTGACTTGCTGCTCAGCACATTCAACACTTGTCTACGGGATGGGGTTTCCCCGGTATGATGGAAGGTGGCGACGCTCGTGCTGATCAGCAAGGGGAAGGGAAATCCCGAATCACCGTCTGCATACCGCCCGTTATGCATGCTAGACATGGCTGGGAAAGTGCTAGAGAAACTCATCAAGGGAAGATTCACTGACGTGATTTGTGCTGCTGGAAACCTATCTGCTTGGCAGTACGGCTTTAGAGCAGGACGTTCTACCATGATGCGATTGCAGAGGTGGTGAACGTGGTCCAAAGGCAGAGGCATGTAGTCACACCAGGCGACGGATCATCCTGTTGGTGACACGCGTCGTCAGAAACGCCTTCAACTCCGCTAGATGGCTGGATATTCTGGATACGCTGGAAACCCCTTTTCAAGTTCCAGAATATCTAATGCGGCTTTTGAGGAACTACCTGAAGCATCAAAGCCTGCTCTACGACACGACACAGGGCCAACGAAGAATGGAAATTACATCGGGTGTTGCCCAGGGATCTATCCTTGGTCCGGACCTGTGGAACGTGTCTTACAATGGGCTACTGAGACTTGAGATGCCAGATGAGTCGCGCTTGGTCGGCTATGCGGATGATGTCACGGCTCTGGTTGCTAGAAGCACTGTTGAACAAGCGCAACTTAGGCTACGTATGTTAATGCGCCGAGTGAAGTACTGCATGACTGCTCGCGGGCTCTGTTTAGCACTGGAGAAAATCGAAGTGGTTATCTTGACAAAAACAGAATCTCTAGAGTAAGGATGATCAGTATTGGAGAGTACTTGGGGCAACTGATCGACTCGTAGATGATTTTCTCTGAGCAAATCAGGGCTACGGCTGAGAAGGCTACTTCGGGAATATCGGCTCTGAGTCGACTCATGGCCAACGTAGCGGGACCCTGCCCGTCAAGAAGACGCCTCTTGATGAGTGCTGTGGGATCAGTGTTATTGTACGGAGCAGAAGTATGGGGTGACGCTCTCAGCAAGGAGGTATACCGAAAACGTTTGGCACAGGTACAGAGAAGAGGAGCACTGAGAATTGCTTCTACGTATCCAACAGTCTCTGATCCGGCGGTGAGAGTTATTCCAGGCGTGATACCTGTTGCCCTCCTTGCTAGAGAGCACCGCGCTATTTACCTGCGCCGAAACGAGGATGCGAGGAAAATGGTCATCCCCGAGGAGAGACGGCACTCGCTCAACGATTGGCAGTGGTCTGGGGTGAATTACATGAAGGGAAGGCAGACTGCGCACCTCATCCCGGATGTGAGACCGCAGCTTAATCGAAAGCATGGTGAGACCGACTTCTACCTGACCTAGCTTCTGAGCGGAATTGTCGGTTTGGCCTAGGAGAGGAGGACAATGCCTGCTACACATTTTTGCGTGTAAAAAATGGGACAGGCTGCGAACGGAACTCTACTGGGAGACGGCAGAGCTTATCCTGGATAAGATAGTTGCGGTGATGCTCGAATCGGTTGACAAATGGAACCAGGTGGCACATTATGCTCGGGCAGTCCCAAAATATAAAAGGGACTCACAGCAGCCGGGGGCATTGGGGCTGGGGACTGCTTTTCTTGCACTTCCTCTTCCCCGCTAGGAAAGAGATCCCCAAGATTGAAGGTGCCTCACGGCGTAACAAAACGAGACCTGGCCCGAAGTAATGTGTCAAACGGCTCCAGGCTGGGTTCTCAGGCTGACAGGAGAGGTGTTTGGTGGGTAGTCCAGTCACTTCATTGCAAGAACAGGAGTCCCACCTTCTGTGCATACATGACATTCACCTCTCTGCCATAAAAAAAATGTCCTGGCTAGTCACAATCATCTGGAAGCACCTGGTGTCTCCGGTAATGTGATTTGCCCCAAAGTATGCTTCCACCTGGTAAACTAAAGCTCTACGTCCTCCTCTTAAGAGGGTGGAACCGGGAATGTGACGTTCTTAAGGCAGCCTTCTTCACCGGCGTCTAACCGCTCTTTGTTGTGGGAGGTAACCAAGACGTCGTGCTTGTCCTCATGGAGCATGGTAATCCTTATGCTCGTGCTAGGGGGAGGTTGGCTTGCGCATGTTTTTTCACGTCGCGGACGTAGTCTCTGTTCAATATGTACAGAAGGGACGTGGTATTTCCCGCACAATAGTGTAGCCTAGATGTGGTCGCTTTGCACTTCGAGCCCTGAATTTACCACCGAATTTCACTTCTTTTAATGGCTGGTTTCCCACCCCCGTCGCACGTGGGAGACAGAGCACTGTCAGTCGTGACGAGTCATTCTTAAAGTTAGCGTAAGACAGGATTGCCGATTTAAGTCCTCGAGTTAAAAACCGCATTTTCAAAAGTATGACTTTATATATTTGAATGGATTCAACTAATAATACATAAAAAATAAACTATACGATTAATATGTGGTACTTGGATTCGAAACGATCGCGACTCTATATAGCATCTGCATATCATGATATCTAACTGGCCACACAGTTCCTTTTTATCACTGTTTTTAGACTAAGTTAGTTCTTTAATTTCCATGTATTTTTTTTTATTATCGCATTGTTCTTCTAGTTTAACACAATTTGATTCTTCCAAACTATTGAAGAGTTCTCTTCCTGACACAAATGTTTTGCTTAAATCAGAATCTTTGAAGTGAACGAAATTGAGAAAGGAACTAGGAACATCATACATAGGTAACTTATAACATACATATAATGCTGACCCACAAAAAAGAGCTAATGACTTTAAAAAGTGTACACATGAGTACACTTTCTTTTATATTTACTATTAACTGACACTTTCGCCTTTTAATTAAATCAAAACAAAGACCGGGAAGAACTTTCAACAATATTATATTTCTATAAGATTTTCCAGTTAACGGCAAAAATTATATACTCGTACAAAAAAAATCCCTCGTCATTTTATATCACCATATGCAAATTAATTAAATAAAATATGTATTGAATAAACATACCCATAGGTACTGCATCCATGATAAATCAAGCTTAAAAAATATCACTTGCACTAAATATACCAACGTAAAGTACACAATTTTTTCACGCGCACACAACCGCTTTGACAGAAAACAAACTTGCCACATATGATCATGCTCTAGCAGCCTGATCGTCAACGAGCCAAAGAACACAGGTGTCAGGTACCGATTTCAGGAAAAATCATTGAACTAGAAGATAATTAATTTTGGACTTGCAGCCAGGTTTCGAAGTATTTAGTCCCACTATCCACTCGAGACACAGCCAAATGTCGCTGTTTTATTTGTTTGCTATTTTCAACGTCAATGGCATAGGAAACCAATGTGGTGCGTCCTAGGCCTTTATGTCTGTAAGATGGAAAGGCCTCTATGGCCGCATCCAATTGCCGTTGAAACGGTCTCAGCCATAGATATAGAGAGTACTGGATCCGCAACCGGTCGTGAGAGCCGAAGCAATTGGCAACCTTCGCTAAAGTTGTGTGGAGTTGAGGTTTGAGGTGATATGCTTTTAATTTAGCACTCTATTAACGGCGAAACACGTTCACATTTAAAAAGTTTTTAATTTTAAAGATCGCGCGTACGTAATCGGAACTTTAATTCACTGTTTTAATTAAAAATTTACGAAATTTCCATCCGCTTTGACACATGAGTTTTCCCGCGTGTTTCGCGCTCTTTTCAATTTTCTTTTGCTTTGACGTTCGAGTTTTCCGTGAGAGCCGTTTGTTGTTTGTACTCAAACTGTTTTCCGAATGATAACGAAGACGCGATCGTGTGCACGTGAAATGAAATTTCATTGGTGTGCGCGGGTGTCAGTGGGGGAAGCGATTCTTCTGAAGAGAGAAAAGAAAAACCTGTCTGGAAAAAAAGGGGAAGGAGAAGCAGAGGGAATCATATAGTTTCGAGAGCGTAAGTTATTTATAACTTATTTATGTGGCAAATTTGCTTCTCACATGGACGAGTACACAGATTCTCGTTGCTTGTCCATTTGTTTATATGTCTTTGATGCTGGGTAGTGACTTTGTTTGGATGGCTAGTCGAGAAATGTGAATCCATGAATAAGTTCACTGATAAGTTTGGCAAAATCCACACTGAGGTAAAAGTTCTGCATAAGCGAGGGTATAATGTAAAACTTGACTTCCTTAGCCCTCGTTGACTAGAATGCTTGGTGCCACTAGCTGTGCTCATATTGGAGCACCAGGCCTTTACTAGCTCGGAGTGTTGATTCAGCACCTTCGTGGACTGGGGCATACGGTTGTGTGTCGCGTGAAGCTCAGTGATTTGGTGCTAGGGGGGAAGGAGCCCACCCCATGACACCGCAAACGCTAGCCTGCAAGCGCATATATGCGTCCCTGTACCAAGGAACTCTCAATGAAAACGATCACCTGGTTCAGTGAAGTAGCCCAATATTGCTGTAAGTCCTTTTTGGGAATTGAACCACTTGGGAAGAAGAACTGTCATTGCGTGTCATAACAAATAATTGTCAGAGTGAAAATTTGCTAAATATTTGTTTAAAATAAATTAAATTGTCTGTTTTTAGTGAAATTTGATCAAAATCAGCAATTATTATTACATCATATTGAAGTGAACTGAATTTAGTGAGTATATAGTATTGATACGATTGCTTGATTTTCAACCTAACCTTAGCAGTATTCACTTATATATTTGGTGCTCTGTTTTTTTTTCAATATAATGTCGAATAAGTGCGGAATTTGCAAAAAAGTGGTCAACAAAGGCGATTTCGCAATGAAATGCGACAGTCTGTGTGGAAAATGGTTCCACACAAGCTGCATATCAATGCCAGACACAGTCTATAGTGCCTTGAAGGAGGCAGTAGATTGGTGTTTTTGGGTGTGCCCCAGTGAAAAACCCACTGCCTCTAAGCTGCTAAAAGCAAAGCAATTAACAGCGAGTCAAAGCCAAGCTGAAATAATGGATAAAATTTCAGGTCTGAATGACACTAACAGAGAAATTGCAAAAAAACTAGAAGATCTGCAATCGCAAATCTCCAACAAATCAGTGCGGCCTGTTTCATATGCAGCAGCATTGTCCCAGAATCCAATAGGAGTAGCGCCGAAATATAATGGAGGGGTTATAATAAAACCGAAAGAAAGGCAAGCTTCAGACAAAACTATGGCAAGAGTAAAGGAAGCATTTAAGCCAGCGGCGGCTAAAATTCCGATTACATACAGCAGGGAAATTACTGATGGTGGCATTTTACTCAAAACTGAAAGTTTATCTAATATAGAGGCTCTTGTCAATTCATTGCAGGAATGCCTAGGTGATGCTTATAAAGTGATTCCCACTAAGCAGATGATGCCTAGGTTAATAGTGCATGGATTGGAAAGAACATTTGAGAGTGATGAACTTTTGGATGAGATAAAGGCTCTCAATCCAGGTATTCCTGATTGCTCAATCAATGTAGTCAAGCATTTGCAAAGCAGAAAAACATCTAAATATTTATTAATCTTTGAAGTACTGGGAATTTTATACAAGCAATTGGTTAATACATTTGTTAATATAGATTTTAACTCATATTTTTGTAGGGAAGAATTCAGCATTAGAAGATGCTTTAAGTGTCAAAAATTTGGCCACTCTTCAATAAACTGCAGAAGTAGCATAGAGGTTTGTGCCAAATGTGCCGAGCATCACGACACAAGAAGCTGCAATTCCCAATCTAGTAAATGCTCTAATTGCCTGTCAGCAAAAAATAATCAAGTTTCTCATTCAGCATCTCATAAAGAGTACCCTGAATATCTCAAGGCTATTAAGTCGTTCCAAAGAAGAATCAATTATACATCTGAAAATGAATAAAGCATCAAATATAAATATATTTTATGCTAACATTCGAAGCATTAGGAACAAGTTTGATGACTTTGAGGTGTTTTGTAACTCACATGAGAGTCTGGATGTCATCATATTGAATGAAACTTGGATTTGTAGTGAGGAAGTTAGGTTATATAACGTAAATGGATTTCAGTCTATACATAATTGTAGGGATCAAAGTCAAGGTGGAGGAACTGCTATTTACATAAGAAACAATATTAAGTATAGAGTTCTTCTAGTAGATAATAGATATAATACGATAGTTATTTCCCTTCAGGATGAGAGGCAAAAAATAAAGATTGGAACGTATTATAGGGCGACTAGTGAGAATGTTAATGAATTAATTGAATACTTAGATGATATCTATCAAAGTCACGAAAATTTGACGGTCAAAGCTGATGTGAATATCGATACACTTCATAGCAACAGGATTAGTATGAACTATTTAAATATGTTAAATATGAATGGAGCACGGATGATTAACTATCAACCTAAAAGAATAACGGATAACTGCTCTATACTTCTCGATCATATCGTTACTAACTTGAATACATATTTAGTAAACTTCTTGGTTAAATATGAGGGTTGGCCGGACTTAGACCATAGCGTCTTATTTGTTACTGTTGAGGGAGTTAGAAAAGTGTTGATACCCATGGCAAAAAAAAAATGTTTACAGCTTAGATAGAGAAAAAATTTTTGAACTAGTAGATAGTAAATTTAAAAACTGCAAACATTGGTTACACATTTCGGAAATTATTAAAACCATCCAAAGCGTGAAAGAGTCAGCTACTACCGTCAAAATGATACGTACTAGAAGTAACACTTGGATTACTAGGGAAATAATTAGAGAAATTAGGAAGAAGCATACTCTATTTAAACGTATGAAGAATAATCCAAATATAGATAACCATATTTTGAAATACAAGAAGCAGAAAAATAGGGTTAACTCATTGATAAGAGCTGCCAAAAGAGAGTCTCTTGCTAAGCGAATTGCTTCTGCTGATGGAAATGCTAGAAAAGTATGGCAGACGCTTAATAATGAAATTTTGTCATCAGGTGGGGAAAGCAAACAAAATACTGATATTAGTGCTGAAACCCTTGGGATTCATTTCAGCTCTATAGGGAAAAGATTAGCCGATGAACTTGACCAAAAATTTAAGTTAATGAATTTCAATCGATATCAGATTCTGCTTAACGTCAAATCAATTTTCCTCGAACCTACATTCGATAATGAAGTTATATCAATTATAGTTTCGCTAAAGAATTCATCTTCAGGCAGTGATGGTATTTCTGCTAGGGAACTTAAATTGATAAGAGAAATAATCGCCCCACACTTAGTCCTCGAGTTCAATGAATTTATGGCATGTGGTGAGTTCCCATCGGAATTTAGGGATGCAATAGTGATTCCTGCTTTCAAATCAGGATGTGTAAAGGAACCTTCAAATTATAGGCCTATTAGCCTCACGAACACTTTGAGTAAAGTATTTGAAAAAATAATTAATATTCGGATCACTCGATTTATTAATGACTCATTAGGGTTTGATTTCAACCAGTATGGGTTTATTGAAAAAAGTAGCACAATATCTGCTACTACAGATGCCTTACAATTCATCAATAACGAACTGGATGACAGAAAATATGTTGCCGCAATATTTGTAGATCTGGCTAAAGCCTTCGATACGGTCGACCATGACATTTTGCTTTTGTGCCTAGGTGAATTGGGCATCAGAGGCCCACCGTTGAATTTGATCGGCAACTTCCTGAGTAATAGAACTATTTCAGTTTGTGTTAACAAAGAAATTAGTTCTAAGTATAAGATTAACATAGGTGTCCCTCAAGGTTCGATACTTGGGCCAACTCTTTTCCTTTTATACATACACAACATCTATTCAAACCAGAAGGTTTGAAAGGGAAATACATTGTATACGCTGATGATACACTGCTTCTTTATTCAGATTCATCTGCGGATGCTCTTGAACAAAGAATTAATGCTGATCTTATATCTTACGGTACTTGGTTATTAGGGAATAAACTTACTATTAATACGAGTAAAACTAAACTTATGATATTTAAACAAAAAAATAAGGTGGACATCAATTTAAATGTTTAAATCTATGAAGACAAAATTGAACGGGTTTCCTCGATCAAGTATTTAGATGTTGAGGTAGATGAAAAGTTATCTTGGTCAAAGCATATTAGTAATTTAAAATCAAAATTAGTCTTCTGGATAAGAGTGTTCAGGAGTAGAAGCTATTTAGATATTGGTCTCAAAAGATTAATTTATAATGCACATGTTTTGCCTCAGGTAATTTATGGGATATTGAATTGGTGCCATGCGTCGGAATCGAACATTGACTCAATTCATAGAATGCTGAATAAGATTGTCAAGGCAATGCATGGTCTGGATAGGTTGACACCCAGGAATAGTCTTTATTTATTGACTAGAAAATTTAGTATTAGACAGTTGATTTTTATGGAAAAGGCTAAATTTATATTTAAAATCAGTACTAATAGTTTGAAATCAGGTATAAAACTCATCAAACACAGAGATGTCCACTCTTACAATACGAGAAATAATGACTACCTTAAATTATCACTTGCGCGGACAAATAGAAGACTCCATGATCCAGTAAGGCTGGCCATGGAATCTTATAACTCATTACCAACTGAGTTGAAGAATGTCAAATCATTTCCCATGTTTAAAAAACTTTTGAAAGTATACACTGCTAAGGTTTGGATGGGTTGAGCTTGCGTTTCTTTATTATATTTAGTTGAATTTCTTTACTTCTGTTTTAATTATTCAGTTCTTTAATTAGTCATCGTCGTTACTATTAACAATTTAATATCTTCCCTTATACCAGCAGCGTTCTGTTGCTGATTGGGAAGTGGGATATAGGTGTAAATGATTTTCAAAAATAGAATTTGAACTGGTTTAACTGGATAATTCAAATATGAGTTTCTTCTTCTTTTATGTTTAACAACTAATAATCTTTATAACAAACTTTATGTCAAGTCCTTCTATCCCATATAAGTAGTTGTACAAGTCTTTTATTAGTAAATGTAAAAAAAAGCTAACAAATAAAAAAAAGAAAAATATTTTTATATATACTAATAATTTGTGATATTGTTAGTGTGGATTTGGAAAACCTTTCCTTAATCCTTTGTCCTGTCGGGAAGTGATGAACAAAGGAGGTGCTAATTGCTAGATGGTACCGGTGTTTCGCTGGTACTACATGAAGAAGCTCACTATCCATATATCTGATCCCATTGTCCATAAATAAAAAATTAATTTCACTCTATGTATGATATACGTTATAAGTTTTTATTTTAAAATAAGAGGAAAAAATTAGACGTCTACTTTAACTACTCTCTCTTGAATGAGCTTTAGAACAGTAAAGCTCATTCAAAGGAGAGCATGCAAAACCAACAATTAACACATTTGTTCGTGACTTTAAATACCCTCAAGCTTGGCACTTGAACTCGCCATTTGCTTGACTTTTCCACTATTGCAATCCTTGTTCCATAAGTTCGGTGTGCACACATACCCATAGTATGTGCACTACGAAACATCGTTTCCGCCATTTCATCATTCACTGCCTCACAATAAACCGAAATAGTCCTAGCACGGAGCATCAACTTTCATGCCAACGGTGGTGGGTGAAACAATGGAGAAGAAAAATTATGAGCTTCAATTTGAATATGACCAACCATCGCACGAGCCATCATCATTCGCCATCCGTCAAGAGAAGCAGGAAAAGATGGCGGTGCGGCGCCGGTGGTTGCACAGAATGGAGTGTCGTGGTGAGCCGTTTTGTTTAATTAATGATGAAATGTATTCAACCCAAAATATGGAAAATACTACGCTCCAATAAGCATCATCACTGTGAACAATCAGCTGGTCGCAGTGTTCTACCGTAAATAAAATATCCTTTTTGCATGACCGCACATGTACATATATGAAGTGACCCTCAGGCGGTAAGTGTACTCGTATTCATATTCATATTGTTGTTTAGCTAACGGGAAGGATGTTTTTGAATAATAAAATGTTTTATGCAACTAAAATGGATTATTTTACAGGCTTTCACCTTTAAAAATAGATTATACGGATTTTTATTATTTTGTATGTTTTGAATTTATTTCGTTGTTAGTTTGGATCGGATATGTAAGGACTAATGCATTTTCGGAAATCCATTATATGTGTATTTATTGGATTTTAAATATTGAAATTCAATTAGCTACCGAAAGATAATCGAAAATTAAAACACCGTCCAGGTGGTTGAAATTTGGTTGAACTACTGCAATTATACGAGTAATTGCGGTAAAACTGAGCATTCATGAATAATTAGTATTCTTTTGATATCATATTGTATTGTTTTTTAATGTAGTTAATTAAGGCAGTATGACTATGGTTGTGCTGCATTTGCATATATCCAGAAGAATTATTTTTGTACGAACAGGAGATTTTGGGAAACAAGTCGAGTAATCTTTGTAATCATCCTAGCGTTCAAAACAACTGATGACATGAATCACTGACTTAAATAATTGAAAATACTAGAAATCTTAATTTATATATGAAAGATTGGGGGTTTCTTCATAAAAATAAAATAGTCGCTCTTTTTCTCCATTCTAAATAAATTTTCTGAATACTCGGCCAATCAAACATGTTCAAATAAAATTTTGCTGGCGTGAATCACACTATTACGAATAAACTTGAGTAAATTTTAGTATCTGAGGTGAAGTTGCCCTTGTTCTCATAAAGACATATCTTTGAGATTTTTTTTTTCAGATTTTCCGACACCGAGGTATCCAATTGCGAGCAAAGAGGAACAACTTTTCTCTACATTTTGTCTTCCCTGAGCCGCCGGATGCATAAGAAGACTTTTTTGTTTCAGATTCTAAAAGTTCTAGTCAAGACCTTTCATTTGATCCTTAAATCATTGGATGTGTTAAATCAAAACAAACTGTTTGTATTGATGATTTATTAAGATTATATAAAAGTATTTATAATTCAATTATGCTAACATACGCATTCCTGAACTGCATTGAACATTTCCATTGAAATCTGCATATAAGCCAAAATATTACACGCGCCAAGTAATGTACAAGGTGTGTTCAAAAAGTATCGCGAATTTTGAATTTTCGCGGGTTACGTATATTCGAATTCTTATTCAAAAAAATGGATCAAAGAACGTGTATCAAATTTTGTGTGAAAAACGAAATTAAGTGCGCGGATGCATTCCGAATGTTGACTGTGGCATACGGAGAAGCTACCTTGGACCGAAGCAACGTTTATCGGTGGTACAAAATGTTTTTAGAAGGCCGAGAAGATGTGAACGACGAAGAGCGTGCCGGACGCCCGAGCACTTCAACAACAGACGAAAAAATTAATGAAGTGGAGAAAATGGTATTGGCCAATCGTCGAATCACCGTTAGAGAAGTTGCTGAGGATCTAAACATATCGATTGGCTCGTGCCATTCGATTTTTATCAACGATTTGGGCATGAGACGGGTTGCCGCGAAATGCGTACCAAAATTGCTCAATTGCAACCAAAAACAGCAACGCATGAGCATTGCTAATGAGATGTTAAACTCTGTCCGCGACGAACCAAATTTGCTCCAGAGGGTCATAACTGGTGACGAATCGTGGGTTTATGGTTATGACGTGGAAACCAAAGCTCAATCATCTCAATGGAAGCTGCCGCATGAACCAAGACCGAAAAAAGCGCGCCAAGTTCGGTCGAATGTGAAAGTTTTGCTGACAGTTTTCTTCGATTGCAGGGGCGTGGTGCATCATGAGTTCTTGCCACAGGGAAGAACGGTCAATAAGAAATATTACCAGCAAGTTATGCGCAATTTGCGCGAAGCGGTCAATAAGAAATATTACCTGCAAGTTATGCGCAATTTGCGCGAAGCAATCCGCCAGAAACGCCTGGATTTGTGGGAGAACAAAAATTGGCTTTTGCACCACGATAACGCCCCTGCTCACACATCGTTGCATGTGCGCGACTTTTTGGCCAAAAACAACACACTAATGATGCCGCAGCCACCGTATTCCCCAGATCTCGCCCCCTGTGACTTTTTCTTGTTTCCTAAACTGAACAGGCCCATGAAAGGACGACGTTACGCTACGCTTGACGAGATAAAGACGGCATCGAAGGAGGAGCTGAACAAGATTTAAAAAAATGATTTTTTGAAGTGCTTCGAAGATTGGAAAAACCGTTGGCACAAGTGCATAATATCTCATGGGGATTACTTTGAAGGGGACAAAATAGATATTCATGAATAAATAAATAATTTTTGAAAAAAAAAAAAAAAAATTCGCGATATTTTTTGAACACACCTCGTATGTGGGAAATGCATATGCAAGTGTTACTTGATTCATTTACCCAAATGCAACGATTTAGGTGATTGAACCAATTTTTGCAATTATGCAGATCACGTGCAGATGAGTGAGTCGGTTTCGAAATATTGGCAATTGGCCTTTTCAGAGTCAGATAGAGGATAGTAGTTATCACGCTTTAGTGTAACGGCTAAGTAGCTTGATGAAGGTCTGATTTGAACGAGGGCTGTATCAGTGATTGTCGGGATGGGGTAGAGCTTCAGTAGTTGATAATGCATTGAGGTAATTAACGGAATTCTTATCACGATGATTATATTCCGTCGTGTGGTCCTAGTTTGTATTCTTGCTAGTTTGTATTCTTGCTAGTTTGTATAGTTGTAGTGGTGAGTTTTTTAGAACTGGTATCAGTTGGTCTGGTAGTAAATGTTCTCTCATAATTTGAATTTGCCTGTGCAATTGCCCTGCGTTTAGTAGCATTGGGTTGATTGTTCCATGGTAAGTATTGGTGATGATGTCCAGTAGCGTGTTCTGTGTACTTTGAAGATGGTTCAACATGAGGATAGTTTGAAGAGCAATCGTGTTGAAAATCTGGTTGGTTTCTTCAACCTTTCGAGTAGTCTCGGTTAAATGGTCTATTTGAGACTGTATGAAACTCAACTGACTGTTAATATATCATCAATATTTTTTTTAAAGATGTGTACTGTAGTGTCTATGATGCTGGTTTGATTTTTGAATAGAGTTAAAAGGTGTTGCTCGTTTGTGTTTATTTTTTGTATTTCTTCTTCGTATTGCTTGGCAAATTCGTCATCAAGAATTCCAAATAACGAGTGAGCTACAGAGCCAATGACGTTTAATGGGGATCTCCGCTTCCGTCTGGACTCAATTGGATGTTGATACAAAATTTCATTCTGTTTTTGAATTTCTAACTGCATGTGATGGAGTTGAGATACGAAAGCATTGCACACCTTAGTCACATTGAGCAGTCTTTGTTGCATTGCGCAGAGTCCCATTATGTTTTGAATAGATGTAGTCAAGCCATCATATTCTGTCCAATATCCCGTCATGTCATAATAGGACACAATTTTCCAGCTATTATGAGTTAGCCTCATTGACCCAACGTGCTCAAAGAAAATCCCTGGGTTAGTGGTAAATGGTGTAATTGTTACTGATTTGGGGGGCTCTGCTTGAATTTTGGTAAAATATGGCAGGAGTACCAGGACACATACGAGAGCATTTGGTAGGACAAATCTTGCCCTTTTGGTTGGTTTTGACTTGCTATCTTCTGAGCTTCGTTTGTCTGAATCGTTGCTTAACATGGGGTAAGCAGATGTAACTGGTGCAGTCTTTCTCTTTGATCTTACTGGGATTTCTTTAGTTACTTCAGTTGTTTCAGCAGGTGGAGAATCAGGTGTGGTTATGTTATCGGGCAAAGGGCATAGAGTGTGAATAACACGATCGAACTCTCCTGGCGAGGTTTTAATTCTAACAACTCTATTATGATTGTCCGATCCTGGTATTTCCCTTATGACTCGTGCCATTTTCCATTGTAAGGGAGCCACGTTGTTTTCTTTTATTAACACTAGTGTGCCGGTTCTGATTTCCGGCTGAGCTTTTTGCCACTTGTAGCGATGTTGTAGCGTTTGCAAATATTCACGTGACCACCTTCGCCAGAATTCCAGGTGAAGTGATTGAACTAATTTCCATCTTGTTGCCAGGGATATACTCTCTATTGGTTTTGATGGCTCTGGAAGGGTAGAAAGTGGTTGCCCTATTAAAAAATGACCAGGACTTAAGGCTTGCAGATCATTAGGATCTGATGACAGAGGCATAAGTGGGCGTGAATTCAGTATAGCTTCCACCTAACAAATTACCGTATGTAACTGTTCATAAGTAAGAGGTGCGTTTTCGACTATCCGTTTCAGGTGGTACTTGGCAGATTTTCCCGCAGCTTCCCAAAGTCCTCCAAAATGCGGGGACCTTGGCGGTATATGTAACCCTTCGATTCCGTTGTTGCAACAAAATGATTGAATTGCTTCTTGTCCATTCTTCTTGAACATTACTTCATATAATGCTTGCAGCTCCGATCTTGCTCCAACGAAGTTAATGGCGTTGTCACAGAAAATTTTGCCTGGAAGTCCGCGCCTCGATATGAATCGTCTCAGAGTCCCAATAAATGCTGCAGAGGTCAAGTCAGATGAAAGTTCCAGATGCACTGCTTTCTTGCAAAGCATACAAAGACTGCAACATAAGTTTTGATTGGATTTTTACTGGTCCACAGAAATCGATTCCAGCGTTAAAAAATGGTCGGGATTGCTGTATTCTTTCGACCGGGAGATTTCCAATAACTTGGTGAATAGTTGTCGGTTTCGCTTAAACACATCGGACGCAACGTTTTACTGTGGTATTGGCTAATTTCTTTCCATTAGTACACCAGAACGTTTGCCGGGATATATACAATAGCGTTTGTGGGCCTGCGTGCAAATATTTTTGATGGAGATCCTCGAAAATTAGTTTTGATATGTGGTTTTTATTTGAGATCACTATTGGGTGTTTCGTACGATACGACAAATTGCTTTTAGGAATTCTTCCTTCAGCGCGAATTATTCCATCTTCATCTAGAAATGGAGCAAGGCTCTGAGATTGCTATCGTTTTTTACAGTCTCATTTTTTCGTAGATTCTCTAAATCTGGCGCAAAATCTTCGCTCTGCATTTTCTTAACTATGAGTTTTAGTGTCGTACTCATTTCTATTGGGGTTTGTTTACCATTTGTACGGTTGTCCTTTGGTGTTCTTGCATTATTTCCAAATCTTATAATGTATGCTAGGACCTCTTGCATTCGTTGAAAGTTGTTGTTATGACGAATGCTTGCAATTGTATCATAAGTTGCATTTGTAGCAGCGAGTGCAAACTTTGTTCTTTTCGTTTCAGGTAATGGCTGTACTGTGCTCAAGTAGTCAGGAACTGGGTTAACTCTAATTGGACAGCGAAGAAAGCTTGGTCCATTAAACCATAATTTTGAATTTATCAATCCGGATGGCAACATTCCACGAGAGACTATATCTGCTGGATTTTCTTTGGATTCGACATGCTGCCAGATTGCGGTATCCGTGGCTGCCTGTATCGATGCCACTCTATTGGCCACAAATGTCGTGAATTTTGATGGCGATGAGGAAATCCATTGAAGAGCAATTGTTGAATCTGTCCATAAAAAGGTTTTCTCAATAGGGAGGGGCAAAATCCCTTTTACTTGTTGGGCTAAATCAACAAGTACTTGTGCTGCAGATAGCTCTAATCGGGCGATGCTTCTTTTCTTTGTTGGTGCTACTCGGCTTTTGGCGCATATCAATGATGTCGCTATTGTCCCGTTCTCTTCTTCGGATCTTAAGTAGAGACAGGCTCCGTAGGGCAACTCATTTGCGTCTGCAAATCCATGGAGTTGAAAACTGCTTTTGCTGTTGAAATGTTTGATTCTTCGCGGCACCTTAACCTTGTTTAAAAGAGGAAGTTGCATTCTATACATACTCCACCGTTGCTGTAACTCTTCTGGTAGTGGCGTATCCCATTCAAGCTTGATTTCCCACAGTTGTTGTATGAATACTTTTGCCAAAACAATCACTGGATTTACAAGACCAAGTGGGTCAAAAAGTTGCGACATTTCCAATAGAACTATTCGTTTCGTTATCTGCTTTTCGCGCTTGAATGGATGATGGGCTCCAAGTGAGTCCTAGGGTTTTAATCACGTTTTCGGATTCTAATTTTGCAATATCTACTTCAGTGGCCTTGTCTCTTGCGGGTATAGATTTGAGCAGCTGCACGTTGTTAGAGCACCACTTACGTAACTGGAATCCCCCTTTACTTAGCAATGATATTACTTGTTGTTGAATTTGTGACGCTTCTATGAGTGAATTGCACCCTGTCAGCAGGTCGTCTACATAAAAATCTTGTTGGATAATTTTTGCTGCTAGAGGATAGGATGCACCTTCATCACAAGCCAACTGGTTTAAGCTCTTTATCGCCAGGAATGGTGCACTTCGCGTACCATAAGTTACTGTTTTTAACCTATATGTCTCAATTTCACCTCCAAGTTTATTCTGCCAGAGAATAAGTTGGAAGTTTCGGTCTTCAGGAGCAACAATTACTTGGCGACACATTTTCTCTATATCTGCCGTAATGACGTATCTGTGGCACCGGAAACTCAGCAAAATATCGAATAAGTTATGCTGAAGAGTTGGTCCAGTATGCAAAATATCATTTAAGGATTTGTTTGTCGATGTTTTAGCCGATCCGTCAAATACAACTCGTAGTTTTGTAGTTTTGCTATCTGGCCTTATCACACAATGATGAGGAAGGTAATAATGTGGTTTACTTTCGTCAACCCCACTTACTTTTTCTAAATGTCCTAACTGCAAATACTCATCTATAAATGCAGTGTATTCTTTTTCCAGCGCCAAGTTCTTTTTCCAGCACCAAGTTCCGAGTGAATCTGAGTCGTTGCAATGCGATTTGCTTTGACTTTCCAAGGCTCGTTGGTGGTTCTGCGAAAGGAAGACGTACAACATATCTTCCAGTGGTAGTTCTTTGCAGTGTCGAGAGGAAAAAACTCTTGCACTCCTTGTTTTCAGGTGATATCATTGTTCCTGTAGCTGGCCCAACTTCTTCAATTTCCCAAAATCGTTCAAGTTGTTCATCCAGGTTTGGGATACACCGCATCGGTGGTTGATTTTTTTAGTTTCCTTAAGACCATCCATCCAAACACTGTGTTATGTAATTATGGATGTTGTGGGCCAAGAGAAATTGCTCCTGAGATCATTATAGACCCGAACAGTTCTGCTCCAAGTAAGATATCAATATTTTGCGGCACGTTGAATGTGGGATCTGCTAGCGAGATATCCTTTGGAATTGGCCATTGCGCAATTTCCACATGTCGATCTGGATGCTTGCTTGTGATTTCCTTGAGAAAGAAAGCTTCAAATTGAGTGCTGAACTTACTGCACTTAGAGGCCATGGTTAAGTTTACACGCTTGGAAGATTGTTGTCGACTATTACCAACTCCTGCTATTTCCTGTTTTTCTGATGTGTAGCTTAGTTGTAGCCTTTTGTACAGTTTGTCTGTGATAAAACTTAGTTGAGAGCCTGAGTCAATGAGAGCTCTTGCGGAATGTGTCTGACCGTGAACGTCTAATATCAATCAGCTGACTAAATAAGTCGTGGAACTCGCGCCACGCCAAATAATTTCCATCAAATTTTGGGAGTTCTATACGCGGCAGCTTTACATTTGTTTGAGTTGGTTGCCTCGAGGACGACGATTTCTTCATCAGCTGCAATTTAATCGTCTCTACCCATTCCTCAGTCTCATTGTACGTTATTGAGTTGTAGCCTTCTGCTACACTAGACGTCTCCAGTATGTTTAAGTGCTTGTCTCGTATTGATTGCCAATGACGACTGATCGCTTCCAATCGGCACTCCCTATATTCCTCCGGTTGCTCAGTTTTCAATCGCTCTTCCTCGCAACGAACCGATTGCGGCATTTGCTGCGCTACTAGCCCTGAATTCTCGATCTCGCTTTTCTTTGACTTCCTCAAGCTGGTTATGTTGTCTTTGAGCATGTTGACCAATTCCTTAATTTCCATGTAATAATCGTTTTTGAAGTAGTCCACATCACGGAGTTCTTCCTTCTTGACCAATAAAGCTTCGTTGTTTTTGTCGAACCTGCTCCATAAATCCTCGATTTTTTCTTCTTTCGCTTGAAGGTATATCTCATTTTTCCGCTCACTTGAGTCTTTTTTTTAATTTCGAACTGTCCGTTCGATTTCCGTGCCGATCTCTAGCTGCTCACTTAAGATTGATGCCATCTTGCTGAAATTCTCCTGTATGAGAGCACTCCCTTGATTGCGCTTGTCGTAGATTGCTTGGTTGGATTCGCCTGTTTGTTTGATCAGCCTTGAGTTTTATTTCGCCTTTCGTCTCCACGTTATCAACCTGTCTGATAATTGTAGTTGCGCTTGCGTGGTTGGATTCGCCTGTTTCCTTGATCAGCCTTGAGATTAATCTCGCCTTCCAGTTGCGTTGCTCCTAAATATCGGGGTCACCATAATGTTAAATCAAAACGAACTGTTTGTATTGATGATCATGTATGAATGATGATTTATTAAGATTGTATAAAAGTATTTATAATTCAATTATGCTAACATACGCATTCCTGAACTGTATTGAACATTTCCATTGAAATCTGCAAATAAGCCAAAATATTACACGCGTCAGGTAATGTATGTGGGAAATGCATATGCAAGTGTTAATTGATTCATTTACCCAAATGCAACGATTTAGGTGATTGAACCAATTTTTGCAATTATGCAGATCACGTGCCCGTTTGTTGGGTTGAACGACAGTTCAAGAATGCTTACAATGAATTTAAATGAATTTCATAATGACCATGAAATTCTTATGATTAAATTACAATGACCTTAAGAAATAATGAAATTATTGTTACATGTGCATGAATTTAGGAATTATATGATTGAAAGGAAATTTAATGAAATGAATTTCTTATGATGATTTAACAGGATGGATAGTGAGACGTCAAAGCCAATACATCGCGAGCGAAATCAAAATAAAAAAGAAAATAAAATACAAGTATATAGGAACAAAGGAAATAAAGCCCAGAAAACTGGCAACAGCAGAAGTACAAAGCGAGTCGCCAACTATTCAAAGATGGTCCGATGCGGACATTGACGAGAAGCCGTTACCACCAAGAACGAAAGTGGCCAAGAAACATATACTGCCGTTAAAAACAATGGAAGTAGAGTAAGCTGCAACAAACGTTTCAAACAGGGAAATTATCGACCTGGTCAACACGGAATCGGTAAGATTTAGAACGGTTCAAGGTAAATTGTCAACTTAAAGAAAGTTACCCATTCTTATCCAAACACCGACCCCCCATAATCCAAACCCATATACGTCTCTTTCGGGAGAAGAAAACATAGCCTCCAAGCAAAAAACGTGTGCCCTTGAAAAGAAAAAAATCATGGTTTACGAACATAGGGATGTTCGTAGAAGGAATGACAGCAATGACAGTTAAAAAATCATTGAAAAGAGCCCCACAACGAAGTATAGAGTTAGTCGCCTGAGCACGAGCAAATTAAAAATTACAGTTGATGAAGTCGCCATCTATGATGAATTAGTGGATTTGATCCGAAGATCTAAAGTGGAAGGTTACTCCTTCACACCAACGGAAAGCAAAATATATACAGTCATACTCAGAGGTGTAGACTCGGCATTCCGGATATTAAAATCGACAATGTCTCACCACTAACTAACGGATGGTCTAAAGTGAACGGCGTGAACTTAGACTTATACAAAATAATCCTGAACCAAAAAGCAGACCAAGACCGCCTCCTTAAGCTCTGTTTCATCCTACATCAGGAAGCGACATGGGAAAAGCCTAGAAGGAATGACCTATCCAGTGTTATAGATGTCAGCGCTTCGGCCCTGTCTCCGCGAATTGTGCCTTCCATGTAAGCTGTGTAGCTTGTGGAGAGGACCACAATCCCCAAGAATGCCCAAGAAAGGACATTGATAAAACAAGTAACCTACCTTTCTGTGTCCTCTGCAAAGAGAAATGCCACCCATCAATCTTCTCTGGATGCGCGGAAAGGAGAAAATTGGTAGGCGAGATAGCGCTTCAAAATAAAAGAACAACCCCTATTTCAACCCCATCTTTCCAATATATCCAAACCCCAATAGCAACAGCCGCATCAGTACAATCAATACTCGGAAGTCACGAGTGGAAGAAATTCAACTATGCCCCGGAACGCAGTACCACAAGAAAACCCCCTTCAAAGACTCCACTACAAAACAGTTCAAGTTTTAGGAGTGTCGCCAGGGAAACTTTTGAAAAAGATTGCCCAATTCTGGCCGAGATACAATGTTACGCCAACACAGGACAAGCCAGTTTTGCTCATTGAGCTATACCTCCACCTGTATGGGAGTAAATAATCTGATTCCCATCTGTCTCAACAAAAATTCTCTACTTTTACATGACAATAGAATATTCGTGTCTAACCTTACAAAATTCATTCAACCAGACATAGTTTTCTTTAACGAAACAGTCTTAAAACTAACACACAAGGTTCGAATAGAAAACTACCAAGTGCTAAGAAACGACGCATTCAGAGGGACCGCCATTCTATATCGAGACCACTCATCAGTCGACCAAATAAATTTGAACCATCCTGAAATTTGCTGCACACTAGCAACTTGAAAAATGCGAAGACACAATGGTAGTCATGGGAAAAAAGTAATTGGATCCCTTAATAGAATACGAACAAAAGCTACTAATCTTGACAGTATCCTCCTCGGCGGAAACCTCAACGTGAGACATGAGCATTGCGGTGATTCCATACGGAATCCAAACGGCCAAAGAATATATCAATGGTTTCTGTCGAGCGCATTTCTAACATGCACCATCGTCAACGCAAGTGCACCCTTATACTCAAGAAGCAGCTCTTTCTTAGATAACTTTCTAGTGTCACAAGGCCTAGTAACACAACTCCCTACCAATGTGCAACCCCTATCATTATTGTTCGAAACCAAACCTTCGCCTAAATAAGCAAACTACTATTGAAGAAATACCGAAAAAATCACTCCTATGCTTCTGTTGATTCGTAAGAGTTCAGAAAAGACCTCGAAGACGATTTAGCCCACCCCCTCTGCCTCCGTGTATACTTAATCCCATCTTACCAGGAAATTGATATCCACATCAAGAACCTAATCGAGTATATACTGAAACGAATGGATGCACAAACGCCGGAAGAAAACCGTAACATTGGTTATACAGATACCTTACGCAACACACCAAAGTACATATAAAGGAACAAAAACGGAAAACTCAAAGGCTTAAACAGATCTTCCATCGGCAGGTGGAAGATCAATGGAGCTTATTCAGGAATACCTCACTCTCAAAGGGGAAATCACAGAACTAACCAACCGGCAAATAAGGCGTGAGATGAATGAAAATTATGCAGGAAGATTGAGTTTACTCAAGCCGTCTTCAGATGTCTTTCTAGAAATTAACATACAAGCGGGCTGACGGTCATATAATTTTAACATCGACAGGGAGCCTATCAATTATAGAGTTATCTCCTCACTCTACGGAGACCTGTATCAAGAAAGAGCCCCAGAGAAGGAAAGAGTACAGGAAATGATATTGGCTGTAAGAACTGGAAACATCGGTTACTAAGGGTCAAACCTTATAATATTTTCTGACACCAACAAGCCAGTATCTCCCCAATATGAAACATTTTGGGGAATTTTCCACCTACGTGTCAGAAGTAGAAGATATTCTATTCAAAGATGGTCTTAATAATAAAACCTCCTCGGGCCTAGACGGTGCCTCCAATAAAGTATAAAGGAAATCCGGTGCCTTTGTCACTAAAAGCTTAACAATCATCTTCAACAATTGCATCAACAATGGTTACTTTCCCGAAAGATGGAATCGATGCAACCTTATCGTAATCCCTAAACCAAACTGTGACGGAGACGTTAAAAACTTCAGGCCAATCTCTTTACTTTCTAAAATTGGTAAGATTCTGGAAAGAATCATACTACGAAGATTTAGACCATTTTCAATGGAGCTAATTCTGGAATTTCAGTTTGGATTCCAACCCAAAATATCCGCAGAATATGCCATTATGCTTGTGCATGACATCATCGTAAAAAAACTTGCGCAAAAAATAATGCACAGTCGCATGCAAACCAACTGTTCCCTAGCCCTCACGCGTATCCTTGAAAGCTTCCTACAAAATAGATATTTAACAACTGAAATATCCCACCGAACTTCAACACCTATACCTATCCTATCTGAAACCCTACAAAGATCCATATTGGGACCAAACCTTTTCAATTTCTTCCTACACGACATCCCACATACCACCGCTACAAACAGAATCCAAAACATCTCCAGTAACCCGAACATGATCATGTACGCGGATGATGTTGTAATTCTAGGCAGTCACAGACTTCCCATATCCGCCATGGAAATGGTGCAAAGAGAAGTTGACATTATATAACGCTATTTAAAGGATTGGGGCTCTAAATCAAGGCTGCTAAGTTAGAAATAATATGATTCCGTAACGCAAGTGGTGAAGGGCTAACTGATAAGGGCAGTTATCGACGGAAACACGGTGAACGCAAAAGATAACATTAGGTTTTTGGGCGTGAACCTCAACAACAGGCTCAAAATGAACCCACACGTAAGAAAAGCAATAAACAAAGCCAAAGCAGCTGCTGCATTAATTTTGCCCCTCCTATCCTCCGAAACCGTCTTCCCAAATGTGAAGCTCCTCTTGAATAAAACCCTAATTGGCCCCATCATCACAAACTCCTTCCCAGCCAGGCTGAAGATTTCACCAACAGTAGCCGAAGAATTGCAAATATTTGAGAGGAGGATACTCCGAAAATGTATATCGAAATCCCGACGCCCCAATAAATATACTATAAAAACAGCGTTCTTTACCAAGAAACTAAAGTGACCCCCATCCTGCAATCCATGCTTGAAACCAGCAAAAAGCGAATAGCTAAATGGCAGATACATGAATCAAACCTAATCCGGGACTTTTTCAATATTACCCCCATCTCTGAAAACATTTATTATCTCTCTCCCATAAGAATTCTCCATGACTTCCAGATTAACACCGAACTCCAATAAGACCCCCTAAACCCCATTTTCTATTATATACCGTCCCCCAATGCCTACAGGGGGTAAAGCAACTCGAATCTCCATCAGGAAATAATAAAAATCAAATAAACAATAATTAAGCAACCGATTAAATAAATAAAAAATAACTTCCGTATGTTCTGAAGATCAGGTCGGTAAGAACTGTGTCTCTTCTGGAACGCTATTTTGAACGTAACGCTTGAAGAAGGCACACGACCAACCAAAACTACAAAGAAGAGTTACAATATAATTAGGCTAAGAATAGAATAAGTTAGGTCAGTTCAGTTTAAGTTTTAAATTGTAAATAAGCAACTAAAAGATCGTAAGAGCAAACGGAATAGAAAAATTAACGAAAGCATTTCAAAACTGTAAAGTATAGACTCAGGTTGTATAAAGAAGCTAAGAACATTTGACAAAAATGTCACTATCAAATGAATCGTATTATCAAAAGTAGGTTAAGCAACATATGTCAAAACAAAAGTCTCAATAAAGTACTATTACTGTTTGAATCATCTGATCTGATTCAATGGTTGGTAAGACTGACATCTTCCTAAACGAGTTTTAAATTGACTGTTCGAACCCTCTTTGAATCATCTGATCTGATTCAATGGTTGGTAAGACTGACATCTTCCTAAACGAGTTTTAAATTTGACTACTCGAACCCTCTTGTTAGACCCTGGATAGATCTGTATTACATGTCCCAAAGTCCACTTAGAGGGTGAAGCATTCTCCTCATGCACCAAAACGAGTTCGCCAACCTTTAAATTCGGCCTCTTCATTTTCCATATATATCGGCTTTGAAGCATTGATAGATACTGCCTGTGCCATCAATTCCAATAATACTGCGCTATCTTCTGGATCATGCTCGTTCTTCTTTCAAATCCCGTTCGGGCACGTATGTCAATGAATGACCATCAGAATCTCATTGCACTCCACAAAGAGGTCTTGAATTCATCATTGCTTCAATTTGGTAGAGCAATGTATTCATTTCTTCGAACTTGAAGATGGTGTCGGCAATAACGCGGTACAGATGAAACTTCATCAATTTAACTGCTGCCTCCCACAGCCCACCAAAGTGTGGTGCCGCAGGAGGATTGAAGTGCCATACAATATTTTCCGTTAGAAGTGAAAAATACAGTTCGTTTGAGTGCTCTGTCGAGAATTCACGAAAAACATTTAACTTATTGTTCACTCTGACAAAATTCATTCCTTTGTCGCTTTAGATATCGGTACAGAGTCTTCGACGTGACACGAATCGTCGAAGGGCTGCCAAGAACGCCTCAGAAGATAAGTTATTTATCAGTTTAATGTGAACTGCTTTCGTACTCACACATACAACAATGGTTACGTATGCCTTGTGTTGTCGTTCTCTACGTCCAACAATTGACTGAAGAGTTAATGGTCCAGCAAAATCAACTCCCACTTGCACGAATGGACGCACGAACTAAACGCGTGCTTGTGGAAGACCCACTATGAACTGACTGAACTGTGGAAGACCCGCTATGAACTGACTTGTCGAACGTTGCTGATCAAAAGCGTTGGACCTGCATGAAGACCCTTGAGGCGATATTCCTTAGTGGCTCATCGGGTAAGCTAACATTAACATTAATATCACAGTCGACTTTAGCCTTGGCATGTTATCCACCAACTCACAGTAATCTCTTGTCATCGATAAATGGTGTAAACGAAAAAATTTTACTAGATGCCAGAAGTGTCTTGCCACGTTGCAAGAGATGTAGCTCGCTTACAAATGATAGATTCTGCGACCATTTTAATAGTTGGTTTTCAGCTCGTTGCATATCAGTTATCGGCAATGTAGTGGATCTGGTTGACGATGTCTTCAAAGAATCAACAAATAATTGAACGAAGGCAATTTGTTGTCTCACAGCTGTAAATGTATTATCCTTTTGAAGCAACCGGTTGTATATGCAAGACTCGCTGTCCAACACGAAAGAGTTCGCCGAAGCATTTACCACTCACTTTTTGTCAGCGGGTACATTATTAACTGGGGCAATAACCATCTGGCCACAGTTTCTTGTCCTCTTGCAGCCAATCAGCACCAGGCCGCCATAAACTGGAATTTATCAAATGCAGTGAACTAACTCCCCGCGATGCCAGATCTGATGGATTGTGCTCGGACCCTACGTGGTTCCATTGATTACGTAATGTCGATTGAAGAATCTCTGAAGTCCGATTTGCAATATACGTTTTCCATCATCTATGATGAATCGAAAGCCAATTCAAAATAAAAGTAGAATCTGTCCAAAATAGTGCAGCCCTATTTTCAACCTGAATTGCCTCAGATACTTTTTTCCATAACTTGACTAGTAAGACAGCTCCACACAATTCAAGTTTCGGAATTACGACTTGTTTAATCGGAGAGACCTTTGTTTTCGATGTAACTAAATGACAGTGCCAACCCTTTTCTGTTCGAGCTCAAATACAAATTGCTGCACAAGCTGTTTTCAATGCATCGCTGAAACCTTGAATTTCGAGAGCATTGTCCTTCACAGTGTCCACACATCTTGGAATTCTTAACATCTCGAGTGATTTTAAATCATTCCACAATAAACGCTATTCCTCTTCAATTGTATCCGGTAACGGATCAGCCCAGGTTAAATTTTGTAGCCAAAGCTGTTGTAAGAACACCTTGATTCGAATAAATAACTGGTGCTGACTAGCCTACCTGATCAAACAGACGAGGTACGTCCGAAAGAAGGCCACGTCTCGTTGACGGAGAATTATTATCCAAATTGACCAAAAATGAAAATTCGTCTTCGCTTGGATTCCCATTAATGCCAAGTTCCATTGCGTTTGAAGTATCTATTTAGTTGATGGGTTTATTTCTCGATCGACTTCTGGAACAGAGTTTAATACTTCTTCCGCTTTTATGCAAAATCTCTCGGATTTGGTGAATCACCTTAATTTCTGACGATGAGTCTTCGCTTCCTGACATCAGATCGTCTACATGAAAGTCTCGTCCAATCACAGTAGCAGCGTTTACACATTCACCTCCTTCTTCTATTGCAATTTGATTAAGAACATGCGTTGCGAGGTATGGTGAACAAGACATACCATACGTAACTGTTTTTAATCTGTAGTGCTTGATAGGATCGGTATCGTTCTCTCTCCATAATATCCGCAGATAGTTTGTATCTCGATTATGGACCCAAACTTGTCGATATATTTTCTCCACATCGGCGATAAACACTACTCTGTACAAACGGAGTCTGAATGGTATCGACCATAAATTCTGTTGAATGGTCGAACTGATAATAATTCGTCATTCAGAGCCTGGCCAGTCAATGATTTTGACAAAGCGCTAGTCTCTTTCACCACTCCATGATGTGGCAAATAAAACTCGTGGGAATCATCACTGCTCAGCGGTTCCACTGTGTCCATGTGGTTCAGAGCTTCATACTCTGCATGAACTGAATATAGTGACGTCTAAACTCACTGTTTTCCTGCAAACGTTTCTTCATTTGATACAAACGCCTTTCCGCAAATGACTGAGTATTACCGAATATGACAGGATAAGATCGTTTAAAAGGCAATTTCACCACAAAACGACCGTCATTGTCTCGGTGCCAGTTAATTTTAAATTATTTTGGCATTCCCACTCCTTATTTGCCAATGTTCGCTGAATCGGTGCTCCTTCAGTTTCCCAAAATTTTCGCAAAGTTCGATCAATATCAACAACATGTGCGTTGAGATTGTTGGTTTTTTCTATACGAGGTGTGTCCTGTAATTGACCTATGATGATCCAGCCAAACATTGTATTTTGTGCAATCTATCCCATGTTGTAAATTTTCACTTGTTCAGGACGTAGTACCGTAAAAAACTTATTTGCGACGATTAATATATCTGCTACCCCAGGAACATTGAAGTTGGGATCAGCCAGTTAGAATCACCTTGGTGTGTTACTACTTATCGAAATTAAACTGCCTTGAAGGCAGTTGTGATGTTACCTTGATAATAATCAAGGCCCTTAGATGAATCATTTGTGATAGATCGATTCGCGAAGACATTTGTAACTGAACTTCTCCTTTCGATGTTCCGGATGGTATGCTGCCCATACCTGTTACTATCATACGAGCGCTCGATCTTCGCAACTACAATTTCTGAGCGCATGATTCGGTTATAAATGACATCTCAGAGCCGGAATGTAACAATGCGCAACAAGTCTGCATATTGCCATGTCCATTGATAACATTCACTAATGCTGTCGATAAAATCGCGAGATTAACTTGTCTGACGATCCTGATAAATAGTATTCGCCCTTACTTGATTTTCTGAACCTTCTGCCGGCTGATCAAGGTGTAGCATTTCATTATGTCTGTGCTTGCATTTCATACAGCTTGTCTTAGCGTGACACTTAAAACTCTATGACTATGTCGTAAGCAATTATAGCAGAATCGATTATCCTTAACCAACCTTCTTCTGTTGCTAATGTCAGAATCAACAAACTTTTCACACCGTGCCGCAAACTTGACATTTCTCATTGTTTACATAGAAGTTTCTGACAGCAGATTGTTACCGCGCCGAGTTTTCTGCTAGTGGGGCCATACAGAACTGGAAACCCATAAGTCCTTCAACTAGATGGTACTGAAATACAACAAACTCTTGGAACGTAGGTTCAGTATTACTTGCCGACTCAATCGGCCATAGTTGCTGTGTTTGAACGTCAACTCTTTTCAATAACATGAATATGAGCCATGGATCTCTGGATTCAGTTTAATCTCCCAATGACTTTAAATTTCTGACGACCGAGTCACCATTATCGATTATTTTCTGTAAATGCGCCGCATCTGGTATTTTAACCGCTGACTAATCCAAAAGTTCTTGGATGAATGCATTGATTATGAATTTTGGATGGTTGTAAGGATCCTCTAGTTTGTTCCAAGCTTTGGCATAGTTTAAGTCTATGAAGGGGAATGAGCTTATGGCACTTTGCGGTTCTGGCTGCAACCGTTCATTCAAGTACTGCAACTTTTGTGATGGATACAATGAATTGTTGCTGTCTATGACCTTGACAAATACGTCACTAAACACAGGCTTATTTCTTGTATTTATCGTCAAATTAAGTGATAGATGTTTTCGGTAACTTAAATTCCTTATGTTTCACATCACTTTGTTCCTTGATACTTCTCGCTTTTACTGATTCCACTGCCATGACGTTAATAAAATGTTGAAGCTCTGCAACTACTGTATAAAACTGTTTTTCGAATTTCTCAAGTTCACTCGGCTTACTTTCTGCGTCATCAGCTTCCATGATTTAGTCTTCAATGTCAACGAATTCTTGATATCGAAGTTTGACTTGTTCCAGTTTCGTCGTCAATTCTGTGATTGTAGCATTAGCATCCTTTTCAGTACAGAACTTGTTGATTCTAGTCACTTGTGATTTAATACCTCCATGTTTTCGTAATAATTTCGCAACCGACAAAATTTTGTTTCGTTTTATTACCACGTGCATGTTTGTCTATTTATTCATAACCTGTTGCGGCCGACGCCAAACAAATGACCGAAATTTTACCACATGTTTCACAAATTTTAAGCTGTCCCGTATCAGGTTTGACGGACCAATATTTCTAATCTATGGACTCCGGAAAATTTGAACAGAAAACAACTCGGTACATTTAGTTTGTAAATGTAAACTCTTTATTTCTTCTTAAATTCATAACCTGCACGACTCGCGTCTTCTCTAACACGAATGTAATGTAATGATGATGTGTGCCAGCGGGAATGACATTCAAGTATAATATTTAATGAAAGTATGGAGGTCCAATGCATGTAAATTTACGTTAAAACAACTATATTCAGCGTAATAAATTCAAATAAAATATTTAATTATTAGTTATATTCAAACTTCAAGCTTGACTGAACATACCCCATTTGACTGCTTTAGATAAAAAAAAAATTTAAAGGTCACGTTGTTACAAGGGAGGATCCCTCTAAAAAATTTGAAAGTTCTTTGTAAAATTCGTTTTGAAAAGCCATTAAAACTGAAAGACAATATACAAACTTCAACAATGAAAAATTTAAAGAAGAACTGCCCGGCTTAAGTTGACTAGAATTGTTCAGTTGAAATTTTACAGTGTAGATATAATAATGTCGTTTGTTTGTGTATCATAAGAGCTCTATATTGTTGCCATGTCTTTGTTAACGAGTGTTCCTTCTATGTGCTTCGCAGCACAAGAAACCCTAACGGGAATTTTTTTCTCTTCTTCTTAGCACTACAGCCCCTCTCAAGCCTCCGCTTCCTGCGAATAGCACTACTCACTTTCTCGGTCTATTGACCACGTCCTCCGATTTCAAAACTCGAGCAACGATGAACTGTCTTCATCGACCGAGTCAATCCAGCGTTTCCTCGGTTTCCCAATTGGTCTCCGGCATTCAGTTCTTCGAGCGAATACCTTCTTGGGTATCCATTGTTCGTCCATACGATTCATGTGTCCAGCCCATTGCTGCTTCCGCAGTCTTACAACCGTTGAGACCTCCGGATCGTCAAAAATTTCATACAGCTCATGGTTGGGTTGAATTCGCCATTGGTCCCCGTCTAGCTTCGCTCCAATTATTAGCCTTAGGACCCGTCGCTCAAAGGCGTTCAATATATTTGCGGATGCTTGGGTTAGGGTTGTATACTTGAAGCTTTGTTTTCCTGTGCATGCAGCTGGTCTTCAAGATCGTCAATACTGAATAAAATTTTTTATTTGCGAGCTGTATATTATTCTTCGGCGTATTTCATCCCTTTCATCACTTGTTCTCGTTATTTTGACGCCTGAATGAACATGTTTGACAACGTTTTTGATACTGTATTCGAAAAGTATAATGTTTTGTGTACTTGAGGTATTTTTCCTCGACTGCGTCATGAGCTTTGTTTTACTTCATTGATTTGAAGCCCTACTAGTTTTGCTTCGCTGTCAAATTTCAGTTATTAATGACTGTGGCAAAATGTTGATGTCATCCGCATAGGCTACTAATTTGCTCAATTTGTATAGTAATGTACCTCGTGTATCGACAAGTAGCTTTCTTATGGCGTACCCCAGAATCAAATTGAATAGCAATGGGGCTAGTCGATCTCACTGCTTTAGTCCAATATTTGTGTCAAATACATCGGCGAGTTAGTTCTTGATACGGACTTGAGAGGTTGTTGACGTCACTGTCATTTTAGGGAGATGGACTAATTTGGCTGGGATGCCAAAGCAAAGCATTATTTGGTATAGTAGGTTACGATCAATACTGTCGTATGCTTGCTCAAAGTCAACGAAGATTTGGTGTGCGTCCATGTTGAACTCTCAGCATTTTTCAAGTACCTGCTTGCTTTGAAATAATACCTGTATAATTTTCGCTCTGTAGTTTGTCACCTTTTTTGTGGATAGGGAATATAATTGCTTGGCACCCACTCTTTCGGCATATGTTCTTGTTGCCAAATGTGCTGGATAACGTTGTGAATAGCTTGAAAAACACTGCTGCCACCGTATTGGATGAGCTCCACTGAAATCTCAACGATGTCCAGTGCTCTATTATTCTTTTGGGCTTCGATGGTGAAGCAAACTTCATCCAGAGTTGGTGAGGCCAATGGAAGCTGTCCGGAAACATCTATAGATTCTGATGTTCTGGATTTCATTATATTGATTATAAATCTCAGAAGCCGAGAAGATGATATTTATTTATTTATTTATTTACTTATTTATTGTAATATCTATATGTACAGAGTAAACTCCAATTATAATATAGACAAGTAAGAAAAACAATGAAAAAAGTCAAAAATTATTCATAATAAAAAAAAAGCAAAAGAATTTATATTAAAACATATAAAAGCATAAAGTAATTGATAATCCGTTAAACAGTAAAAATGAAAACTTAATTAATAAAAACGAATTCAAGAACATTCCGTTTTAAACGAGATTTGTATTCGTAAAAAGAAGAAGGTATAGGACCAAGACCACGAATGTTGTGATTGCGGGGTATCCGAGCAAAAGGCGAGTTAAAAAAATCTCGGTTCGGGCGAACGGGATATTAAAGATTACTGAAGATCTACTCATACGTTCAGGAGTAAAAGCCGATATATTGTCGCACAAAGCTGGTGGCAAAAGATGGTAATAAAGTTTGTACAGGAGGCATTCATCCAGGAAGATCCTGCGAGATAATAAAGAGGGGAGCTGTAACATAACGAGACGCTCACTATAGGAAACGTATGCAATCTGAAATTTGAAAATAAGAGATCTTGTGAATCTACGCTGCACTGTCCCAAGCGCATCAATTAAATAACGCTGATGAGGACACCATACTTGAGCACAATACTCTAATAGACTACGAGCCAGCGATAGAAATAGATAGGTACAAGACCGTATATTATTGAAGCCTTTAGAGGTTCTTAAAATAAAACCAGACATTTTAGATGCCTTCGAAACAATATAAGAAATGTGGCAATCAAAGCGGAGTTTATCATCAAAAATTACACCAAGATCTTTATGAGTGGTCGCTACCCCAAGAGCAGTACCACTGATCGAATAAACAAAAGAAAATGGAGATTTTTTACGTGAGTAGGACATAAGGAGACTAATATTTAAAGGAAGGAAGTTAGAGCTGGTCCAGGAAACAAGGTTATCTAGGTCTGCTTGCAGTCGCAAGCAGTCATCTAGAGAATGAATAATTTTGAAAATTTTCAAATCGTCAGCATACATAAGCGACGAAGAGTTAAATAAGGATGGCAGATCATTTATGAAAGCTAAGAATAATAAGAGACCAAGTATTGAGCCTTGAGGAACACCAGACTGAGGACAATAGGAGGAAGACTTACAAGATTTATACGTTACCACACACTCACGATTATAGAGGTGGGAGTATACCCAGTGGAGAAGGGTCGAGTCAATATTTAATGCCTTGAGCTTGTTCAGCAGAAGACCATGGTTGACAGAGTCAAAAGCTTTTGAGAAGTCAGTATAAATAACATCTACTTGATTCCTTTGATCTATAGCAGAAGCCACCGTATGAGAGAAGGAGAGAAGATTAGAAAGAGTGGATCTGCCTTTGATAAAACCGTGTTGCTGAATAGCTAAATTAGGAAGTAGAAGGGAATATAAGTTGTTATAAACTATGCGTTCGAAAATCTTGCTAAAAGAAGACAGAAGGTTTATGGGACGGTAATTTGAGATTGCAGCTTTATTCCCAGCTTTGTGAATAGGAAGGACAACTGATCTCTTCCAGAAAGTTGGAAAAGTGCTACAGGCCAGGCTATTGTTGAACAGAATTGATAGCGGTACGGATAAAGATGAAGAGAGAGTTTTGGCGAAGATGTTTGGAATGCCATCTGGACCACTACTGCCGTATGTATCTAACTTATTAAGCAGCGATTCTACTTCAAGTGGGCTAATATAAGAAAAGGAATCTGTTGGCGAGAATTGTTGGAAAAACTCAACATTGGAAGAAAATGTCTGCTTAGCATAAAATGATGAAAAATATTGAGCAAACAGCTCACAAATCTCTTCATTTTTTGACGTTTCAACGCCTTCGTGAATCATAGAGCCAGGAAAGTTATTGCCATTTCTTAGAGACTCAATGTAAGCCCAAAATGGTTTCGATTGGTTATTACATATTGAGCCTTCCACATACTTAAGATAATCTAGTTGCGTTTCAGTTTTAAGTCTTTTAGCTACTAGTCTAAGCCTTCTGAATAGCTGCAAATCCGAACACAAACCACTTACTAGAAACGCTTTACGAGCCCTATCCTTGGCTTTTAAAGCTGCCGCAATTTTCATATTGAACCACGGCGCATCTTTACTTTTTTTGGGACGGACTGTAGGAGTATGTACTGCTATTAGAGAGTCAAGAAAGTTATAGAATTTACGTACAGCCTCCTCAATATTTAGATTACATAAAAGAGAAAACCAATTGACAGAGCAAATCTCTCTTTCTATAGCTGAGTAATTTGTTTTGTTGAAGTTGTATCGAATATGAGTGATACTCTTTCTAACGGATTCTAAGTCCACAGATATCACCAGATGAGAAGGAGGGTGATGGGGGTCGGAGGCAATGTAAGACTCGAAGGCTGAGTCCAAAAAGAGGGAGGATTTCGGAAAATTAGTAAAAACTAAGTCTAGAATTTTATTGTTAATATTTGCTGTGGAATTAAATTGTGAAAGGGAGCAAAATGAGGTGAAAAAAGAAAGAGAAATCGAAAAACTGTCATTAGAAAGTATGTCAGTATATGACTCATTCCATAAGATGTTAGGAAGGTTGAAGTCTCCACAAATCAAGACGAAAGTTTTAGAACTTAAATCGTTAATAAACGAGGACAACTCAGCGAAAAATCTTTCATAGACATAAACAGAACTGTTACACGGGATATAAACAGAAAAAATAACTAGTTTTATGGCCGAAGATAAGGCAACGGTAGCCGCAATACATTCCACAGGGTGGGAAGGATCAAAATTTTAGCAGAGACTTGAACTAAAAGATCTCCTGACTCCAACAAGAACACCATCTCCGTCCAATTTACTAGATAGTGAGCGGTTACGGTCCCGTCTGAACACGATGTAATAGGGAAGAATTTCATTGTCAAGTATATCTTCAGTAAGCCAAGTTTCCGTGAGACAAACAATATCATCCGATGCGATACAGGAAGCCAGTCGAAATTTGTTGGTCTTGGTCCTAAGACCCCGAACATTTTGGTAATACACATTAATCGAGTTAACTATTTTGGATCTTTTTCGAGGACTAATGATCGGAAATTCCGTGGTCTATTGATGAACTCCTTGAAGAAGACACCCTTTGGCCAGAAGTCCTTGTTAAGTACATTCACAATACCTGAGCTGATGGTTATCCTGAATGACGAGATTGTCTGAGTAGACAGATTATCGGGAGTAAGTTTTTTACAGATAAGCAGAGACGGTTTATAATCCAGTTTTGCAATCACATAAGTTCTTATAGCTTCGGCCGTGGTATGATAAGCCAACCGAGATACAAACACCTGAACAGGCGGCGCCATAATGGAAAGTTCCGGCAAGTCAGGAATCGTTGTGAGGGCATTAGAGGCAGCTGAAACTGTAGCTTGATCCGGATGTATTGATGTGATTGCCGGAGTCACCGCAGGCGTAACCGGGGAGTTCGCTACTGAATGAGATCTTGGCGGAGATAAATCTTGCTGTATGGTCCCTACCAGGCTTTAGCCGTGTATCTATCCACCTAGTTGGGATACGTTGCCGGAATATTTTGCTGACATAGTTATGCCAACCAACAGGATGAGTGCTGTTCCGAATTTTAATAGAAGGTTCCATGTCAGAATTTCAGACAGGACCAAGTCATGATTTTCTACATGAATGGCTCTAGGACTATTCAGTAAACTGGAGGAGGATAATTCTTAAGCCAAGATTTCCAAAAATTTATACCTCTAGGAGTGCTGATTTCTATGTTTTAGATAGAAGTGTTTGCTACACTAGATGTGGTATCATGGATCAAGGACAATAGAAACATAGGGAGGCAGATCAACTTTTTCAGTGGTAGCCAAGTAGCACTCTTTGCCCTCTCGGGACGGAAAGTAACATCGAAAATTACCCATGAATACATGAATGAACTAAACTCTGTTGAAATTCACAATTTGCTCAGGCTTCCCTGGGCTCCAGAATAAAGAGGGTGCAAAGGCAGTGGCAAATTTGATGTTTTAGCTGTTAACCAAATTGTTTTATCTTGATTACGCGGGGGCCTTCCTGGATGTAATGCTGCTGTTCAATAGACTGGTTACCACTAATCCCACGAATCTTTGGATCGTATCGTTGAGATTTGTAATCACTTAAATAAAGCTTTTACTTTTACTTACGAGTAAATGAACCTTTTATAGCCCTTTCAACACTGCGCCACGCTGGGCGCCAATTAACAACTCGGGTGAAAGTTTGTGTAAAAACCGGAACTTTATTGAAAAAATGATACAATCGAACTAACAGAGTTTGCAATTTTGTCAATTAATTTATAAAGTAGATTTTGCTGACGATGTTTGTAAATTTTGCAGGTAACTGTCGGGTAAACTGCGCGTGTAATTTTTTGCAATCGTTGAATTTCCGTTCGCTGCAAGAATTAGCTGATGCATTTCTTTGGATATACTTTGCGATCATGTTTATAATGGATTTGCTGTTGACTTATAACTCGTATGAATAACTTTCAATAAAAAAACCTAATATTCCTCTATCTGACCTAATTTAGTACCTAGCCTTATTTAGCACTACCTATCCTACGACTTTATAAAGTCATTCCCTTCAACACAGGCGATAGACACTGAAGATGACTCAAAGAAGCCCAAACGTGTCTGCTCACGCAACGAAGCAAGGCCCGACGGTTTTTCAAGAAAAAAGAGAATTTGCCTGTGGATATCAAATAAACAAAATAATTGACCTCTCAATGAGTTGAATGGAAAAATATTATATTTAAGAATAAAAGACTCACCTTAAATCCGGGGTGTCGAATTTAAAGAAAACAATCTTAACAGAATACGAAACAATTTACTTAATAGAAACCTATTGCAAAACAAGCTCATTCTTGTAAATCAAGATAAAAATAAGAACTTTTATTGCAATTCAAACAACAAACCGGACAATTTATAATCGGTTTTAATTAAAAACTTTACACTAGAAATGTTTCATCTGAACGAGAAATTATAAAGGACAGAGAAGCAACAGCGGCGGATAAACAATTGTGCTCTTACTACATGTAATTTTTATTCCCATTCATAATTCACAGCAAACTGTAGAGAAAAAAGATGAGACAATGAAGAAGTACTAACATTTATTTCTTTACATAAGTATAATTGAAACAGCATGTCTTTATCTACTAAAGTGTAGACTAATGAAAAGTTTGCAAATGCAAGCAGTCTTTATAGTTCTTACGATTTATTAATAGTGAATAATTCTAGTTGTAAAATGTTAGTTTAACATTATATGGAGGATTCAAAGCTGAGAATAAATCTAAATTGAAAAAAATGTGTGCTCGCAAACTCTATTTCAAGTTAATGTGCAATATAAATTAATTAATTTTTATCCCAAGAGATAAACTTAAATAACCTAAAGCTCAATTTGAGAGCCTGGTCATGAAATAATTGAAACCGGTGAATTTAGTATCACCATAAAAGCATTTTGACATAAATATTGAACTAAAACAGGGCGATAGGCTGGCCCCATTGCAATTCAATTTGACTCTAGAGTACGTCATAAGGAAGCTACCTGTCGATGCACGAGGTAAATTACTATAAAAGTTGAGCTAAGTAGTAGGCTATGCCGCCTGTCAACGTTAATCAAAAGAAAGAAAAAGTTCCACCAATCAATGTATTTGGGCAAACAGTCAAAGATATGGTGCGGCTTTTGGCAGTTGGAAATAAATTAAATGATTTTGAGATCAAGACTGTCTATGCCGATAAACTGACAATTAGAACTAAGTCACTGGTTGATTCTCAGGCAGCAAAAAGTGTGTTGAATTCTGGAGATGTTCCGCATTTTACATACACCCCCCAAAAGCGAAAAAACCAGACCTTTTTATTGAAGGCTCTGGACTGCGGAGAGGACACAGTCAGGTGCTTCAAGAAGTTGCACCAGAAATAGAATTTAAAGCAGTTAAAGGCTTTGCAACAAGGAGATTGACTGTAGAGTGTAAAAAGTTGCCTTATTACTGAGTCCAGATTTCCAGCAAAAGCAGTTCAAGTACCCTACAAAAAATAAGTTACTTGAACTTTCGTGTGGTTAGGTGGGATCGCTTCCAGAAAAGCAAAGTCAACCAGTGCTACAGGTGCCAAAGATTCGGGCATTTGGCTGCCAACTTTGCCATGAAATTTAGATGTGTAAAGTGCAAAGATGTCCATGCTCCCGGCGAGTGCGAATTGGTTTAGGTAGAACCAAAAGAAAAATTATATTGTGTGAGCTGCGGTGTCTTTGGTCATCTAGCATCATATCGAGGACGCCCCTAGTATCAAGATGCAAAGGTGAAATTTACTCCAAAACAAAGACATTTACACCGCAGTGTGATACATACCGACTTCGTCAAGCCCAGCGGACAACAATGTAAATAAAATAAATAATGTAAGTGACAATAACGAGCTGCTTCTTAAAAATTATCAGTAATTAAATCCTGTATTGGAGAGAATCGGTAAACAGGATTCTAAAATTAACTTCGTTTTTCAGTGTTTAGGGCTTTCAAATGCCTCAAAATAAGTTGTCATCCAGTCACATTCCCATATATGGGATTCATCTCATCTCGATCAACGTCAACTTCATTGTGAGTCTACATAGACGTGAGTGTCTCTTGGAGGTTCTTGTCATACCTGACATCATATTTCTTACTGAAACCCACCTCAATTCATGGCACTCCATGACATCCAATTATTTTGAATTCGTAAGAAACGATAGGGAAAATGGTGATGGGGGAGGTGGCACCGGGATATTGGTTCGAAGATCCTATTTAAAAAGTCGAATTCAAAAGCTTTGAATCTCTTGAAGTAACCTCTACGTCATCTCTGCCTATGCAACTGATCGAAATGTTCTTAAGTTCAAGGATGGGCCCAATTCCTTGTTTGTAATACTCGAATTGAACAGGCTCCATAGTTATTAAATTCTTGCTGTTGACCTGAATGCCAAGCATACATCACGGCTGAACGCCACTGATAGTCCCAGAGGTATATTCGTGAAATTGTGCATAACAGAGAACCAAATTGAATACAGGTGGAATATGGGTCATAGTACCCAACATATCCTAGGGCAAATTAATATTTGGAGCTCTGCACTGCTGACGCAAGACTTGAATTCAGCTTTAATAGTCCTCGATGGAACCTTCAGGTGCTTCCTTACGATAGCGACCATGACGCAATCGTAATGAAAATCAATCATCAAAACGACGATCTCTTCCTTATTCCAGTCCAACATGAAAATCATCGCTTGAATTTTAAAAAACCCCACTGGGGAAAGTTTCAAAAGAAGTTTAATCGGGAGTACCAGGGAGGGAGCTCTTGCTCAATGGTTTCTAATGACAGAAATTTAACTAACGATGAAATAGATCTATATTTGTCGAAGTTAGAGAAGCTGACGTTGGAAACGATAGAGAAAGTACTTCGCAAGATCAAACATCGAAACAGTATGGAACGATATGAAACACCAACCATTACAAGGTTGAGAAGATTGAAAATCCTTCTTTTCACACGCGCAACAATATTTATTGGCGATTTTCGAACTACAACCATTCCTCGTTAGCTGTGTTGAAATCACACCTGAAGAACGTCCAGAGCTTAACCCGGTCATACTTCAGGAGTGAGGTCAGCAATCAATGGACGGAAAATCAATGGACGAAAGCCCACAGGACCCAGATGGCATTTTTGCGAAAGTAAATAGCATATTTCGTAAGAAGTCTCAACAGGAGGTATTGAATCTTGAAGTCGCTAGTAATGAGATGAATCATCTCGGTAGGGCTGGTATCGAAACTGATAGTACGCTTGTGGATAAAAATGGAAACAGAATTATACGTGAAGGATAACATAAGCTTGCCCTAATTGGAACTTGGTTCATCTATCTAACCCTGAGAGAGGAAATGAAATATTTTTAGACTTCGTTGAAGCAAAAGTTTCCGTCTTCGAATCAAGCCTGAACGGCGAATCAATTCTTCATTTCAATGAAACATTAACATCTGACCTTCTACCGAGCTTGAATCGTGTTGATTTTTTTGTCAGTTATGAAGACTTGTGTTCTATATTTGGCGAGATAAACAACAAGAAGTCATGTGGTACTGACGGTATTCCAAATGTAGTTCTACGACATTTGTCGAGGTTGCTATTAGGAACTATTGGATATTGTTCAACAACATGTTGAGCAATTCATATTTCCCAAATGTGTGGAAAAAGGCTAAGGTATTTCCGATCTTGAAGAAAGGAAAAGAATCTTCATGCCCTAAAAGCTATCGCCCAATCAGCTTGCTGCATAGGATCTGCAAGGTGTTTGAAGTGATACTCAACAGTGCATTAAACGCCAGGCATTCGACCAAACATGCAATAACGAAAGTAACCTCAGACATCTGTTAGAAACTAAACAACAGAGACTGTGTTGGAGCGTGTCTCATTGATATGGACAAAGCCTTCAATACGGTGTGGTTGGATGGACTAGTTTTTAAACTCCTTCAGGACAAGTTTCCCAGACACCTTGTCGGCATGATGTGCAATATGTTATACGGGAAATCATTTGTTGTAACTGATGGAAATATGACAACAATGCGCGAATTCAAGATCTTGAATGGTCTACAGCAGGGAACAGTTACTGCGCCTCTGCGTTTCTCAATATTCATTCGTAAGCTTTTGAACGGTTTTGATTTTAACGTCTCGCCAACACGATCATTCTATATGGTAGACCGAAAAGCTACAATAGTTCGGAACAATCTTCAAAAAATGTTCAATGATGTGCAACTGTACACTGGTTATTGGCGAATGAAAATCAATGCACAGCAGTGCGAAACAATTTTGCTTTGGACAACATTGCAGGGGGTCAGTCAAGACCTGAAACGTCATTGGAAGGATTTCCACATCATGCCAAAATCATGCTTAGTAAGGCACAAAAAGTAATCATGACCCTACGAAGACTTTTTTTCCAGAAACATAGATCAAAATGTCAAAACTATCTGTTCAAGACCCTGATTAGACCAATTTTGACATATGGATGTCAGATCTGGTGCAACCAGAGTGCTCTTACTATAGAAAAATTAAGAGTTTTCGAAAAAAATGTCTTCGTGCATTCACTGGTTTGTACAGAAAGCCTGAGACGGATTGGAAGCATTATGTATCGAATAGAAGAATTTATCAAACTGCCCAAGTGACAAGAGAGTGAGTGAAAACCCTTGGATTTCACAGCCGTCCCATCCTACTGCCGGGTATATTGCGATTTGCCTCGCTACTGACTTTGTTCCTTCAGAAGCATTCGTGTATTTGGACATGAATCGATATGTTTTTGATTCTGACGGCGTCCCAGTCATATATCACATATATAGACGGGCCACTGATATGAAGATAAAATATTCTCCGAGTTTGAGCTCACGAGACCAACAATTCCAATGAAGATACTCATTTGCTAGATTCGTTGAAGCTGATCGAACTGAGATGGGGCAATCTAGGTATTGTTGGCTGAATGACAATGTCTAAATTATTCGTGTGTATTTTCAGTGTATTTCGGTACTTGGTTTTTGAGTTTCAGCTCATTACTGCTACGTTTAGTATTGTTGCTTATTTGTGTTAAAAATTGGGGATAGGCTAGGTATATGTTATGTTTATTATATTAGGTTAGGGATAAGGTTAAACGCGTAGGTTAGGAACATTGTGATAGAATTTTTTTGTATAAGATAAAGTTTTTGATTGGATTTTTTTAGAATTAAGTTAAAACATATTAAGTGTAGGATCAAAGTTCACTGTTTTGTTTAAATTATAAATAATTTTAGGATAGTGTTGGTTGGTTTTTCTCCTCTTTCCAAATGAATTTCAAAATATGTAATAATCTTAATTAATTGAATTTGCTATAGTTTGTTTTTTTGATGAAATGTATTTAATGATAACGTCCAAATATAGAGAGCCATTTATTCCATTAGGTTTTTGTATTGTTATCGTTTGGAATTTGCTTTGTATTCTTTGAAAATTTATACCGATTAGTATTGAATAAAGCACTTTTGACTTTGACTTTGAGGACAAATATATGAACAATTTTAGGTCCCCCTTCGCGATTAGACATCTTTAAACAAAGAAATCTGAAAAAAATTACGGAAGGTGGTTTTTATGAGTGCAAGGCCAACAAATAACTCAGAAGTTAAAAATCGATCAACTTTGTTAATTATAGTACATTTTATGAATTTTTCGTTTTCGTTAATAAAATTGAAGAATGACCTTTACGAGTAAATTTGCCAAAAATTTGTATCTAGATTTTCAATTTAAAATGCATGAAAGCTTCATAAAAATGCAGCTGTAAATAGCTTAGTTATAGACAAGTGAAATTTATCAATTACAACACCAATTACAGGTGATACTCTGTAAATATACGTTCGCAAAAGACCCAACCACTACGGATGTGCAAGGGTTTTAATGAACATTTTAGAAATAATTTAAAACATTGATGTGTTATCATGACTGCTCATACACTAAGGTCAACAAACTGAAAATAAAATGGCGACAAATTAAAATACACCTTAACCATACATCATTTTTCCTAGCTCAATTCATGGAATATATTTGTGAGTCAAGTTTTTGATTCCATGCTCATGGATGACAAATCTATTGTTGACTCTATTATCAAATCACTTTGCGAAAGTTCTTTAAGGAGAGAAAGCAGGTGAGAACTCTTCCGTTACTTCGTTGGTGATCAGCACCAAAACTAGTTTCGACAAAGGCCATGAGCAATTGTGCTGGATTAGGTTTCATGAGGGGATGAACTGTCTTGCGGTGGCTAGAGGATCTAGATCAGATTAATTTTGTATTGACTCGGGCATCCTACAGGGCTCTATATAATGCCCATTTTTTCAATATATTCACCTCTGAGACGAATATAAGCCTGGAATTCACCTCTTTGCTGACGACTTGTTAGTGTGGTCATCTGGGCACAATTTGCACTTTGCTAAGATGAGGCGCAAAAAATACTTGAACCTCTTACTGCATATTATCGGCAATGGGGAATCAAGGTAAATGCAAAGAAGAGTGAATCAATTGTATTCAAGGCCTCCATAAAAATTTTGGTCGTAGTGCAAGAGACATCTATGACTCCAGAGTCAAGTTGAATGGGTAGATGGTGCACTGCTCCAGGCAAATGAAATACTTGGGGATGGTTTTCGATAAGAAGGCTACTTTCAGTGCACACGTTGGCAGTTTTCTGAAAAAATTCTTGCGTACTTCTTATACCTTGTTTTAGAAAGCAGTCAACAACAAGGCAGCGAGTCAAGATTTTGGCATATAAAACTCTGATTTGTCCGATCAACACATATGTGGAAGAGGAGTAAGAGAATTTATAACTTTGCAGAAAAACAAATTCGTTCTATGCAATCTTTTAGTTTTTTATTAGGATCTGGCAATGCTCCTATGTTCTGAAATGCGTAAAAGAACACGTGTGGGATATTTTGTTTGCTTTTTGTTTTTTGAATACGACAGGCTCTGGCTAAGCTGACATGCCCCGGCTCAGCTGACCGACCTCTGGGAAAATTCAGAAAGTGTGCAACACAGGGTAAATGTAAGGTGCAGATACTATATAAATGTACTATGCTCGTTAGAATACAATGTCTGGCGGAGGTATAATCCGCAACTGGGGTTATACGTAACATAGTACAGGGTTGGCCATTAAGTAGTTTCTTTTTAAATCATATGTTATTTCGACACTTACAGCTGCTCCCGCTCAAAATTACGTTAGTGAGTCAGTATTAATGTTTCATTTTTATTCATTTAATTGCATTATTTTTTCATTTTATTGCATTATTTTTTCATCTTATTGCATTTATTGTTCATTTCATTGAACTTTAAAAAAACTTGTATTTGTCCTTCCCTATACATTCACATAGTATCCGCAGCTTCCATTTACCCTGTATTGCACATTTTTTGAATTTTCTTAGGGTTCGAGTTCAAATATACTGTTTGCAATAGGAATATCAACCACTTAGAAAATTTGCCAAATATGGGGTAGTGTCCATGCTTTAACCCATAGCATAGTACAGGTCTTATCACAGATTTGCAATCGTACACTTGGAGCTTTGTTTTTCTGTGCACGCGTATAGCACTGGTCTTCAAGATCGTCAAAACTGAATAAAATATAAATGAACAATTAAAACGTTCCTTAACAAGCACTATTTTCATTTTTCTTTTCTGCCATACACCGATGTATAAAAAAAGAACAAGCGCAACGAATAAACCAGCTTACGACATTGTTCAAACAGGAACAGCAGGTAACAAGAATTCTCCTTACGCATACAGCAAACTCGAAAAAGCTAGGCCAGATAATAGAAAAGACGGAATTCAGTCCGGCAAACACCAGCAGAAGATATAGCCTAGAACTAGCGTTAGGATCAGCAAAGGATACAAAGAATAAGGGAGAAAAGTAGGTATCTATAAGATCACTTGCCTGAAGTTTGACATGATTTATATCGGGCAAATAAAACGATTAACGAAAATCAGGTGGTGAGAACACATCAAAGTAGTGGAACATATTGCCAAACGAGGTTCAACGGAAACAGCATGATCGACGGTAGCAAGGCATATAATAAAAGAAAAGCATAAAATTACGTGGGAGAATCTGGAAAAAGTGCAGGAAATAGGAGATTGAAGGAAACTAGATCCATGCGAAAGTTTATGAATATTGCGTCTCCCGGAAGAAAAAAGGATGCTCACGGATATTGGTAGCGTATACAGTGACTTAATCAACTTAGTCTGATTGTCATAAGAAAATTTTGTTACTTAGTTGTTTATGAAATTCTTTAAGTAAGCCCCCTTAATCACCCATAATTACCCTCGAAATAATCATTACTGAAAAAGTCCTTTACTTATCTAATGTAGACCTGAATAGAATTTTGCTATAAAAGCCAATGTAAAGAGAACATAGCTTCAGGAAATTGCCACTGAGGAAGAAGACAATTTTTCTACTTCTTCGTAGCACTACAGCCTCTCTCGGACCTTTGCTTCGTGTAAATAGTGGCCCCACCTATTTTGGTCCATTGACCGTGTCCTGTAATTTTGAAATCCAAGCAGCGATAAACTGTCCTCGTCGACCGAGTCAGACCAGCGTTTCCTTAGTTTCCCCACTGGTCTTCGGCCTTCATTTCTCCCAACGAATACCTTTTTGGGCATCCGTTGTTCATCCATACGATTTACGTTTCCTGCCCATTGCAGCTTCCAAAGCCTTACAATCGTTGAGACCTTCGGCTCGTTAAAAATTTCATACAGCTCATGGTTGTATCAAATTCGCCATTGGTCCCCGTCAAGTTCGCTCCGATTAATTGCTTTAATATCCGTCCCTCAAAGGCATCCATGTTTCACACCCATAGCATAACAAAGGTCTTATCACAAATTTGTATACTTGGAGCTTTGTTTTCCTGTGTATTTAGCTGGCCTTCAAAATAGTCAAAACTGAGAAAAAATATTTTATTTGCGAGCTGTATTCTTCGGTTTTTTTTTACCTCTTTCATTACTGCTTCCATTATTTTGGCGCCTAAATACACAAATTCGCCCACATTTTTGATGATGTATTCACTAGGTGTTGTATTTTGTGTATTTGAGCTATTTTTCTTAGACTCCCTGATGAGCTTTGTTGCTTCGTTGTCGAGTTTCAAGAAGAGTTCTTTGGCAGTTGTTAATAACCGTGCCAAATGTTGATGTCATGCGCATAGGCTATTACTTGGCTCAATTCGTATAGTAATGTACCTCGTGTATCAATAGGTAGCTTCCTTATGACGTACTCCAGAGCCAAATTGAATAGCAATGGGCCCAGCTCATCTCCCTGCTTTGGTCCGACACTTGTGTCGAATGCATCGGTGAGTTGGTTATTCATGTGGACTTGAGAGGTTGCCCACATCATTGTCATTTTGGTAAGACGGACTCATTTGGCTGGGATTCCAGAGTAAGTGAAACATTACTGATCCGAAAATGGGTATTGAGAATCAAATATTTTACTCACAAGCTGTATTATTTTGCGTACTTCATTAGCAGTCCTCGTTATTTTGGCACCTAGATACACAAATTTGCCCACATTTTCAATACTGTATTTCCGAAGCATGAAATTTTTTATGTTTGAGGTACTTTCATCGACTGCGTTATGAGCTTTGTTTTACTCTCATTGATTTGTAGTCCTTCTAGTTTTGCTTCACTGTCGAGTTTCAGGGGAAGTTTTTTCTAGCTGCTAACGACCGTGAAAAAATGTTCATGCCATCCGCATAGACTACTACTTGGCTTGACTTGTATAGTAACGTACCTCTTGTATCGTCAGGGAGCTTTTTTTTTAACAAATTCCAGGGCCAAATTGAACAGCAATGGGGCCAACCCGTCTCCTTGCTTTAAAGCGATGTTTTTCTCAAAGGCGTTGGTGAGTTGGTAATTGATGTGGACTTGGAAGGTTATTGTCATTTTCGTAAAACGGACTCATTTGGCTGGTATTCCAGTGCAAGTGAAACATTATTTGATACAGTACTGTTGTATGCTTGCTTAAAGACAACGAAAATTTGGTGTATGTCTATGTTTAACTCTCAGCATTTCTAAAGCAACTACCTCACTATTAACAATTGGTCGATCGGCGATCTATCTGCTGTAAAGCCACCTTGATACTCTGATTGATACTGATATTTGAAAATAGTGATATACCTCTAAAGTTTCCACACTTGTAGTTTGCCACCCCTTTTTTGGCCAGGGAATATAATTGATTGGCTGCACTCGTTCGGCATTTGTGCTCACTGCCAAGTGGGCTGAATGACTTTCTGAACACCACTGCTAACGTATTTAACGAGCTCCACTGGAATCTCACCGATGCCCAGCGCTTATTATTGTTCTAGATTTTGTTGGTGAAACACACTTCATCCAGAGTTATTGGGGCTGATAGAAGCCTTCTGGGATTATCTATAAGCTCCGATCTTTGGAGCTATGCGGAGGATTAAGGAGGTTCCAGAAAAATTATGTCCATCTTTCGCAACTAAAACGCAAAAGTGAATTCTCATTGTTTCAAACAGATAACCAAAAATGGCTGGCCCGGAATGCACATCAAAACAAATACGAGAGAGTTAGCAGGGTTTCGACACCCTAGCAAAGTTGAGTACTATAAATGGCTCCATGAAATAAAATAGAAAGCTTTGGATATGGGCAAAAATGAAATGAAAGTTGAAGTAATATCGAACTCATCTCACAATTGTAGTTTTATTATTGAAACAAATTCAAACAGCTTCGTGGCAAAAAAAAAAACAATGCAAACTTCATGTGTACTGAAATTAATTCTGCAAAATCATGGAAAATTATTTGTTCAAAATTAGGAAAGAGTAACGAAAAATGCAATGAAATTGAAAATCATTAATTTTTGTTTGGTTATAATAAGCGAAGCGGCTACACTCTAAAAGTTGAGTACACTAAATCAACGCACTGTACGTGCGTAGTCATTTTATGCAAGGGTAAAAAAGGGCTATATGTTATCTCTTACACACATTTAAGAGTGCTGTTTAACAGACATTTGGTATTAGTTTTTGAAACACAGTCTTGTGGAAGCCGGACATTCGAAAGTCGAATTCGTGTATTAGTGAGTGAGTTCATATAAGCAGTGATTATATAGTTAGTGTATAAACAGTGAAAGTGCGAACAGGAGGGGAGATTTCCAACTACCAGGAAAAGAACAAGCTGGCAAAAAGGCACGGATTCTTCTGGGTGAGTGATATTTGCTTTCTTTGTTTACGAGAGCGTGTTGTTTTAATTATTGTTATTGATCCGAACAGAAATTGTAAAAATAGTTGGATAGGTTTCTTAGTGTGTGAGTTTAGTTTGGGTGGATTGTGGATATGACAGACATATCCACAATGGACAAAGATCAGCAGATCGCTCTGTTAATTGGACAATTGCAAGCTTCGCAAGCTGTGCAGGCACAGCTTAACGAGGTCATAGAGCAGTTGAGGCAGGCTCAACAGCAATTGTTAGAGGTTAACTCGGAGTTGGCAGAACAACGCCGAGTTAACAAAGAGCTCATGGAGCAATTGAGGGATTTTGCGCTGGCTAAATCAAAAAAGAAAACTAAAAACAAAAACAAAAAGAGAAAAGTGGAGTCTTCATCTTCCTCATCAGAGGGCCCGCCACCCTCTCCTCCTTCTTCAGAAGAAGAAGCGATGGAAGAGGAAGCAATCCTAGAAGAGGAAGAAAATGAGTCGATGCAGGAAGACTCTGCTGAGGAGGATGAGGAATTTCCTGCTCTGCCACCGCCGGGTCCCTCAATGGCTCTACCAGAGCTGGCCATCCCACCAAAAAAAAAGACCACCCCCACAGCGCCCACCACATCCAAATCCCCAGACGACGACAAAAAACGGACAACGGTACCTGTCATCCTCCGAGAGCCTGAAAAGTGGACATGAAAGACCTCGGAATAAAACATGAATCCGCCAAAAGGGTCTACTTAGGGATCCACATAGTCCCAGAGACACCACAAGACCACAGAAAACTCACAAGATACTTCACGGAAATGACGATACAATACCATACGTACGAGGTGTGTTCAAAAAGTATCGCGAATTTTGAATTTTCGCGCGTTACGTATATTCGAATTTTGATTTTTTTGTGGCGTTACGTTGGTACTCATGTCTGTCACTTATGCCGACAAGCTCCGCCATTTTGAATATTCACTTAATTGGTGATAGCTGCTTTACTTGCACGTGTTTTCAATCGTCTTCGATTTTTACTTATTCAAAAAAATGGATCAAAGAACGTGTATCAAATTTTGTGTGAAAAACGAAATTAAGTGCGCGGATGCATTCCGAATGTTGACTGTGGCATACGGAGAAGCTACCTTGGACCAAAGCAAAGTTTATCGGTGGTACAAAATGTTTTTAGAAGGCCGAGAAGATGTGAACGACGAAGAGCGTGCCGGACGCCCGAGCACTTCAACAACAGACGAAAAAATTAATGAAGTGGAGAAAATGCTACTGGCCAATCGTCGAATCACCGTTAGAGAAGTTGCTGAGGACCTAAACATATCGATTGGCTCGTGCCATTCGATTTTTATCAACGATTTGGGCATGAGACGGGTCGCCGCGAAATTCGTACCAAAATTGCTCAATTGCGACCAATTGCTTGTGCGCGACTTTTTGGCCAAAAACAACACACTAATGATGCCGCAGCCACCGTATTCCTCAGATCTGGCCCCCTGTGACTTTTCTTGTTTCCTAAACTGAAGAGGCCCATGAAAGGACGACGTTACGCTACGCTTGACGAGATAAAGACGGCATCGAAGGAGGAGCTGAACAAGATTAAAAAAAATGATTTTTTGAAGTGCTTCGAAGATTGGAAAAACCGTTGGCACAAGTGTATAATATTTCATGGGGATTACTTTGAAGGGGACAAAATAGATATTCATGAATAAATAAATAATTTTTGAAAAAAAACAAAATTCGCGATATTTTTTGAACACACCTCGTATATCCTTCCTGAAGAAAGGAATCTAAATGTGGTAATCAGGGGTCTGTACGGACTGTCGATTGACGACATCAAAGAAGATCTGGAGAGCCAGGGATTTCACCCCATTGAAATCCACTATATTAAGTTACGAGATGGGCCATCCAGGTTGGTGAAGGTCCTCCTTCCCAAAAGCGAGACTGACATATACAATATAAGGGCAATATGTCACCTCATATGCACTGTTGAAGCGCAACGCCCCCTTACAGGACAAGTTATGTGCCACAACTGTCAGCACTTTGGACACTCCTCCAGAAATTGTCACGCTCAGGCCCGTTGTATTAAATGCGATGGGCTCCACCATTTTTCCAAATGCGTTAAAAAGCAGAGGAAAAGCCGAAATGTGTGAACTGTGGTGGAGAACATCCAGCCAACTATGGTGGATGTCCTCGGAACCCAGTGAATGTCAGGAAATCGTTCGCACAAGTTGCAGCTGCTAATAACAACAAAACCACCACAACATCCACACAACAACAAAATAAACACACACAAAAACAAAAACAAGCAAACACTCCACTAAACACAAATAACAACATGGACACACTCTTTGCCACCATGCAAACACAATTCCAAACCATGATGCAAGACATGATGGCGAAAATGACACACTGACAAAGAAACAATAATGAGCTTTATGGATCATTTAACCATTCTCACATGGAATGCAAATTCCCTGCTTCATAAGACTGGTGAGTTGACTCAACTTGACATCATACTCATCCAGGAAACCTTTCTGAAGCCTGGAAGCCGCCTACGCTTCCCTAACTATTTTCTGTACAGAAATGACAGAACAACAGGCAGAGGAGGTGGAACGGCCATTCTTGTGAGAAGGAATGTGAACCATAATCTCGTATTGACACCTACGTTACAAACACTAGAAGCTACTGCAATTCAAGTGCGGACGGATTATTTTGAATTCATGGTAGTCTCGGTATACAGCCACCCGAAGGCAGCTACGCTCATTGAAGATATTAAAAAACTTCTGGACTTTCAGGGTCCCATACTCCTTGCCGGAGACTTCAATGCCTATCACCGAAGCTGGGGAGCTGTGAGAAGCAATCGTGCTGGGACTGAGTTAAACCGATTCATCACAGATAATCCACTAAGCCTGCATATCCCCAACGAACCAACACATTACGGCTACCGAAATAGTTATCCTCTCGATATTGGTATATCACGTACCTTTGAACACGATGTACGCATCGAAGTCCTCGACGAACTTTCATCCGATCACAAACCGGTGCTCTTCTTTATAGGAGGAATATACATAGATAAACCCCTACAAGTAAAGAAGAAAACTGATTGGCAAGCTTTCCAAGTCGCACTGGCTAAAAAAACCATTATTCAAACACCTGAAACAGCCAGCGACACAGAGAAAATGATAGAAGAAATCATAGACAAAATAATACAGGCAAAAGAGGACAACACAGTCACAACTCTGACAAGGGTGACAAACCCCCATGAACTCCCTAACGACATCAAAAATTTAATAAGGAGGAGGAATCGAGTTCGGAGAAGGGCTAGGAACACAGGTGATCCTAGATTACGCCAGGAAGCAAATCAAATTACGAACAAAATACGTGATCGGATATCAAAATTCCACAATGAACAATGGGAGAGCTTCTTGCAAAGTCTGGAGCCTGGGAACGATGCTTTCTGGAGGGTTTCCAAATATTTTCGTATTAAAAACAAACTTATAATACCACCAATTCACGGCCCTTACGGTATCAAACTCGACAGTTCTGGTAAGGCGGAGGCCTTCGCAGATACTCTAGAACAACAGTTCTGTGAAAATTCATCTAATGAGGAGGACCTTGACGAACACGAAGACCACGTCAATCGGTTGACCAACAGGCTCATGAGGTCAGACATTACAGACTCCGATCTAATACAAAGCACCTGTCTTCAAGAGGTTAAAGACATCATGCAAGTACTGAACAGACGGAAAGCACCGGGATTTGATTTAATATCAAACACCATGTTAAAATGGCTCCCGGATAATATTCTCGATGCAATAGCAGCGATAATTAACGAAATTTTCCGATTGTGAAAATAGCCCCAAAATATGGAAATCGGCAATAGTTATTGTTCTTCCAAAACCTGGTAAAAACCTCATGTTCCCACAAAACTGGCGACCCATTAGCCTATTATCCTCTCTGTCGAAAATAGTAGAGCGGGTGCTACTAAATCGACTAACTGAGGTTGTTACCGAAAAAGAAATACTTCCAGAAGAACAATTTGGCTTCAAGCCACTACACTCCACAGAACTTCAGCTTACTAGGGTGGTCCAACACATTAGAATAGGGCTAAACCGCAGGAAATCAACGGGTTTGGTTATGTTTGACATAGCCAAAGCCTTCGATAAAGTCTGGCATGCAGGACTTATTTACAAAATGCATGAATCCCAAATGCCACTGCAGCTCATCCAAATTATTGGCTCCTTTCTAAAAGGCAGATCATTTCGTGTCAAAATTGACAACCACCTCTCAACCATGCGGCCAATTCAAGCTGGAGTCCCACAAGGATCACCCATCTCCCCCATACTCTACAACGTCTTTACTGCAGACCTACCTCGGCTGCCTTTGAATGTCCACAAGTCCCTATATGCCGACGATACCTGTGTTTTATACTCATCCAGACAAGCAAGAGTCATCACCACCAAACTGCAACTCTCCATAGACATACTTTTGAAGTATTTTCGCAAGTGGAAGATCAAGTTAAACTCAGACAAGACCCAGGCATTATTTATAACAAGAAAAAGACAACAACAACCGAAAACTTTGACTGTAGAAAAAGAAAATATTGCCTGGTCAAGAACAGCCAAATACTTAGGACTGACATTCGACAACAAACTCTCCTGGACCGACCACATACGCAACAAACGAGGACATTGGTACAATGTACTATCCCAACTCTTTCCACTCCTTAAGGCCAAGAAACTCAACATCAAGAACCGTCTGCTGATCTACAAACAAATAATACGACCGACGCTACTATATGGTAGTACAGCCTTCTACCAGACGACAGAGACCAACAAAAAGGCACTACAATCCATCCAAAACAAAAGCATTCGGCAAATTTTCGGAATCCCATAGTATGTTAGAAATACGGACATATACAAGGACCTTAGAATAGAACCTGTTGACATATTCGTACGTGACAAAGCACTCAAACTGCTCGACAAAGTGGACAACCATCCTAACACTATCCTGGGTATTCTAAAACGCAAAGCACTACCAAAAGAAACTTATCCAACTATCCGTGCTAACTTCAAGAAAAATTTAATTGACAGTAATTAGAATAGCACAATCTCGTCAATAATGGTGGGCAAATTATTGCTCACAGATAGAAGGGAGCTAGGGTGCTAAATCGCACCAGCTCCAAGGAAAACGAATCCAAGGCAATCCAAGGTAGTTTTTGAAACTAACACATTTTGAAACATAACAGGATGATCTGTTCAAACGTTTTTATACTTGGCCAATATGTGGTAGTCTCAACCTCATGAAAATGTTAAGTAATCAATATATTTCGAAGAGGCTGCTTTCAGTTGTTCAACTTAAAAAACTATTTTTAGAAATTATTTGGTCTTCAAAAGTATTCTTTCATTAACACTCATAATGATTTGAGTGCACCAATCATCTGAAAACCAATAGTATTGTATGAAGCCAAGATTAGACTAAAGTGCAGCTGTCATCGCTATAGGACAGGTATAGTTCAAACCAATAGACTGGCGACTTTTCTTCAAAAATTTTCATTAATTTAATTAAAAATTACGAACATTTCAAAATAATATTCGCTTCAGTATCAATTTGGTTTGAATTTATAATACATACCATAAGCTCCATAGATCACTCTTCCATCAGGACTAATCCCTTCCTCAATCTTAACTGCGATCCAAAGGATTAATATGAATAATCTTTGACCCTTCAATGTCTTTCTGACACATATTGAAAACCCATTAACCGGAAAGGCTTTCACGCTCTCCTGGCTGGAAATCAATTCAAAATCAAGCTTATGAAAATATTTAATTTTAATTGCTATTCAGTCAAGGAATCATTCCACATGTTGACTCGTCTTAAATGCTATCGAACGGAACATGTTTAACGGACCATTAACTCATCATATTACCTTGCCTGATCCCTTTTCAAGTCCGTAGGCACGCATTGAACGAAGGCATTCGTGTCATGCAATCAAAACTTATCACGGTATCAGTATCCGTTCCCTTCCTTATCGCTGATGAATTCACCTTTCATCTCTTACTTCTGACTCTTGTTCACACACCCACAAACACATGCTTCGATATGTACGTTGTCTATGGTTCAATCCTTAGAGTCCTCTCTATGCCATTCCTTGACACATACTCAGTCAAACCACCCGAAAAATCAGCTTTTAAGCTCCGGAAATAGATAGCTAGGTACACTCTGTCATTGGATGGATGAAGGACAATCAAGCGGAAAACTGAATCCGGTTTGTCATGTCAATTCATCAATTTTTCATTTCAATAAGTCAAGAGGAAGTCAAAGTATGTTGTAAGCGACATACACCAGCATACACTCTCATATATGCAAAAGACGAGAGTATGAGAGACTTAGTGGGTGATTTGCTAAGCTGCAGAGAGGAAAGAGGTTGACGAATGAGCAGAGTGAAATATTCGCACTAAGCCCAAAGGAATTGTGTAGTGGCTGAGTTAAATTATTCATTGATTCAGGATTCAAAAAGGCAACGGATGGCTTAAGTGTAGCAACACAAGCTTTCGCATACTTACACTTAATCTACTAATTTAGCAGCGTTGGTGCTTCTCAAGCTATAATCAGTATTATTAGGTGGTTTAATAGTAGAGCTGCCTCGTAAAAAGCAAACTCGTGGGTAATCGCATAAAGTAATCGCATAAAAGGGCCATAATTATAGACTATCTATGAGACGTTTTAGCGTAAAGAGAAAAACTACGCTCAAGCCAGTTAAAAGTTTCATACTGTTCCATTTGGGTATTTTCGTTTGGTGGAACGTAAACAAGCAAGCATAACAGCAAAACCGAACCCCCATTATTTAGCAAGCATTGCTTGCTAAATAATGGGGCGAAATTTTGTAAAGGTAAAACCATCCTATTATTTCAACCACCTCAAACATTACCCCGATTCAGCTAATGCTGCTGACAAAAAAATCAAATTTATCTGTTGTGGGCAAAAATTGATCGAATGATAGATCTAACAAAAAAAGTGGACCGCGCGAACATGCTTGACCCAGACCGTACAATTTGACAGTTGATTTAACAACTCATCACTTAAAGGAGAAGTATTTTCGAATGTATTCGTGGAATGCGTGGGGTGTGGAGTTAGTGGGTTATAGTACCTTAACTCCTCATATATGTGAGTACTTCAGTATCCATCTACGTTCCTGAGCCAGTTTCAATCATTCTATGATTCTAAGAAATAATTTTCACAGTTATTTGGCGGATAATTGGGAACCTTAATTCATCCCCAAAATTAATTTAATAATAAATAATAAAACATGAAAAATGAATTCCGCAAACAACTTAATAAAACAAGGACTTACATTATCCCGAAGGCAGAATTATCCAAGAATTCACATCTTTGCTTTGCTCGTTACAGAGAAAGATAATGTAAAACAATAAAAATAAAAAATATAAGCCTACAGGAAGATTCACCTCTTTACGATTTTACAAATAAAAAATCTGATTACTTCTTTCCGAGTCCAGGAATCATGTCTGAAACTGAAGAACCAAGCTGAGCGACACTATTCTATCAAAATGTTACAAAACTTTTAGATAAGCTTTATTAAAAGTATTCTTTAGGTAAGTATTTTAGAAAAATTATTTTGCCGAATGAACAGAACAGTTGCGATATATTTGAGGACGAATGATATTAAAACATTAGAAAAAGCTTACCAGAAACAGTGGACAGTGGAATCAGGTTGGATACTGAGCTTCTTCAGAAAGAACCAATGATACACTTATTGATTTCATCTTTTTCATATCCTCTGTCATCAAATACCGAAAGGAGAAAGGATATGGATTGGTACCATAACCACACTCACAACACAAATATTCAAATTAATTATTAATTTTTTTTTTCATTTTTATATATTTTTTAGTTTTATTAGTAATATTATTATTAAAAATGATGAAGACACATAATCTAACTATTGGGTTGTAGGATAGCACACACATATAACCAATTAGAGGATATGTGACGTTTGTAACTTAAAAGAAGAACAAACAAGTTGGGTAGACAGACCTATGCTCATGTCAGAAGGGTTTTGTACTCAACTTACAAAATGCAGTAACCAGCAACGAATAAAATCAAGAAAGATGTCAAAGACGATTTAATTGGAGAAAATATGAAATTCGAGGATCATACTATTATCAACAAAATTGAACGAATTTTGACTTCTGAGGTATTTGTTATAGTTATACCTATAAATATCTCCTTTGATATTTTTTTTTCAGATTTTTTAGATCGAGAGGGAGGAAACACATTTTTCATGTATTCCCCCCCTGTGCCCCCACTGAAGCAAAAACTGTCAGTTTAAGAACTGTTTTGAAAAGCTCTCATAGAGAACTTTCAGTTGATACTCATATCGGCTACCTTTCATGAAATTTTTTTTTCAGGGGCCACTCCTCTGTACTGTAATCATCGATTCATGGCCTATTTTTTCGAATCCTAGAATGGTTACAAAGCCCTTTTGCTAGGAGCTCCCTCCTGCCTCTTCGACTTGTTTCAATTGTATGTACTCATCTTCATGATACCTATCACTCCTGAAATTTTCATGCAAATTCTAGCAAAGCTGTAGTGTCTAAGTCGGTAAAAAGCGCATAAATTCAAATTCAAATTCAAATTCAAAAGCGCTTTATTTAATACCAATCGTTATAAATTTTTAAAAGAACATAAAGCAAATTCCAAACAATAAAACTTTAAAAAAACTTAATGGCCCGAATGGCTCTCTAAATTTATACGTTATCAGTTAAACACATTTAATGAAAAAAATACACTTGCAAATTTAAATTAATTAAGATTATTAGATATTTTTTGATTCAATTGGAAAAAGGAGAAAAAACCAACCAGCATTATTCAAAAATTACTTATACTACTAACACAACAATGAACTTATATCCTTTACCTAATATGTTGCACGCTAATTCTAAATAAGTTCAATCAAAAAAAAAAAAAAACCTATACCTAATTTATAATACAAATAAACGACAATACTCGATGTAGCAATAATGAGATGAATCTAAAAAACTAAGTAACGAGAAAAAACACAAGAACAGAAAATAAACACGAATAATTTAGACATTGTCATTCAGCCACCAATACCTAGATTGTTCCATCTCAGCTCGACCAGCCTCAACGAATCTAGCAAATGAATATCTCCATTGGAATTGTTGGTCTCGTGAACTCAGATTCGGAGGATATTTTATCTTCTTATCGGTGGCCCGTCGATATATGTGATATATGATTGGGACGCGGCTGTGAAATCCAAGGGTTTTCACTCACAGCTACAGATCTTGCGATATGATTCCGAAGAAGTTTCAATATGAAGATATCGACTCTTGTCACTTGAGCGGTTTGATGAATTTTTCTTTTCGATATATAGTGCTTTGAATCCGTCTCAGGCTTTCTGTACAAATCAGTACACGCACGAAGACATTTCCTTCCGAAAACTCTTAATCTTTCCATTGTACTAGCACTCTGGTTGTACCAGATCTGGCATCCGTATGTCAAAACTGGCCTAACCAGGGTCTTGTAACAAATAACTTTGACTTTTTGATCAATGTATCTGGAATGAAAGAGTCGCCGAAGGGCCATGACTACTTTCAGTGCTTTACTGAGCATGATTTTGACATGTTCAGTATAGTACAGATACTGATCGAGATGAACACCGAGGTATCGAACACAGGATCTATGTGGAACCCGTTCTGAACTACCCTCACCAGCCATAATGTGGAAATCCTTCAAATTACGTTTCAGGTCTTGACTGGCCCCCTGCAGCGTTGTCCGAAACAAAATTGTTTCGCACTTCTGCGCATTGATTTTCATTCGCCAATTGTCGCTGTAGAGCTGCACATCATTAAACATTTTTTGAAGATTGCTCTGAACTATTGTAGCTTTTTGGTGTGCCGTATAGATGATCAGATCATCAGCAAACGCTACCAATGATCGCGTTGGCGAGACATTAAAATCAAAGCTGTTCAATAGATTGCGAATGAATATTGAGAAAAGCAGGGGCGCAGTAACTGTTCCCTGCTGTAGACCATTCAAGATCTTGAACTCGCGCATTGTTGTCAGATTTCCATCAGTTACAACAAACGATTTCCCGTATAACATATTACACATCATGGCGACAAGGTGTCTGGGGAAGTTGTCCTGAAGGAGTTTAAAAACTAGTCCATCTAGCCACACCGTATCGAAGGCTTTCTCCACATCAATGAGACATGCTCCAACGCATTGTCTATCATTTAGTTTCCAACAGATGTCTGAGGTTACTTTCGTTATTGCACGTATAGTCGAATGCCTGGCACGAAAACCAAATTGGCAATCCGGCATCAACTCATATTTCTCAATGTGGGCGTTTAATGCTCTGTTGAGTATCACTTCAAACACCTTGCTGATGTTAGGCAGCAAGCTGGTTGGGCGATAGCTTTTAGGGCATGAAGATTCTTTTCCTTTCTTCAAGATCGGAAATACCTTAGCCTTTTTCCACTCATTTGGGAAATATGAATTGTTCAACATGTTGTTGAACAATATGCAATAATTCCTAATAGCAACCTCAGGCAAATGTCGGAGAACTATATTTGGAATACCGTCAGTACCACATGATTTCTTGTTGTTTATTCTGCGAAATATGAAACACAAGTCCTCATAGCTGACAAAATAATCAATAATATTCAAGGTCGGTATGAGGTCAGATGTTAATGTTTCATCGAAATGAAGAATTGATTGGCCGTTCAGGCTTGATTTGAAGTCGGAAACTTTTGCTTTAACGACCTCCGAAAATATTTCATTCCTTTTCTCTGGGCTTGGCAGATGAACCAATTCAAAATGTGTTCCAATCAGGGCAAGTTTCTGCAATCCATCACATATAATCCTGTTTCCATTTCTATCCGGAGTCGTACTATTAATTTCGATACCAGCTCTATCGAGAAGATTTATCTCATCACTAGCGACTTCAAGATTCGATACCTTCACTCGAGACTTCCTGCGGAATAAGCTATTCACTTTCGCGAAAACGCCATCTGGGTCCTGTGGGCTAATACCCCTCAGTTTTTCCGTCCATTGATTGCTGACCTCACTCTTGAAGTATGAACGGATTTAGTTCCGGACAGTAAAAAGCGCATATGGCTCCATAGCAATATGTTTCCATAGTAATACAGGGCATATTGCTCCATAGTAATACACGAAAATTCAAATCGCTATAACTTCGGTAAATACAATTCGATCTTTATGAAATTTTCCGAAAAGATCTATCGTATAAATAGTCATCTCTTTGCTTATTGCTTATTGAGTTTAAAGTTACCGTTTAGATTTTATTCAAGAGAACACAAAATCGATAAATCATACTATTACTAACAAAGTTGAGTGAATTTCGACTTCTCATGTATTTGTTGTTGTTGTACTCATTAAGACCTACAGTCATGATTTTTTTCAGATTTTTCGGATGGAAGGTGTCCAATCGCGAGGGGGGGTTTGCAAAAAGTTCGTACATTTCCCCTTCCCCTGCCCCCCTCGGTACTTATAAGACAATTTTAAGACTTGTTTTGAAAAGATCTCATAGAGACCTTTCCAATGACACCCTACTCGACTACCAATGGTGAAATTTTTTTTTTGAGTGGTCACCCCCCTATATGGAGAGACCCCCCTTAAACGCCTTTGAAAATTTTTTCCACCCTTGAACTTTCAAGAGGTCACCATTTCTGACCTTCCTACAAAGTTTCATGGCTGTAGCCCCTATAGTTTCGGAGAAAAAGTGCTGTGACATACAGACGGACGGACGGACAGACGGACACAGGTCGTGATTGCAATAGGGTTTTGTATTTTAGTACAAAACCCTAAAAAGAAGAAGAAGAAGGTCTTTTCGTATTAATATTAAAATTTTCCAACAATTTTACTCTTCTATCAAATTTTGCAACTTCCCAGTCAGCAACTAAAGGCTGCTGGTGTAAGGGAAGTTATTTAATGTTCAAAATCTTAAAGCTTTTTAAATAAAAAACAAAGAAGAAAAAAAAACAACATAAATTAAATTTAATCAGGATCGCAAAACATGACTTCTCAGATTCTCCAAACCTCAACAGTGTGTTTCCTAGGTAGCTTCTTAAATATTGGAAAGACCTTAACCTTTTTTAACTCAGTTGGTAATGAGTTATATACTTCCATTGCTAATCTAACAGGGTCGCTATGTTTTCTTTTAGTTCGAGCAAACGACAAGTTAAGATAATCGTTATATCTGGTATTATAAGAATGAATGTCACAGTGTTTGATTAGCTGGACACCCGATTTCATTTCAGAATTAAGTATTCTGAAAATAAATTCAGCTTTTTCCATAAATATCATCTGCCTGATACTAAATTTCTTCGTTAGTGGATAAAGGGTAATACTAGGGGTCAGTCTATCCAAGCCATGCATAGCCTTGACAATCTTATTCAGTATTCTATGAATTGAATCAATGTTCGATTCCGAAGTATGACACCAATTCATAATGCCATAAGTAATCAAAGGCAAAACATGAGTATTATAAATTAAGTTTTTGAGACCAATATCTAAGTAATTTTTACACCTAAACACCCTAATCCAAAAAACCAATTTCGATTTCAGACTACTAATCTGTTGAGTCCATGACAATCTATCATCTATGATAAGACCTAGGTATTTCCACGATGCTACTCGCTCAATACTTTCATTGAACATTTTAATGTTCAACACAATATCTGCTTTGTTTAGTTGTTTAAGTAGCATAAACTTGGACTTTTTAATGTTTATAGTTAACTTATTCCCTAACAACCATGACCCGTACTCCTTTAATAGCAATGTATCATTCGCATAGACAATATATTTGCCCTTCAAATTAGAAAAAATAAATATTATAAATGTATAAAATAAATAAAGTTGGACCCAATATTGAACCCTGCGGAACGCCTATGTTGATTTTATATTTATCACTTATTTTCTGATTCAAGCAAACAGCAATTGTTCTGTCCTTCAGGAAGCTTTCAAACAATTTCAAAGGAGTGCCTCTTATTCCTAGTTCACTTAAGCATTGAAGCAGAATCGAGTGATCAACAGTGTCGAAGGCCTTCGTTAGGTCAACAAATATTGCTGCAACATATTTACCTACATCTAGTTCGTTGTTGATGAACTAAAAGGCATCAGTAATAGCAGATGCTGTGCTACCTTTCTCAATAAAGCCATATTGGTCTACATCAAATCCCAAAGAATCTTCAATAAAGCCAATCAGACGTTTATTAATTATTTTTTCAAATACCTTACTCAAAGTACTAGTTAAACTAATAGGTCTATAGTAATTAGGGTCATTTACATTGCCTGATTTGAAAACTGGCACAACTATAGCATCCTTAAAGTCTGTAGGAAAGATCCCATTAGATATGAAATTATTAAAGTCGGATGCCACATGTGGAGCTATTATATCACTGACGAGTTTTAGATGTTTTGCCGAAATACCTTCACTACCAGCCGAAGAGTTCTTTAAAGAGTTAATGCATAACACTACTTCTTTAGTATTGGTAGGCTCAAGGAATATAGACTTAGAGTTATAAGGAATTTGATTTCTATCAAAATTCAAAAGATTGAATCTTTGGTCAAGTTCTTCTGCTAATTTTTTTCCAACAGATCCGAAGAGGGGTCTAAGTGAATCAACAGAAATATCCGAAATTTGATTCTTAGTCCTGTTAGAGGAGAATAATTCTTTATTTAGAATCTGCCATATTTTTCTTGAATTTCCCTCAGCAGCATTTATCTGATTGTTTAATACATTTTTTTAGCTGATCTAATCAAAGAGTTAACCCTATTCTTTTGTACCTTGTATTTCTGGTTCAATGTAGGATCATCCTGGCAATTTTTAGTCGATTAAATAAATCTTTCTTCCTCCTAATTTCCCTAAGAATATCACCAGTTAACCCAAATTACTCCTAGTTCGAATCATTCTGATGGAAAAAGCTGCTTCTTTTGCATTTTGCATTATTTTTATTATTTCAGAAAAAGATAAATAATCATTACAGGCCGTACATTTGCTTCTAACCAATTCAATGAATTTAATTTTATCAAGACTATAAATTTTCTTCTTAACCATAGGAGATAACAATTTTTTAATTCCTTTCAAAGTAATAAATAAAGTGCTATGATCAAGTTCCGGCCAATCATTATATTTAATACTAAAAGTTGCTAACTGCCTGCTTAATGTAGAGACAATATGATCAAGGAGAGAAGCACGATTATCAGTTATTCTAGTTGGAAGGTTATTCATTACTGTTGCTCCATTCATAAGTAGCATATCTAAATAGTTTATGCTGCAATTGCTTTTTTTATCCAAAATATCTATATTAGAGTCAGCTACAACCACCAGGTTTCCATAATTCTGTAATATACTGTCCAAATATTCAATTAGCTCATACCTATTTTCATTGGGGGCCTTATAGAAATAACAAATATTGATAACATCTCTATCGCTTTCAAGAGAAATAACTAAAGTGTTACAATAACTATCAACCAGTAGGACTTTATGCCTTATTATTTCCTTGATGTAAATCGCAGTCCCACCCCCTTGAGAGTGATCTCTGCAATTATATACTGCATCATAACCATCAAGATTATACAGATTGATTTCGTTACTACAAATCCATGTTTCGTTTAAAATTATAACATCCAGATTCTCATGCAAACTACAAAACACTTCAAGATCTATAAACTTATTCCTTAAACTTCGAATATTAGCATAAAATATACTTAAATTGGTGGCAATTCTCATATTTCAGATAAGTAGTTAATCTTCCTCTGGAAAGTTTTAACAGCCTTGAGGTGCTCAGGACAATCTTTATAAGAAGCTGTATGCAAAACATTCTTATTATTCACCAGCAAACAATCCGAGCATTTCGAAACCTGAGATTTACAATCCTTTGTGCTATGTTGTTCCGCACAATTGGCACAAACCTCTATTTGACTTCTACATCTCAGAGCAGCATGACCGAACTTCTGACACTTATAGAATCTTCTGACCGTCAGCTCTTCTCTGCAGTAGTGAGAGTTGAAGTCAATATTTATTATGTATCTACCGGTCTTCTAAACAATCCTCCCGGAACTTCAAATATCATCAAAAATTTCTCATTTTTTCTACTTTTCCAGCATTTGACAACTTTCAAAATACCATCAGGTATATTCGAATTAAGGGCCTTAATCTCAGCCAGGAGCTCATCACTGTCAAAAGACCTTTCCAGCCCATGAACTATAAGCCTAGGGTACAACTCCTTAGTACGCTCCACATAGTACGACTCACCTAGACATTCCTGCAAAGAACCGACAAGATCCTCTGAATTGATTGAGCTCTCAGTCTTGAGAATAATTCCCCCATCTGACAATTCCTTCTTATATGTGATAGGAATTTTAACAGCTTCAGGTTTAAAAGACTTCTTAATTTGCTGCATTGTATGATCAGCAGATTGTTTAGATTTTGGACGGACTATTACTCCTCCATTGAATTTGGGCCATCTTTTTGCCGGAGGGTTAGTCAAAGCAGCTGAATACGACACTGGTAGAGACGGGCTCTTTTCTGAAATTTGCTTTTGCAAATCAATAATTCTGTGGTTTAGTGTGGAATTGGAATCGACTAATTCGGCAATTTTTTCAATAATATCACTACTGCCTTCTTTCGCAAGTGGAACTTTGCATTTTATTGCCTTTGCCGCAGAGGCCTTATCACTGGGACAGACCCAGAACACCCACTTGGTAACATTTTTCACGGCATCATAGATTTCATCAGGCATCTGAATGCAGCTGGTATGAAACCACTTGCCACACACTTCATCACACTTCATCGCAGGATCGTTGTTCCGAACCGCTTTACCACATGAGCCACACTTGCTGGACATTTCAAGTGTAAATAAATTTCAAGTGAAAATAAATATTATAAGGGAACGAAATCAATAATGTTTCACACACCTGTTGAGATTATGAAAATCAAAATTCATTAAAATCTAAAATACTATACTCAGTTTTCAATTCCTTCTATAGGATACTAATCCACTTTCACAGAAAATCCATTTTTCACAAGAATAATTATTAAAATTTCTTCAAAAATGCTTAAAAATTTGATTTTACTTTAGATGAAAACAAAGTAGCACTTTGACACTTGACTTCTTCTTCTTCTTTGAAACTATTTTAAACATGATATATTGAGAATTACGAAGTATATAAAAAGAAATACATACATGATAAACACAATGGACGAATAGATTACAGAGAAGTAATCATAATGAGGATAATCAAGATCGTCTAAATAATAGTGGTCGCTTATAAAATTACAGAAATCATAATAATTACAATAAAATCCCCGTTGGCAGCACCAGCCGGAAAGGTAAATTTCTCGTATGTAGCGTAACGTTTCAAAAAAGAATTTGGCTTGTCTACTACTGGACTTCTTACTGTAATTTCTGTAGCACTACATGGGTATTTATTAACACAAAGAATCTGCCACTGTTCGTATTTGGAGACCCTTCATAGAGGCGCAAATATTTTGCTAATTAAATTGAGTTGCACACGCATGGATCACATATTGAAAATCGGTGGGTAATGAATTGTTATAAACATATTTAGAACGGGCTCACCCTTCTCAAATTTGCCGTTTATACATTTCACAGTGGTTACCACACAAGGCTGATAACTTTTTGGCTTAAATAGCTCGAATAGTTAATTTCAAAAGATTTCCATAAAAGTTTAATCAGCACTTGCATTGCCATTAATATATACATTTTCGATTCTTTTCTGAACCACCAGGGGCCGTCATTTTGAATTTTTATTGAAAACAGCTTCTAAAAATATTAAGCTGTAAATTTTCGAATTTTTTATTTGTCATCCGATTTACATAATTAAATTAAATTGCCTTAATAACTTATCATTTCAAGTTTTATCGGAACCTGTTGAGAAACTTGGCTGCTAGACGGCTACAGAAATAAAAAAATGTTTATGTCACCCCCTGTATGGGGAGACCTCCTTAAACACTTTAAAATATTTTCTTAAGCTGCAAATTACAAGAGGCACCACTTTTGACCTACGTAGAAAATTTCCTCATTCTAGCTCATGTGGCTTGCGAAAAAACTTTTGACGCACGAACAAACGGTCGGACGGACAGACAGAGAAGTCGAGATTTAATAATTTATTAGGGTATTGTTAAAAATATTTTAAAATATTTAAAAAAAATTTTGATTTATAAATACTTTCAAGACAAGTCATTTAAAACGTTTCCATGAAAAAATTTCATTATTTCAGTTGCTACTAAAATAGCGAATTGCGCTTGCCTTCTGACCTTTGGGGGCCGCCATTTTGAATACATACATTTGATTTTGGACTATTTTAAATCTTTGTGGGCTAGAACCTCATCAATCAATGTGCCAAATCTCGTTCAAATCGGACTTTCAATCTAGACAGGGCAAAAATAATTCAATTTTTAGTGAAAATGGCAGCTAAAAATATTGGGTTTTAAATTTTCGACTTTTGTTTTTCATTCAACTTTGATAATTTTCTGCATAATACAAGAACATAGTACAGAAATCCATAATCTCAAGTTTCATCAAAATCCGCTGGAAAATGTGACCGCTAGAGCGCCACAAAACCTGGAAAAAAACGCATATTTAAACCGCCGCCATTTTGAAATTTGCGCATATAAAGCCACGAAAATTTAAAAATTTGTAGATCTAAGTAATGTCTATCTCTATCTCTCTCATATATGTCGGATCAAAATTGCGACTTTTAGAAGCCTTGGAAGTTTTGAGTTTCAACTGGCCGCCATTTTGTTTTTTGTGACCTGACCTCCAGTTTTTCACGTAATTCTTTAGATGCTTATAATTTATATCCAACTGCCGAATTTCATGAAAATCTGTCGAAAGCTTTGACCACTATTACAACAACAAAATTTTGCACGTTTTTCGACCTTTGAGCGGCCGCTATTTTGTTTCTGCCGTACAAGATTCATCACATACATCAGTGAACTTTTGTACTGAACTTCATCCAAATCGGAGCTATGCTTTGGTCAGAACAGAAATCACGATTTTTCGTCTAAAATGGCCGCCATTTTGTTTTTGCCCGGCCGATATAGCTGGTTCACGAGTTTAACCGAGATATTTACCCAATACACCTTTATTGAAAATTTGGTGAAAATCGGAGAAAAATTGCAGCCTCTAGCGTGGTCACAAATTTCGTTATATATATATATATATATATATATATATATATATATATATATATATATATATATATATATATATCTAGATATATATATATATATATATATATATATATATATATATATATATATATATATATATATATATGATACTCTCCGCAATAGGTAAATTTCTCTCGAGAAATTTTCCTAATATGGAGAGAGCTATCGGTTCTAAACAAAATAGACACATCAACTATAAAGACAATTATGACAGAAACAGACAAAATAGCTATCATTATAATTTTCAGAAGAGCCAACATTATAATAATCATGATAGAGTAGAACCGATTGATACAAGGAAAGCTTTCTTTGGGTAGCCGCGGAAACAGGTACCTTCCCATAGTACAAGTTCACATTAATGGGATACCAAGTTAAACATTAATTAACTCTCGTTTTACAGTGTCAACTTTAAGTAACGGGTGGTTAATGAGTATTGCTTTATTAAGAAATTCAAATAATTTTTTGTTTAAAACGCGTTATTTATTTTTGCTTGATTCCTTTGTAAAATAATACATTTCTTGAGAGAAATTTACCTATTGCGGAGTGTACCTTATATAAATAAATATATATATGTATATATATATATATATATATATATATATATATATATATATATATATATATATATATGCATATATATTGTTACATGTACAACTAATTCTGCGAGCTACTGTCGCAATTGTTTTCACAACCATTAAGAACATCATGATCAACAAAAGAATGTACTCGAAAGCACAAGAATCCACCAAGCATGATCAACATCTGAAAGTGACGTCACTGCGCCACTCAGATGTTGATCATGCTCGAATATCCTAGGTAGCTCTCGGTAGAACATTCTCCAATGTACGAAAAATGGATTGAATGGCTAGATACCCTATATCAAGGCGAGCTGAATGAATGGGGGGATTATTACAACCGATATAGTAAAACCACGATAGTAAAACTGCTACAGTGTGGAGTGCGAATAAAAAGCGATATTGATTGGTAAGTGAAGGCAGTTTGAAGAGAAATTTATTGACAAGTGGAAGTTAGATTTTTGTGAAAAAGTTAAGTTAATGAGCGAGCCATCTGGATGAGTGATCGATATCCGCGCGACGTAATAAAAAGCTTCAATGTAGAGCAAAATTTGTCGTATAGATTTACATTAAGTTGATGTGAAAAGGGTGAAATGATCCAATTAAAAAGTTTAACGAATACGAGTAGTCATAAATATATTAATGAAGAGAGGACGGATGCTAAGGAAGGGAAAGGAAATTTCAGGGTCGCAGGTTTACCATAAGCGCGGCAATAAAATTAGTCTCATTTCTTAATTGTCACAACTCCTAGCTCTGATTTGGATGAAATTTGGTACAACGGTTCATTAATCTGTTTGATGAATCTCATAAAATAAAAAGTCTCAAGTCGGTTGACCTGAAACAAAATGGCGGCCGCTCAAATGCCGAATACGCTTGTGCTTGTAGTTGCGAGCAAAGCAATGTTCATGAAATTCGTTACTTTGGTAAGGACTATAAGTACCTAAGGAACGGTGCAAAAAACTAGAGGTCAGGTTTCAGAAAACAAAATCATGACTAGTTGAAGCTCGAAATTACAAAGGCTTCTAAAAGTCACAATTTTAATTTGACGTCTATGAAACTTAGTTTTAAGACAGAACATTTTCAGGTCTAGGAACTTTGGTATTTTGATGAGTATTCATGCACGAGTTTCAAAATGGCGGTGGTTCAAATATGCGTTTTTTTCCTTTTTTTGTGGCCCTCTAGTGGCCACATTTGCACCTGATTTTAATGAAACTTGGAACTATGGATGCCTGTGCTAACTTCTTATATTGTGTAAAAACTCATCGAAATTGGATAAAAAATAAATAATTCAAATATATCAAACCTTTTGTTTTTAGCTAACCTTTTCACTAAAAATTTAATATTTTGCCCTGGCTAGAGTGAAACTCTGATTTCAAAGCAATTTGGCATATTGATTGATGAGACTCTAAGACACAAACATTTTTAAATAATTCAAAAATAAATGCATGCATGCAAAATTTCGGCTCCCAAAGCGTATTTCGTTATTTTAGTAGCAACTGAAATAATGAATGGAAACGTTTTTGAGAGCTTAACTTGTAAGTACTCGTATCTATAAAACAGACCCTTTTTCTGGTATTTTAAAATACTCTACTAAAATCATGACCTGTCTCTCCATCCCGTCCGAGGTCTTTCCGTGCGTCACAGCAAATTTTCTCGCGATCCACATAAACTACTATAGAGTGACAAGATTTTCTATGAAGGTCAAAATTGGCAATGCAAAAAAAAATATTTTAAGGTCCCTATATTAAGCGTGTTGTATATAACGGTTCCGCCGTGGCAACCGTGTGGCTGGCAATCGCACCATACCTTAGAAAAACCTGAAAAGATCCTTCGCAATGGAGAAGAGGAAAAGATCTGGCTTTGATTTTTTGTCTTAAAAAACTATAAATGTAACTGCAACGTTAAAGTATTCAAAATTCACTAGCCCCATGGCTGGGTCCTCGATTGTGTAAAGTCCCGTAATTGGTTCTTGTCTGGGCGGCGTTGGCGATACTTTTCCCGTTGCTTCTTGTAACAGCGTCTGGAGTTCTCACGCTTGGTTGCGGAAACGGGCTTCCTCCTCCGATGTGACGCTGACCCGTACTAGACCCAGCCGCTCCCCCAGTTGGTGCCGCAACTTGGCATGCTGACCTCCTCTGCGTGGTTTCGAGGAGGTTCGGTGGCTTCTTGCTTCTTTCCAGCTGCGGACTGTTGGTTCCACTGCTACCGAGCCTTATATTCTGGCAAAGTGATCGGCCAGAGGGCTGATAGGGGTTCCGCCGTGAGAACGACGTCTAAGGGGTTGATGGTTGTCTTCGGAACTGTAGCTCGGTGGGCTTTTGGGTGGGGCGGAGTAACGTGGGAAGCCTCAGAACGCTCCCTAGTTCCTCTCGAGCTGATGGTAACCTATGAATAAACAGAGTGGTTTACTAGAAGAATTGAGGATGGAGGCAGATGGACTCGTTGAAGCTGCTTACCATCGACCAGGACTGGGGAGTGACGAGGAGCCAATGTAACCAAAGGATGCTCAGGATCAGGTGTAAGCCAAGGAGTCGATGCAAAGATGACTTTGCAGCTACACACAGCAGATAGGCCCGATGTAAGCCGAGGACCCGATTTGGTGGCTAGGCGATGCTTGAGAGTTCTTGGGATTCAGTCAAGCGTAAGCCCCGAGGAGCCAATGCGACGATGACTTTGCAGCAACAAATAGCAGATGGGCCAGGCATAAGCCAAGGGACCCAATTCGGCGGCCAGGCAATGTTTGAGAACTACTGGAATTTGGCCAGGCGTAAGCTGAGGAGCCAAAGCGACGATGCCTTTGCAGCAACACAAAGCAGATGGGTCAGGTGTAAGCCAAGGCATCCAATTTAGTTGATGTTGATTGTTGCCTAGCTGAAGCCGAGATGCCAAGTTTTGTTTTCGATTGCTAGGAAATTAAAGAGAGCGATTGCTCCACTCCTTGCAATTTTAAACATGTAAAGTGCTGATGCTGGCAATCAGGGCTATTGATCTTTTCCCGATCAATCAGGATTCCACATTTCATTTCTGCTGACCGTTTATTTTCTCCAATCAATTTTTTTTTACGAAGAGAGCTCATCTCTCTACGCCAGGTATAACGTTGAGCTTGCATTTGCTTCAATCCAATTGTTTTTTTTAACAGAGTTTGATAATTCAAGTATAGTGAATTGCTAAATTTGCATATTCTTCAATCCAATTTTCTTTATTGAACTGAGTTCAATAATTCAAGTCAGGTGAAATGCTGAACTTTTTCTTCGATCCAATTTTCTTCCTCCAGAGAATTACTAACTATACGATTGCGGAGATCAAGTTTCAACTGCCTAGCTGCCCGGCTGCATGGCTTTGTTTTTATTTCAGGAACGTAAAAAAGCATCCGTTAACGTAATTGTGATGATCAAATTTCCAACGGCATATCATAATGGCTGTGTGTCTAAATGCATGGTTTGTTATTTCCGTATTCCCCACCCTTGGCTCCGTTGGTCTTTCCCGACCTTGAATTGCATCGCTATAAAGTGCATTCGGTGTCGTTTTACTTTTTATATGATAGTCTTGGGGGTATGCTTCAGCATATTTGTTTGTTGTTATGGTTGAATGCTCGTTACTTAGTTGATTTTGCTTATGATTAGATTCGTTTGTCTATACAGTATTCGATATTAATATTCTTCTTCTTCTTCGTACCCATACAGCCCCTTTCGGGCCTTCGCTTAGAGATAGTTAGAGTATCTCATTGTCATGATCTAATGTACCGGCACTCCTCAAGGTTATATGATCATTATCATTAATATAATTAGTTTATAAATTTTATTTGCTTATTATTTATATTTATTTTTCTATGAGATTTTTGATAGTGCCATAAATATAATTAGTATATCAATTGTAATTGTTTTGTATCTATCTTCCTATGTGGTTTTTGATAGTTCCTCTAATTATAATGAGTTTTTAAATTGTAATTGTTTTGTATCCATTTTTCTATGAGGTTTTTGATAGAGTCAGTGCCTATCAATCGCATGGATTTTTAAAATATGTACTTACAAAATTTATGGCGGTAATAATGTTATTGATAATATTACTGTTACATTGTTTGTTATTTATGGTTTTATTTGGACTTGAGTCAAGCTCGCTAAACGGTTTTTCTTGTTTATTTACGTCTTTAATAGAACGAGTCGGCTGCTATGCAACAAGGGAGTGACTCTAAAACATTTTTTTTTGACCAAAGGTAGCCAATATGGGTGTCAAATAAAAGGTTTTGGTGAGAAAGTTTCAAAGCAGGTCCTAAACAAGGGGCATATGGAAGGAGGGGTGTATAGTGAGGGAAAACATACGAAAACTTTGTCTCCTGCCCCTTGCGATTGGACATCTTTGGATCGAAAAATCTGGAGAGAACACGAAAGTTAGTCTTCATGAGTACAAGGCTAACAAATACCTAAGGAGTCAAAATTTGATCAACTTTGTTACTAATAGTACTTACATTTTACGAATTTCACATTTTCATCAATAAACCCTTAAATGTGCTAAAAATTGTTTCTCAATTTTCTGATGTAAAACGCTTTCTAGACATTTCATAAAAATCGAGCCGTAAGCAGCTTTGTTATATACGATTGAGATTTATCAAAAACAACAACAATTACGCATGATACAGTGTGAATGCACATTTGCAAAGAACTTAAACACCACTGCTATGTAAGAGCTTCGATGAAAATTGTAGAAATATTTTAAGACATTGATATGTTATCATGATTACTCAGGTATTGAGATAAACAGACTCAAAATAAAGTGGCGGCAAATTAAAATACTTAATATTCATAGATCCTTTTTCTAGCTTAATTCATGGAATATATGTGTGAGACAAGTTTTGATATTCAGAAGAGATTGTTTGATTCACTAAGCATTTTACAACACCCTTCCAATAGAACGACTCTTCTGCTACTTTTACTTACCTTAAACAGTGTTTGACTTTCAAATGGGGGCCAATGAAATGATCCACTAAATAATTGTACCTAAGAGAAATTTACATTTCCGGCTGGTGGTGACAACGGGATTTGTAGTGTTATTGAAGGTTTCAAAGGATGTTAAGATGTCCGTTCAGGACTGCAGCGGTGTTCTGCTGCCTCAGCGAGTGGAATCAGTGCTCAGCTGGATTGGCCTCGAGTGGAGACGCGTGAATGCGCTGGCAAGCTAGCGTTGAGGTGTCGTTGGGCGGGTTCTTTTCTCACAGCGCGAAGGCCCACTACAAATTATTTTTGGATTCACGAATTAAAAGGTATTAGGGGTACCAATGATCAAAGCAACATAGCGGAAGGGATTACAGACCGAAAACGCGACGTCGAAGTACTAATTAGCGCGCGTGATACTTCAGATGATTTCGCCCTTGCTGAGGAAGATCACGACCCGCAAATAAGAGTGTGGCATCCAGGTGGTGGCAGTGCCTCCGCGCACTCCGCTCAACTGGATTGAAGCCCAAAAAAAACCTTTTTGGCCAATATCGGAGATGGAAGGCCAAGCAGCCCTGGGAGAGCACCTGTAACAAACAAAAAGGAGGAAGCTCACCCGATGGCTAACTCATGAGTGGAGGGGCCAGCCAACGTGGCGGGTCTCATACCCTTTTGGGTTCAACAATGAAAAGACCGTGTGTTGATTGTTTTAAGCTAACATTACTTCTCTTTCTTTATTTTTAAGGAACAAAATTCAAAATCCAATACATCAAACATTCTCAATGTAAAATGGTTTGTTTTCTACAGTATTCAATTATTCAGGACTAAAAAAATTCTGCTTTCTTAACAAAGTACGTGTGTAAAAATTTTCTTTATTTTAAAGGAGGAAAAAAGTAATCTTTTTCAATATTAAATAGTAATATTATATATATTCATACAGAAGTCTACTCCAATGCAGATTATGCAAACGATTTGCATGACAAGCAATCACAATGAAAAGTGGAGCAGTTATAACTTGGAACACCCAAATACAGCAAACGGTGGCCCTGTCGACTAACGAGTCGGCTGCATATACAGCAACGAAGAATTATTATGGATTATATGCCTCTTAGTTTTTATCCGTGGATTTTCAAACATTCCTGTAACCTTATGTGTAGACAACACGAGTACAATCAATTTAATTAAAAATTCAGGCAACCATAAAGACATTGAGTTAAATTTTTTTAGAGACAAACTTTGTTGTAATGAAATTGATTTGAAATATGTTGAAAGGAAAGGAAAATTACCAACAGATAGATTTCATATAATTTTGAATTCAATTGGAAATAAGAATACAAAGTAGAAATTGCTTTTTATGAACATGATTGTGATGTGGTAGATGAATATCTAAATTAGAATTAACAAAAATTTAAATTTAAAGAACGCCCTCATTCAGGGGAAGTGTTCAAGTACAATAAAGTGATTTTCTTTTGTTAGCTAATATGGCACAACACATTTGTAAGGTAATTATACTTCCTCTTCTGTGCTTGACTTTCCTTTTGTATTGACGTGTTTTCAATTTAGCTCAATCAATCTCTTGAAACGATATCTCACTGTACTTTTGAATCAACCTGACTCTATCATTTTCTTTGGCCCGAGTTGTTTGATGAATGTATTTTTTGTGCGCCTGGCTCCTTTTTCAACCATTTCTTTGCATTCTTCGTCGTACCAGTTATTTCTACTTTTCGTTTGCTGGTCATTATTACTTTCTTCTGCCTGTTACTGACCTATCATTTAAGTTGTGTATCTGGTACCTTGGAGTAACTGTAGTGAATTGGGATGAATATAAATGTCCGTGTAGGACGCAGCAATGGTCTGCTGCCTTGGTGAGCGGGGATGTTGGTGCTTGCCGAAATTGGCCTTGTCTGAGGATGCGTGAATGCGTTGACAGGCTATCATCGCGGTGTTGTGGGGGCGGGCTCTTTTCCCCTGCATAAGTGCCCACTACAAAAGAATATCGCATTCACGAATTACCTGTTGTAGAATTCGGGTAGACGGGATGCCCTTTTGCATCCCCCATCTAGATCAAGATCTATTGTAGACATGGCCAGATGTTTTCCATTTCAATGAAAAACTCATTATATGATGGAGTACTATAGCATAAATAAGAATGCAAGCGGAAGGCCACTCTACCCTGTGAGAGCACCTGCAACGCAAAAAGAAGGGTTGAGCTCACCCGATCGCTAGCTCATGAGTGGAGGGGCCCACTATCGTGGCGGATCCTGTACCCGGTCAAGGTTCCAAATAAATAGAAAGACCGATTTCTTTTTCAATTTCATCTTTTCATTGTATTTCAACTATTTGCCAACATATAAATTTATAGTTACTTGTATGAACTTCATATACGAGTATGTATGTAAAACGTTAACTTGGCTTGAAAGCGTTCTAACTATTCGGCATTTAGAGGATTCATTTTGAATAATCAAACTTTTATCATATTCTATATTTTAGTAGACAGACTTTTCGTTGATTTTGGTAAAAAAAAAAATTCATATAAAAAAATAATAATATGTAAATAAACAGTAAATGGCGATTGATTCACTGGAAAACAGTATGTCTGTTGCATGAGATTTTTTACATGAATCCGAATAATTTTTCCACACTAATTTCAAAAATATATGCCGTTTTTATGTAGCAGCTCTAGTTTTTGGAGTTACGAAGTGACAGGGTTTTTCATTGAAAATGCACATAGTTTAAGTTTAAAAAAATTATTAAATATATTTATTCTGAATAAAATTCCTTTTTCTTATGGATTTTCTAAAGTGAGATGTATTTTGAGTACTATTTTGAATGCTTCAACAATAATCAGCTATCATATGTTCATTCCAGTACCCCTGGTACCTCCTCTCCATAGTGCGAATATCCTGGTGAAAGCGCTCTCCAGCTTCCTCGCTCAGGTCACCGAGATTTTCAGGAAAATAGTCTAGATGGCTGTGAAGGTAGTGAAGCTTAATACTCATGTTGCATCCAAGCCGCTGGAAGTGTATCAGCAACTGTTCAACGTGCTGAATGTAGCCGTCAGACTTCCTATTGCCCAAAAAATTTATCACTACCCAAACAAACTCTTCCCATGCACATTTCTCGACAGCTGCCATATGGTTGATGAAATTTTTATCATCTATCAACTTCCTGATTTGTGGGCCATCGAAAATACCACCTTTGATTTTCTCACTACTCAATTTTGGAAACACTTTTTCAATGTATTTGAAACATTCGCCATCTCTGTTAAGAGCTTTTACGAACTGTTTTATCAACCCCAATTTTATATGTAAAGGAGGCAATATAATTCGGTCTCTGGATACTAGTGGAGCATTAATTACATTTTGCTTACCGGGAATCAAAGCCTCCCTGGAAGGCCAGTCTCTTTTTGTCCAGTGCTCCGCTTTAGCTCGGCTGGCCAATAAGCATAGGAAACAGGGATATTTTGTGTAGCAACTTTGTTGGCCCAGGAGAAAATTTACCATTTTCAAATCAATACATACAACACAGTTATGTTCCTTGTACTTGATTTTGTCGAGAACTAAAGATATCGTAGGATATTCTTCTTTAACCTTTGTAGAATGAGCAAAAGGTAAGGAACCAAGTTTGTTACCATTATGTAACATGTATGTTTTGACGAATCAATGAACAACCGCCACTGATTTGGATTATACTCTTTTAATTCCATTGCAGTCATTAGGCCCAGAATATTAGTACAAAACACAAAATAATTTTTTTTAGTAAAGAAAGGAAGTAAATCCGTTTCCCTATTACCGTAGTACGATATCTTCGTTTCTCTGGTCAACAAATTTCTTTCTTTCAATCGGGAAGCTAAAATTTCTGATGCCGTTTTAGACAGTCCAAGGTCCCTGATCAAGTTATTTAGATCATCTTGATTTAGTGGTCGGGGACTACCGTAGCAATCAAAATCACTGTCGCTACCACTGCCGTCGTTTTCGGTTTATCCGCTACACTGGTCTGGATTTCCCGAATATGTACATGGCTGCTGTCACTAATAATCAAGACTGGTCTTATGGCAGATTTAAGTTTGGATATATTCACTCAGAGGGATTTTTGTGGTTTATTCCTATGATTTTCGTTACACAGACGTAACAGTCGTCATGATGGTTGGATGGTTCACGCCAACTCATAGGAGCTTTGTACTTAAAAGTGTGTCTCTTTTTTTGTTTGCCCACGGTTAAAAAAATTCAACACAACTTTTGCATACCAAACTTGGCATCCAAGGTTTGACGGCAACAGAAACCCAAAGTAGTCGAAGTATGCCTTTTTCACAAAGTCCGACCCATTTAAACGAAATTTTTGGAACATATATTCTCCACAAATAACACAAAAGCAATCAGAATTATTTAAACACGTCCTTCATGAGGAAGACATAATGAAATTTATAAAGGAACTAGTTAAGTTACACCGCTATTGATAGAAACTACCGACTACTTATGTAAATTCAAGAGAGTAGCTGTATCTCACTAAGTAGAGCTGCTACAAAAAATCTGAGGGTCGATTTGAAATCAGCGCACCCAAATTAGTCAGTAGAAAAACTTCATGCAACAAAAAAAAGGTTGATTTTGTTTTTCTGTGTTATGATTCGTTACTACACAATTTTGATAAATATAACTTTAATAAAATATGTAATTTATATATGATTTAGGCAATAGAAAAAAGGTACCTCCGACGACGAGCACTCGTAGACGGGGTGGGTAGCGCCTGTGGGCATTAATATTCGAGCCGAGATAAAATCCATTTGAACGATTCGATTAGAAATTTTTAAATCTTAATAAAAACTACACGAACGTTTTTCACTGTTTGAATCTTATTTCACTCATGCTACCAAGCAACAGGTATTAATTGTGGGGAAGATAGAAATATATTGAATTACTTCAACCAAAACGCGTCTTGGTCTTCGTGACTAGTCATCTACACCCCTACGGTCAACATGGTTAGAAGCTCCTTAGCGCTACCGTTTTGCGTTAACGAATAAGAAGTAGTTAGTTTCCAGCTTCCCTGTCTCGTAGCGGATAGGTTAACTTTCCCGCTCTGTGGCAATGTCTCAAACCGAAGGGATGCACTTATCTACGGAATTTCATTAACTTTTCCTGAATAAAGTAGCACTGCACATCCACAAAAGTGACAGTCACGTGCACGATGTGATTCAGACCGGGCTTAATACCCACAGTGTATACAAAATGTCACCACTAACAACATTTCAATTGGCTGCTGTATGTGCAACTTACCCAACTAACACCGTCCGATTGATAAACAAAAGCATGAATGTATGCACAAGTAACGTATTCTCTTCGGAACCATATTAAAAAAAAAAACAACTTAGAGTAAATTTCACAACATTTTATTCCTCGATCAATGCAGATTCACTAATGATTTCTTACATTCGCTTAAGTTTAACATTGATTCTGTTGTTACTCTTTTATGGACAATATTGCTTGGCGATATTGCAATATCGTGAATCGCATATTCTGACCTAGATACATTTGTGCAATTATTGATAGGTTTTACAACATATGATATTGCACCAACAGCTGAATTCACTTCACCTGTATCCAGGCAACCTTCAGTTGCCTGTAAATGACCTTCATTTGGAATGCAATGAACTTTAGAGCTGCTTGTGGCATTATCATATGTTGTTCGCGTGATACTGCAACAGTGTGCGAACCAGTTGTGAGGAGTTTTTCAGGGGTTATTTTTCTTCTTCACTAACCAAAAATTAAAGCCTTTATCCATGCATATCGCGCTCGTTTTAATCATCAATGCAAAATGATTTACACGTTCACCTCTCGGACAGGTTAAAACAAATACTGAGGGGTTCCCAGCGCTTGCCAAAGCACTTTGCAATCGAAAGGGCACTGTCGCAAATCCTTCCCTACTTTCCTAATGCGAATCTTACACTGTTTACCACTAAACACAAATCAAAAGATGCTAGTTGCATGAAATGCAGGAGCGGCAATTGGACGAAGATAATTTCGGACGGGATCAATTTTCTTCCTTGCTTTGGGGAAATCACCAATGCAGCTGCAATGGGCTGCCCATTTTGTGACTGTGATTTGCGTCTCGTTGCGCGTTTCCCGCTATGATGTATCAGGGAAGTCGAAACACGGCATATAAACTGCACCATAACCTCGTCCGACATCTTAACGATACATATGAATCAGCCCTGAATTTCACGACGGAATTTGATTTGTTTCGCTTATTTTGCACAAATTCTTTTTAGTTCACGGTCCGGTGAGAATCAAACTGGGATCGCATTAACTTGGAATGTATTGGTTAGCAGCGATTTGTTAATGACTGCAATGTTTGGGACTATTGTCGCGCATATTTGCTGGGGATTATGGTTACTATCAATTGGAATATAGAGATATTTTAGTTTTTCACAAAATTTAAGTGAAACTTTCCGTTTTGATTCCCGATAACGGCATGCAACCGCACATGACAGATAAAGAGGAGAATGTTGCACAGCCGGAATCAATTTCACTAATACGAATTCGGTCGCAATTAGTTGATATGGTTGCGCTAGGGCAAATTGCATTGCCCTTTTCTTGCGTGACGACATGGGACCGGCAACCCCGGGAGCAAGGGCAACACAATAATAAAAAAATTGGTTTGCCAAAAGAGTTTTAACTTCGATATAGATTTTTTAGTGGGAAAATGTAACGCTGGCACAGACAATTCGTGACGTCCAAGACGTCTGGCGATAACGCGAAGACTCCCTCCGTCACCCGTTATCTCATTCGCGAGCCTTCTGCTTGCCGTCAACGGTTATTTTCCATTAACGAGCCCTCTGCTTGCCATCAACGTCTATTTTTCATTGGCGGAATATCGCGATTAATCTCTCTAAGTTGCGTTGCAAAGGGGGTTACTGTCATTGAATTTTAATTGTAAATTAAATTTTTAATAAAGTATTTTGTACGATCGTAAACTGTGTAGTGAGCTGTTTACGCATAACGCTTTAGCCATCACATACTAGATGGCAGTGTGCGTTTTTAAGAACTCGCCAGTAACTTATCACTCAAAAAAATAATAAGGCTGCGCAATGATCAAATTGTGAGAGTTTTTCTGGTAAAATAAATCAATTTAAAAGTGGTTTAATTAAAGGTTAAAAGTTCCTTGTTTCAGTTAGTGATTAAACAAAATAAACATGGTACTGAAACCCGGGAGTTAAGTGTTTAACAAAAGTGATCAGTGGAAATATTGGGAACTGTTCTGTCAACTTAGAAAAATTCGATCGATTGGTACTTGTAAAATTTTTTAGATTCTATTCTATGGCTTTTGAAAATTTTGGCTTCATACTACAGTGACTTGGAAATATTTTAAGTGTTTTTGGACTTGTAATTTTTTATGAATCTATACTACGGACATCGAGAAATGTTGATAAAACTTCGTAGTACTTGTGAAAATTTATAGTTTATAGAGCTTCAACTTTAAAAGAATTCGGAGCTTATGAAAATTCTAATTGATTTTCAACTGGACTTTATGTGATTACCGTAAATAATAAGCGAAAATGAGAATTTAATCAAATAGTGTTAAATTAAATCAAAATTTATATATATATATATTATATATATATATATATATATATATATATATATATATATATATATATATATATAAATACATATATATATATATATATATATATATATATATATATATATATATATATATATATTATCGCGTGTTATGGTTCGCGGCCAATAATTTTAATGTTCCAGGAAAGTGAAAAAGCAATGTCTTTTAATTTAAGTTAAAAGAGTTTATTTAATTACAAAAATGCACAATAATCAATTTAACACTTTCACTAATTTTAATTTTCACTATTAATAGTCTAACACTTGTCCATGAATTTCTTGTCGCAATTGTCTTCTAAATCACTTCACTATTACGATAATCACTTTTCTATTACTCGAACAATATCGCTTCCCACACACTATCGCAGTTCTTATCGCGGTCGAATGATCACTCGAATAATATTGCTTCCCACACACTATCGCAGTTCTTATCGCGATCGAATGATCACTCGAACAATATTGCTTCCCACACACTATCGCAGTTCGCAGTTCTTATCGCGGTCGAATGAATGATTCCCCCATTCATTCAGCTCGCCTTTATATAGGGTCTGTAGCCATTCAACCCAGTTCTCGTACATTGGCGAATTAGCGGCAACATTCGAGCGAGCGTAAATGAATGGAGCAGTGACTCACTTTCAGATGTTGATGCTTGGTGGGTTCTCGTGATTTTGAGAAAATTCATTTTGTTGATGTTCTTAATTGTTGTGAAAACAATTGCGACAGTAGCTCGCAGAATTATTTGTACATGTAATAATATATATCTATATATATTTCTTCCTAAAAACGGGAGTAAATTAAGGTGGCTACTGCTACAGACTCTTTAATACTTAATCAAAACGAATCGTTAAAGCTTTTAACGAAGACTTTTGGGAACTTTAATAAGTCTGCTAAGACAAGAAAAACAGCCTCATATATTGAGACTAGTATCGAAGCCTTAGAGTCACTATGGAAACAGTTTAATGATCGTCACACTACAATAGTTTGTGAATCGGAAAAGGATGAACTGGCTGACTTATCTTATTTTACCGAAGGCAGATAAAAACAAATTGAAGAAACATACAAAGAGTACAAAGCTCCTAATGAAACATGATTTAAAGGAGATAAACAAAGGTTCAACATCAGTAAGCATACCTTCAGCTTCATCTGTATCACCAGGACCCAGTTGTGAGGTACGCCTACCGCAGATTAGTTTACCTAAGTTTTCTGGGGGTTACGAAGAATGGCAGTCCTTTCATGACATGTTCCTATCTCTAATAAATAATAATGCGAGCCTAAGTGCTGTCCAAAAACTACATTACCTAAAGAGTTGTCTTCATGGAAAAGCTGGAATTGCGTTGAAGAATCTTTCCACAACAGAAACCAGCTAGAACGAGGCATGGTTATTATTGACGAGGTGTTATTACAATAAAATGTTCAATAAAAATGAAGTTTTAAAGCAGCTTTTTGGACAAAAAGCAATCAACGTCGGGACAGCTAATGCCATAAAACTCCTATTGAACACTACTTTAGCACGTTTGAAGTCTCTCGAAAATTTAAGTATCGATACGAGTTCATGGGACGTTATTATCAATCATCTCGTGGTTTCTAAGTTAGACCAAGAATCAAGAAAACAATGGGAGCTTCAGCTAAGTTGAAAAAAGACGGACGAGTTGTCAACCTGGGACCAGCTTAAGAAATTTATAGAGACTAGATTTAGAACCAAAGAGATGTTAGAAGGAACAAAGTCGCCAACGCGAGTACAAATAAAATCATTTCACACTACAACTGAAGAGAGTAAGCCTAATTATACATGTGTAATGTGCAAAGGTCAACATTTTCTTTACCAGTGCAAACAATTTTCGAAATATACTCCCCACGAACGTGTAGATGATGCACAAAGCAATAAATTATGCTTTTTGGTGTGTTTGGGAGGTGAATGCCATTTACGCGCAGAGTGTGGGACTTCCATGCTTGCAAGAAGGCAACTGGACTACCCACTAAACACCTCCCGTGTGAACCTGAGAACTTAGCCTGGAACCGTTTGACACATTACTTCGGGCCAGGTCTTGATTTGTTACGCCGTGAGGTGCCTTCAAGCTGGGGGTTTCTCTTTTAAGCGGGAGAGGAGAGGGTAAGAGGAAGTGCCAGACAAGCGGTCCCCCAGCCTGAACACCTCCAGCTGCTGTGAGTCCCTTTTACCTTTTAGGACTGCCATGTGGTTCCAATTGTCAACCTATTCGAGCATCACCGTGACTACATTATCCGGGGTGAGCTCTCCCGTTTGCCTATAGAGGTCCCTTTGCAGCTTGACCCCTTTTGTGCACGCAAAAATGTGTTGCAGGCATTGTTCTCCTCTCCTGGGCAAAACCGAGAATCGGGGGACTGTTACTTACCAATCTTGTTCAGGTAAGCTGGGTCAGATAGAAGTCAGTCTCACCATGCCTTCGATTTAGCTACGGCCTCACATCCGGGATGAGGCGCGCAGTCCACCTTCCACCTTATGCTTTAATTGTCTTGCCCGACACATACGGCAAGGAGATACCATCTATTGATGAGTTGCCGACGCTGTGGACGTCGCCACCATTCATTACTGCATCTAGAGAGAGAAAAGGAGCAAACTCAAGGGACTTCTAAAGGAGATAAAGAAAATTCACAACCACACACACAAGATACGACGACGATATTATCAAATTTTTCAAAAACATTATCATCCTATGACGTTATATTAGCAACTGCCGTGATAAGGGTACAATCATCTTTCGGATCTTTTTATGTAATCAGGGCATTAGTTGATCAGGGGCCACTGGCTTCGTTTATTACGGAGACTTACTGTACAATTACTGGGAATTAAGTGTACACCAATCAATGGCTTGATGTCTAGAGTGGGAGATAGTCACACTCGAGTTAAGTATTGCGTATCTTTATGTATTAAATCATGCCATCAACCAGGTAAATAAATCTCAGCAAATGCATTTTTGTTAAAAACCATTACATCTATGGTTCCATCTAGGATAAATTATTCAACTGATTGGCTCGAGTTAAAGAAGCTGCCATTAGGAGATCCAGAATTCACAACACCGAGTAAAATTGATTTCTTACTCGCAGCTGAGGTATACGGAGAAATACTGAAGAGGGGCGCAATTAAAAATCCATCTAGAAATTTAATTGCTCAAGACACCAGTCTAGGCTGGATTGTATCAGGTCAGTTGTCACCAGATTCAACATCAGCGATTAGAATTATTAGCATGCACACACAAATCAAAGAAGATGAGTTGTTGAGAAAATTCTGGGAGTTAGAAAAAGAACCAGAAGTACAGCAGAAGATACTAAGGCGAAGGAGAAATAAGATATTGTCGCGTGTTATTGGTTCGCGGCCTATAATTTTAACGTTCCGGGAAAGTGTAAACGCAATGTCTTTTAATTTAAGTTAAAAGAGTTTATTCAATTAAATAAAATGCACAATAATCAGTTAACACTTTTCACTAATTTTAATTGTCACTATTAAAATTATCTAACACTTGTCCATAAATTTATTATCGCAATTGTCTTCTAAATTACTTCACTATTACGAAACACACTTTTCTACTACTCGATCAATTCTCACTCTACACTTTCGCATTTGTTTGTTATCGCGGTTCTAATGACTGATCCCCCCATTCATTCAGCTCGCCTTTATATAGGGTCTCTACCTATTCACCCATTTCTCGCACGTTGGCGAATGTTCTACCGAGAAAATTAATGAATGGAGTGACGTCACTTGCAGATGTTGATCATGCTTTGTTGGGTTCTCGTGGTTTCGAGTGAATTCGTGTTCTTCATTGTTGTGAAAACAATTGCGACAGTAGCTCGCAGAATTATTTGTACATGTAACACTGCCCCCACCTCAGTTCTTTTCGCCCCGAAAAGATGTGTCGCTATTTGTAGTCAATTCTCCCTGGGTGTAATATGGGGCAAGACGGTCCAGATGCACGATTTTCATTTTAGCTCTCAGCTTACGATGTTCCTGAATTCGGTATACGACGTCGTTGATTCGCTTTGTAACTCGGTATGGTCCCTCCCAATTATGTTGCAACTTTGGAGACCTACCCTTTCGCCGTTGCGGGTTATAAAGCCACACCAAGTCATCTTGCTGGAAGCCAGTAGAATTAGCCTTTAGATCATACCTGGTCTTCATACGGTCAGTAGCCGATTCGAGGTGTTTTCGCACTGTCCGATGTATCTGGTTCAACCGTTGTCTTAGATCACTTGCGTACTCCGAGACCGTTTGGGGTTTCTCAGGGGGTGTTCCGAACTTTATATCGGCTGGCAAACGAATAGTCTTTCCAAAAATGACTTTGGCTGGGGCTTGGCCCGTCGATGCATGTTCAGCGGCTCTATACGCCATTAAAAATAGTGGGATATGTCGGTCCCAGTCCCTTTGGTTCTCGTCAACCATTTTGGCCAGGTGTTTATTGAGCGTGCCGTTGAAACGTTCGACCATTCCATCGGATTGGGGATGCAGCGGTGTTGTCCTCGTTTTCCGTATTCCGAGCAGCTCGCACATTTCGCCAAAAACTAGTGACTCAAAGTTTCGGCCTTGATCCGAATGTAGTTCGCTAGGTACGCCGTACCTACTGACCCAATTTAACACTAGCTGTTCGGCTACAGTAGTTGCTTCCTGGTTGGGAATGGGGTAGGCCTCAGGCCACTTGCTGAAATAATCGGCTACAACCAGCATATATCGATTTCCCCAATCGGATTCAGGAAAGGGTCCTGCGATGTCAACAGCAATCCTTTCGAATGGCACGCCTACGTTATAGGTTTGCATTTGTCCTCTCAGTCGTCGCTTTGGACCTTTGACGGAAGCGCAAATTGTGCATCTGCGACACCAGTCCTCTACGTCTTCTCGAGCGTGGAGCCAGTAGAACCTTTCCCGCAATTTCGCTAAGGTCTTGTTAACACCAAGGTGGCCTCCCGAGGATCCTTCATGCATTTCCTTAACCACATCGTGGATTCGGCTTTTGGGTAGTATAGTTTGCATCCTATAGTAGCTGCCATCCGCCGTTTCCCATTTCCGCTTGAGTACGCCACCCTCCACCTGTAGGGAGTTCCATTGTGCCCAATAGCTTTTCAGGGTTGCGCCATGCATCGAAACGTCCTTCCACTCAGGTCGCCCAGTTGTCTCCTTCCATACGAGCAATGGTCCGATGTCTTCATCGGCTAGCTGGGCATTTCGAATCTCCTCCGATGACCAACCTTCATCGAATTCCGCCGTTATCAGTCGCAGATCAACGGGCGGTTCCTTTTCCTCAATCCGTCGGCAATGCTTGCAGTTAGCTGGACATGGATGACGAGATAGGGCGTCAGCAATTCCATGAACTCTGCCCTTGTGAAGCAGTTGGGGCCTCACTAGGTCTGGTCGGATCGTCGATCGGGTTGCACCAGTGTCGTTTGTTAGGGTGCATTGTTCTTCACCAACTTGACCAGGAAGGCATCTGTCTGCTTCTCCACGATGTTGCCTTGGCACGGTGCTGGAGATGTCGATACTCCTATCCAACGTTTGCCCCACGAAGTTGGCCCTTGCAGTTTGATGGGCCTCCATTCTAGGCTCCTGGCACGGTCTGGATCTCCACCACCCTGGACAATAGCTCGGTCTTCTTTCCTTCTTGCAGTCTCTTTGTAGGTGCCCTTTTTCCCCGCAATCCCAGCATCTAGGCGCACCATTCACCTGCAGCTCTCGCTCAATTCCCACGCGCTCACACCTGCAATTATCTGCCAGTACCTCGCGAACCCGGGCAGTGGTACGGGTCACATTTTTGGCTGCCTCAAAATTTAAACTATAAGCCAATGCATCCTTGACTGTTTGCTTTTGAGCTAACCGCACGGCTTGTTGCAATTCCTTGTCCTTTAAGGCGCTGATGAATGCTTCTGCTGCTACGTCATCTCGATGTTCTGGGTCGTACGCTGGGTAAGCCAAAAGTGCCAGTCGCTCAATGTCTTGTGCTAGTTGCTGCAAGGTTTCGCCAGACTTCTGCATCCGATGCCGTCGCTGTGCCCGGTAAATCTGCTTCAGATGATCGTCTCTGTAACGCATGTCCAGCGCATTCATTATAGCAACCGGGTTTGAATGCAGCTCAACGGGGATAGTCTGCAAAAGCTCGGCAGCTGGGCCTCTTAGAGCAAGAATTAACGCAGTTGCTCGTTCCTGCTCATTCCAGTGATTTATCCTAGCGGCTGCTTCAAACTGGATTTTGTAAATACTCCAGACCGTTTGCCCAACGAATATTGGTGCTTGCACATTTCTAGATGAGCTTTGCGCTGCGGTTATAATTGGGGCTGGTGAGGCGGTTATTACTGCCTTCGCTGCTTCCAAGTCCTTTTTCACTTTTTCCATCTCATGGTTCATTCTTTCTTCGACCTGGCTGACCTTTTCCTAGACCTGGTAAACCTTTTCTTCGACCTGGTCAACCTTTTCCTCGACGCCTTTAATTTGCTTGTTAAGACTACTGAGCTCCGCTTTTATTTCGGTGGACTGTTTTTGAAAATCTGCCTTGATTTCGATCGCTTGTTGATCCAGCTTCACTGATTGTTCATTAAGCTTCGCTGATTGTTCATTAAACTTCACAGTTAAATTAGATGACTGTTGTCGCTGCTCTTGCTGCATCAGCATTAACATTTGCAATATCGCATTTTCTGGCATTTTTATTGTTTCGGCTGTTTTTCTACCAGTTTCCACGTTAATTTTCACTATTGTGCACAAAAATGTTCAAAAGTTTTCACTTCCAAAATTTTTCTTTCTCACTTCTTGACACCATTGTCGCGTGTTATTGGTTCGCGGCCTATAATTTTAACGTTCCGGGAAAGTGTAAACGCAATGTCTTTTAATTTAAGTTAAAAGAGTTTATTCAATTAAATAAAATGCACAATAATCAGTTAACACTTTTCACTAATTTTAATTGTCACTATTAAAATTATCTAACACTTGTCCATAAATTTATTATCGCAATTGTCTTCTAAATTACTTCACTATTACGAAACACACTTTTCTACTACTCGATCAATTCTCACTCTACACTTTCGCATTTGTTTGTTATCGCGGTTCTAATGACTGATCCCCCCATTCATTCAGCTCGCCTTTATATAGGGTCTCTACCTATTCACCCATTTCTCGCACGTTGGCGAATGTTCTACCGAGAAAATTAATGAATGGAGTGACGTCACTTGCAGATGTTGATCATGCTTTGTTGGGTTCTCGTGGTTTCGAGTGAATTCGTGTTCTTCATTGTTGTGAAAACAATTGCGACAGTAGCTCGCAGAATTATTTGTACATGTAACAATATGAAGAACTTTTTGAATCAACTACTGTAAGAAATGATGATGGTTGGTTCATTGTACGGTTGCCGTTCAAATCAAAAGATCCAGAGTGTCAATACGGGCAATCGCTGCAAATAGCATCAAGACGGTTCATGTCTATGGAGGAGAGATTAAATGAGAATTTAAACCTACGCAAAGAATAGAGCTTAATCATATGCAACTTGTACCAAAGGAAGACGTCATAAATCCTAGGAGAGTTTACCTACCTCATCATGCTGTAGTACGTGATGACAAGGATAAGGTTCGTGTCGTATTTTACTCTTTTTGTAAAGGTTTAATTAACGTATCCCTTAATGACGACTTACAAGTTGGACCAAAATTGCAGCAAGATATATCTGTATATCACCTCTTGTTAAGATGGCGGAATCACAAAATCAGTATTATTGCGGGCTTGATTGAAATGTACCGACAGGTACGTGTTAGTGAGGAAGACGTTAATTATCAACGCATCGTATGGAGAGCTAACGCAAATGAGCCACTGGAACATTATCAGCTATTGACTTTAACCTTTGGCACGGCTTCTGCCCCGTATTTGACGGTAAAGTCACTACATAAGCTAGCAGAGACTGAGAAGACACAATTTTCTGTGGCGGCAACACTAATAAAACAGGATTTGTATATGGATGATTTTGTTACATAACCAGTATACCCTATGTATACTGGTATGAACTGGGAGCTCATTTGATGTGTATCCAATATACATCATCAAGGCTCCCGGGGAAAGAACTCACTGTATCACCACTTACCTGCTACTCTGCCCATTTAAACTAGAACAACAAAAGACGAGAGTTAATTTTCAATGAATTACTTTAGTTTTATTGTTCATTCTTTTTAAATCATTTACACTACAATCGAATTTATAAAATACATTTTCAAATATTTAATTATTTAAAACTCTAAATATCAGCCAGCCTGGAGAGAGAAACAAATCGTCGTATTAGTGGTTCGGGGTGGCCATACTGCGTAAAACGCCTAAAGGCCGGTTGAGGATCGCGGCGCAAGCCAACACCTCACCCCTCACCATTTGGTTAATCACTGAACAGCACTTCCGTCTGGAACTTAAACCGCGAATACTTAAGTGTAAGTCTTAATACTGGGTATCAGCACGCTCCCTTTCGGATTTGAATACACTTTCGCTGCTATAAGACTGCCCAAGAATTTTAAATACTGTTCTTTCGTGAGCTTTCAACCTAAATTCTCTTTAAAGGTGCTGAGTAGCCGAACACGTGAGCTCTCGTTCCGCGAACGTTTTTCTCCCCGCTTCGTCTCGCTTGCTCGGCTGGTGAATATGCGAAACTGGGGAAATTGAGCGAAAGAGTGTTTTTCGTTTAAGCTTTCTACTTCGAAAGAGTGCTTTCAGCTTAAGCTTTTGGCTTTTTCACTATCTCCTGAGGTGAAATCGCGAAACTGGGGACATTGAGCGAAAGAGTGTTTTAGCCAGAACTTTCGGTTTTCCCACGATCGCTCGTGGTGAAATAGCGAAACTGGGAACATTGAGCGAAAGAGCGTTTATGCAGGAACTTTCGGTTTTCCTTTCCGCTTACCTCTCTTCGAAGCACCCCGTTCATTCATGATTTGAATATCATTGCGGGTTGTAGCCCAGTCATATTAGGGCTTTCACCTCGGAATGAAAGATAATAAGCTGAAAATTGGTATGAACCTTTGTTTTGTCATTCTAAATGTTGTCTCAAAAGTCACAATCGTTATCGTGTTCGCGTCTCAAGATATTCAAGGTCAAAGGTCACAAAAATCGGTTTTTCGCGAATATCTGGCTTCCTATCGGTTAAATGAGATTTGCATTTATTATAAAAGTTGTAGGCTATAAAATTCCCTACAACTTTTGTTTAAACTTTTTTTTCATACGACCAACCGTTTTGAAGGTAGAGCGCGAAGAGTGCACATCGTACAGTCATATACGGCCTAATGCAAGGTCAAGCGTGAGTTATGGTTATCAGTACGTTATAAAGTCAATTATTTACTTGGAAATATAATTATTAAACAATGCCTATTATTTATGTACTAACTATTAATTATTTATATTTAATTAAAGTAAGTAACTTGATTATTTATATATAATTATTCATATTTAACTATTTAAGTATAAAATATTATTAATTCTGGATTATATATTTTAGTTTTATTTTAAGTTAACACGACATTATATATCTTTTCTTTAAAACGCGTAAATTTCTCAATACTTATATACCTGGAAATACTTGTCCCTACCCTATGCCCTTTTCTATTCATTGCCGGGACAGATGTTCTATAGTATTCAAGGCCACTCTCTCCACTTTGTATGAGTCAAGATTATTCGTTAGTTTGAAATTGTACCGTTGCAAATCAAGTTACTTACTTTAATTAAATATAAATAATTAATAGTTAGTACATAAATAATAGGCATTGTTTAATAATTATAATTTCCAAGTAAATAATTGACTTTATAACGTACTGATAACCATAACTCACGCTTGACCTTGCATTAGGCCGTATATGACTGTACGATGTGCACTCTTCGCGCTCTACCTTCAAAACGGTTGGTCGTATGAAAAAAAAGTTTAAACAAAAGTTGTAGGGAATTTTATAGCCTACAACTTTTATAATAAATGCAAATCTCATTTAACCGATAGGAAGCCAGATATTCGCGAAAAACCGATTTTTGTGACCTTTGACCTTGAATATCTTGAGACGCGAACACGATAACGATTGTGACTTTTGAGACAACATTTAGAATGACAAAACAAAGGTTATACCAATTTGCAGCTTATTATCTTTCATTCCGAGGTTGACCCCTATTTTTTTACCTAATAGGACTGGGCTATTGAACTTTCTCGTTTACTCAACTGCTCGCTTATTTACTTGCGCATGTGTTTCTATGGCTAATTTTCATTGGCGAAGTGCGAGTACATAGGTGTTGTTTGCTCGCTACTATTGCAGTTATGAAGCGGGAATATATCCGAGCATGTTGTATGTGTTCACTCGCAACAATTTAATGACGGGAGCGGAAACAGACAGGGAAGCAATCGAAATATTTGAGCAATTAAACAAACTAATGAAGTTTACTTTTTATAAATGGTGTAGCAATTCAAGTTTGGTTGTGAATTATATCAGAAATGAAAAGAGAGAAGATGAAGCAGTAAGAATCAAAATGGATACAACACTAAAAATACAAGGACTGATATGGAATAGTGCGAAGGATACACTGGAATATGATATTACGCTGTCACTATTAGAGATACCTGTAGCAAAACGTAAGATGGTTTTCGATATAGCACGGTTGTTCGATCCACAGGGCTTGGCAGTTCCAACAATCATAATAACGAAAATATTCATACAAAGACTTTGGCTGTTCGGAATCGAGTGGGATTAAAAGCAACCAGAACTATTACTAAATGGCTGGGTTATCTACAGATAAGAATTACAAGTTCTTTCTAGTTTTTCTATAGGACTGGACACTGCCAATCTAATATGCATACTGAATTACAAGAGTTTTGCCATGCGGTGAGGTGAAGTACACGTTAGTCTTATTGCATCAGAAACCAAAGTCACGTCTATTAAACAAGTGTCTGTCCCGTGCTTAGAGTTGTGTGGAACGGTATTACTAGCTAAACTTCTTTAAGATGTGTCACGAGTGCTAGACATAGCCAAAGAAAATATACATGTGTGGACAGGCTCATCGGTTGTCTTTGGATGGTTAATAATCACCCCAGCAAGTGAAAGATAATTATTGCGAATAGAGTTTCGGAAATACTTACCATCATGGACATTAGTCAATGGTCGCATATCTGATCTGAAGAAACTCCAGCAGATTGCGCCTCCAGAGGTATTAAAGCATCGAAACTGATAGCAATAAATCTCAATTGTTAAAAGAAAAAGATATCAAGTATAGCAAAAGAGATTTAAAATGGTGTTAGAAGAAAAGAAAACCGAGAAGATGTGTTTTGCAGCAAGCGTTAATGAAGACAATAGCACAGAACTCATAGAGTAATTCTCGTCACTTATTCGAATGCATAGAGCTGGATCCTATTGCAGAAGATTCCTTGATTTTAAACGATCAAAAGATGAATGTCGTAAAAGGTTAGAGCTTATTATGGTTGAAGAGATAAACTGTACGTTGGTAAAACTAATAGTTTTGGTTCAAGGCACACACTTCACTGAGGTGATAGAGCACATCAAGTCTCACGGTTTTGTTTTAAAAGTTTACAGAGAGTAGGCGGACGCACTCAAAGATCAGAACATGAATTACGAGCAAAAGCATCCAATAATATTGCCAGATAAGGATCATCTCACTTGCTTAATAATATTGGGTGCTCATAATAAAACTTTCCATGGAGGGCCACAAATTATGTTGAATCATATTCTCCAAACATACTTTATATTGAGAGTAAGGATCGAGGTTAAAAAGATATATAGAGCATGCATTACTTGCCAAATATACTCGTCAGATTAAAGCCCAGCAAACCTTTTAAATCAACGGGCTTAGATTATGCTGGACAATCAATGTTAGGTTTTCTCCTGGTAAAGGTCCCAAATCATACAAAGGGTATATTTGCCTTTTTGTATGTATGGTGACATTTGCTGTGCATTTAGAGGTCGTATCTGATTTCTCTGAAGAGAATTATTGTCATCAACCTCGTAACATTTTAGTTAGATGGAAATTATGTCAAAAAATAATTTGCGATTTTTGGAAAAGATGGTCAAAAGAATATTTGGTTAACTTAAATCAACGCTCCAAATGGGATAGTAAAATTTCTGAACCTAATATAAATGGTGTAGTTATTAAAGAAGATATGGTTCTACCAGCTAAATGGGTAGTCGGTAAAATTATACAGAAACGTCCTGGTCCTGATATCACGTGAGTCGTAACTATCAAATGTAAGAATGGAGTTCTGAAAAGACCAGTTAGTAAAATTTGTGTGCTTACTGAATAACTATTGCATCAGGACTTGAATATATTGTTACATAGACAAATGATTCTACGAGCTACTGTCGCAATTGTTTTCACAATCATTAAGAATATCAACAAATGAATTTACTCGAAACCACGAGAACATAACAAGCATAAACAACATCTGAAAGTGAGTCACTGCTCCATTCATTCACTGATGGAATGTTCTCGCTAATTCAACAATGCACGAGAACTGAGTTGAATGATTAGAGACCCTATACAAAGGCGAGCTGAATGAATGGGGGGATCATTCATTACAACCGCGTTAGAAAACTGCGATACGCGAAGTACAGGTGATATTGATTGTTTGAGTGTGAAGTGATTTTAGTGGACAATTGCGATTGAAATTTATGGGCAAGTGGAAGGTAGAATTTTAATAGTGAAAATAAAAGTTGTGAAAATGTTAGTGAAGTGATTGTGCATTTTTGACGAATTAAATAAACTCTTTTAATTTAATTTAAAAGACATTGCGTTTTCACTTCCCCGGAACATTAAAATTATTGGCCGCGAACCATAACACGCGACAGTGGTGTCAAGAAGTGAGAAAGAAAATTTTGGAAGTGAAAAGGATTAAACATTTTTGAAGAGCACAATAGTGAGAATTAACGTGGAAACTGGTGGAAAAATTGCCGAAACAATTAAAAATGCCAGAAAATGCGCTAATGCGAATGTTAATGCTGATGTCATCCATTCTGACTGTGAAGTTAAATGAACAATCAGCGAAGTTAAATGAACAATCAGTGCTGGACATGCGTTATGGAGACGATCAGCTGAAGCAGATCTACCGGGCACAGCTACGGCATCGGATGCAGAAGTCTAGCGAAACCTTGCAGCAGCTAGCACAAGACATTGAGCGACTGGCACTTTTGGCTTACCCAGCGTACGACCCAGAACATTGAGATGACGTAGCAACAGAAGCATTCATCAGCGCACTAAAGGGCAAGGAATTGCAACAAGTCGTGCGGTTAGCTCAAAAGCAAAGGGTTAAGGACGCATTGGTTTATAGTCTGAACTTTGAGGCAGTGAAAAATGCGACTCGTACCACTGCCCGGGTCCGTGAAGCAGTGGCAGACGAGTGCAGGTGTAAGCGCGTGGAAAATGAGTGAGAGCCGCAGGTGAATGGTGCGCCTAGATGCTGGGATTGTGGAGAGAAGGGGAACCTGCAAAGAGACTGCAAAAAGCGAAGAAAACGGAGCTATTAGTCAGAATGGCGGAGAACCAAACCGTGTCAGAAGCCTAGAATAGAACCCCATCAAACTGAAAGGGCTAACTTCATGCGACGGACGTCGGCTAGGAGGATCGACATCCCCAGCACCCCCATCACCGTGGCAAGGCAACATCGTGGAGAAGCAGACAGATGCCTTCCTGGTCAAGTTGATGAAGAACATTGCACAATAACAAACGACACTAGCGCAACCCAATCGACGATCCGACAAGACCTAGTGAGACCCCAACTACTTCACAAGGGCAGAGTTCATGGAAATGCTGACGCCGTATTTCCTCATCCATGTCCAGCTAACTGCAAGCATTGCCGGCGGATTGTGGAAAAGGAGCCGCCTGTTGATCTGCGAGTGATAACGGCCGAATTCGATGAAGGTTGGTCAGCGGAGGAGATTCGAAATGCCCCGTTAGCCAATGAAGATATCGGACCATTGCTCGTATGGAAGGAGACAACTGGCTGACCTGAGTGGAAGGACGTTTCAACGCATGTCGCGACCCTGAAAAGCTATTGGGCACAATGGAACTCCCTTCAGGTGGAGGGTGGCGTACTCAAGCGAAAATGGGAAACGGCGGATGGCAGCTCCTATAGGATGCAAACTATACTACCCAAAAGCCGAATCCACGATGTGGTTAAGGAAATGCATGAAGGATCCTCGGGAGGTCACCTTGGTGTTAACAAGACCTTAGCGAAATTGCGGGAAAGATTCTACTGGCTCCACGCTCGAGAAGACGTAGAGGACTGGCGTCGCAGATGCACAATTTGCGCTTCCGTCAAAGGCCCAAAGCGATGACTGAGAGGACAAATGCAAACCTATAACGTGGGGGTACCGTTTGAAAGGATTGCTGTTGACATCGCAGGACCCTTTCCTGAATCTGAATGGTGAAATCGATACACGCTGGTTGTAGCCGATTATTTCAGCAAGTGGCCCGAGGTCTACCCCATTTCCAACCAGGAAGCAACTACTGTAGCCGAACAGCAAGTGTTAAATTGGGTCAGTAGGTACGGCGTACCTTGTGAACTACATTCAGATCAAGGTCGAAACTTCGAATCACTAGTTTTTAGCGAGATGTGCGAGCTGCTGGGAATACGGAAAACGAGTACGATACCGCTGCATCCCCAATCCGATGGGATGGTCGAACGTTTCAACGGCACGCTCAATAAACACCTGGCCAAGATGGTTGACGAGAACCAAAGGGGCTAGGACCGACACATTCCACTATTTTTGATGGCGTACAGAGCTGCTGAACATGCATCGATGGGCCAAGCCCCAGCCAAAGTCTGACTATTCGTCTGCCAGCCGATATAAAGTTCGGAACACCCCCTGAGAAACCCCAAATGATCTCGGAGTACGCAAGTGATCTAAGAGAACGGTTGAACCAGATACATCAGACAGTGCGAAAATACCTCGAATCGGCTACTGACCGCATGAAGACCAGGTATGATCTAAAGGCTAATTCTACTGGCTTCCAGCAAGATGACTTGGTGTGGCTATATAACCCGCAACGGCGAAAGGGTAGGTCTCCAAAGTTGCAACATAAATGGGAGGGCCCATACCGAGTTACAAATCGAATCAACGACGTCGTATACCAAATACAGGATCATCGTAAGCCAAGAGCTAAAATGAAAATCGTGCATCTGGACCGTCTTGCCCCATATAACACCCAGGGAGAATTGACTACAAATAGCGACACATCTTTTCGGGGCGAAAAGAACTGAGGTGGGGGCAGTGTTACATGTACAAATAATTCTACGAGCTACTGTCGCAATTGTTATCAAAATCATTAAGAACATCAACAAATGAATTTACTCGAAACCATGAGAACTTAACAAGCATAAACAACATCTGAAAATGAGTCACTGCTCCATTCATTCACTGATGGAATGTTCCCGCTAATTCACCAATGTATGAGAACTGAGTTGAATGATTAGAGACCCTATATAAAGGCGAGCTGAATAAATGGGGGGATCATTCATTACAACCGCGTTAGAAAACTGCGATACGCGAAGTACAGGTGATATTGATTGTTTGAGTGTGAAGTGATTTTAGTAGACAATTGCGCTAGAAATTTATGGGCAAGTGGAAGGTAGAATTTTAATAGTGAAAATAAAAGTTGTGAAAATGTTAGTGGAGTGATTGTACATTTTTGACGAATTAAATAAACTCTTTTAATTTAATTTAAAAGACATTGCGTTTTAACTTTCCCGGAACATTAATTATTGGCCGCGAACCAAAAACACGCGACAATATCTTGTCACGGTGGGCGGTTAGTTTTTAAGTTACTTTATATAATGTCAAAATTTTTCAATTTTGGTTCTTACAATAGTACATTTATTTGAGGTTTTAAAATTGAAAAGCTATGATAATTTTGTGTAAATGAAGGACAAGTCCCTGGCGGGCGGTTATGTACGATCGAAAACTGTGCAGTGAGCTTTTTACGCATAACGCTTTAGCCATCACATATTAGATGGTGGTGTGCGTCTTTAAGAACTCGCCAGCAACTTGTCACTTAAAAAAATAATGAGGCTGAGCTATGATCAAATCGTGAGCCAGCCAGACTTTAAAGAATTTTGTCTGATGGGGACCGAAAGCCCCACACGGGAAAATTGGAAAGAAATGCTGAATATTCTCCATTGTGAATTTTTGTCCTTGCTTAGATTATTCACTGACACTTAACTTAGCTCCATAAGCTGAGTGGTTAACCCAAAAATATTCTTTAAACATTTTCCCAACTGTGTATCGCTCATATCTGGTGTAGTAGACTAAACTAGTATATAGGTAATGTCAATGGTACATATAAGTTAACCTTGTGCAACGATTCAAGACATACACATTTAAGTCCGCAGATAAATCAAACAATATCAAAATGAACTTTGTCTTCTAATTTCACCATGTCAGAGAAGAAATCGTGTCCTTCCTGCAGAAGAAATGAATGTATTGCGCCAATTGATATCAATTTGCGCTTTCACCTTTTCACATCAGTCATGGAAATGGTTTCAGAATTTCATGACTTTGTTTCATTATGAATGAGAATATTTTCCATCCAACTGATTGATTTCTTTCGCTCCATATGTGTACTGCCACTATTACTCTTACCACATCTCCTCTACGTGATTGCACATAAGAACATGGGTCGATACATACGTGCCTTTCAATTGAACGATTTCAACTTTTGGAGTGGATGATGATACCCAAATGACCATTCCTTTAGACAAATCCTCGTGTCCAGTTATAAACAATGCGACGAATCTCATAATCTTCACAACGCAAAAGGACAGACGCTCTTTTAGCCTGCCAAATGTCTGAATTACAAAGTAGGAGAGGATGTATGGAATGCAGAAACAGGTAAAAGGTACTTATTATTCACTCAAAGCCTCTCTGTCGAGTCCTTTCCATTCAGCCGCTTACAAGTTTTGCAAAAACAATTTATCAGCCATTTGGGAATTCTCAGTATATCTAGTTGGAGCACTTAAGTGTAAATATGCAAGGAGAACGCAACGGCCATATATTGACATAATAGCGAAAACTTGAAATGGTACATCTTCGACCTTTGCCGAATCTTGCTTTTCCATCCAAAAGCTTCTTCCTCCTCTCTTCTCTGTGTGTGGCAGGACTCTACGTTAGTTGAAACTTATGACTTCGACCTCACATTCCATGGATGAGTGATAGAAGTTGCTTTTCCACATGTACATGTTCTTCTTGGATGGACTTGCTTCAAGGATCTCCACTTAGAAATCTCATCTCGTCGTCTCGTTTGTTCTCGTCTTTATAACATCAGCTGACGGTTGTAGCCAGGACATTTACTCTCCACTCTAGAAAAGCCTTGAACGTAGCGGGGATGTAAACAGAGGGAAGTTTGAAAACAGATTTCAACTTTTCGGCGTGTAATAAACTGTGAAGATATCCTAGAGTGGCACTCAAGCGGCGGCATCAAATACAATCACAAAATTAATTTGATGAAAGGTGGTGTATGGACGGCATCACGCACATACGAGTGAGCCTAAATTAATTAATTCCGTATAATTAACCACGTTGTAATGAGGGTTATCGTCAGTGACACCTCAATGAAATCATCTTAATTGGATTTGTTTTAGAGAATTTTAAAGGTTTCATTAGCCCAAAAGGCTTTACAATTTGATTTGCCCGTCTTTGTTGTCAGTTTCTAGTTAAGTGTTATTTGAGGTGTATGAGTAGTTAACCATGCGGAATGCAGATGTTTCCGATTGATTTAATGTGAAATTACATTTAAAGGGTTTTGCTGGTAAACTGATATGTTTCAATGGAACAAAAGTCAAATACTTATCTTTTAATGTAAGTGACAGGGTTACCGAATACGAGTCTTGATAATCGTTCGAAAATTGCCGAAGAGAAATTCTACAGAAAAAAAGCTGATCATTTCTCAAAATTACTTGGCCGATATCTTTTTTTCTCAAACAACTAAAATTAGACACCTAAAAAGCCTCCATTATTACAAGACAGCAAGAAGTAATGCCTTAAAAAGAACCCTAATAATTTTAGCATTGACTTGATTCATAGTGTATATAATTTGTATACAATAAAGGAAAAGCTTATTACCGAAAACTTATTTTGATTCATTAAGATTACATATATGGAATTTGCCGTCAATATGATTCTTACATAGAAAAAAATAAATTGGATTTGTAATAACTTGCGGCTTGGTCTTGGAGAGGGATCTTGCATTCAGCTCTATGGCAGCCCCAATCAGTGGTGACAAGTGTTTGAGTAACATATCTCTGGCTGATAATCGACCTCGATTATGGGATTGCCTTCATGTGGGTAGTGCGCAGTGTGTAACAACAAAACTCCGTGAATTAAATCGATCACTGCCACCGCAAATTCATGGCAATGTAGCAGATTGCAGCAAGTTGTGGAAAAGTGAAGGTGTAATGAGACGTTTCCAGCAAGTAGACATATTATGGTGTGAGAAATATAGCGGAGTGGCAGAAGAGATAAGCGTGGAAAGGAACAAAAAGGTTCAACGGTGACCGAACAGTACATGCAAGTAACTCGACTTTAGATGTAATTTTTGCAATAAAAACTAAATTTCTCTCTTGTATCTGAATATATTATATCCAAACTGACGATAGATACAAGCCATATGGCAGCAGCGCTTACTACCACACACATGACCATTAGTAGGCCGACTTTGCTGGCTAACTTACATGGCGTTATATGAAGAATTGTTGAGGTGCCAACGAAAATTCGAGGCTTTGTACGGTTTAGAGGCGGATTTCTACAGTGAAATGCATGTGATCCGCGAAGAACACAATAGCGCTCCTAGTGAAGTGAAAATTATTACAGTTCTAATACCCGTTTAGTTTTTATCGCCTTCCAAAGTGAATTTATAGGAGTTTGTTTTCATCTCAACGCTGAGCTATCAGTCGAAGGTGCAAAACGTGTGCTTCATTTGCTCGTCTTGGAAAGTTTAGGAGCACAATGTGCTATACAAGGTGAATTTATAGCATGCACGGAATGCGTTCGGCACGTTTTTTATTCGGAAAATAGTATATATGACGAAATATAAGCATTTGCTAATGCCGCAGTTGGGTGACAGCTACCGGAAGCTTGTCCATAGTAGGCCGACTAATACATATGCAAATTGCTACCATATGGCTTCCTATCTTACGTCAGTTTTGATTGTATCCTATGCACAAATCAGCATAGGAACTCTCAGTCATCACCCCGAAGAAGAATATAGCCAATGTTTTTTATCCTGTATGATTTTACGGTAATTTTCTTCATATTTTTGTGTTGGAAGTGTCTTGTACACTTGCTGCCGATCAGCTACGGTATATACAGCCAACCTCGGTTATAACGCACCGGATTATAATGAGCCCTCGCATATAACGAACAAACTTAGCAGGTCCCATCTAATTTCCACAATTTTCCTTAGAAATAGTACCGGTTATAATGAACTCGGCTATAATGAACGTAATATTCGCACAATTGGGTCATAATTGTCGGATATCACGAACTTCTGGGTCATCATTATTGGATATAAAAAACTTTTGGGTCATCATTATCGGATATAACAAACTTTTGGTCAAACAATTATGGAAATACTCACATATCAATAATTCAGCGCTGGTCTATATGCTTGCGTAATTTGGGATTTCAGATGGCTACCGGTAATTTTCGCAAGCCTGAATGAATCTGGCAGCCATCGCCGTTGTTTCAGTGTTATATCTTCGCGATCGTCGGTTTTTTTTACAGTGGGACCGAATACATACGAGTACAAAGTATGAGTGGAAAGCGAATGGTGTTTTCCCTAAAAGGAAAAGTTAGCATAATCCGCGAAATTTAAAGTGGAAAAAAACAAAGCGTTGTGTGGCGTGAGAAAAATATAAGCAAGTGGACAATTGCGGCAATCTGAAAAAAGGACGAGTTGCGTCTTGCCTTTGAAAGTGTGAATAGTGGGACAAAAAAAATGCATAAATCGTTGCATGATGATGTGGATAAATCACTCCTGAAATGGTTCACACAACAAAACTTGTGTAATGTAACAATTAGTCGGGCTGTCTTAAGGGCAAAAGCAGAAGAATTTGTTCGAAAAATTAATTACGAATTTGTCTACAGTGAATGCTCGATTGATAAGTGGAAGACACGCCATAATGTTTGCAGCAGCAAAACTGTTGGTGAAACCGGATCCGTAGACACAAATGTTGTGGACAATTGGATAAGCACTGTTTGGCCTACAATTAAAGAGAGGTTTGACGATGATGACATTTTTAATGCTGACGAAGCCGGTATTTTCTACAAGTTGACTTCCGATAAAATTTTGAAATTTAAAGGTGAACAGTGTAGTGAAAGTAGGTCTATAAATGCCCGTAAAGGACTGCAGCGATGGTCTGCTGCTTCGGCGAAAGAGGATGGTAGGATTCGCCGAGATTGGCCTTGTCTGGGGACGCGTGAATGCGCTGGCAGGCTAGCGTTGCGGTGTCGTGGGGCGGGTTCATTCCCCCAGCACAAGGATCCACTACAAAATGGCGCCCAACGTGGGGTCCAAAAAGCCCGGTTGTATCAACAGTCGCGAGCACAAGACAGTCCATTGTCTCTAGGTGTCCCTACAAGGTGTCCAGATTTATGGCAGGTAGGTAACCACTTGGGGATATTGCACAAATCGTGCCCCAGCAACTTTATAACTTCCGGACGTGTTTTGTGCTCGAACATCAATATCGTTTGGACCTCCTTTGACTAATACTTTGGTAGTTTACCACCATCGTATGACTAGTAAGGCCAAATGATATTAGAGTCCTTATGTGTATTCGGCAGTTATTATCCTAACACCTTATTTGCGGAGGGTTCTGATCTGCACCCCAAACCAAGCGGTGCCTAAGTGTCTTTCATTACACGGATCTTGATTTCATGTGATTGGCTGCGTAGCTAGTCCGTGACTATCCATGACAAGAATAGCGCTGCTTGTGGGTCAGAATTCACCCTGGGTTGACAAGTGGTAACTTGTGAAAACTGACGGACAAAGGAGTACTTCCTAACCCTAATCCTTATGGTGCCGCAAGAGAGTAGTCCCTGTGACGCAACAGGAGGAGTGTACCATTGGTGGCCTTGCTTGGGAAGAGAGAACGAAATGCAAAGACCGAATTTGATACTGCGAACCGTTTTTATAAGAGTTAAAAATAAACTTACCATACCCTTTAAATCTATCCATAATTACGTACCTTAATATTTAATTATTAGTATTTATTTATCTTTTTTTTTTGTTTGTGAGGTTTATTTGCCACTGGCGGTCACTAATTTCATTTAAAATCAGTTTTTTTTTTCAGATAAAACTAATATAGGGTTATTTATTTTACGCTTGGGAAAGTAAAGCTACAGAAAACACATAAAATATTCAGATGTAAACAAAATTTTTTATTCAATATAACTTTGAGCCTTGCCGTTATACGCAAAACACAACATCATTCAAATATCCTCCACGGGACCTCTTATAGGCCTCAATCCTTTTTAGGTAATTTTCAATGACTTTTCGGCATGTTTCCGGCAATATCTCAGCCATAACTTCACGAATATTGGTTTTCAACTGCTCAAGATTTTGAGAATTGTTCACGTAAACACGATCTTTAGTATAGCCCCATAAAAAGAAAACCAAAGGTGTTAGGTCGCACGATCTTGCGGGCCAATTGACATCACTCAATCTCGAAATTACGCGTCCTGGAAATTTCTCTTGCAAAAGTGCTCGATTAGCCTGTGTTGTGGCTTGTGGCTCCGTACTGTTGGAACCACATGTTCTCCAGATCATAATCTTCAATTTCTCTCCAAAAATAATCGGCCAGACCATAATGAACACCAAACGGTCACTTTCTCCGGATGCAAAGGCCTTTTTGCGATCACCTGAGGATTTAGAGAGCCCCATATGCGGCAATTCTGTTTATTTACATAATCACTGAGCGAAAAATGAGCCTCATCACTAAAGAAAATTTTGTTCGAAAAATCGTTATCAATGGCTTGTTGTTCAATCACCCAATTCGCATACATTCTGCGTTGTGTATGGTCTTGAGGCTTTAGTTCTTGAGTGGGTTGGATTTTGTACGGATGGAGACGCAAATTCAAATGCAAAATCCGCCACAATGAGCCGTAAGGCAAGCCCAAATGTTGAGCACGTCGAGGAATCGACAAATTCGGGTCTTCCTCCACACTTTGAGCAACGACAGCGATATTTTCAGCAGAACGAATGTTGCGATGATGCACAGGCCTTACAATATCAATAACCAATCCAGTCTCTCCAAATTCTCTCACTGTGTTCGCAATTGTTTGCTGTGTAGGTCGATTATGTCGACCGTAATCGGCTTGCAAAGCCCAAAATGTTGATACAGCAGAATCACCATTTTTATAATAAAATTTAATAATTTCAAAGCGTTCTTCGACTGTTAAACGATCCATATTTCTGAATGGCAAACCTACAGCTAAAGAAGCACGCTTTGGATGACATTTAATTTTGACAGATGTCAAATGGTAGGGTTATACTTTCGTACCACGAAATGTATAAACCTGTATTATGCCACAGTTTCTAGACGCCATGCAGGCAATGAATACCAGCATGGAGCAAATGCGGTGGCAATTGGAGCAATTGTCTCATTCATAACCACCGGAATCACCACCTTCTGATCCACCACTTCCTGACCCACCACCTTTGGACCCACCGACTCGACCCATGCCTGATGACACCTGGGATCATCCACCTCCCACCCAGCCAGGAGACCTTCCACCATCTAAGGTAGCCAAGATAGTACCTGGCTGGAAGTTGGTGTTTACGGGTCGGAATGAGCCTATGACAATCAGTGCCTTCCTGAGGAGGGTCGAAAACATGGCCTGGTTGAATTGAGGGGGAAATGCGAGAGCAAACACACGCTGCGCTCAAATGCTGTTCAGTGGGAACGCGCTCCGTTGGTTTTGGCGGCTTGTGGACCTTTCTCCAACGTTTGACTGGGAAACATTGAGACACGCAGCACTACGGGAGCTTACACTAGTTGAGGGGGATGACTCCTTGAAGCAGCGGATCCGAAACAGACGCCAACAAGCACAGGAGACCGTAGATGAGTACTACAAAGTACAGATCTGGACAAAACTTGGGAGATTGATGGCTCCCCTTACCAAAAACTGTTAAGCAGCTACGCCGTTTCCTAGGTATGTGTGGTTGGTACCGAAGGGTCGTTTGGAGTTATGCAACAGTTTCAGCGCCCCTGTCGGACATGCTTCGGAAAGGGAAGTTCATTTGGACCGAGCTCAGTCGAAAGGCATTTGAAGAGCTAAAACAAGCCCTAACCTTAGCTCCGGTCTTGCACAGCCCCGACTTTAAGAAGCCCTTCTCCATTTATTGTGACGCAAGTCAACACAGACTTGGAGACGTGCTTGTGCAATTGACACAAGAGGGAGAGGAGGCTCCCATTGCCTTCATGTCCAATAAGCTGAGCTTGGCCCAAAGGAACTATACCGTGTCCGAACAGAAATTTTTGGTAGCGGTGATGGCTGTGAAGAAGTTCCGAGCCTATATCGAAGGCCACCAGTTTGAAATCATCACGGACCACGCTTCCCTACAATGGTTGATGAACCAAGTGGACTTACATGGACGCCTGCCCCGATGGGCTTTTAAACTGCAAGGGTTCACGTTTTCCATCAAACATCGGAGAGGAACCCAGAACATCATGCCCGATACTCTCTCGCGAATGTTTTTACCCAAGGGAGCCAAATTGATAGTCAATGACGGGGATCCCATTGAGATAGATTTGGACAGCCAACATTTCGAATCAGACAGCTACAAAGAGTTGAGGCAAACCATCGTAACCCAACAAACGTAGTTGCTTGATTTGAAAGTGATAGTTGGCTATGTGTATAGACGAAATTAATACGCCACTGGTAATCCATGGCAGGAAGAAGAGTCCTGGAAACACTGGGTAGCCTGATCCTCCGCGCAAACAGCCATCCTTTAAGTGCCCACGGAGGTTACGATCGGACGCATCGGGGACTACTATTACGTGAGCGCCTGTGAGACCTGTAAAGGCACTAAAGCGCCCAAACAGAATCTTTTATCTCCTATGTGTCAACTTAACGTCCCAGAATGCGTATTTCAACGTCTGTATATAGATCTACTTGGTCCATATCCTCATTTTTTATGGGACACATCGGAGCTATCGTTGTGTTAGACCAGCTCTTGAATTTCTCACTGGTGGAACCTATTCGCAAGTTCACGACTCCATCTATCGTGAAATTTTTAGAGAGTCGAGTATTCCACGTGTTCCGGGTTCCAGAAAGTTTACTTGGACAACGGAGTACAGTTCAGATCTCGGCAGTTTAAGGGCCTACTCGAACAGAACGGCGTCGAATACCAACTGACTCCCATATACTCTCCTCAGTCTAACGCATCTGAACGTTTGTATCGCACACTGTTAGCCGCGATCCGTTCTTATGTTCATCCAACTCAGAAGGATTGGGACCGCAGATTTTCCGCCATCACTTGCTCTCTGCGGTCATCTTATCATGCCGTCACCGGCGTCTCACCTTACTTTACTTCCTTCAGACAGCACATGATGTGCCATGGTAAATCATACAGGCTATTACAGCAATTGAAGAATTTGGAAGATCCCGTTGTTGCGCTGGAGCCCCACGAGCGTTCAGATGACTTCAGAAGACAAATTGGACGGAATATCACACTACAACAGTGCCAAGGTGGCTAACTGGCGAAGGGAAGGGTTACTATTTTAGTGTGTGCCGGTGTTTCAAAATCATTGAAAGGTTACCTGTTGATTATTGTCCTAATAATCGAGCTTGGATGACATCCCCAATTTTCATCAATTATGTACGCGAATGGGACCAAGGTCTTACGCAGAAAAAACGAAAAATCGCACTATTAGTTGACAACTGTCCTGCGCATGTGAAAATTGGGCAGTTGAGCTCCGTAAAGGTGGTGTTTATGCCAGCAAACACCAGTTCAAAATTACAACTGGATCGGGGTGTCATCCGTTCGTTGAAAAACAATTATCGAAGCGCAGTTTTGTTTAACATTGTTCAAAGCATTGATGTTGGTACATGCCTTAATGTCATATTACTTGATGCGGTCAATCTTTTGCACAAACCTTCGCACAAAGTATCTACTGAAACAATAAAAAATGCATATAAACATGCAGGACTATTGGCGACCAACAATAACGATGCATTTGATCAAAAAAGTTTGTTACTCGTTAATTAATGGCTAGTAAGACGCATTTCAAGCAGCAACGCATATGAATAGCGTAAAGATTGCCATGTCTCATAAGATTACCTCGCTGCAGATGACAGCCCTTTAACCTCGACATTTTTAACGGATGAGGAGTTAGTTGCTGATATTCAAGCCATGGAGGATGATGGAAGCTCTGATAGTGAAATTGAGGACGAGTTAACTGAGGTAGTTTGCAACTACAACATCAATAGCGCAAAAACGAACAGAAGATCGTCGATTTTTTAGTTTCATGGTGTACCACAAAATATTTTAAATAAGTTGGTAGAAATTAAAGTTAATAGAGACACGCTCAAAATTCAAGAGCTTCAAACAAAAATAACAGACTATTTTAAGTAACGAATTTACGTATTCATGGATATTTGATATTATATTTTGGATTAATTGGAAATTGTGTTTGCGTTTTGGTATTATCTTGAAGTACATCCATACTGTCGCGGGTTATGGTTCGCGGCCAATAATGTTAATGTTCTGCGAAAGTGAACACACACTGTTTTTTAAATTTGAAAGAGTTAAAAGAGTTAATTTACAAAGAACTCACAATCATGAATTTCACTTTCTGTGAAAGCGTGGAAGACGAGGCGCAGAACGGAAGACCAGTCAAGGTGCGGACTGACGCAAATTTGCAGCGTGTGCGTGCCCTAATCCATAAAGATCGGCATTTAGCAGTTCAAATGTTAGCCTTGGAACTGAGTATGAACCATCAAACAGTCAGTCAAATTTTAACCGATGATTTTGGGATGAAAAAGTTGTGCGCGAAGATGGTTCCAAAGAACCTTTCTGAGGAGCCCTCATCGTGTCCCAGTATTTGGCCTCGAAAGGGATCGCCGTGTTGCAACAGCCACCTTTTTCGCCCGATATGTCACTCTGTGACTTTTTTTGTTCCCTAGAGCAAAATCGGTGGTCAACGGAACCCATTTTGAGTCCATTACGGACATCCAGGCGGCCGTGACGAGGGTACTTGTAGACATCCCAGTCGAAGCGTTCCAGAAGTGTTACAAGGTATGGAATACGCGCTAGAATCGTTATGTAGCTGCCCAAGGGGACTACTTTGAAGGGGATGACAGAGTTGTAGAATAATTTTTAAATATACGGTTTTCATGAAATTAGTCTCATTACTTAATTGTCACAACTCGTACGCTTGTCGAAAAAAAAAGAATATTTTTCATATACTTAGAAAAGTAGTCCATCCGTGTAGCACTGTGGGTTAGGATCACTCCGCTTGTGCAGCAGCCCTTAAGTTCAAACCTCGGTCGCGGCATCCAGTTTAAGCTTCTGATGCTGCAGTCGAACTATCAGCCTACCCAGCTGTTATGGGTACTAATTGAAAAATTAGCTAATAATCACATTGACTATACCACCTCGAATTCCGTTACGGTCATGGAACGAGATACTTTAACACTAAATCTCAATACTAAGGAGCGATTTTGAATTGATTTGTGATAGATTATTATTATAATCAAATACTTATAAAATTGAGCCGTTTTGCATAGAAATTCTGTTATTCGCAAATTGCCAACCTGAAGTAATCAAATCGTTTTTATTGAAGGAATAAGATCTAGTGTATGTGACGATTCCCTTTAGAACTCTTGCTTCATGATAATGTAAATAGAATTGTCGGTTGTAATTATTCACAGTTGATAAGTGGAGAAAAGTGTTTGAGCAAGTAATAAACACTATGAATTGCTAATTTAACACAGTCTCTCAATTTCAGCAATTTCGTTCTTTTTCAGAGGGAAACGACGGCAAAGGTGAGCATGCCACCGAGGGGGTAGGGTTTAGATAATCCGCAAATCGTCTGTTCCGTATTGCGGTGTCGTAATTTGGTTTTTCAGTTTTTGGTTAGAGTAGATTGATTCAGTTTTGGATTCGAGTAAGTTATTTTGAATACCGCGTCGAGGAATATTCGGAAGTGCGTGTTTTTGGTTGATGGGTTCGTTTTCTCGGACCGAAAGAAAAAGGAAATGGAATAAAGTAAAGTAAATTCGAATTGTTGGATGTTGAAAGCTGCATTTTAAATCGGGCATTTGAATCGGTGGATGATCCTTGTATTTTGGACTTTATCTTCTCGCAGAAGATTTACGACCGAAATTCCTCTCCAAACTAGCTAGCCTGCCAGCAATCACGTAGGGGTAGACTAAGGGTATCCGGACTTGTTGACCTGATGGGTATATTCCATTAACTCGTTTTCAGACTACACGTCTATAACCGATGAGAGGTCGGTTTAGATTTCCTTCGGGAAATCTCGAACGATCGAAAAGTTAGAAAAATCATTACACACGGTAAAACAGCACGCGAGTGTCCACTCTTCACAAAGCTAGAATCGGAAGAGTTACTCCTTTCATTGAAAGCAAGCTCCAGGTCCACGTAGTGTTCCAGTTGGTGTGTTGCAACTGGTCTACCACCATTGTCCTGAGTTACTGCTCAGCACATTCAACGGGTTTTTTCGGTACGATACAAGGTGGTAAGGCTCGTGCTGATCAGCAAGGAGAAGGGAAACCCCGGGTCGCCGTCTGCATATCGCCCATAATACATGCTAGGCACTGCTGAAAAGTGCTAGGGAAACTCGTCAAGGGAAGACTCACTGACGCGATTCGTGGTGCTGGGGAGCTATCTCCTTGGCAGTAGGCTTTATAGCAGGACGTTCCACTATTGATGCGATTGCAGAGGTGGTGAGTGCGGTCCAAGAGGTGGAGGCATATAGGCGCACAAAGAGACAGATCGTCTTGTTTGTGAGAGTCAACGTTAGGAATGCCTTCAACCCCACTAGATGGGTGGATACGGTGGAAGCCTCTTTTCAAGTTCCAGAATATCTAATGCAGCCTTTGACGGATGAACTGAAGTGCCAAAGCTACCTTACAACACGGCACATGGCCAACGAAGGATGGAAGTTGCATCGGATTTTGCCAAGGGATCTATCCTTTTTCCAGACCTGTGGAATGTACCTGAGGATGGGATACTAAGACTGGAGGTCCCAGATGAGTCGCGTTTGATCAGCTCTGCTGGTGATATTACGGCTCTGTTTTTTTGGTTGAAGAAGTGTAACCTAGCTACGTATGGTAATGCATATCGAGTTAGAGACTGGATAACTACTCACGGGTTCAGTTTAGCACTGGAGAAAACCGAACTGGTCATCTTGACAAGAACAAGAGCCCCCAGAGTGGGGATGGTCAGTATTGGAGACATATTAAATGAATCAAAGTCAGCGGTGAAGTACCTGGGACTACTGATCGACTCAAAGATGCGCTCCTCTAAGCAAATCAGGGCAACGGCTGAGAAGGCTGATTTAGGAGTTTTAGCTGTGAGTTGATTTATGGCCAACGTAGGAGGACCCAGCTTATCAAGAAGACACCTCTTGATGAGTACTGTAGGGATAGTGCTACTGTACACAGCGAAAATATGGGGCAACACTTTCAGTAAGGAGGTGTACCGAAAACGCTTGGCACAGAAACAGAGAAGCGGAGCACTGAGGACTGCATCTTCTCATCTGATAGTCTTTGACTCGGTGGTGATACCTGTTGCCCTCCTTACTAGAGGGCGCCACGCTATTTATCTGCACCGAAACGAGGACGTGAGTTATGCGGATACTTACGAGAAGAGACAGCGCTCACTCCACGGTCGGCAGCAGTCTTGGGTTAATTGCACGAAGGGAAGGTGGACTGTGCGCCTCATCTCGGATGTCAGATCATGGCTAAATTGAAGGTATGGTGAGACTGAACCTTATCTAACCCAACTTTTGAGCGGCCACGGGTGCTTTCAGTCTTTCCTGCACAAGATTGGTAAGTCACGATGCCTGCCATATACAAGGTGTGTTCCAAAATAAACGATACTGAGCTAAAATAGAACCGATAGGAGCTTTGTTCTGATAAATTTGAGTTTTTTTATTCAAAATAATCTCCTTCGGCCTCGATACACTGTTTTGCGCGATACAAAGCTTTTCAAAAGAGTGTTTCAGGTCAACCGGAATGTCCTTCAGGATGTCTGTACAAACCTTTCGGATGCCCTCTACGGATGTAAAGCATTTTCCATTCATGGCCAAATGCAGTTTTCCGAATAGATAGAAGTTCTTGGAACCCGTATCAGGCAAAGACGGTGAGTGATTGATGGTTGAAATGCAATTTCTAGTCAAAAAATCAGTAATGTGTCAAACGGTTTCAGGCTATCTTCTCGGTTTGGCAGGGGAGATGTTTAGTGGGTAGTGCAGATGCTTGTGAGCATGAGGGTCCCACACTTTGTCTGTAAATGGCATTCACCTTCCAACGACAAAAAAGTGGTATTCTCACCATATTGGGAAGGGACCATTAATTATTTTTTTGCCAAAGACAGTCGTGTGGGGTATCGAATGAAAGGCCTTGATGAAAACTTTCCTAAGCAATCTTAAATGCTTCGGGGAGTTCAACAGGAAAAGAAATGTGTGTTCTCCTCTCGCGATTGAACATTTTTGATCCAAAAAATATGAAAAAATCGTGGGGGTTGGTCATTTTGAGTGCAGCAGTAACAAACACCTCAAAAGTTGAAATTTACTCAAGTTTCTTGAAAATAATTTGACTTCCAAATTTCACATTTTTCCAATAAAATTTATATGTGCCTTTAAATTTAATGAAATTCGATGCTTAGTGGTGTTATAAATGGTCCTTGTACTTTGAATGTTTCCAGCAAATCGAATCATATTTACGGAAGTTATAACCATTTGAATTTTCTCTGATTACAACACAATAACACACGACATCTGATTAAAGTATTTCTTGAGCTTCTTCATTGTATCGCAGACTGAGAACAAAAATTTTTTGATAGGAGCATACCTCTGTCAACCCAACTTGCTTATATTTGAGCTTCACTAATTCTATTCATATGAACGGATGATTTTTAAATTTGCAAAAGCCTTAAAGCCCAAAAGAGTTGGCATTGTTGTGACTCTTGGAGATCCTTGAGTTTCTAATATTCAGAAACGTAAAATTTTCAAACTGACATTCCAATTAAAACCTCAGCAGCGTTAAATAAAGCATCCTAAGTTGAATCCATAATTCGACATCATTTTACCTTATGTCGTCATCAGTTCTAATTATTGCACCGTTCACCGTTCACCGTTCAAAATCCTTAATACATCTCAGCATCTAAGCAGCCTCTAGCTCCTGTATCCGCAATAAGCTCTTTATCCTGCCCACTAACCGAAATATTTCGAGAAAACAGAATTCTTCTCGAGAGGCCAAAAGCTAAAGGATTCCGCTGAGTGCATAAAACAACATGTTTCCTACCTCGAGTGTATCCTGCATACTAGCACGGACTCGCCGAAGAAGTGGATTTGAGTGAACATCTAACTTTCGTCTAACATACAAACAGATACTTTGCTCCTCAAATGAGACCGAAGCAATACTCGTATAGTAGTTGGTCGTTGTGGTCTATGAATTTTGTATGGACCGGAAGGACTTGCTGCTTGTAGCCATCGGTTTTCGCAACAAAATCCGGAACTGTGTGGTGAATGTCATTAAGGTGGGTATTCTGTTGCCAGTTCATTTTTGATGACCGGAATTATGTTAGAGACCAACATGAAAATTTCCCATACACGTTGGCGTTGGGGGATGAAGCGGAGGCAGAGTCCTGGATCCTCCGAAGTCAAAGTGCTGGCGAGGTGTGGAGATAGAGTGATGATCATTCGGGAGGCATATACTAAGCACGGTATTAACAACATTACTATATAAACAATCCTCTGAACTACTCGCTCCAATTGCAACTTATTCCATTTCCCACCCCCTGTAATCTGCACCTCCGCCTTCCTCAATTTAGGACAACAACAGTTCGAATTTTCGGGTGCACTTTGTATGTAGCCGAGGTGGAAAATATATTTCCTTCCGTACTTTTCGGCTTGGCACCGACATGCATAATTTATTTGGTTGTTTATGTTTTCGTCTTTAGTTATTAAGTGGTCAGCATTAATGTTAATATTTAAGCAACCCAAGATAACCAGCAATGGGCGATCCGTGGTTGGGAGTCAGAGTCCGAGTCGGACTCGAATCAGTCGTAATTTAGATGTTTTGTGATGTGTCCCCCGAAGGCTTCATGATATTTTAAAGAGGTCAAAGGTTTACGGGCTCCATTATCATCGGAAATTTACTGCACCACTGATGAGAGCGTGTGCGACAGTTGAACTGAGATTTCAGGCACACTCCGCCCTTCAGCGCAGGATGTGACGATTTAATGGGAAACTTAGTCAGGAAGCACTTTACACACTTTTCATGCTTAATGCATAAACAATTTCCAAGTTTATAGCATCTTGCCTGCTGCACGCTGCACACCCTATTATGCATATCCATTTTATAATCCACTCGTCATACACTTTGTTGAGACGTTCGCGCGATGCCTGAGAGTTTAATTAATGTGGATTTAGTTGAGATGGAAGTTTGCCAAGCCAAAGTTTGTAAAGTTATCCGATTAATTTTCATATTGTGAGGGATTCAGCTATTCAATTTACTTAATAAATTTTGTTGAAAAGGAGAACAGGTTGAAGAGAGTTGTGTTGATTTTTATTTATTTAACTTGCTGTTGAATTGTTTGCAGAAAGATTCATTTGTAGTTTTATTTTGAAGTAGGGTAATGTAGGGATAAATGCCCCACATTTCGAATTTTCCTCATTACAACTAAACTAAACATAATATTTAAAAGCTTGCTTAGTTTGTTTTACTATGGTCCTTTATCTACAATACTGAATAATATATTTATATTGCATGAAGAATTAATAAGATATTTTGCCTTAAAAATACCTCTGTTGAAGATATAGACAATCGATAAGTAGTATAGGTGCCATAGAGGCTGAAAAGTAATCGGAAGAGAAACCTTTGATAGAAAAAGTCACGTAAATCAATAATAATCAATCTTTATTTTGACAAAACAATGAAAAATATAATCTTTCTTTGAACAAAATAAATATCCTCTAAACGAAATAAACAAAAATATATATATATATATATATATATATATATATATATATATATATATATATATATATATATATATATATATATATATATATATATATATATATATATATATATATACATATAAGCATCCAACTTATGGAATTTCTTGTTAGTAGTTACATTCCATTCCCACAAAGCCTCATTTTATTCGCTGTAACCTAAATTCCATAAGATATAATTTCATTTCAATTTGAATTTCCTTTTGCCCACAGATAGAATTCTTCACGAGCACTTTACTTGAATTAGAATTGTGCAACAGTTAGCAAATTTATAGTAACATATAAAAGTGGGAACGACATTCAATTCGGGGTGGGTTTTTAACGGATATTTGTAATTCGCGGAGCACGGCTAAGCCTCCTCACCTACCGACCTAATGTGAGGCTGCATTAGCGTGCTCATATATGCTTTACGCGCACAATAAGAAATTGTAAAAAGTGCATTCAATCTTTTATCGTTAATAAACTGGTGTAAAAATTTAACAAGTGTTTTTTTCCACCTACCGGTAACCGGCAAGTTGATTGGCGCAGTCGTTGTAGGATACGCTGCAAGAAAACCGTGATTCTCTCAAGAATTTGTTAAAGCGTCTTGAACCTCGCGACCGCGAAAGTCTATTATGAAATCCCCAAGAGGAGGAAATTAATAATTAAACATATGCATCGTCGCGAAAGAACTCTGCCCGGACCTACAAACGAAAACCCCGTACGCGCTACAAAAGGTGCAAAGTGATACGAAAAAGTTATTATTAAATATTGAATGCAAAAGTGCATGCTAAATTATACCCTGGAAATCCTGAAGATAGGATATTACTGTTTGTTCTTGGCCTGGCTCTGCAACACCGCATACATTTATGAACAATCTTTTGTGCCAAAGTTCTTCCACGTAATGGCCAAAATTCTTGCCGAAGTATTCGAAGCAGCGCTTGAGGACCGGCATGAAGATTCCTTTCATGAACATGTCGAATCAATAGATGCACAATCTCGTTTGAATGTGGCAGTAAGAGTTGATGTTTTGCTTCATATATTGAGTCAGATAGCTCGATTCGTCCTCCTACTCGAAGTAATCCTTTGCTGTCCACAAAAGGCTTGAGCGAACTGAGAGAATGTCCGGTTGGCAACATCGGATGTTTTGCCAAATGTTTTATTTCATCCATAAAGGCGATATGTTGGATTTCATAGACAATATAGTGTAAAGCGTTGTGAAGCTCCGCGGGTGTTAGTGGTTCAATTAAGGTGTCATCTTTTGATTTCAGATTGTGCTTGAAGCGATGAATGTAGGTAGCTGTACGCTGAAGAAATCCGAATGAGTTTCGATGGTTGATGCCGCTTATAATTGGTGAATGTGGTTGTACTGAAATCAAAGCCATGGGTTTCCGTTCTTCGTCTGTTTCCAAGTCTGCTTTTGGGATATGCTGAATGACTCATGCTGATTTCGTTTGCTATGGTAGGTGTCACTGGCTCAGTTTCAAAGTGAATCAATGTATGATGTCGCTTGTTACATTTCACACATGATCCAGAGCTACAATCCTTACGTGTATGCCCTTTCTGAAGACAGTTGATGCAACACTGTAGTCTTTTGACCGTGCTGAACCTGTCTTTTATGGTCATTTGCAAAAATTTCTGGCATTGCCGTAGATTCTTGCATTCCTTTTTGCAGAGTTGACACAGTTGTTTCTCCTTTGCGGTTAAAAGAGCGGCGGGCCTTTTGTCACCTTTAGGTTTCATCGCAGAATCCTCTAGACCCTCCAACATCTGGAATCTTGATTCTATGAAAGCCAGTAACGTAGAAAGTAGTTGAACTTTCCGAGGATCGGAAAGTGCCTGCTCGAATAGCCGATGGGTTTCTTTGTCCACCTTCTGAAGACACATGTGGACAATTAATGGATCCCAACTGCTTGTATCAATTCCAAGATTCCTGATACCCAGCAGTGTCTCATTCACTGTGTTATGAAGTCGTTTGAGAGAGGCACCAGAGTCTCGAGCAGCCACAGGAACATTTTACATGCTGTTGAGAAACGCAGTTACTATCATCCGTTGATTGACATAGCGTGCCCTAAGAATTTGCCATGCTGTGGCATAATTTTGCTCGGAAGGTTGAAGATGTTGGATCAATCAGAACGGAATTCTGTAGCGTAGGGAGATCAGCGGAAAGTTTTATCTTCTCTGAAGACATCAAGTTGGCATAAATCTCGGCACCTATTAAAATGTCAATCCTTTTGGAAGTATTAAAGTCGGGATCGGCTAGATATATGTATTCCTTGGCACTGCATCCATTAAAATCAAGGACAAGTACGGGCAATTTGTTATTTGCAGAGCAATTCTAGACTCAGGATCGCAGCTGAATTTTATCTCTGAGCGCCTTTTTAAACAACTTGGATTTCGACGAGTTGATAAACCTATTGATGTCTGTGGAATAGGAAGTTCAAAACTGCACAGTAAAGGGAGAATGAGTCTTACTATCCAATCCCAAGTCAGCAACTTCTCTACTGCACTTGAATTTATATTATTGCCAGAAATAACTTCATACCAACCGGACCAGATTTGCAGTACGAATTCATGGCCCATCCCAGCAAACATACATCTAGCCGATCCCGACTTTAATACTTCCAAAAGGATTGACATTTTAATAGGTGCCGAGATTTACGCCGACTTGATGTCTTCAGAGAAGATAAAACTTTCCGCTGATCTCCCTACGCTACAGAGTTCCGTTCTCGGTTGGATCGTTTTAGGAAAATTGAAAACAACACAGCTCCCACTCTTAACTGTTTGCAATATTGCCTCCAGCTCCATTGAAGAACAATTGAAACGCTTTTGGGAGTTGGAAGAAGTCGAAACCAAAACGTCGGCCATGTCAGACGCAGAGAGGAAATGTGAAGAGCACTTTCTGAAGACTATTCGAAAAGGCTCAGAGGGAAAATTTGAAGTCAAACTTCCATTTTCTGACTCACCTGATTCTCTTGGGGAATCGAAACAAGTCGCAATAAGACGATTATTAAGCCAAGAGCGCCGTTTGGAACGTCATCCCGAGCTCAAGCGTCAATATCAAGACTTCATGGGAGAGTTGATTGCACTAAAGCACATGGAACAAATTTATCCAGCCAGGATTCCAAAGGTACATTACTTTCTGCCCCACCATTGTGTGCTGAAGCCTACTAGCACAACGACAAAGTTACGTGTCGTTTTCGACGGCTCGTGTAAAACGTCAAGCAATGTATCCCTTAACAATTTGCTTCTTGTGGGACCAGTGGTTCAAGATGAATTATTTGAAATACTCATTCGCTTCAGGATTCACCGATATGTTTTTTCGGCAGACACAGAAAAAATGTATCGGCAAATTTTAGTCGCTGATGAAGACAGAAACTTCCAGTTGGTATTATGGAGAGGTAATCCTACCGAAGCAATCAAATATTACAGATTACGAACAGTAACCTACGGTACCGCTTGTGCACCGTATTTAGCTACCAAAACGCTACAGTATTTGGCTGAAACAAAGCAGAGAGATTATCCACTGGGAGCTAGTGTTGCTCTAAAGGATTTCTACGTTGATGACATTTTATCTGGATCTAACAATTTAAAGGAAGCCGTGCGCATTCAATCCGAGCTGAGGACCATGCTTCTCGAAGGAGGATTTTCATTGCGCAAATGGTGTGCTAACCATCCTAAACTACTTCAGCATTAATTGGTGTCATTATAGATAGTCACAATGGAAAAATGAACCCTCTCATCCTGCGGCCAGACCAGCTACAAAACGAACTAAGATTCATCCGAGAAAATACACCAGCCTCCTTAATTGTACCGAATCAATCTGGGTATATTTCACTGCTAAAACTATACTCAATTATGACTGTTCAGTCAATAATCACGAAGGATAAGGCCATCTTCAAAATAAACATACCCTTGCTAAACGTAGAGGTGTTCCAGCTATTCAAAGTTATTCCTTTTACTTTTAAACTAAGGGAACAGTTTGCTTGTATTGTTACGAATACTACATTTTTAGCTGTGTCACTACACAAGGATCAATACAGCGTCATTTCCGAAGCCGAAATTAGTTCATGCCTATGAACAAGTGAAGATAAATACACTACCCCAAGTTTGCAAACTCAAGATCATTCCCAACTCCTCAAATATGTGGATTCAACTTCACAACAAGAATACATGGATCTACAATCTGCAAGAAGAAACGTCTATAAACATAGTTTGTGGTGACAACAGTTATCAAACTATTCTAACTGGATCTGGTTCTCTGAGGTTTAAGGCCTACTGCAACATAAGACAAGGCTCGTTGACGATCATGGCCCACCATCAATTTACTAATCGGATCGACCTTTCTTACTTACCATCAGTTGCCTTAAACTCCACCATCATTTTGGAGCACTTAGAACCTCAAGAAAACTTCCACAGTATGAAGATAGCAAACAATTCGGATGACATTGTTCAGCTTAAAACCACTCTCCTGCAAATCAAACAACAAAGCTCTCTTCCTCATCACGTTGACTCCACAATCTACCATGTCTCAGCAGGATATTTGGCATTGGTCATCATCTTCGGCTTGACAGTCATTTACTTCATCACAAGATGCTACAAAACACGAACATCACCAGGACCAGAAGCATCAGTAAGGAAACCACAACCCTTCCCAAGGACCATCGACTTTCGACTTCAAACACGCCGGAATACACTGTCTTGAAACCTCAGCGCTTTCAACGGCCGGGAGTATGTTCAAACAATCAACTTTTGTCATCAAATATTGTTTCTTACATTAAAATCATTCCGATGATATTCAATTCCTATGTCTGCAATTGTTCCTGCACGCGCGATCGTAAATTCATTTTTTACCTATCTCATAGAATAACTCTAAATGTAATTGGAACATTGATTTCCTGTTTTTGCATATTTTCTTTACACGCGCAAATCAATTACCGAAATTCGCGGATCATTTTTGCTGACCAAATAGCGCGTGCAGTAAAGGTTCATAAGAAATATATGACAAATAATTTGCTTTGTAAAGCAAAAATATTGTACTTAAATATCATGAAAATTGTCATTTAATTATTATTAAAGTTGTTATCAGAAGAAGCAGTTCTTCTTATTAGAAAGGTAACATTTTTTGGTGACCCCAGACTAAACTTTTGATCATTTAGATATGGAGAAGCTGCTGTTGGACCAATCATCTGCTGGAAAAATTCTTGAGCGGATGCTCGTGAATTTCTACAAGGATTCGAAATCAAGGAAGACTGTGCGATACTTCGAGAATCGAATCAACAAATTAAACAGGGAGTGGGAGAAATTCGTCAAGCGAGATGCAGAATTGCAAAGTTTTCGTTCAAGGCAAGCAGATCATCAATATTTTGAGGAAGATTTCTTTGGCCAAATCCGAGACATGTATAAGGAACTCAAAGGTGAGCTGGAGGATGGTCTTGAGGAAGCAAAGGTAGTCAACAGTTCCGCTGTTAGCCATGATTCAACCACATCTTCGCCCCCCGGAGGAGATTTACAAGAGGTCCGTTAAAGGCTCATCATTCAGGAGTCTTTAATATCATCACTGGAAAGGGTGATGGCTACTGTCTCGTAGGATTTGAAGGATCTTCCTGCCCGCTCTCACGAATTCTACCAACAGCATCTCTCGAGTATGCGTGGTTATTGGACATCAATAGCAAGCAATCATCACGCATTGGTTGCTGAAAACACACACTATGACGCCTCGCGGTTCAGCACGCTGGAAGACAACTACAATGCAACGGTTGTTAAGCTTATGAAGTTGGACATGCAGTACATACAGCCATCAGGTACGGAGGCAAGGCAAGGGTCAGCAGCAATAAGGTTGCCCAAGGTTGTTATACCAACTTTCGATGGCGATTATATCAAGTGGCCTTCGTTTGCAGAGCTCTTCACACAACTAGTGGACAGTCAGAATCTTCCAAGTGTGCAGAAAATGTTCTATTTGAAGGCCAACCTTGATGGCGAAGCTGGTAGATTGATCCAACATCTTCAACCTTCCGAGCAAAATTATGCCACAGCATGGCAAATTCTTAGGGCACGCTATGACAATCAACGCATGATAGTAACTGCGTTTCTCAACAGCATGTAAAATGTTCCTGTGGCTGCTCGAGACTCTGGTGCCTCTCTCAAACGACTTCATGACACAGTGAATGAGACACTGCTGGGTATCAGGAATCTTGGTATTGATACAAGCAGTTGGGATCCATTAATTGTCCACATGTGTCTTCAGAAGGTGGACAAAGAAACCCATCGGCTATTCGAGCAGTCACTTTCCGATCCTCGGAAAGTTCAACCACTTTCTACGTTACTGGCTTTCATAGAATCAAGATTCCAGATGTTGGAGGGTCTAGAGGATTCTGCGATGAAACCTAAAGGTGACAAAAGGCCCACCGCTCTTTTAACCGCAAAGGAGAAACAACTGTGTCAACTCTGCAAAATTTTTGCAAATGACCATAAAAGACAGGTTCAGCACGGTGTTGCGAATTCCGGCGTACCAACTTCCTCCCATTCGCAACTTCAAATTGCCGCCGTAACATCTCCATCTTCCTTTGCGCATTTATACCTTTTTCCCTGTTATTTATTTAATTTTATTAAAATTTTTCCAATTTCCCTATAGTTTTTACTTGCCCATCATCACAATCCTACCGTTCCCCCCTATTTCCAACTAAAATAATAAAGTATATATTATGTAATAATTTCAATTTTCCCACTAACAACATTCCATTGATTAATTCCCACCAACAAAACTTCATTCGATACCTTTTCCCTAACAAAACCTAATTCCTTCCTTCATACTAACTAATTCTATTTCTACTAACAAATTTCAAAATTTAGCAAAAATTTATTCACGTTTCCCTTTTAACAAATTTCCATATCTTGCCCATCAAGAAAGAGTTGAAGTTGCTAAACTGATGAATGAGAGATCGATAAGTCATAGCTCCATTGGTTACGGCGCGAGTTCTCGACCGAGGGTCTGCTTTTTGGGGTATCGGCAAAATCAATAGCTTCCGTAATGTATATGTGATACTTTGCATTCAATCAAGCGTTTCTTGGATGATGTCAAATTGCCATATATGCAAATCAATGGATACTATTGTGTTTGTCGGTACGGGAAAAAAGATGTGTGGGTAGCGTGTAAAGATGCGCGTTCTTGCACGCGTTCTTGTTCCTCACTATTGTGTGGATGTAGGTTTTAGTGGGATCAAGAATATTTAATCAAGTTTAAAAAAACCTACCTAGCCAAGCGGCTGGGCCGCAGATAAAATAGCGAGGACATAGCGTCCACTACGCTACTGTTACTAAGACTGCCAATGAGTATTAAATTCTTTTGCAGTCTAGACGTAAGCGCAACGATAAGTTATTGCGTAGACAATTATAACTTCGAATTCAAACAGCGTTATCACGCAGAGAAAAGTGCAAGTTGAAAGTCAAAAGTATAACTGTATTTTCTCTAAAATTCACAACGGTATTTATATCATTTTCTAGAAGTCATGCTCTACTTAAATTATTACACATACAAAAATATTAGTTCGTAAACCTACTTAAAATATTGGTCATAAATTTTCCTAAACCCAAAACCTACTTTCAACACTTCAATTTCAAAACATAATTCTTCGTTCATTTATTATTCATAAATTTTTACTCCACGACAAGTGTCAACATCCTCATTACATTCTTCACACCTTAAACAAACCCGAAACCACTTGACCTTATTCTTGACTTGGTCAGTTCACAAGCATATGCATTCACATTCCTTTAATTGTCTATCGAAACATAAGGACAATTTCACAGATGCGTCATTACGGCATAGCACGTCGTAATATCAGATCGCATGAATGAAAATGCATATACTTGTTTATCTTCAGCACGCGACTAGTATCGCATTACACAGAAAAGGTCTGTATGAAGAATGCAATGAACGATGCATTCGAATTCAAAATCAAGTGATCATGTTACAAAATAATTATTTGAACTTGACTTTGATTTTCATAAAATGTTTCTTACGATAAGAATTTTATGTGCGCGTTGAAATATAAGTTTGGGTTATATTTATTACAATTTGAATTGCTCGAAATAGATTCTTGCAATTAAAATTTACGTTCCTATGAAATGTATTTATACAAATATGTCAATTAGAATTTATGCTCATGTGAAATGTATTTATCTTTAAGTGAATATAAAAATATGTAGAGTTACACAACACCCTAATCCTCTAGATGAGTGTTGATATATTGAAATTTTATACAATATATTAATACGAATCTAAAAAAAAAAAATTTTATATATATAGTTCACTTATACATAGAAATGCAATATGTCCCATACAATATTGTTACATGTTTTGTACAATTACACTATACGGTTCGCAATAAATTTAATTTCTTATTATTAACATTTATTGAATAATTACATTATATGGTTTTATTCTATTCTTGTGTATTGATTTTTGGAGTCCGTCTATATCAATTAAAACATTGCTATTTTCAACATTTATTACTTTATATGGACCTTTATAAGGGGGTTGGTGTTTTCTACGGTTCTCATTCTTTACTAATACAAGATCTCCAATATTTATGTGTATAGGGTTTGTACGACCTTGTTCTTTAACCCTCTTTGCTTTCAAATTTTCTATTATCTTCCTAGACTTTGAAATAGACATTTTTAATCTTACTTTGAGTTCATTAGCATAATCATCCAGATTGTAAATCTTTTCACCATCCTCAATTAAATCATTTGGAAGGTAAGGCAATTTGCCGAATACCAATTCATAAGGTGTATAATTGGTATCTATATGAGGTGTAGTGTTGTACGCAAAGGTGTAGTACGGAATCCATCTATCCCATTGCTGATCATCAGCAAAAGAATACATGTATTCATTGAGAACCCGATGGTTTCTTTCAACCGAACCTAGCGTTTGGTGATGGTATGGAGTAGAAAAAATTTGTTTTATATTTAATAAGTTGCATATATCGCCCATAAGTCTATTGGTGAACTCAGTTCCTAAATCAGACTTAAGTATTTTAAAGTGTCCATACTTTAATATAAACTCTTCTACTAAACCTACCGCTATAGTTTTTGATTCCTTATTCTCTATTGGGAAAGCAACGACAAATTTAGTTAACTCACATTGTAGTGTTAATATGTATCGGTAATTATTCGAGATTCTTAATGGACCTACAGTATCTATTTGTACAGTCTCAAAGCTTGTTGATGGTGTATCTGTTACAACCATCCTCTCTTTTGTATGCCTTACTTGTTTGTTAGTTAGGCAAGCTGCACAATTTTTGATATGGATTTTAACCATACTGTTCATATTCTTCCAACAGTATCGTTGTTTTAGTTTTAACAATGTTTTGCGAATTCCTAGGTGTCCTCCATGAGGTGAGTTGTGATACTCCTCTATTAGCTTCTTTTGTTCAAGTTTATCTGTTATCTTGGTAGGCGGTTTGTATATCATAATTCGTAATTTCTTTTGCGTACGCGTTTTCTGTTGCAACATATTAATTATTCTTTTAAATACTGTTTTGTCTATAGACCTAAAAATACTGTCTTCACAAGATAGTGAGAGTTCATTGATGTTCTCTTGATTCGCGAATTTAAATAGTTTCTCCAGAATCGAAACGAATTTCGGATTCGGATTATCACTATTTGCCTCATCACTCTTGTTACTTTTGGTACCATTATGCATTGTTAGCTTTTCTTTGACGGAAACGGATTTCACATCAGATATATCGCTACAATGTACTTCTATAATATCTTTTGTACGTACAATATAAACATCTTTATTTTTAACTTCACTGCGCAGGATAAATCTCAGTTTCGTAATACCGGTAATGTCAGACAAACTCGTGCAATCCCAACAATAGAGTTGATCAGGTTCTACTGGAGTTTGGGTGCCCTCGTTGTTGACCACTTCATTCTGTTTTTCTGTCTTATTCGCCATACCTCTTGTAATCGCTAATAGTTTCCTTTTCGCATTTTCATCAGTTTCTGGAGGTATCATCGCTTTCAAGGTGTCCGAATCCAACTCGATCCTTGACAATGCATCCGCATTAGTGTTCATACTACCTTTCTTATATACAATTGTGAAATCGTAATCTGATAGGTCGACACGAATTCTAGTCAGTTTTGATGAGGGATTCTTATGGGTAAACAATGATACTAGTGGTCTGTGATCGGTCACAACCACGAATTTTCGTCCGTATAGATAGGGTCTGAAGAAATTTATGCCCCAATGAATAGCTAAAAGCTCTTTTTCGATAGTCGGTTTGTTGATGTCGTGCTTAGCCAAGGATTTGCTAGCATAAGAAATTGGTAGGTCTTGGCCAATTTCTCCTTGAGATAAAACTGCGCCCAAAGCATAGTTTGAAGCATCTGTGGTTAAAATAAATGGTTTTGCGAAGTTTGGGTATTGAAGTATCGGTGGTTCTATCAGTTTCCTTTTTAAAGTCTCGTATGCTTTTTGACATTCCTCAGTCCAGACAAAAGTTACATTTTTCTTTAGCAATGCATTCAAACACTTCGCCGTCTCGGCAAAATTTGGTATAAAACGCCTGTAGTAATTGCAGAAAGCCACAAATCTGCGTACTTCATCTGCACTCTTTGGTACTGGGTAGTTTTTGATTGTATTGTTCTTAGCTGGATCAGTTCTGATTCCCTCACTGGTTATCAAATGACCCAAGTATACTACCTCTGATCTCAAAAACTGGCATTTTTCAGGATTTAATTTCAAATTATACCGACGCAACCTTTGTAGTACTTTGCAAAGATTGTCATTATGGTGTTTGATGCTACAACCGAATACAATTATGTCATCGACATACAAGAATGCCTCGTGGCTAAGGCCACTGAGAGCTATGGTTAACATCCTTTGAAAGCTGTTGGACGAAATTTTCAATCCGAATGGTAACCTCTTGAACTGATAGTGCCCATCGTTAGTGGAGAATGCTGTCAATGGTCTAGACTCTTTCTCAAGTTCAATTTGATGAAAAGAGCTAGTCATGTCCAGCGTAGAGAAATATTTTGCTCTACCAAGCCTGTCCAAGACGTCCTCAAGTCTCGTCAAAGGAAACTTGTCGTTGACTATCTTGTCATTGAGTCTTCTGAAATCTACAACCAGTCGCCATTTAGCTTTTCCGTCTGTACTCTTTTTTGGTACAACTAACAGTGGAGAATTATACGGGCTAGTTGATGGCTCGATGATATCACTGGTTTCCAGATCTCTGACTTGTTGCAGGATTTCCTCATTTTGGGATTGAGGTAATCTGTAATTCTTAATATAAACCGGACTGTTATCTACGGTTTGTAATTTCTGTTTATAGAAGTTGTTCGTTGCAAGCTTTTCTCCATCCAAATGAAATACATTTTGATATTCTTTTATGATTTTAAGCAAACTTTGCATTGCAGGTTTATCCAGACTATCCTTATTTATAACGTTCAGTAATCTCTTAAATCGATCATTGTCGAAACTTTGTTTTTCCCCTTTGAAGATGTCATAATCTTTCAATGGTTCGACTTCAACATTGAAATGCTTTATGACAATATCTTCGTCTGTTGTATTCATGATTTTAATGTGCCGTACACCTCTTACAGGTATGATTGTATTTCCTACAAATACACCTTTCTCAATCTCCGTGTTCAGCACGATACTATCCTCATCAATATCTATGTTGACCGGAACAATCATTTCGGTTCTTGCCGAAATGTTTATCTGTGAATACTGTTGTCTTCTCGTGTCCATAGGTAGTACAACTTCTTCATCATTTACGTTGAAGGTTATTGTAAATGTCTCATAATCAATTCTGCATAAATAATGGACCATCAAATCTCTGCCGATAATACCATCTGTACTTATCGGAAAATTACTGTCTACAATGTGGAATGATTCCGTTACTTTATGATTCCCAATTAATATCTCTAAGTAAGAAGTACCCAAGGACGTGGTTACCTCTTTTGTTATTCCCGTAAGTCTAATCCTATTTTTACTATCTATAGAATATTCTAAATCCTTATAGACATCGTCTTTGCATATAGACACATCCGCACCTGTATCGATTAAAAATAATAAGTATCTATCAGAGTTATAATTATAAATTCTCACAAAATTAGTACAACTATCGGTTATTCTATATATATTGTGCTCTGTGTCCAATTTTCTTATACCGGGAGGTTCTCCATGTCCTCTCCGGAACTTAGCACGTTTCCCTGGTCGCTAACAACATGGACATTTCTCCTTCTATTGTCACTATTATTATTGTTGTTGCTCCTACTATTGCGCCTATTACGCTTGTGATTATCTGATTGATTGTTGCTATTGCGATTGCTACGGTAACGATTATCCCTATCATTGTTATTATTATTGTTGTAACTTCTATTGTTACTGTGGTTATTGTCCCTATCGTTACTTCTACTGTTCCTATCATTATTCCTATTATAGTTATTGTTATGTCTATTATTCCTATCATTGCTATCCCTATTACGGTTATCGTATCTTCTCCCTTTCTTGTTGGCATTGCCACTAAAATGCATTACACTATTAGTAGCCTGTGTCTCTGCATTTTCTAATTCCTGTGCGAGTGATACAGCTTCGGTAAAACTTTTTGGTCTTGCCGAAAAAATAGTGTTCCTTAGCTGATCATTCAGCCCATTTTTGAAAACGGTTAGCGCATAGGTGTCGTTCATCTGTGCGATAACTTTCTTCTCGTTCGGAGTAGCTTGACTTCCTAACTCCTGTATTTGTAATTGGTTGAGTTCATCCACCAAGTTTAAGATTTTGTCCTTAAAAGAACTCACAGAAGATTTCTTCTGGTAAGTACTACTTAACATGGTATGAATTTGAGGTACAGTTTTATTATTCTTAAATCTTGTTCGTAATGCTGATTTTAGGGTATCGAAGGATGTAATTGAAACATTTGCCAAAGAGAGTCTGACTGTGGCACATAATTTAACATTGACAACGAAGTCAATGAGACTAGCCCTAGCATTAGCAGACAGGGTTGTATGGAGGATTTCTAGTATTTTGAGGAAAGGGTCCAATTCCTTATACTTCCCATCAAAAACAGGGATGATCTTCATGGCTGTTTCTAAACTAAAATCGGCCATGGTGAATCTTTCTTCTAATATCTGTAAACTAGATTCTAGATCCTCACTTATAGAATCTTCTTTGATTTCTTCTATATCCGAATACCCTTGTTTGCTCAGCTGTAACCAGATTTCGCCCTCCAAAATGGATGATAGTGCTCTGAACTTTAACTTGAGATCTAAAACTTTAGAACTTTCATCTTTGCAAGTCTTGAGTATATCATTAAACTTTTCCTTCCTAATTTGCAACTCATCTAATTTAGCCTGGAGTGTCTCAAAAGTGTACAAACTCTTTGCACATTTCTTTAAATTACTCAAAACCTTTTCATTCTCAACCACCAGTTTTTCTAAAAGCTCCATAAATCATTAAATTTGAAGCAAGATATCCTAAAGCCAATGGTAAATAACTGTTAATCCATAGACTCCATAAACCAAAAAAAAATAGGCTAACATCAAAAACAACTCAAATTTTCAAATATTAATATTTCTATTTAGTCTTTTTACCACGTAATTCTTATTGTATCTGTGGTATACATAAAAAACTATCATTATTACTATGAATACTATGGATGTTGTCAATGATTGTTGATATTCCTCGACGAAACTGTTTCCAACGGAGCAGCTATTCCCCATTGTGCCCAATGTCTATTCGCCGGTTTGAGGTCCAAAAGTTTCCGCTGTAGTACTCTCTTCTGCTCTCCGACCGCTATTTTAATTACACGATGCAGCTCGGCTCGCTGACGCTTCAGCTTCGTTTTACGACCACCTCTTGGTCGTCGCTTCTTCGGTATAGATTCCAAAATGTCCTTCGGCTCCGTTCTTGTTTTCTTCAGGAACGGTTCAATTCGACGTGGCTTTGGTCCTCGAAGATCTGGGGTACCGATTTCAGCCGGAATGTAAGGTGGCGGTGACAAATACCGTTCTGCCACAGGTTCTGGAACGTACTCCTCTACAACTCTACAGCACCTCTCGAAAACAGCGTCGAACTCTTCTTGGTTAGCAATAAGGTCTAACGCGTCCAAATCCGGACAAGCAGGATCGCCATGTAAAGATGCGCGTTCTTGCACGCGTTCTTGTTCCTCACTATTGTGTGGATGTAGGTTTTAGTGGGATCAAGAATATTTAATCAAGTTTAAAAAAACCTACCTAGCCAAGCGGCTGGGCCGCAGATAAAATAGCGAGGACATAGCGTCCACTACGCTACTGTTACTAAGACTGCCAATGAGTATTAAATTCTTTTGCAGTCTAGACGTAAGCGCAACGATAAGTTATTGCGTAGACAATTATAACTTCGAATTCAAACAGCGTTATCACGCAGAGAAAAGTGCAAGTTGAAAGTCAAAAGTATAACTGTATTTTCTCTAAAATTCACAACGGTATTTATATCATTTTCTAGAAGTCATGCTCTACTTAAATTATTACACATACAAAAATATTAGTTCGTAAACCTACTTAAAATATTGGTCATAAATTTTCCTAAACCCAAAACCTACTTTCAACACTTCAATTTCAAAACATAATTCTTCGTTCATTTATTATTCATAAATTTTTACTCCACGACAAGTGTCAACATCCTCATTACATTCTTCACACCTTAAACAAACCCGAAACCACTTGACCTTATTCTTGACTTGGTCAGTTCACAAGCATATGCATTCACATTCCTTTAATTGTCTATCGAAACATAAGGACAATTTCACAGATGCGTCATTACGGCATAGCACGTCGTAATATCAGATCGCATGAATGAAAATGCATATACTTGTTTATCTTCAGCACGCGACTAGTATCGCATTACACAGAAAAGGTCTGTATGAAGAATGCAATGAACGATGCATTCGAATTCAAAATCAAGTGATCATGTTACAAAATAATTATTTGAACTTGACTTTGATTTTCATAAAATGTTTCTTACGATAAGAATTTTATGTGCGCGTTGAAATATAAGTTTGGGTTATATTTATTACAATTTGAATTGCTCGAAATAGATTCTTGCAATTAAAATTTACGTTCCTATGAAATGTATTTATACAAATATGTCAATTAGAATTTATGCTCATGTGAAATGTATTTATCTTTAAGTGAATATAAAAATATGTAGAGTTACACAACAAGCGGAATCGAAGTGTATTGAACTTCGATTACGTTACCCAGATGCGGCAGCGGTAATTTAAAAATGAAAAGGATTGCGGAATCTGATTTGGGAAGGTGAAATACGGTATTGGGTGCTTGAATGCGGAGTCTGTTCTTTTGATTTGGAGAAGGTGGATAAGAGTGATTTATTTTCGCGAAGAATTTTTTGGAGTTTTTCAATGACGACGGGAAAAAAACAATCGAAATGTTGAAATTGGAAAATTGGTGTAAGGAGCTTTAACATGAAAAATTAGTAAATAAAAGCCATGATTGTGATTCGGGGAGTTTTCGGGAGAGAAATGAGCGGAAATTCGAAAGGGTAGTGACCTTTTAAATGAAAAGTACCATTTGCAGGAGGCATAAAAGAATTTGAATTGCGTGTGAGTGAAGTTAAGTCGGCTAAACACACGAGAAACACATAATTAGGTGAGGTGAGGCCGGAATAAAACAGTGTCGGTTTAAATCACATAAAAAAAAGAAATTTAAATAGTTGTCAATCGGAAAGGAAATTGGTACGGAGTAACAGCGGTAATAATAAAAAAAAATATCAGTGGATGCAGGTTGTGTTGTATGCCGTGAAGAAAATGAAAGTATGGATTAAAAACAAAAGTTTATTAATGAAAAGTGGATCAAAAACCAAACGCGAGTCTGAATGTAATTAGTAACGGGATCCCTGAAGGATGAATCTATAGTGCCAGAAGAGAAGAAGATAATCTATAGTGCTGAAGAGAAGGTCTACATTTTGTGAAAAGTGGCCGATTTAGGTTGCGTTTAGAGTAGTGCAAACATTTTTTTAAAATTGAAGTTAATTTTCAGTGCCCCCCCCCCCCCCGCCTTCAGTTGCCGAGCGCACTGCAGCATCAATAGGGGTGAGTAATTGCGCATTTTTTTTCATTATATTTTTTATTAATTATATTTTATTCATATTGGAATTTTTTTTATTACAATTATTCCCTTAGTATATATTTTTTCCCTTTAATTAAAAATATTGGCTGGTTTTTATAGCAGTGGTGAAATTTATTTATTCATTTGATTCATTAGTTAAATTATTGAAAAATAAAAAGAAGTAGCTTGTTTTTTTTACATGAATTTTTATTGTGTTCTTTTTTCCCTATTTCAATAAATCGGCCACTATGTTGTAAACAAAAACAATTTTTTTCATTTCTCAAACATGACCCCTGCCTTTCCCATCCTTTTCCCTCCGTGTTAGTGCTCTTTATGTAAGGTGGCTCAGCACGAGCAGAGGGTGTCCCGGAAGTCCCACGACATGACTGAGCGCTAGCGGGCCTCAGTATGCCATCCCGGACTACGCACCCCTCTGTTAATTCTTAACGTCTGCAACTGAGGTGACTCCCGTGGTTTGCAACAAATGGCGCCCAACTATTGTGTTTTATAATGGTTTTGTTAGTTTTTGATTAAAGTTTAAATTTTTCAATTTTAGATTTGTTGGGCTGAACGCCTAACTTGAATAGTGGTTTGTGCATTCCAGGGAAATATGTTTTTTTTATTTTTCTCTTTCCTTCCTTTGCGCCGATTTTAGTTATTATCTTTGATTTAATGTTTCGGTTATGTTTCAAATGATTTAAATTTTATTCATGATTTCATGGACTGTTTTGAGTTTGAGGGTTTTCAGTTTTGATATTAATTTATAGATATTTGATCACGGCGCTCGCCGCAGTTGCCCACCGTGCTGATTTGTGTTTAATAGTCTTCACCGGCTATGACAGTGGTCATGCTGTGGCAGTGTGGATGTTGGTTGAGGTTCATCGAATTTTGAGTTGTAGGCTATATCTCCCTGCACGGGATAGTTGGAGTTGGATCCAATTCTTGGAATTAGTCAACGCGTTCGGCCCTTCCATCATCTATCTGGTGGTAACTTTGGGATTTGAGCGGCTCTTGTCCGACCCATTATGAAGTCCGTAGTATTTAATAATGGTGACCATTAGAGCGGAGTCCGCCAACAAATTCCATGGCTATGCCAGGCACTGTGGCGGTATGTCTGTTTTCTGTCTTGTTAAACTTTTCCACCTTCATCCCATTTTAATTACCTTTTCTTTTCCTTTTCCTATTATGGGGGTTCATTTTGAGAAATGAAATGCAAAACCTTTTAATTACAATAGTTTGCACTTTGTTTTTCACTCCTTTGCTTTGATCTTTACAGTTAGGTATTTGGTTATTTTATCTTATTGGGGAATGTAGGTTTAGCTTAGTTATAGATTATTGGGTTTAACTAGGGATTTAGATTAGTTTTAAAAAAGTGGGTTTACGGTTTTTGTTAGTCTAGAGCAATTCAGTTACTTTTAATTTTAATGATTGAGTTTGGTTTAGTTCGTTTTGGGTTGAGTAATTTTACATTCAGTTTGGTTAATTGAGTTTAGTTTAAGAGTAGTGAGTAAGGTTTTTGTTTAGTTTGGGATAGTAGAGTTGAGTAGAATTGCTTTGTACGATAGTTTTATTGATATTTAGATAAGGGAATTCGAATAAATTTTTATTTTAGTTTAGGTATCAAAATTTTATATCATTTTTTACTTATCTGTTTGTCGGTCTGGAATTCGATTTCTAATTTATTTTTATTAAATTGTTTGTTTGTCCACCTGCTATTTATTAAATTATTTATTTTATTCAAATTGTCGGTATAGTCCGTCTGCTATTTATTGATTTCTCTGATTTCGTCAGTGTGTCCATCCTTTAATTATTAATTGATTTATTGATTTTACAGTTTGTTTATCCAGTATTTATAATATTGATTTTTAATTATGGCATCGCATAACGCTTCTTACTCCACCTATTCTAGCTCTGACGACGAGGTTTTATTCCTTTCCACCAATGCATAAGTGGACGGTCAATTTTGATGGTTCTTCTGCTGGTCTAGATGTTGAGCAGTTCCTTTTTCGAGCCACTACCTTGGCAAGGAACAACAATATTCACTTGGATGAACTAGCATCTAGCCTACATATTCTTCTGAAAGGACCTGTAGAAGATTGGTACTGGGTATTCCGCAACTGAACCCCAATTTAACGTGGCTTGATTTGGAAGCTACGTTGAAGGAGCGTTATGGATCTCATTGGACCGACGTAGATGCGCGGCGAGCTATTGATGCGCGTTTCCAGAGGCCAGAAGAATCTTTCCGTGAGTTTCATGGCTCCATAATGGGGATGGCCTTGCGTCTAAAAAATCGGTTATCTGATTTTGACATGCAAGCCATTCTATCGCGGAACATGGACGAACGAACGAGGAATCATTTGGCAGGCTTGGAATTCGCCTCGACAATAGAGTTAGTTCGTCACTGCACTAGAGTTGAAGCTGTGTGTTATCCTTCCGATAGATCTGTGGGTGACCATCGCAGTAGGCATCTTCCCAACATTGGTGCTGTTGATATGTTGGAAAATGCTTGGTGTGGTCCTAAAGCGAGATCTTCTGCAGGATATCATGCACGCTTTTAGAGTCAGCCTCCAAGTGGGATCCCTTCGTGCTTCCAGGAACACCGTAGCACAATGAATAACCAGATACCAGACCAATGCCCATCCACAAGTTTCTTCACTTCGCCTCACATGTCCGATTTACCAACATTTTCTAGCAATGTGATTGCTTCAGGCAGATTACCGGACTACGTTGAATGTAATGGAAAGGTGGGCGATGATCGTGAATCACCCGCCGGTTTTAGAGCACGACCTTTTCGGGATCGCTTCCGGAGATCCTGGAGATATTTCTTCACCAGGCGTCTCTTGAAGAGTGTCTGCGTGGAGTCAATTATTGCAACACCTCGTGACGATAGGCCCTACGCAGATTTTTTGTCAAGGATCGCAAATTGACAGGCTTGCTTGATAGCGGAGCCAGTGTCAGTATCCTCAGAGCCGAAGCCTTGGGCATGCTGTTAGACTTGGGGGTTTTTTTTTTTTTTTGTGGTAGGGAGGTGAAGGCATTTATGCCCGCCGAGTCTGGCAGTGTGGGACTCCCATGGAGGATACCTTTGGACTACCCACTAAACACCTCCCCTGTCAATCTGAGAACCTAGCCTGGAACCGTTTGACACATTACTTCGGGCCAGGTCTCGTTTTGTTACGCCGTGGGGCGCCTTCAAGCTGGGGAGTCCCTTTCCTAGCGGGAGGGGAGAGGGGAAGAGGAATTGCCAGAAGAGCGATCCCCCAGCCCCAGCGCCTCCGGCTGCTGTGAGTCCCTTTTATATTTTAGGACTGCCCAAGCATATGTGCCACCTGGTTCCATTTGTCAACCGATTCGAGCATCACCGCAACTATATTATCCGGGGTGAGCTCTCCCGTCTCCCTGTAGAGTTCCCTTGGCAGCCTGGCCCATTTGGTACACGCAAAAAATGTGTGAAAGGCATTGTCCTCCTCTCCTGGGCAAAACCGACAAACGGGAGACCGTGACTTGCCGATCTTGTGCAGGTAAGACTGAAAACACCCGTGCCCGCTCAAAAGCTGGGTCAGATAGAAGTCAGTCTCACCATGCCTTCGATTTAGCCACGGTCTCACATCCGGGATGAGGCGCGCAGTCCACCTTCCCTTCGTGCAATTCCTCCAAGACTGCTGCCAATCGTTGAGCGAGCGTTGTCTCTCCTCGCGGACAACCATCTCCCTCGCATCCTCGTTTCGGCGCAGGTAAATAGCGCGGCGCTCTCTAGCAAGGAGGGCGACAGGTATCACGCCTGCAATCACTCTCACCGCCGAGTCGGAGACTGTTGGATACGAAGATGCAATCCTCAGTGCTCCTCTTCTCTGTACCTGTGCCAATCGTTTTCGGTATACCTCCTTGCTGAGAGCGTCGCCCCATACCTCTGCTCCGTACATTAGCACTGACCCTACAGCACTCATCAAGAGGCGTCTTCTTGATGGGCTGGGTCCCCCTACGTTGGCCATAAGTCGACTCAGGGCCGATATTCCCGAAGCAGCCTTCTCAGCCGTTGCCCTGATTTGCTCAGAGAAACTCATCTTCGAGTCGATCAGTAGCCCCAGGTACTTCACCGCTGGCTTCGATTCGATTTGTATATCTCCAATACTGATCATCCTTACTCTAGGGATTCTCTTTTATGTCAAGATGACCACTTCGGTTTTCTCCAGTGCTAAACTGAGCCTGCGAGCAGTCATCCAGTCCCTCACTCGGCGCATTAGCATACCTAGCCTAAGCTGCGCTTGTTCAACGGTGCGTCCGGCGAACAGAGCCGCAACATCATCCGCATAGCCGACCAAGCGCGACTCATTTGGCATCTCAAGTCTCAGTAGCCCGTCGTAAGACACGTTCCACAGGTCCGGACCAAGGATAGATCCCTGGGCAACACCCGATGTAATTTCCATCCTTCGTTGGCCCTGTGTCGTGTCGTAGAGCAGGCTTCGGTCCTTTAGGTAGTTCCTCAAAAGCCGCATTAGATATTCTGGAACTTGAAAAGAGTTTTCCAGCGTGTCCAGAATATCCACCCATCTAGCGGAGTTGAAGGCATTCCTGACGTCGAGTGTCACCAACAGGACGATCCGTCGCTTCGTGCGACTATATGCCTCTGCCTTTTGGACCGCGTTCACCACCTCTGCAATCGCATCAATGGTAGAACGTCCTGCTCTAAAGCCGTACTGCCGAGGAGATAGGTCCCCAGCAGCACGAATCGCGTCAGTGAGTCTTCCCTTGATGAGTTTCTCTAGCACTTTCCCAGCCGTGTCTAGCATGCATAACGGGTGGTATGCAGACGGCGATTCGGGATTTCCCTTCCCCTTGCTGACCAGCACGAGCCTCGTCACCTTCCATCTTACCGGGAAAACCCCGTCCCGTAGGCGAGCGTTGAATGTGCTGAGCAGCAAGTCAGGACAATGGTGATAGACGAGCTGCAAAACCTCAGCTGGAACACCATCTGGACCTGGAGCCTTCCTCGCTTTCAGGGAGAGGTTTGCCTCCTCCAGTTCCAGCTGCGTGAAGAGTGGGCACTCGACTGCTGTTTCACCATGGACAGCGTCAACACGGACGGGATGGGCGGGGAAGAGTCCCCGCACTATCGCGTCCATCTTTTCCGCGTCATGTATACAAGGCTTCCGTAGGGCACCAAGTTTCCCCATGACCAGCTTGTAGCCAAGGCCCTACGGATCCCTATTTACATCGTCCACGAGGTCTTGCCAGCATCGGGCCTTGCTCTTGTTAATAAGCCTGCGAAGATATTTCCTGCCGGACCTGTATGCTGCTAGCCTAGTGTCTGCCTCCTCCCGTGTTCGCGCCCGCTGGGCCCCTCGCCGAAGTTTGTGACACTCGCTTCTTTGTTCGGCGATCTCGTTTGACCACCAGTATACTGGAGGCTTACCATGTCGGGGTCTCCGACGGGGCATGGAAGACTCGCAAGCGGCTATGATGGTACTCATAGTTGAGTTCACCAAGTCCTTGGCTGTAGGCCCTCCACTCCCTGGCGGAGCTCCCAGCAACGGTGCGCCTGCCGTAAGCGCGTCAGCAAACCTCTCAACGTCCATCCTCCCAGTCCTCCATCCGAGGATTGAAGTTTGGGCATATGCACGCAGAGTGGCACCGTCGTGAATCTCAACAGCTATATACTGGTGATCACTAGCCGAGTGGTCCTCTAGTACTCGCCAGTTGTGTACTCTGGGTACCAGGGACTCCGAAGCGAGTGTCAGATCGGGTATGGTTCCTACGCAACCCCAGCGGCGGAAAGTAGGGGTGTTACCAGTATTTAGGACAAAAAGCGCTGTTCTGGCCGCCATGTCGAAGATTTGCTTTCCCCTTGGGTTGGATTGTGGCATACCCCATTCAATGGCTCTAGCGTTGAAGTCTCCCCCGACCAGCATGTGGCCCTCTGTGTTCGAGACAGCGTCCTCCAGGGCATCGAGTTTGGTTCGAAAAGATCGCATTGCCTCGTTAGGCGTCAGATAAACACTGAAATATGTTATCCGTGAACACCGCACCCACACAAAACCATCCCCGCGTCCATGGCCCTGCACCTGAAGGCGGGCGCTGTCTCGAACCCAGATGGCCGAGGTACCAGATTTGTCAGGGTACCACGCTTGCGAGTCCTTGTTATGATGTTGCTCGCTCATCAACAGGAGGTCAGCTTTCTTATCCCTCGCAAACTGCTCAAGTAGGTCCTGGGTGTTTGTGCTTCGGTGCAAATTGACCTGCAGGATACGGATCATTTGAGTATCGATTTGGCTTTAGTTAGGGCCTCCTTGAAAACCCAGCATCTCCCTGTCCCCGGCTCATGTTTGCTTGCATATGCATTCCATGCATGCTCATGTCCAGACTGCATCAGGGCACAAGAATCCAGTTCTGGGATACGTCAACACATTGGTGCAATTTAACAACAACACCAAATTGATAAGATTCCTGGTTGTTCCTTCCTTGACGCACGCAGTGTATCTTGGAATTGACTTCTGGGATATCTTCAAGCTAGCATCAATCCAGGTCAACGCTATCAAAGCAGCCGCAGAGCCTCTGAGCCCTGAATTCCATCTGTTGGCCTCAAAAGATCAGCAACGACTGGACTTCGTCAAACAACAGTTTCCGTCGTATAATGAGAAAGGCTTGGGTAGGACCAGTCTCGTGTCTCATCACATCGACACTGATTCTGCTCGACCCATTAAGCAGTGGCATTATGCTGTCTCGCCTGTTATATAGAAACTGTTGTATGACGAACTCGATCGTATGTTGTCTTTGGGGGTAATAGAGGAAAGTCAGAGTTCGTGGAGTTCTCCTGTGACCCTTGTTAGAAAACCCGGCAAGGTGCGTTCATGTCTTGACGCTAGATGCCTCAACAAGGTGACCGTTAAGGACGCCTATCCATTGCCACCGATTGAAGGTCTTTTGGCACGGTTGCAGAGTACCAGGTTCATTACCAGCTTGGACCTGAAGGATACCTTTTGGCAAATACCATTGGATGAGGCAAGTAAGGAGAAAACGGCCTTTACTGTCCCTGGCAGGCCCTTGTACCATTTCAAGGTCATGCCGTTCGGTTTGTGCAATGCTCCCCAAACGATGTGTCGCTTGATGCATAAGGTAGTACCGCATGAGCTGCAGGACAAGGTATTTGTTTACCTAGATGACCTGCTTGTTACAAGTTCAACATTTGATGAGCACTTGGAGCTCCTGAGTACTGTTGGAAAACTGCTCAGGGACGCCAACTTGACCATCAATATTGAAAAAAGCAAGTTCGTCAAGAAGAAGATCAAATGTAGTGCTTTGTAGTGAGTGATGGTATCCTGCGCACCGACCCGAAGAAGGTTTCAGGTATAGTCTCCTATCCTGAACCCCGAGTGGCCAAAGACGTGAGACAATTCATGGGCATGGCAGGATGGTACAGACGTTTTATTCCAAACTTCGCCTCGATCACGGCCCCTCTAACGGATTTGCTAAAGGGCAAACGTGCCTTTAAGTGGTCTGCTTCCGCCAATAGTGCCTTCAATCAAGTAAAGCACTTGTTGATTTCAGCTCCAGTGCTGGCCAACCCCGACTTTACCAAGCACTTCTATATCCAGTGTGACGCAAGTACAGTGGGTATTGGAAGTGTTTTGTTCCAGAAGGACGATGAAGGTGGAGAGCATCCAATCGCATATATGTCGATGAAGCTCAACGCTGCGCAACGTAACTATAGCATTACTGAATTGGAATGCTTAGCTGCGGGGCAGAGTGTAAAGAGATTCAGGGCATATATCGAAGGATTGCCCTTCACCATCATAACCGACCATGCCAGTCTTAAATGGCTGATGCAGCAGTCGGACCTTTCTGGTCGATTTGCTCGCTGGAGTCTGAAATTACAAGGGTTCAATTTTCAAATTGAACACCGGAAAGGTGCCCTTGATGTTGTTACCGATGCGTTGTTAAGAACATGCTCGAAGGACGAGCGGGTGAACTCGATCATTCCCTGTCTCCCGGAGCATGGGCACATTGGTGGTTCAATCCCGGAGTCTGCATTTCAGGAGCCCAAGTATGAGCATCTCAAGGAGCAAATCTTGAAACAACCCGATTATCTTCAGAATTTGCACCTTGCAGATGGTCGAATCTATATTAGTACTGGTTCTCCTATAACATCGACTACTGATGTTCCCAGATCAAAACTATGGGTTCCTGAGGGTCACCAAAGAGCTCTCATAGTACGAGTTCATGATGATCCCCGGCCCTCCCATTGTGGAATTTGCAAAACCATTGAAGTTTTGCAAAGGTATTATTATTGGCCTTGTTTGCGTCAAGATGTGATTCAGCACATCAAGAATTGCCTGATATGCAAACAGGTCAAGCTGTCAAATTCCACAATGAGGCCCCCTATGGGGGCATCACGAGACTCTGAACGACCTATGCAGCGCCTGTTTGTGGACTTCATGGGCCCATACCCTCGTTCAAGACCGGGGAATATCCAATTGTTCGTGTTCCTGGATCATTACACAAAGTTCGTATGGCTCAAGCCCATGACGAAAGCCACTGTGGAGTCAGTCGTGCGATATTTGGAGCGCAAAATCTTTTTGACCTTTGGAGTGCCTGAGTGGCTACACTCTGACAATGGGGTACAGTTCACCTCCAAGGTATTCAGCAAGCTTATGAATGACTATGGAGTGCAGCATTGCTTCACCCCATATCATTCACCGCAGGCAAATGCCTCAGAGAGGTCAAACCAGTCGACACTGAACGCCATTAGAGCCTACATATGGTCTGATCCTGGCAAGTGGGACGAGAATCTTCCTGCCTCATGTTTTGCCCTTCGCAAGGTGATTCATGAGTCCCATGTTCGGGTACCACCCTATCCAACATGGCTCTGAGTACGCCCTCCTCAGAAGCCTTAATGCCTTTGAGGATGGTGAGGTACAGCTAAGTGCCAACAGTGATTGACTGCGAGCTGTACAGGACCAAGTCAGATGTAAATTGCAAGAAGCCGACCAAAAGGGAGCTCAACGCTACAACCTTCGTGTTCGTCCTCGTGAGCTACTCCAGGGTCAGAAGGTTTTCGTGCGTAATTTCCCTGTGAGCAACGCCGCAGATCGCTTTGCTGCCAAATTCGGTCCATGATTCACTCTTACAGTGGTCCGTCGTCGTATTGGACAAGTGGCATACTAGCTTGAGGATGAATCCGGTAAGCTGCTTGGGACTTTTCACGCTAGGGACATCCGATCCGATTCATAATTACCCCTGCTGACATTTCTTTGTTTGCCCGGCTGAATGAGACACTCAGGGTCTGGGTCGCCCCACGATTGTTGCGAATTCCGGCGTACTAACTTCCTCCCAACCGCAACTTCAAAATGCCGCCGTAACATCTCCATCTTCCTTTGGGCATTTATACCTTTTTCCCTGTTATTTATTTAATTTTATTAAAATTTTTCCGATTTTCCTATAAATTTTGCTTCCCCATCATCACAATTCTACCCTTTTCCCTTATTTCCAACTAAAATAATGCAATATATACTAATAATTTCAATTTTCCCACTAACAACATTCCATTGATTAATTCCCACTAACAAAACTTCATTCAATACCTTTTCCCTAATAAAACCTAATTCCTTCCTTTATACTAACTAATTCTATTCCCACTAACAAATTTCATGTCTTTTATACTAACAAAAATTTATTCACGTTTCCATTTTAACAAATTTCCATATCTTGCCCATCAAGAAAGAGTTGAAGTTGCTAAACTGATGAATGGGAGATCGATAAGTCATAGCTCCATTGGTTACGGCGCGAGTTCTCGACCGAGGGTCTGCTGGAACTCTGAGTTCAAGTTCCCCCGGGCGCAGGGAAGCACTCTTTTTGGGGTATCGCCAAAATCAATAGCTTCCGTAATGTATATGTGACACTTTGCATTCAATCAAGCGATTCTTGGATGATGCTAAATTGCCATATATGCAAATCAATGGATACTATTGTGTTTGTCGGTACGGGAAAAAAGATGTGTGCGTAGTGGAATCGAAGTGTATTGAACTTCAATTACGTTACCCAGGTGCGGCAGCGGTAATTTAAAAATGAAAAGGATTGAGGAATCTGATTTGGGAAGGTGAAATGCGGGATTGGGTGCTTGAATGCGGAGTCTGTTCTTTTGATTTGGAGAAGGTGGATAAGAGTGATTTATTTTCACGAAGAAGTTTTTTTTGGAGTTTTTCGATGGCGACGGGAAAAAAACAATCGAAATGCTGAGGTTGGAAAATTGGTGTGAGGAGCTTTAACATGAAAAATTAGTAAATAAAAGCCATGATTGTGATTCGGGGAGTTTTCGGGAGTGAAATGAGCGGAAATTTGAAAGGTTAGTGACATTATAAATGAAAAGTACCATTTGAAGGAGGGTTAAACAAGTTGGGTAGACAGACCTATGCTCATGTCAGAAGGGTTTTGTACTCAACTTACAAAATGCCGTAACCAGCAACGAATAAAATTAAGAAACACGTCATGTTCGAGGATCATACTATTATTAACTAAGTTGGAAGAATTTTTTAATTCTGAGGTATTTGTTAAAATTATACCCATAAATATCTCGCTTGATAATTTTTTCAGATTTTTTTAGATCACGGGTGTCCATTCGCGAGGGAGAAAACACATTTTTCATGTATTTCCCCCCCCCCCTCTGTGCCCCACTGAAGCAAAAACTGTCAGTTTAAGAACTGTTTTGAAAAGCTCTCATAGAGAACTTTCATTTGATACTCATATCGGCTACGTTTCATGAAATTTTTTTTCAGGGGCCACTCCTCTGTACTGTAAGCATCGATTCATGTCCTATTTTTTCGAATCCTAGAATAGCTACAAACCCCTTTTGCTAGGAGCTCTCTCCTGCCTCTTTGACTTGTTTCAATTGTATGTAGTCATCCTCATGATATCTATCATTCCTGAAACTTTCATGCAAATCCTAGCAAAGCTGTAGTGTCTAAGTCGGTAAAAGCGCATATGGCTCCATAGCCATATGTTTCCATAGTAATGCAGGGCATATTGTTCCATAGTAATACAGGAAAATTCAAATCGCTATAACTTCGTTAAATACAAATCGATCTTTATAAAACTTTCAGGAAAGATCAATCTTATAAATAGTCATCTGTTTGCTAAATTTTATTGAATTTAAGGGTACCATTTAGATTTTATTCAAGAAAACATAAAATCGATAAATCATACTATTACTAACAAAGTTGAGTGAGTTTCGACTTCTCACGTATTTGTTGTTGTTGTACTGATTAAGGCCTACATCCATGATTTTTTTCAGGTTTTTCGGATGGAAGGTGTCCAATCGCGAGGGGGGGGGTACGCGAAAAGTTCGTACATTTCCCCTTCCCCTGCCCCCGTCGGTACTCATAAGGCAATTTTAAGACCTGTTTTCAAAAGATCTCATTGAGACCTTTCCAATGATACCCTACTCGACTACCATTGATGAAAATTTTTTTTTGAGGGGTCAACTCCCTATATGGGGAGACCCTCCTTAAACCCCTTCGAAAAATTTTTTCACCCTTGAACTTTCAAGAAGTCACCACTTCTGACCTTTCCACAAAGTTTCATGGCTATAGCCTCTATAGTTTCGGAGAAAAAGTGCTGTGACATACAGACGGACGGACGGACGGACGGACGGACGGACGGACGGACAGACGGACACAGGTCGTGATTGCAATAGGGTTTTGTATTTTAGTACAAAACCCTAAAAATAGTGTAGTTAAGTGGGTTAAACACACGAGAAACACATAATTAGGTGACGTGGAGCCGGAATAAAACAGCGTCGGTTTAAATCACATAAAACAAAAGAAATTTAAATAGTTTTGAATCGGAAAGAAAATCGGTTCGTTGTAACAGTGGTAATAAAACAAAAAAACAAGTTGGGTAAACAGACCTACGCTCATGTCAGAAGGGTTTTGTATTCAATTTACAAAATGCAGTCACCAGATCGAATCAAATCAAGAAACGTTTCAAAGACGATTTTATTGGAGAAAATATGAAATACGAAGATCATACTATTATTAACAAAGTTGAACGAATCTCGACTTCTAAGGTTTTTGGTATTGTTATACTCATAAATATCTCCCTTGATAATTATTTCAGATGTCCATCCGCCACGGAGGAAACACATTTTTCATGTATTTCCCCCCTGTGCCCCCACTGAAGTAAAAACTGACAGTTTAACGACTGTTTTGTTAAGCTCCCATGAAAACTTTCATTTCATACTCATATCGGCTACGTTTGATGAATTTTTTTTCAGGGGCCAGTCTCCTGTACTGTTATCATCGATTAATGGCCAATTTTTCGAAACCTAGAATGGTTACAAAACCCTTTTGCTAGGAGCTATCTCCCACCTCCTTGACTTGTATCACTTATGAGCATTAATTGTAGGTACTCATCTTCAGTCATTCATCAAATTGAATCAAGTGTTCAAAACATGCACCTTAAACGTTGAAGTTGGGAAAAAATAACTCAAAATTATTCAATCTTCGCATTTAAAACAGCCACTATTTTGTTTTACGATTACTGATACCACAAGCTGAACCGATTCTCAAAGATATACATGACACCTATCATTCCTGAAATTTTCATGCAAATCCTAGCAAAACTGTAGTGTCGGAGTCGGTAAAAAGCGCATGTTGTTCCATAGCCATATGTTGCCATAGTAATAAATGCAGCGCATATTGTTCCATAGTAATACAGGAAAATTCAAACCGCTATAACTTCGCTAAATATGATTCAATCTTTATGAAACCTTCAGGGTAGATCATCCACGTACTGAATTTCATTGAATTTAAGGGCAACTTTAAGATTTTATTCAAGAAAACATAAAATCGATAAATCATACTATTACTAACAAAGTTGAATGAATTGCGACTTCTAACGTACTTGTTGTTGTTGTACTCACCAAGGCCTACATTCTTGATTTTTTTCAGATTTTTCGGATCACAGGTGTCCAATCGCGAGGGGGGGACACAAATTTTTCGTGTATTTCCCCTCCCTGTGCGCCCCTCGAAGCAAATTTTGCCAAACTAAGACCTGTTTTGAAAAGTTCTCATCAAGACCTTTCATTAGCTACCCATATCGGCTACGTTCAAAGAAATTTTTTTTCCGGGGGTCATTCTCCTATATGGGGAGACCCCCCTTAAATACCTTATAAAATTTTTTTGTAGTTGGACTTTGAAGAGACCACCACTTTACATCTACACACAAAATTTGATGTTTCTAGCTCAAGTAGTTTCCGAGAAAAACTGCTGTGACACACGGACGGACGGACGGACAGACGGACGGACGGACAGACTGGTCGCGAAACTAGTAGGGTTTTGTAAAATTATTTTACAAAACCCTAAAAAACAGTGGATGCAGGTTGTGGTGGATGCCGTAAAGAAAATGAAAGTATGGATTAAAAACAAAAGTTTATTAACCACAAGTGAATCAAAAACCAAACGCGGGTCTGAATGTAATTAGTAACGGGATCCCTGAAGGATGAATCTATAGTGCCTGGTTTCCAAAGAGATGATCTACATTTTGTGAAAAGTGGCCGGTTTAGGTTGCGTTTAATGTAGTGTACATTTTTTTTTTAAATGAAGTTAATTTTCAGTGCCCCCCCTTCAGTTGCCGAGCGCTCTGCAGCATTAATAGGGGTGAGTAACTGCGCATTTTTTTCATTATTTTTTTAATTAATTATATTTTAATCATATTGGAATTTTTTTTTATTAAAATTATTCCCTTAGTAATTTTTTGTTCTCTTTAATTAAAACTTGGTATTTATAGCAGTGGTGAAATATATTTATTCATTTGATTCATTAGTTAAATTATTGAAAAACAAAAAGAAGTAGCTTGTTGATAATAAAATGTATTTTACATGAGTTGTCGTGTTTTTTTTCTATTTCAATAAAAAGGCCACTAAGTTGTAAACAAAAATAATTTTTCAGCCGATGTGCTATATTTTGGTGTTAATGAATAGATCAGCGTCTGAATTTTCCAGAAAGTATAAATTTGTGGTATTTGGCAAAAGTTTAAGGGCGGGTTTAGTAGTTGAAAGCCAGAAAAATCCCAATTTTTCACCTGTTAACTCCCCAAAACTTTAAATGGCTTTTTCTCCCCTTAAACGTGCGAATTTCGCGTTTTTACGTTTTCATTTAAAAGTTTACCTCATACTAGTGTTTTGATGGTCGGAATATGTTTTAGGCAAAATATCTAGAAATTGCTGTTTCTAGAACGCGTGCAGTTTTTGTGCAGATTTTCAGCATTGATTGCTTACTGTGCCCGTAATTTTAATCCGATTGTTGAAATTTGGTCTTAACTTATAGTTGCGTTTGCTTAGTTTGCGTCAAGTGCAAAAATGTAGTAATTTGCATGATAATACTAATTTTTATGACGCTTAGGAGGCATAGACATGTACTTGTCTAAAATACGTAAATTTCCTTGTCCGACCTCTGGCTTTCATCGTTCACTGTAGCCACAATTTCCATTCGATTATCAAAATTTTCGCCTCATTTTGTAGCTGTCAGCCTGTAGTATACGTCAAATACAAATTTGTAGTACTTTTCATAAGAATACTGATTTTTATAAGGTTCCGTATATTTTTGGGGGCAGGTTATGGAAACTTTTTCCCTTTACGGCATTGCTGTGGCTTGATTTTTCAACCGATGTGCTATATTTTGGTGATAATGAATAAATTAGCGTCTGAATTTTCCAAAAAGTATAAATTTGTGGTATTTGGCAAAAGTTTAAGGGCGGGTTTAGTAGTTGAAAGCCAGAAAAATCCCAATTTTTCACGTGTCAACTCCCCAAAACTTTAACTGGCTTTTTCTCCCCTTAAACGTGCGAATTTCGCGTTTTTACGTTTTCATTTAAAAGTTTACCTCAAACTAGTGTTTTGATGGTCGGAACATGTTTTAGGCAAAATATCTAGAAATTGCTGTTTCTAGAACACGTGCAGTTTTTGTGCAGATTTTCAGCTTTGATTGCTTACTGTGCCCGTAATTTTAATCCGATTGTTGAAATTTTTGTCTCATCTTATAGTTGCGTTTGCTAAGTTTGCGTCAAGTGCAAATATGTGATAATTTGCATGAAAATACTAATTTTTATGACGCTTAGGAGGCATAGACATGTATTTGTCTAAAATACGTAAATTTCCTTGTCCGACCTCTGGCTTTCATCGTTCACTGTAGCCACAATTTCCATTCGATTATCAAAATTTTCGCCTCATTTTGCAGCTGTCAGTCTGTAGTTTACGTCAAATACAAATTTGTAGTACTTTACATACTAATACTAATTTTTATAAGGTTCCTTATATTTTTGGGGGCAGGTTATGGAAACTTTTTCCCTTTACGGCACTGCTGTGGCTTGATTTTTCAACTGATGTGCTATATTTTGGTGTTAATGAGTAGATCAGCGTCTGAATTTTCCAAAAAGTATAAATTTGTGGTATTTGGCAAAAGTTTATGGGCGGGTTTAGTAGTTGAAAGCCAGAAAAATCCCAATTTTAATAGTGTCAACTCCCCAAAACTTTAAATGGCTTTTTCTCCCCTTAAACGTGCGAATTTCGCGTTTTTATGTTTTCATTTAAAAGTTTACCCCAAACTAGTGTTTTGATGGTCGGAACATGTTTTAGGCAAAATATCTAGAAGTTGCTGTTTCTAGAACACGTGCAGTTTTTGTGCAGATTTTCAGCTTTGATTGCTTACTGTGCCCGTAATTTTAATCCGATTGTTGAAATTTTGGTCGTATCTTATAGGTGCGTTTGCTAAGTTTGCGTCAAGTGCAAATATGTAGTAATTTGCATGAAAATACTAATTTTTATGACGCTCAGGAGGCATAGACATGTATTTGTCTAAAATACGTAAATTTCCTTGTCCGACCTCTGGCTTTCATCGTTCACTGTAGCCACAATTTCCATTCGACTATCAAAATTTTCGCCCCATTTTTTAGCTGTCAGTCTGTACTTTACGTCAAATACACATTTGTAGTACTTTTCATAAGAATACTAATTTTTATAAGGTTCCTTATATTTTTGGGGGCAGGTTATGGAAACTTTTTCCCTCTACGGCATTGCTTGATTTTTCAACCGATATGCTATATTTTGGTGTTAGTGAATAGATCAGCGTCTGAATTTTCCACAAAGTATAAATTTGTGGTATTTCGCAAAAGTTTAAGGCCGGTTTTATTAGTTGAAATCAAAAAAAAAAACAATTTTTCACGTGTCAGCTCCCCAAAACTTTAAATGGCTTTTTCTCCCCTTAAACGTGCGAATTTCGCGTTTTTACGTTTTCATTTAAAAGTTTACCTCATACTAGTGTTTTGATGGTCGGTACATGTTTTAGGCAAAATATCTAGAAGTTGCTGTTTCTAGAACACGTGCAGTTTTTGTGCAGATTTTCAGCATTGATTGCTTACTGTGCCCGTAATTTTAATCCGATTGTTGAAATGTTGGTCTTATCTTATAGTTGCGTTTGCTTAGTTTGTGTCAAGTGCAAAAATGTAGTAATTTGCATGATAATACTAATTTTTATGACGCTTAGGAGGCATAGACATGTATTTGTCTAAAATACGTAAATTTCCTTGTCCGACCTCTGGCTTTCATCGTTCACTGTAGCCACAATTTCCATTCGATTATCAAAATTTTCGCCTCATTTTGTAGCTGTCAGCCTGTAGTATACGTCAAATACAAATTTGTAGTACTTTTCATAAGAATACTAATTTTTATAAGGTTCCGTATATTTTTGGGGGCAGGTTATGGAAACTTTTTCCCTTTACAGCATTGCTGTGGCTTGATTTTTCAACCGATGTGCTATATTTTGGTGTTAATGAATAGATCAGCGTCCGAATTTTTCAAAAAGTATAAATTTGTGGTATTTGGCAAAAGTTTACTAATTTTTATAAGGTTCCTTATATTTTTGGGGGCAGGTTATGGAAACTTTTTCCCTTTACGGCATTGCTGTGGCTTGATTTTTCAACGAATGTGCTATATTTTGAGGTTAATGAATAAATCAGCGTCTGAATTTTCCAAAAAGTATAAATTTGTGGTATTTGGCAAAAGTTTAAGGGCGGGTTTAGTAGTTGAAAGCCGGAAAAATCCCAATTTTTCACGTGTTAACTCCCCAAAATTTTAAATGGCTTTTTCTCCCCTTAAACGTGCGAATTTCGCGTTTTGACGTTTTCATTTAAAAGTTTACCACAAACTAGTGTTTTGATGCTCTAAACATGTTTTAGGCAAAATATCTAGAAATTGCTGTTTCTAGAACACGTGCAGTTTTTGTGCAGATTTTCAGCTTTGATTGCTTACAGTGCCCGTACTTTTAATCCGATTGTTGAAATTTTTGTCTTATCTTATAGTTGCGTTTGTATTTGTCTAAAATACGTAAATTTCCTTGTCCGACCTCTGCCTTAAACGTGCGAATTTCGCGTTTTTAAGTTTTCATTTAAAAGTTTACCACAAACTAGTGTTTTGATGGTCGGAACATGTTTTAGGCAAAATATCTGGAAATTGCTGTTTCTAGAACACGTGCAGTTTTTGTGCAGATTTTCAGCTTTGATTGCTTACTGTGCCCGTAATTTTAATCCGATTGTTGAAATTTTGGTCGTATCTTATAGTTGCGTTTGCTAAGTTTGCGTCAAGTGCAAATATGTAGTAATTTGCATGAAAATACTAATTTTTATGACGCTCAGGAGGCATAGACATGTATTTGTCTAAAATACGTAAATTTCCTTGTCCGACCTCTGGCTTTCATCGTTCACTGTAGCCACAATTTCCATTCGACTATCAAAATTTTCGCCCCATTTTGTAGCTGTCAGTCTGTACTTTACGTCAAATACACATTTGTAGTACTTTTCATAAGAATACTAATTTTTATAAGGTTCCTTATATTTTTGGGGGCAGGTTATGGAAACTTTTTCCCTCTACGGCATTGCTTGATTTTTCAACCGATATGCTATATTTTGGTGTTAGTGAATAGATCAGCGTCTGAATTTTCCACAAAGTATAAACTTGTGGTATTTGGCAAAAGTTTAAGGCCGGTTTTAGTAGTTGAAATAAAAAAAAAACAATTTTTCACGTGTCAGCTCCCCAAAACTTTAAATGGCTTTTTCCCCCCTTAAACGTGCGAATTTCGCGTTTTTACGTTTTCATTTAAAAGTTTAGATCATACTTGTGTTTTGATGGTCGGTACATGTTTTAGGCAAAATATCTAGAAGTTGCTGTTTCTAGAACACGTGCAGTTTTTGTGCAGATTTTCAGCATTGATTGCATACTGTGCCCGTAATTTTAATCCGATTGTTGAAATGTTGGTCTTATCTTATAGTTGCGTTTGCTTAGTTTGTGTCAAGTGCAAAAATGTAGTAATTTGCATGATAATACTAATTTTTATGACGATTAGGAGGCATAGACATGTATTTGCTCAAAATACGTAAATTTCCTTGTCCGACCTCTGGCTTTCATCGTTCACTGTAGCCACAATTTCCATTCGATTATCAAAATTTTCGCCTCATTTTGTAGCTGTCAGCCTGTAGTATACGTCAAATACAAATTTGTAGTACTTTTCATAAGAATACTGATTTTTATAAGGTTCCGTGTATTTTTGGGGGCAGGTTATGGAAACTTTTTCCCTTTACGGCATTGCTGTGGCTTGATTTTTCAACCGATGTGCTATATTTTGGTGTTAATGAATAGATCAGCGTCCGACTTTTCCAAAAAGTATAAATTTGTGGTATTTGGCAAAAGTTTACTAATTTTTATAAGGTTCCTTATATTTTTGGGGGCAGGTTATGGAAACTTTTTCCCTTTACGGCATCGCTGTGGCTTGATTTTTCAACGGATGTGCTATATTTTGAGGTTAATGAATAAATCAGCGTCCGGATTTTCCAAAAAGTATAAATTTGTGGTATTTGGCAAAAGTTTAAGGGCGGGTTTAGTAGTTGAAAGCCGGAAAAATCCCAATTTTTCACGTGTTAACTCCCCAAAACTTTAAATGGATTTTTCTCCCCTTAAACGTGCGAATTTCGCGTTTTGACGTTTTAATTTAAAAGTTTACCACAAACTAGTGTTTTGATGCTCTAAACATGTTTTAGGCAAAATATCTAGAAATTGCTGTTTCTAGAACACGTGCAGTTTTTGTGCAGATTTTCAGCTTTGATTGCTGACTGTGCCCGTAATTTTAATCCGATTGTTGAAATGTTGGTCTTATCTTATAGTTGCGTTTGTTTAGTTTGCGTCAAGTGCAAATATGTAGTAACTTGCATGAAAATACTATTTTTTATGACGCTTAGGAGGCATAGACATGTATTTGTCTAAAATACGTAAATTTCCTTGTCCGACATCTGGTTTCATCGGTCACTGTAGCCACAATTTCCATTCGATTATCAAAATGTTGGTCTCATTTTGTAGCTGTGAGTCCGTCGTTTACGTCAAATACAAACTTGTAGTACTTTTCATAAGAATACTAATTTTTATAAGGTTCCTTATATTTTTGGGGGCAGGTTATGGAAACTTTTTCCCTTTACGGCATTGCTGTGGCTTGATTTTTCAACCGATGTGCTATATTTTGAGGTTAATGAATAAATCAGCGTCTGAATTTTCCAAAAAGTATAAATTTGTGGTATTTGGCAAAAGTTTAAGGGCGGGTTTAGTAGTTGAAAGCCAGAAAAATCCCAATTTTTCACGTGTTAACTCCCCAAAACTTTAAATGGCTTTTTCTCCCCTTAAACGTGCGAATTTCGCGTTTTTACGTTTTCATTTAAAAGTTTACCTCATACTAGTGTTTTGATGGTCGGAACATGTTTTAGGCAAAATATCTAGAAGTTGCTGTTTCTAGAATACGTGCAGTTTTTGTGCAGATTTTCAGCATTGATTGCTTATTGTGCCCGTAATTTTAATCCGATTGTTGAAATGTTGGTCTTATCTTATAGTTGCGTTTGCTTAGTTTGCGTCAAGTGCAAAAATGTAGTAATTTGCATGAAAATTCTAATTTTTATGACGCTTAGGAGGCATAGACATGTATTTGTCTAAAATACGTAAACTTCCTTGTCCGACCTCTGGCTTTCATCGTTCACTGTAGCCACAATTTCCATTCGATTATCAAAATTTTCGCCTCATTTTGCAGCTGTCAGTCTGTAGTTTACGTCAAATATAAATTTGTAGTACTTTTCATAAGAATACTAATTTTTATAAGGTTCCTTGTATTTTTGGGGGCAGGTTATGGAAACTTTTTCCCTTTACGGCATTGCTGTGGCTTGATTTTTCAACCGATGTGCTATACTTTGAGGTTTATGAATAATTCAGCGTCTGAATTTTCCAGGAAGTATAAATTTGTGGTATTTGGCAAAAGTTTATGGGCGGGTTTAGTAGTTGAAAGCCAGAAAAATCCCAATTTTACACGTGTCAACTCCCCAAAACTTTAAATGGCTTTTTCTCCCCTTAAACGTGCGAATTTCGCGTTTTTACGTTTTCATTTAAAAGTTTACCCGAAACTAGTGTTTTGATGGTCGGAACATGTTTTAGGCAAAATATCTGGAAATTGCTGTTTCTAGAACACGTGCAGTTTTTGTGCAGATTTTCAGCTTTGATTGTTTACTGTGCCCGTAATTTTAATCCGATTGTTTAAATTTTGGTCTTATCTTATAGTTGCGTTTGTTCAGTTTGCGTCAAGTGCAAATATGTAGTAATTTGCATGCAAATACTAATTTTTATGACGCTCAGGAGGCATAGACATGTATTTGTCTAAAATACGTAAATTTCCTTGTCCGACCTCTGGCTTTCATCGTTCACTGTAGCCACAATTTCCATTCGACTATCAAAATTTTCGCCCCAATTTGTAGCTGTCAGTCTGTAGTTTACGTCAAATACAAATTTGTAGTACTTTTCATAAGAATACTAATTTTTATAAGGTTCCTTGTATTTTTGGGGGCAGGTTATGGAAACTTTTTCCCTTTACGGCATTGCTGTGGCTTGATTTTTCAACCGATATGCTATATTTTGGTGTTAATGAATAGATCAGCGTTTGAATTTTCCACAAAGTATAAATTTGTGGTATTTGGCAAAAGTTCAAGGCCGGGTTTAGTAGTTGAAAGCCAAAAAAATCCCAATTTTTCACGTGTCAACTCCCCAAAACTTTAAATGGCTTTTTCTCCCCTTAAACGTGCGAATTTCGCGTTTTTACGTTTTCATTTTAAAGTTTACCTCATACTAGTGTTTTGATGGTCGGAAAATGTTTTAGGCAAAATATCTAGAAATTGCTGTTTCTAGAACACGTGCAGTTTTTGTGCAGATTTTCAGCTTTGATTGCTTACGGTGCCCGTAATTTTAATCCGATTGTTGAAATTTTGGTGTTATCTTATAGTTGCGTTTGTTTAGTTTGCGACAAGTGCAAATATGTAGTGATTTGCATGAAAATACTAATTTTTATGACGCTTAGGAGGCATAGACATGTATTTGTCTAAAATACGTAAATTTCCTTGTCCGACCTCTGGCTTTCATCGTTCACTGTAGCCACAATTTCCATTCGATTATCAAAATTTTCGCCTCATTATGTAGTTGTCAGCCTGTAATATACGTCAATTACAAATTTGTAGTACTTTTCATAAGAATACTAATTTTTATAAGGTTCCTTATATTTTTGGGGGCAGGTTATGGAAACTTTTTCCCTTTACGGCATTGCTGTGGCTTGATTTTTCAACCGATGTGCTATATTTTGGTGTTAATGAATAGATCAGCGTCTGAATTTTCCAAAATGTGTAAATTTGTGATATTTGGCAAAAGTTTAAGGGCGGGCTTAGTAGTTGAAAGCCAGAAAATTCCCAACTTTACACGTGTTAACTCCCCAAAACTTTAAATGGATTTTTCTCCCCTTAAACGTGCGAATTTCGCGTTTTTACGTTTTAATTTAAAAGTTTACCCCAAACTAGTGTTTTGATGGTCGGAACATGTTTTAGGCAAAATATCTAGAAATTGCTGTTGCTAGAACACGTGCAGTTTTTGTGCAGATTTTCAGCTTTGATTGCTTACTGTGCCCGTAATTTTAATCCGATTGTTAAAATGTTGGTCTTATCTTATAGTTGCGTTTGTTAAGTTTGCGTCAAGTGCAAATATGTAGTAATTTGCATGAAAATACAAATTTTTATGACGCTCAGGAGGCATGGACTAGAATATGTCTAAAATACGTAAATTTCCTTGTCCGACCTCTGGCTTTCATCGTTCACTGTAGCCACAATTTCCATTCGATTATCAAAATTTTCGCCTCATTTTGTAGCTGTCAGTCTGTAGTTTACGTCAAATACAAATTTGTAGTACTTTTCATAAGAATACTAATTTTTATAAGGTTCCTTATATTTTTGGGGGCAGGTTATGGAAACTTTTTCCCTTTACGGCATTGCTGTGGCTTGATTTTTCAACCGATGTGCTATATTTTGGTGTTAATGAATAGATCAGCTTCTGAATTTTCCAAAAAGTATAAATTTGTGGTATTTGGCAAAAGTTGAAGGGCGGGCTTAGTAGTTGAAAGCCAGAAAAATCCCAATTTTTCACGTGTCAACTCCCCAAAACTTTAAATGGCTTTTTCTCCCCTTAAACGTGCGAATCTCGCGTTTTTACGTTTAATTTAAAAGTTTACCCAAAACTAGTGTTTTGATGGTCGTTACATGTTTTAGGCAAAATATCTAGAAATTGCTGTTTCTAGAACACGTGCAGTTTTTGTGCAGATTTTCAGCTTTGATTGCTTACTGTGCCCGTAATTTTAATCCGATTGTTGGAATTTCGGTCGTATCTTATAGTTGCGTTTGTTTAGTTTGCGTCAAGTGCCAATATGTGGTGATTTGCATGAAAATACTAATTTTTATGACGCTTAGGAGGCATAGACATGTATTTGTCTAAAATACGTAAATTTCCTTGTCCGACCTCTGGCTTTTATCGTTCACTGTAGCCACAATTTCCATTCGATTATCAAAATTTTCGCCTCATTTTGTAGCTGTCAGTCTGAAGCTTACGTCAAATACAAATTTGTAGTACTTTTCATAAGAATACTAATTTTTATAAGGTTCCTTATATTTTTGGGGGCAGGTTATGCAAACTTTTTCCATTTAACGGCATTGCTGTGGCTTGATTTTTCAACTGATGTGCTATATTTTGGTGTTAATGAATAGATCAGCGTCTGAATTTTCCAAAAAGTATAAATTTGTGGTATTTGGCAAAAGTTTAAGGGCGGGTTTAGTAGTTGAAAGCCAGAAAAATCCCAATTTTTCACGTGTCAACTCCCCATAACTTTAAATGGCTTTTTCTCCCCTTAAACGTGCGAATTTCGCGTTTTACGTTCTAATTTAAAAGTTTACCCCAAACTAGTGTTTTGATGGTCGGAACATGTTTTAGGCAAAATATCTAGAAATTGGTGTTTCTAGAACACGTGCAGTTTTTGTGCAGATTTTCAGCTTTGATTGCTTACTGTACCCGTTATTTTAATCCCATTGTTGAAATTTTGGTCTTATCTTATAGTTGCGTTTGTTTAGTTTGCGTCAAGTGCCAGGAGGCATAGACATGTATTTGTCTAAAATACGTAAATTTCCTTGTCCGACCCCTGGCTTTCATCGTTCACTGTCGCCACAATTTCCATTCGATTATCAAAATTTTCGCCTCATTTTGTAGCTGTCAGTCTGAAGCTTACGTCAAATACAAATTTGTAGTACTTTTCATAAGAATACTAATTTTTATAAGGTTCCTTATATTTTTGGGGGCAGGTTATGCAAACTTTTTCCCTTTACGGCATTGCTGTGGCTTGATTTTTCAACCGATGTGCTATTTTTTGGTGTTAATGAATAGATCAGCGTCTGAATTTTCGAAAAATCATAAATTTGTGGTATTTGGCAAAAGTTGAAGGGCGGGTTTAGTAGTTGAAAGCCAGAAAAATCCCAATTTTTCACGTGTCAACTCCCCAAAACTTTAAATGGCTTTTTCTCCCCTTAAACGTGCGAATTTCGCGTTTTTACGTTTTCATTTAAAAGTTTACCCCAAACTAGTGTTTTGACGGTCGGAACATGTTTTTGGCAAAATATCTAGAAATTGCTGTTTCGAGAACACGTGCAGTTTTTGTGCAGATTTTCAGCTTTGATTGCTTACTGTGCCCGTAATATTAATCCGATTGGTGAATTGTTTAGTTTGCGTCAAGTGCAAATATGTAGTAATTTGCATGAAAATACTAATTTTTACAACGCTTAGGAGGCATAGACATGTATTTGTCTAAAAAACGTAAATTTCCTTGTCCGACCTCTGGCTTTCATCGTTCACTGTAGCCACAATTTCCATTCGATTATCAAAATGTTGGTCTCATTTTGTAGCTGTCAGTCTGTAGTTTACGTTAAATATAAATTTGTAGTCCTTTTGATAAGAATACTAATTTTTATAAGGTTCCTTAATTTTTTGGGGGCAAGTTATAGAAACTTTTTAACTTTACGGCATTGCTGTGGCTTGATTTTTCAACCGATGTGCTATATTTTGGTGTTAATGAATAGGTCAGCGTCTGAATTTTCCAAAAAGTATAGATTTGTGGTATTTGGCACAAGTTTAGGGGCGGGCTCAGTAGTTGAAATCCAGAAAAATGCTAATTTTTATGACGCTTGTCCGACCTCTGGCTTTCATCGTTCACTGTAGCCACAATTTCCATTCGATTATCAAAATTTTCGCCTCATTTTGTAGCTGTCAGTCTGTAGTTTACGTCAAATACAAATTTGTAGTACTTTTCATAAGAATACTAATTTTTATAAGGTTCCTTATATTTTCGGGGGCAGGTTATGGAAACTTTTTCCCTTTACGGCATTGCTGTGGCTTGATTTTTCAACCGATGTGCTATATTTTGGTGTTAATGAATAGATCAGCGTCTGAATTTTCCAAAAAGTATAAATTTGTGGTATTTTGCAAAAGTTTAAGGGCGGGTTTAGTAGTTGAAAGCCAGAAAAATCCCAATTTGTCATGTGTCAACTCCCCAAAACTTTAAATGGCTTTTTCTCCCCTTAAACGTGCGAATTTCGCGTTTTTGCGTTTTCATTTAAAAGTTTACCCCAAACTAGTGTTTTGACGGTCGGAACATGTTTTTGGCAAAATATCTAGAAATTGCTTTTCTGCTTTGATTGCTTACTGTGCCCGTAATTTTAATCCGATTGTTGAAATTTTGGTCTGATCTTATAGTTGCGTTTGTTTAGTTTGCGTCAAGTGCAAATATGTAGTGATTTGCATGAAAATACTAATTTTTATGACGCTTAGGAGGATAGACATGTATTTGTCTAAAATACGTAAATTTCCTTGTCCGACCTCTGGCTTTCATCGTTCACTGTAGCCACAATTTCCATTCGATTATCAAAATTTTCGCCTCATTTTGTAGCTGTCAGTCTGTAGTTTACGTCAAATACAAATTTGTAGTACTTTTCATAAGAATACTAATTTTTATAAGGTTCCTTATATTTTTGGGGGCAGGTTATGGAAACTTTTTCCCTTTACGGCATTGCTGTGGCTTGATTTTTCAACCGATGTGCTATATTTTGGTGTTAATGAATAGGTCAGCGTCTGAATTTTCCAAAAAATATAAATTTGTGGTATTTGGCACAAGTTTAGGGGCGGGCTCAGTAGTTGAAAGCCAGAAAAATCCCAATTTTTCACGTGTCAACTCCCCAAAACTTTAAATGGCTTTTGCTCCCCTTAAACGTGCGAATTTCGCGTCTTTACGTTTTCATTTAAAAGTTCACCTCAAACTAGTGTTTTGATGGTCGGAACATGTTTTAGGCAAAATATCTAGAAATTGCTGTTTCTAGAACACGTGCAGTTTTTGTGCAGATTTTCAGCTTTGATTGCTTACTGTGCCCGTAATTTTAATCCGATTGTTGAAATTTTGGTCTTATCTTATAGTTGCGTTTGTTTAGTTTGCGTCAAGTGCAAATATGTAGTGATTGGCTGAAAATACTAATTTTTATGACGCTTAGGAGGCATAGACATGTATTTCTCTAAAATACGTAAATTTCCTTGTCCGACCTCTGGCTTTCATCGTTCACTGTAGCCACAATTTCCATTCGATTATCAAAATTTTCGCCTCATTTTGTAGCTGTCAGTGTGTAGTTTACGTCAAATACAAATTTGTAGTACTTTTCATAAGAATAATAATTTTTATAAGGTTGCTTATATTTTTGGGGGCAGGTTATGGAAACTTTTTCCCTTTACGGCATTGCTGTGGCTTGATTTTTCAACCGATGTGCTATATTTTGGTGTTAATGAATAGGTCAGCGTCTGAATTTTCCAAAAAATATAAATTTGTGGTATTTGGCACAAGTTTAGGGGCGGGCTCAGTAGTTGAAAGCCAGAAAAATCCCAATTTTTCACGTGTCAACTCCCCAAAACTTTAAATGGCTTTTTCTCCCCCTTAAACGTGCGAATTTCGCGTTTTTACGTTTTCATTTAAAAGTTCACCTCAAACTAGTGTTTTGATGGTCAGAACATGTTTTAGGCAAAATATCTAGAAATTGCTGTTTCTAGAACACGTGCAGTTTTTGTGCAGATTTTCAGCTTTGATTGCTTACTGTGCCCGTAATTTTAATCCGATTGTTGAAATTTTGGTCTTATCTTATAGTTGCGTTTGTTTAGTTTGCGTCAAGTGCAAATATGTAGTGATTGGCTGAAAATACTAATTTTTATGACGCTTAGGAGGCATAGACATGTATTTCTCTAAAATACGTAAATTTCCTTGTCCGACCTCTGGCTTTCATCGTTCACTGTAGCCACAATTTCCATTCGATTATCAAAATTTTCGCCTCATTTTGTAGCTGTCAGTGTGTAGTTTACGTCAAATACAAATTTGTAGTACTTTTCATAAGAATACTAATTTTTATAAGGTTGCTTATATTTTTGGGGGCAGGTTATGGAAACTTTTTCCCTTTACGGCATTGCTGTGGCTTGATTTTTCAACCGATGTGCTATATTTTGGTGTTAATGAATAGGTCAGCGTCTGAATTTTCCAAAAAATATAAATTTGTGGTATTTGGCACAAGTTTAGGGGCGGGCTCAGTAGTTGAAAGCCAGAAAAATCCCAATTTTTCACGTGTCAACTCCCCAAAACTTTAAATGGCTTTTTCTCCCCCTTAAACGTGCGAATTTCGCGTTTTTACGTTTTCATTTAAAAGTTCACCTCAAACTAGTGTTTTGATGGTCAGAACATGTTTTAGGCAAAATATCTAGAAATTGCTGTTTCTAGAACACGTGCAGTTTTTGTGCAGATTTTCAGCTTTGATTGCTTACTGTGCCCGTAATTTTAATCCGATTGGTGAAATTTTGGTGTTATCTTATATTTGCGTTTGTTTAGTTTGCGTCAAGTGCCAATATATAGTGCTTTGCATGAAAATACTAATTTTTATGACGCTTAGGAGGCATAGACATGTATTTGTCTAAAATACGTAAATTTCCTTGTCCGACCTCTGGCTTTCATCGTTCACTGTAGCCACAATTTCCATTCTATTATCAAAATTTTCGCCTCATTTTGTAGCTGTCAGTCTGTAGTTTACGTCAAATACAAATTTGTAGTACTTTTCATAAGAATACTAATTTTTATAAGGTTCCTTATATTTTTGGGGGCAGGTTATGGAAACTTTTTCCCTTTACGGCATTGCTGTGGCTTGATTTTTCAACCGATGTGCTATATTTTGGTGTTAATGAATAGATCAGCGTCTAAATTTTCCAAAAAGTATAAAATTGTGGTATTTGGCAAAAGTTGAAGGGCGGGTTTTGTAGTTGAAAGCCAGAAAAATCCCAATTTTTCACGTGTCAACTCCCCAAAACTGTAAATGGCTTTTTCTCCCCTTAAACGTGCGAATTTCGCGTTTTTACGGTTTAATTTAAAAGTTTACCCCAAACTAGTGTTTTGATGGTCGGAACATGTTTTAGGCAAAATATCTAGAAATTGCTGTTTCTAGAACACGTGCAGTTTTTGTGCAGATTTTCAGATTTGATTGCTTACTGTGCCCGTAATTTTAATCCGATTGTTGACATTTTGGTCTTATCTTATAGTTGCGTTTGTTTAGTTTGCGTCAAGTGCAAATATGTAGTGATTTGCATGAAAATACTAATTTTTGTGACGCTTAGGAGGCATAGACATGTATTTGTCTAAAATACGTAAATTTGTGGTATTTGACAAAAGATTATGGGCGGGTTTAGTAGTTGAAAGCCAGAAAAATCCCAATTTTTCTCGTGTCAACTCCCCAAAACATTAAATGGCTTTTTTCCCCCTTAAACGTGCGAATTTCCCGTTTTTACGTTTTAATTTAAAAGTTTACCCCAAACTAGTGTTTTGATTGTCGAAACATGTTTTAGGCAAAATATCTAGAAATTGCTGTTTCTAGAACGCGTGCAGTTTTTGTGCAGATTTACAGCTTTGATTGCTTACTGTGCCCGTAATTTTAATCCGATTGTTGAAATTTCGGTTTTATCTTATAGTTGCGTTTGTTTAGTTTGCGTCAAGTGCAAATATGTAGTAATTTGCATGAAAATACTAATTTTTATGACGCTTAGGAGGCATAGACATGTATTTGTCTAAAATACGTAAATTTCCTTGTCCGACCTCTGGCTTTCATCGTTCACTGTAGCCACAATTTCCATTCGATTATCAAAATGTTGGCCTCATTTTGTAGCTGTCAGTCTGTAGTTTACGTCAAATACAAATTTGTAGTACATTTCATAAGAATACTAATTTTTATAAGGTTCCTTATATTTTTGGGGGCAGGTTATGGAAACTTTTTCCCTTTACGGCATTGCTGTGGCTTGATTTTTCAACTGATGTGCTATATTTTGGTGTTAATGAATAGATCAGCGTCTGAATTTTCCAAAAAGTATAAATTTGTGGTATTTGGCAAAAGTTTATGGGCGGGTTAGTAGTTGAAAGCCAGAAAAATCCCAATTTTTCACGTGTCAACTCCCCAAAACTTTAAATGGCTTTTTCTCCCCTTAAACGTGCGAATTTCGCGTTTTTACGTTTTCATTTAAAAGTTTACCTCAAACTAGTGTTTTGATGGTCGGAACATGTTTTAGGCAAAATATCTAGAAATTGCTGTTTCTAGAACACGTGCAGGTTTTGTGCAAATTTTCAGCTTTGATTGCTTACTGTACCCGTAATTTTAATCCGATTGTTGAAATTTTGGTTTTATCTCTTAGTTGTGTTTGTTTAGTTTGCGTCAAGTGCTAATATGTAGTAATTTGCATGAAAATACTAATTTTTATGACGCTTAGGAGGCATAGACATGTATTTGTCTAAAATACGTAAATTTCCTTGTCCGACCTCTGGCTTTCATCGTTCACTGTCGCCACAATTTCCATTCGATTATCAAAATTTTGGACTCATTTTGTAGCTGTCAGTCTGAAGCTTACGTCAAATACAAATTTGTAGTACTTTCCATAAGAATACTAATTTTTATAAGGTTCCTTATATTTTTGGGGGCAGGTTATGCAAACTTTTTCCCTTTACGGCATTGCTGTGGCTTGATTTTTCAACCGATGTGCTATTTTTTGGTGTTAATGAATAGATCAGCGTCTGAATTTTCGAAAAATCATAAATTTGTGGTATTTGGCAAAAGTTGAAGGGCGGGTTTAGTAGTTGAAAGCCAGAAAAATCCCAATTTTTCACGTGTCAACTCCCCAAAACTTTAAATGGCTTTTTCTCCCCTTAAACGTGCGAATTTCGCGTTTTTACGTTTTCATTTGAAAGTTTACCCCAAACTAGTGTTTTGATGGTCGGAGCATGCTTTAGGCAAAATATCTAGAAATTGCTGTTTCTAGAACACGTGCAGTTTTTGTGCAGATTTTCAGCTTTGATTGCTTACTGTGCCCGTAATATTAATCCGATTGGTGAATTGTTTAGTTTGCGTCAAGTGCAAATATGTAGTAATTTGCATGAAAATACTAATTTTTATGACGCTTAGGAGGCATAGACATGTATTTGTCTAAAAAACGTAAATTTCCTTGTCCGACCTCTGGCTTTCATCGTTCACTGTAGCCACAATTTCCATTCGATTATCAAAATTTTCGCCTCATTTTGTAGCTGTTAGTCTGTAGTTTATGTCAAATACAAATTTGTGGTACTTTTCATGAGAATACTAATTTTTATAAGGTTGCTTATATTTTTGGGGGCAGGTTATGGAAACTTTTTCCCTTTACGGCATTGTTGTGGCTTGATTTTTCAACCGATGTGCTATATTTTGGTGTTAATGAATAGATCAGCGTCTGAATTTTCCAAAAAGTATAAATTTGTGGTATTTGGCAAAAGTTTAAGGGCGGGTTTAGTAGTTGAAAGCCAAAAAAATCCCAATTTGTCATGTGTCAACTCCCCAAAACTTTAAATGGCTTTTTCTCCCCTTAAACGTGCGAATTTCGCGTTTTTACGTTTTCATTTAAAAGCTTACCCCAAACTAGTGTTTTGACGGTCGGAACATGTTTTTGGCAAAATATCTAGAAATTGCTGTTTCTAGAACACGTGCAGTTTTTGTGCAGATTTTCAGCTTTGATTGCTTACTGTGCCCGTAATTTTAATCCGATTGTTGAAATTTTGGTCTGATCTTATAGTTGCGTTTGTTCAGTTTGCGTCAAGTGCAAATATGTAGTGATTTGCATGAAAATACTAATTTTTATGACGCTTAGGAGGATAGACATGTATTTGTCTAAAATACGTAAATTTCCCTGTCCGACCTCTGGCTTTCATCGTTCACTGTAGCCACAATTTCCATTCGATTATCAAAATGTTCGCCTCATTTTGTAGCTGTCAGTCTGTAGTTTACGTCAAATACAAATTTGTAGTACTTTTCATAAGAATACTAATTTTTATAAGGTTCCTTATATTTTTGGGGGCAGGTTATGGAAACTTTTTCCCTTTACGGCATTGCTGTGGCTTGATTTTTCAACCGATGTGCTATATTTTGGTGTTAATGAATAGATCAGCGTCTGAATTTTCCAAAAAGTATAAATTTGTGGTACTTGGCAAAAGTTGAAGGGCGGGTTTAGTAGTTGAAAGCCAGAAAATTCCCAATTTTTCACGTGTCAACTCCCCAAAACTTTAAATGGCTTTTTCTCCCCTTAAACGTGCGAATTTCGCGTTTTGACGTTTTCATTTAAAAGTTTACCTCAAACTAGTGTTTTGATGGTCGGAACATGTTTTAGGCAAAATATCTAGAAATTGCTGTTTCTAGAACGCGTGCAGTTTATGTGCAGATTTTCAGCTTTGATTGCTAACTGTGCCCGTAATTTTAATCCGATTGTTGAAATTTTGGTTTTATCTTATAGTTGTGTTTGTTTAGTTTGCGTCAAGTGCAAATATGTAGTAATTTGCATGAAAATACTAATTTTTATGACGCTTAGGAGGCATAGACATGTATTTGTCTAAAATACGTAAATTTCCTTGTCCGACCTCTGGCTTTCATCGTTCACTGTAGCCACAATTTCCATTCGATTATCAAAATTTTCGCCTCATTTTGTAGCTGTCAGTCTGTCGTTTACGCCAAATTCAAATTTGTATTACTTTTCATAAGAATACTAATTTTTGTAAGGTTCCTTAGATTTTTGGGGGCAGGTTATGGAAACTTTTTCCCTTTACGGCATTGCTGTGGCTTGATTTTTCAACTGATGTGCTATATTTTGGTGTTAATGAATAGATCAGCGTCTGAATTTTCCAAAAAGTATAAATTTGTGGTATTTGGCAAAAGTTGAAGGGCGGGTTAGTAGTTGAAAGCCAGAAAAATCCCAATTTTTCACGTGTCAACTCCCCAAAACTTTAAATGGCTTTTTCTCCCCTTAAACGTGCGAATTTCGCGTTTTTACGTTTTCATTTAAAAGTTTACCTCAAACTAGTGTTTTGATGGTCGGAACATGTTTTAGGCAAAATATCTAGAAATTGCTGTTTCTAGAACACGTGCAGGTTTTGTGCAGATTTTCAGCTTTGATTGCTTACTGTGCCCGTAATTTTAATCCGATTGGTGAAATTTTGGTCTTATCTTATAGTTGCGTTTGTTAAGTTTGCGTCAAGTGCAAATATGTAGTAATTTGCATGAAAATATTAATTTTTATGACGCTTAGGAGGCATAGACATGTATTTGTCTAAAATACGTAAATTTCCTTGTCCGACCTCTGGCTTTCATCGTTCACTGTAGCCACAATTTCCATTCGATTATCAAAATGTTCGCCTCATTTTGTAGCTGTCAGTCTGTAATTTACGTCAAATACAAATTTGTAGTACTTTTCATAATAATACTAATTTTTATAAGGTTGCTTATATTTTTGGGTGCAGGTAATGGAAACTTTTTCCCTTTACGGCATTGGTGAGGCATGATTTTTCAACTGATGTGCTATATTTTGGTGTTAATGAATAGATCAGCGTCTGAATTTTCCAAAAAGTATAAATTTGTGGTATTTTGCAAAAGTTGAAGGGAGGGTTTAGTAGTTGAAAGCCAGAAAAATCCCAATTTTTCACGTGTCAACTCCCCAAAACTTTAAATGGCTTTTTCTCCCCTTAAACGTGCGAATTTCGCGTTTTTACGTTTTCATTTAAAAGTTCATCCAAACTAGTGTTTTGATGGTCGGAACATGTTTTAGGCAAAATATCTAGAAATTGCTGTTTCTAGAACACGTGCAGTTTTTGTGCAGATTTTCAGCTTTGATTGCTTACTGTGCCCGTAATATTAATCCGATTGGTGAATTGTTTAGTTTGCGTCAAGTGCAAATATGTAGTAATTTGCATGAAAATACTAATTTTTACAACGCTTAGGAGGCATAGACATGTATTTGTCTAAAAAACGTAAATTTCCTTGTCCGACCTCTGGCTTTCATCGTTCACTGTAGCCACAATTTCCATTCGATTATCTAAATGTTGGTCTCATTTTGTAGCTGTCAGTCTGTAGTTTACGTCAAATATAAATTTGTAGTACTTTTCATAAAAATACTAATTTTTATAAGGTTCCTTATATTTTTGGGGGCAAGTTATAGAAACTTTTTAACTTTACGGCATTGCTGTGGCTTGATTTTTCAACCGATGTGCTATATTTTGGTGTTAATGAATAGGTCAGCGTCTGAATTTTCCAAAAAGAATAGATTTGTGGTATTTGGCACAAGTTTAGGGGCGGGCTCAGTAGTTGAAATCCAGAAAAATGCTAATTTTTCACGTGTCAACTCCCCAAAACTTTAAATGGCTTTTTCTCCCCTTAAACGTGCGAATTTCGCGTCTTTACGTTCTAATTTAAAAGTTCACCTCAAACTAGTGTTTTGACGGTCGGAACATGTTTTTGGCAAAATATCTAGAAATTGCTGTTTCTAGAACACGTGCAGTTTTTGTGCAGATTTTCAGCTTTGATTGCTTACTGTGCCCGTAATTTTAATCCGATTGTTGAAATTTTGGTCTGATCTTATAGTTGCGTTTGTTTAGTTTGCGTCAAGTGCAAATATGTAGTGATTTGCATGAAGATACTAATTTTTATGACGCTTAGGAGGATAGACATGTATTTGTCTAAAATACGTAAATTTCCTTGTCCGACCTCTGGCTTTCACCGTTCACTGTAGCCACAATTTCCATTCGATTATCAAAATGTTCGCCTCATTTTGTAGCTGTCAGTCTGTAGTTTACGTCAAATACAAATTTGTAGTACTTTTCATAAGAATACTAATTTTTATAAGGTTCCTTATATTTTTGGGGGCAGGTTATGGAAACTTTTTCCCTTTACGGCATTGCTGTGGCTTGATTTTTCAACCGATGTGCTATATTTTGGTGTTAATGAATAGGTCAGCGTCTGAATTTTCCAAAAAATATAAATTTGTGGTATTTGGCACAAGTTTAGGGGCGGGCTCAGTAGTTGAAAGCCAGAAAAATCCCAATTTTTCACGTGTCAACTCCCCAAAACTTTAAATGGCTTTTTCTCCCCTTAAACGTGCGAATTTCGCGATTTTACGTTTTCATTCAAAAGTTCACCTCAAACTAGTGTTTTGATGGTCAGAACATGTTTTAGGCAAAATATCTAGAAATGTTGCTGTTTGCTGTTTCTAGAACACGTGCAGTTTTTGTGCAGATTTTCAGCTTTGATTGCTTACTGTGCCCGTAATTTTAATCCGATTGGTGAAATTTTGGTCTTATCTTATAGTTGCGTTTGTTTAGTTTGCGTCAAGTGCCAATATATAGTGATTTGCATGAAAATACTAATTTTTATGACGCTTAGGAGGCATAGACATGTATTTGTCTAAAATACGTAAATTTCCTTGTCCGACCTCTGGCTTTCATCGTTCACTGTAGCCACAATTTCCATTCGATTATCAAAATTTTCGCCTCATTTTGTAGCTGTCAGTCTGTAGTTTACGTCAAATACAAATTTGTAGTACTTTTCATAAGAATACTAATTTTTATAAGGTTCCTTATATTTTTGGGGGCAGGTTATGGAAACTTTTTCCCTTTACGGCATTGCTGTGGCTTGATTTTTCAACCGATGTGCTATATTTTGGTGTTAATGAATAGATCAGCGTCTGAATTTTCCAAAAAGTATAAAATTGTGGTATTTGGCAAAAGTTGAAGGGCGGGTTTTGTAGTTGAAAGCCAGAAAAATCCCAATTTTTCTCGTGTCAACTCCCCAAAACATTAAATGGCTTTTTTCCCCCTTTAACGTGCGAATTTCCCGTTGTTACGTTTTAATTTAAAAGTTTACCCCAAACTAGTGTTTTGATTGTCGAAACATGTTTTAGGCAAAATATCTAGAAATTGCTGTTTCTAGAACGCGTGCAGTTTATGTGCAGATTTTCAGCTTTGATTGCTTACTGTGCCCGTAATTTTAATCCGATTGTTGAAATTTTGGTTTTATCTTGTAGTTGTGTTTGTTTAGTTTGCGTCAAGTGCAAATATGTAGTAATTTGCATGAAAATACTAATTTTTATGACGCTCAGGAGGCATAGACATGTATTTGTCTAAAATACGTAAATTTCCTTGTCCGACCTCTGGCTTTCATCGTTCACTGTAGCCACAATTTCCATTCGATTATCAAAATTTTCGCCTCATTTTGTAGCTGTCAGTCTGTCGTTTACGCCAAATACAAATTTGTAGTACTTTTCATAAGAATACAAATTTTTGTAAGGTCCCTTAGATTTTTGGGGGCAGGTTATGGAAACTTTTTCCCTTTACGGCATTGCTGTGGCTTGATTTTTCAACCGATGTGCTATATTTTGGTGTTAATGAATAGATCAGCGTCTGAATTTTCCAAAAAGTATAAATTTGTGGTACTTGGCAAAAGTTGAAGGGCGGGTTTAGTAGTTGAAAGCCAGAAAATTCCCAATTTTTCACGTGTCAACTCCCCAAAACTTTAAATGGCTTTTTCTCCCATTAAACGTGCGAATTTCGCGTTCTTACGTTTACATTTAAAAGTTTACCTCAAACTAGTGTTTTGATGGTCGGAACATGTTTTAGGCAAAATATCTAGAAATTGCTGTTTCTAGAACGCGTGCAGTTTATGTGCAGATTTTCAGCTTTGATTGCTTACTGTGCCCGTAATTTTAATCCGATTGTTGAAATTTTGGTTTTATCTTGTAGTTGTGTTTGTTTAGTTTGCGTCAAGTGCAAATATGTAGTGATTTGCATGAAAATACTAATTTTTATGACGCTTAGGAGGCATAGACATGTATTTGTCTCAAAAACGTAAATTTCCTTGTCCGACCTCTGGCATTCATCGTTCACTGTAGCCACAATTTTCATTCGATTATCAAAATTTTCGCCTCATTTTGTAGCTGTCAGTCTGTAGTTTACGTCAAATACAAATTTGTAGTACTTTTCATAAGAATACTAATTTTTATAAGGTTCCTTATATTTTCGGGGGCAGGTTATGGAAACTTTTTCCCTTTACGGCATTGCTGTGGCTTGATTTTTCAACTGATGTGCTATATTTTGGTGTTAATGAATAGATCAGCGTCTGAATTATCCAAAAAGTATAAATATGTGGTATTTGGCAAAAGTTTAGAGACGGGTTTAGTAGTTGAAAGCCAGAAAAATCCCAATTTTTCACGTGTCAACTCCCCAAAACTTTAAATGGCTTTTTCTCCCCTTAAACGTGCGAATTTCGCGTTCTTACGTTTTCATTTAAAAGTTTACCTCAAACTGGTGTTTTGATGGTCGGAACATGTTTTAGGCAAAATATCTAGAAATTGCTGCTTCTAGAACGCGTGCAGTTTTTGTGCAGATTTTCAGCTTTGATTGCTTACTGTGCCCGTAATTTTAATCCGATTGTTGAAATTTTGGTTTTATCTTGTAGTTGTGTTTGTTTAGTTTGCGTCAAGTGCTAATATGTAGTAATTTGCATGAAAATACTAATTTTTATGACGCTTAGGAGGCATAGACATGTATTTGTCTAAAATACGTAAATTTCCTTGTCCGACCTCTGGCTTTCATCGTTCACTGTAGCCACAATTTCCATTCGATTATCAAAATTTTCGCCTCATTTTGTAGCTGTCAGTCTGTAGTTTATGTCAAATACAAATTTGTAGTAGTTTTCATACGAATACTAATTTTTATAAGGTTCCTTATATTTTTGGGGGCAGGTTATGGAAACTTTTTCCCTTTACGGCATTGCTGTGGCTTGATTTTTCAACCGATGTGCTATATTTTGGTGTTAATGAATAGATCAGCGTCTGAATTTTCCAAAAAATATAAATATGTGGTATTTGGCAAAAGTTTAAGGGTGGGTTTAGTAGTTGAAAGCCAGAAAAATTCCAATTTTTCACGTGTCAACTCCCCAAAACTGTAAATGGCTTTTTATCCCCTTAAACGTGCGAATTTCGCGTTTTTACGTTTTCATTTAAAAGTTTACCTCAAACTGGTGTTTTGATGGTCGGAACATGTTTTAGGCAAAATATCTAGAAATTGCTGTTTCTAGAACACGTGCAGGTTTTGTGCAGATTTACAGCTTTGATTGCTTACTGTGCCCGTAATTTTAATCCGATTGTTGAAATTTTGGTTTTATCTTGTAGTTGCGTTTGTTTACTTTGCGTCAAAAGCAAATATGTAGTAATTTGCATGAAAATACTAATTTTTATGACGCTTAGGAGGCATAGACATGTATTTGTCTAAAATACGTAAATTTCCTTGTCCGACCTGTGGCTTTCATCGTTCACTGTAGCCACAATTTCCATTCGATTATCAAAATTTTCGCCTCATTTTGTAGCTGTCAGTCTGTAGTTTACGCCAAATACAAATTTGTAGTACTTTTCATAAGAATACTAATTTTTATAAGGTTCCTTATATTTTTGGGGGCAGGTTATGGAAACTTTTTCCCTTTACGGCATTGCTGTGGCTTGATTTTTCAACCGATGTGCTATATTTTGGTGTTAATGAATAGATCAGCGTCTGAATTTTCCAAAAAGTATAAATTTGTGGTATTTGGCAAAAGTTTAAGGGTGGGTTTAGTAGTTGAAAGCCAGAAAAATTCCAATTTTTCACGTGTCAACTCCCCAAAACTGTAAATGGCTTTTTCTCCCCTTAAACGTGCGAATTTCGCGTTTTTACGTTTTCATTTAAAAGTTTACCTCAAACTGGTGTTTTGATGGTCGGAACATGTTTGAGGCAAAATATCTAGAAATTGCTGTTTCTAGAACACGTGCAGTTTTTGTGCAGATTTACAGCTTTGATTGCTTACTGTGCCCGTAATTTTAATCCGATTGTTGAAATTTTGGTTTTATCTTGTAGTTGCGTTTGTTTACTTTGCGTCAAAAGCAAATATGTAGTAATTTGCATGAAAATACTAATTTTTATGATGCATAGGAGGCATAGACATGTATTTGTCTAAAATACGTAAATTTCCTTGTCCGACCTGTGGCTTTCATCGTTCACTGTAGCCACAATTTCCATTCGATTATCAAAATTTTCGCCTCATTTTGTAGCTGTCAGTCTGTAGTTTACGTCAAAGACAAATTTGTAGTACTTTTCATAAGAATACTAATTTTTATAAGGTTCCTTATATTTTTGGGGGCAGGTTATGGAAACATTTTCCCTTTACGGCATTGCTGTGGCTTGATTTTTCAACTGATGTGCTATATTTTGGTGTTAATGAATAGATCAGCGTCTGAATTTTCCAAAAAGTATAAATTTGTGGTATTTGGCAAAAGTTTAGGGGGTGGGTTTAGTAGTTGAAAGCCAGAAAAATCCCAATTTTTCACGTGTCAACTCCCCAAAACTTTAAATTGCTTTTTCTCCCCTTAAACGTGCGAATTTCGCGTTTTTACGTTTTCATTTAAAAGTTTACCTCAAACTGGTGTTTTGATGGTCGGAACATGTTTGAGGCAAAATATCTAGAAATTGCTGTTTCTAGAACACGTGCAGTTTTTGTGCAGATTTTCAGCTTTGATTGCTTACTGTGCCCGTAATTTTAATCCGATTGTTGAAATTTTGGTCTTATCTTATAGTTGCGTTTGTTCAGTTTGCGTCAAGTGCAAATATGTAGTAATTTGCATGAAAATACTAATTGTTATGACGCTTAGGAGGCATAGACATGTATTTGTCTAAAATACGTAAATTTCCTTGTCCGACCTCTGGCTTTCATCGTTCACTGTAGCCACAATTTCCATTCGATTATCAAAATTTTCGCCTCATTTTGTAGCTGTCAGTCTGTAGTTTACGTCAAATACAAATTTGTAGTAGTTTTCATAAGAATACTAATTTTTATAAGGTTCCTTATTTTTTTGGGGGCAGGTTATGGAAACTTTTTCCCTTTACGGCATTGCTGTGGCTTGATTTTTCAACTGATGTGCTATATTTTGGTGTTAATGAATAGATCAGCGTCTGAATTTTCCAAAAAGTATAAATTTGTGGTATTTGGCAAAAGTTTAGGGGCGGGTTTAGTAGTTGAAAGCCAGAAAAATCCCAATTTTTCACGTGTCAACTCCCCAAAACTTTAAATTGCTTTTTCTCCCCTTAAACGTGCGAATTTCGCGTTTTTACGTTTTCATTTAAAAGTTTACCTCAAACTGGTGTTTTGATGGTCGGAACATGTTTGAGGCAAAATATCTAGAAATTGCTGTTTCTAGAACACGTGCAGTTTTTGTGCAGATTTTCAGCTTTGATTGCTTACTGTGCCCGTAATTTTAATCCGATTGTTGAAATTTTGGTCTTATCTTATAGTTGCGTTTGTTCAGTTTGCGTCAAGTGCAAATATGTAGTAATTTGCATGAAAATACTAATTTTTATGACGCTTAGGAGGCATAGACATGTATTTGTCTAAAATACGTAAATTTCCTTGTCCGACCTGTGGCTTTCATCGTTCACTGTAGCCACAATTTCCATTCGATTATCAAAATTTTCGCCTCATTTTGTAGCTGTCAGTCTGTAGTTTACGCCAAATACAAATTTGTAGTACTTTTCATAAGAATACTAATTTTTATAAGGTTCCTTATATTTTTGGGGGCAGGTTATGGAAACTTTTTCCCTTTACGGCATTGCTGTGGCTTGATTTTTCAACCGATGTGCTATATTTTGGTGTTAATGAATAGATCAGCGTCTGAATTTTCCAAAAAGTATAAATTTGTGGTATTTGGCAAAAGTTTAAGGGTGGGTTTAGTAGTTGAAAGCCAGAAAAATTCCAATTTTTCACGTGTCAACTCCCCAAAACTGTAAATGGCTTTTTCTCCCCTTAAACGTGCGAATTTCGCGTTTTTACGTTTTCATTTAAAAGTTTACCTCAAACTGGTGTTTTGATGGTCGGAACATGTTTGAGGCAAAATATCTAGAAATTGCTGTTTCTAGAACACGTGCAGTTTTTGTGCAGATTTACAGCTTTGATTGCTTACTGTGCCCGTAATTTTAATCCGATTGTTGAAATTTTGGTTTTATCTTGTAGTTGCGTTTGTTTACTTTGCGTCAAAAGCAAATATGTAGTAATTTGCATGAAAATACTAATTTTTATGATGCATAGGAGGCATAGACATGTATTTGTCTAAGATAGGTAAATTTCCTTGTCCGACCTGTGGCTTTCATCGTTCACTGTAGCCACAATTTCCATTCGATTATCAAAATTTTCGCCTCATTTTGTAGCTGTCAGTCTGTAGTTTACGTCAAAGACAAATTTGTAGTACTTTTCATAAGAATACTAATTTTTATAAGGTTCCTTATATTTTTGGGGGCAGGTTATGGAAACATTTTCCCTTTACGGCATTGCTGTGGCTTGATTTTTCAACTGATGTGCTATATTTTGGTGTTAATGAATAGATCAGCGTCTGAATTTTCCAAAAAGTATAAATTTGTGGTATTTGGCAAAAGTTTAGGGGGCGGGTTTAGTAGTTGAAAGCCAGAAAAATCCCAATTTTTCACGTGTCAACTCCCCAAAACTTTAAATTGCTTTTTCTCCCCTTAAACGTGCGAATTTCGCGTTTTTACGTTTTCATTTAAAAGTTTACCTCAAACTGGTGTTTTGATGGTCGGAACATGTTTGAGGCAAAATATCTAGAAATTGCTGTTTCTAGAACACGTGCAGTTTTTGTGCAGATTTTCAGCTTTGATTGCTTACTGTGCCCGTAATTTTAATCCGATTGTTGAAATTTTGGTCTTATCTTATAGTTGCGTTTGTTCAGTTTGCGTCAAGTGCAAATATGTAGTAATTTGCATGAAAATACTAATTGTTATGACGCTTAGGAGGCATAGACATGTATTTGTCTAAAATACGTAAATTTCCTTGTCCGGCCTCTGGCTTTCATCGTTCACTGTAGCCACAATTTCCATTCGATTATCAAAATTTTCGCCTCATTTTGTAGCTGTCAGTCTGTAGTTTACGTCAAATACAAATTTGTAGTAGTTTTCATAAGAATACTAATTTTTATAAGGTTCCTTATTTTTTTGGGGGCAGGTTATGGAAACTTTTTCCCTTTACGGCATTGCTGTGGCTTGATTTTTCAACTGATGTGCTATATTTTGGTGTTAATGAATAGATCAGCGTCTGAATTTTCCAAAAAGTATAAATTTGTGGTATTTGGCAAAAGTTTAGGGGCGGGTTTAGTAGTTGAAAGCCAGAAAAATCCCAATTTTTCACGTGTCAACTCCCCAAAACTTTAAATTGCTTTTTCTCCCCTTAAACGTGCGAATTTCGCGTTTTTACGTTTTCATTTAAAAGTTTACCTCAAACTGGTGTTTTGATGGTCGGAACATGTTTGAGGCAAAATATCTAGAAATTGCTGTTTCTAGAACACGTGCAGTTTTTGTGCAGATTTTCAGCTTTGATTGCTTACTGTGCCCGTAATTTTAATCCGATTGTTGAAATTTTGGTCTTATCTTATAGTTGCGTTTGTTCAGTTTGCGTCAAGTGCAAATATGTAGTAATTTGCATGAAAATACTAATTGTTATGACGCTTAGGAGGCATAGACATGTATTTGTCTAAAATACGTAAATTTCCTTGTCCGATCTCTGGCTTTCATCGTTCACTGTAGCCACAATTTCCATTCGATTATCAAAATTTTCGCCTCATTTTGTAGCTGTCAGTCTGTAGTTTACGTCAAATACAAATTTGTAGTAGTTTTCATAAGAATACTAATTTTTATAAGGTTCCTTATTTTTTTGGGGGCAGGTTATGGAAACTTTTTCCCTTTACGGCATTGCTGTGGCTTGATTTTTCAACTGATGTGCTATATTTTGGTGTTAATGAATAGATCAGCGTCTGAATTTTCCAAAAAGTATAAATTTGTGGTATTTGGCATAAGTTTAGGGGCGGGTTTAGTAGTTGAAAGCCAGAAAAATCCCAATTTTTCACGTGTCAACTCCCCAAAACTTTAAATGGCTTTTTCTCCCCTTAAACGTGCGAATTTCGCGTTTTTACGTTTTCATTTAAAAGTTTACCTCAAACTAGTGTTTTGATGGTCGGAACATGTTTTAGGCAAAATATCTAGAAATTGCTGTTTCTAGAACACGTGCAGTTTTTGTGCAGATTTTCAGCTTTGATTGCTTACTGTGCCCGTAATTTTAATCCGATTGTTGAAATTTTGGTCTTATCTTAGAGTTGCGTTTGTTCAGTTTGCGTCAAGTGCAAATATGTAGTGATTTGCATGAAAATACTCATTTTTATGACGCTTCGGAGGCATAGACATGTATTTGTCTAAAAAACGTAAATTTCCTTGTCCGACCTCTGGCTTTCATCGTTCACTGTAGCCACAATTTCCATTCGATTATCAAAATTTTCGCCTCATTTTGTAGCTGTCAGTCTGTCGTTTACGCCAAATACAAATTTGTAGTACTTTTCATAAGAATACTAATTTTTATAAGGTTCCTTATATTTTTGGGGGCAGGTTATGGAAACTTTTTCCCTTTACGGCATTGTTGTGGCTTGATTTTTCAACCGATGTGCTATATTTTGGTGTTCATGAATAGATCAGCGTCTGAATTTTCCAAAAAGTATAAATTTGTGGTATTTGGCAAAAGTTTAGGGGCGGGTTTAGTAGTTGAAAGCCAGAAAAATCCCAATTTTTCACGTGTCAACTCCCCAAAACTTTAAATGGCTTTTTCTCCCCTTAAACGTGCGAATATGCGTCCTTACGTTTTCATTTAAAAGTTTACCTCAAACTGGTGTTTTGATGGTCGGAACATGTTTTAGGCAAAATATCTAGAAATTGCTGTTTCTAGAACGCGTGCAGTTTTTGTGCAGATTTTCAGCTTTGATTGCTTACTGTGCCCGTAATTTTAATCCGATTGTTGAAATTTTGGTTTTATCTTGTAGTTGTGTTTGTTTAGTTTGCGTCAAGTGCAAATATGTAGTGATTTGCATGAAAATACTAATTTTTATGACGCTTAGGAGGCATAGACATGTATTTGTCTAAAATACGTAAATTTCCTTGTCCGACCTCTGGCTTTCATCGTTCACTGTAGCCACAATTTCCATTCGATTATCAAAATTTTCGCCTCATTTTGTAGCTGTCAGCCTGTAGTATACTTAAAATACAAATTTGTAGTACTTTTCATAAGAATACTGATTTTTATAAGGTTCCGTATATTTTTGGGGGCAGGTTATGGAAACTTTTTCCCTTTACGGCATTGCTGTGGCTTGATTTTTCAACCGATGTGCTATATTTTGGTGTTAATGAATAGATCAGCGTCTGGATTTTCCAAAAAGTATAAATTTGTGGTATTTGGCAAAAGTTGAAGGGCGGGGTTAGTAGTTGAAAGCCAGAAAAATCCCAATTTTTCACGTGTCAACTCCCCAAAACTTTAAATAGCTTTTTCTCCCCTTAAACGTGCGAATTTCGCGTTTTTACGTTTTCATTTAAAAGTTTACCCCAAACTAGTGTTTTGATGGTCGGAACATGTTTTAGGCAAAATATCTAGAAATTGCTGTTTCTAGAACACGTGCAGTTTTTGTGCAGATTTTCAGCTTTGATTGCTTACTGTGCCCGTAATTTTAATCCGATTGTTGAAGTTTTGGTCTTATCTTATAGTTGCGTTTGTTAAGTTTGCGTCAAGTGCAAATATGTAGTAATTTGCATGCAAATACTAATTTTTATGACGCTCAGGAGGCATAGACATGTATTTGTCTAAAATACGTAAATTTCCTTGTCCGACCTCTGGCTTACATCGTTCACTGTAGCCACAATTTCCATTCGATTATCAAAATTTTCGCCTCATTTTGCAGCTGTCAGTCTGTAGTTTACGTCAAATATAAATTTGTAGTACTTTTCATAAGAATACTAATTTTTATAAGGTTCCTTGTATTTTTGGGGGCAGGTTATGGAAACTTTTTCCCTTTACGGCATTGCTGTGGCTTGATTTTTCAACTGATGTGCTATATTTTGGTGTTAATGAATAGATCAGCGTCTGAATTTTCGAAAAAGCATAAATTTGTGGTATTTGGCAAAAGTTGAAGGGCGGGTTTAGTAGTTGAAAGCCAGAAAAATCCCAATTTTTCACGTGTCAACTCCCCAAAACTTTAAATGGCTTTTTCTCCCCTTAAACGTGCGATGGGCGCGTTTTTACGTTTTCATTTAAAAGTTTACCTCAAACTAGTGTTCTGATGGTCGGAACATGTTTTAGGCAAAATATCTAGAAATTGCTGTTTCTAGAACACGTGCAGTTTTTGTGCAGATTTTCAGCTTTGATTGCTTACTGTGCCCGTAATTTTAATCCGATTGTTGAAATTTTGGTTTTATCTTGTAGTTGTGTTTGTTTAGTTTGCGTCAAGTGCAAATATGTAGTGATTTGCATGAAAATACTAATTTTTATGACGCTTAGGAGGCATAGACATGTATTTGTCTAAAATACGTAAATTTCCGTGTCCGACCTCTGGCTTTCATCGTTCACTGTAGCCACAATTTCCATTCGATTATCAAAATTTTCGCCTCATTTTGTAGCTGTCAGTCTGTGGTTTACGCCAAATACAAATTTGTAGTACTTTTCATAAGAATACTAATTTTTATAAGGTTCCTTATATTTTTGGGGGCAGGTTATGGAAACTTTTTCCCTTTACGGCATTGCTGTGGCTTGATTTTTCAACTGATGTGCTATATTTTGGTGTTAATGAATAGATCAGCGTCTGAATTTTCCAAAAAGTATAAATTTGTGGTATTTGGCAAAAGTTGAAGGGCGGGTTTAGTAGTTGAAAGCCAGAAAAATCCCAATTTTTCACGTGTCAGCTCCCCAAAACTTTAAATGGCTTTTTCTCCCCTTAAACGTGCGAATTTCGCGTTTTTACGTTTTCATTTAAAAGTTTACCTCAAACTGGTGTTTTGATGGTCGGAACATGTTTTAGGCAAAATATCTAGAAATCGCTGTTTCTAGAACACGTGCAGTTTTTGTGCAGATTTTCAGCTTTGATTGCTTACTGTGCCCGTAATTTTAATCCGATTGTTGAAATTTTGGTTTTATCTTATAGTTGCGTTTGTTCAGTTTGCGTCAAGTGCAAATATGTAGTAATTTGCATGAAAATACTAATTTTTATGACGCTTAGGAGGCATAGACATGTATTTGTCTAAAAAACGTAAATTTCCTTGTCCGACCTCTGGCTTTCATTGTTCACTGTAGCCACAATTTCCATTCGATTATCAAAATTTTCGCCTCATTTTGTAGCTGTCAGTCTGTAGTTTACGTCAAAGACAAATTTGTAGTACTTTTCATAAGAATACTAATTTTTATAAGGTTCCTTATATTTTTGGGGGCAGGTTATGGAAACTTTTTCCCTTTACGGCATTGCTGTGGCTTGATTTTTCAACCGATGTGCTATATTTTGGTGTTAATGAATAGATCAGCGTCTGAATTATCCAAAAAGTATAAATATGTGGTATTTGGCAAAAGTTTAGAGACGGGTTTAGTAGTTGAAAGCCAGAAAAATCCCAATTTTTCACGTGTCAACTCCCCAAAACTTTAAATGGCTTTTTCTCCCCTTAAACGTGCGAATTTCGCGTTCTTACGTTTTCATTTAAAAGTTTACCTCAAACTGGTGTTTTGATGGTTGGAACATGTTTTAGGCAAAATATCTAGAAATTGCTGCTTCTAGAACGCGTGCAGTTTTTGTGCAGATTTTCAGCTTTGATTGCTTACTGTGCCCGTAATTTTAATCCGATTGTTGAAATTTTGGTTTTATCTTGTAGTTGTGTTTGTTTAGTTTGCGTCAAGTGCTAATATGTAGTAATTTGCATGAAAATACTAATTTTTATGACGCTTAGGAGGCATAGACATGTATTTGTCTAAAATACGTAAATTTCCTTGTCCGACCTCTGGCTTTCATCGTTCACTGTAGCCACAATTTCCATTCGATTATCAAAATTTTCGCCTCATTTTGTAGCTGTCAGTCTGTAGTTTACGTCAAATACAAATTTGTAGTAGTTTTCATACGAATACTAATTTTTATAAGGTTCCTTATTTTTTTGGGGGCAGGTTATGGAAACTTTTTCCCTTTACGGCATTGCTGTGGCTTGATTTTTCAACCGATGTGCTATATTTTGGTGTTAATGAATAGATCAGCGTCTGAATTTTCCAAAAAATATAAATATGTGGTATTTGGCAAAAGTTTAAGGGTGGGTTTAGTAGTTGAAAGCCAGAAAAATTCCAATTTTTCACGTGTCAACTCCCCAAAACTGTAAATGGCTTTTTCTCCCCTTAAACGTGCGAATTTCGCGTTTTTACGTTTTCATTTAAAAGTTTACCTCAAACTGGTGTTTTGATGGTCGGAACATGTTTGAGGCAAAATATCTAGAAATTGCTGTTTCTAGAACACGTGCAGTTTTTGTGCAGATTTGCAGCTTTGATTGCTTACTGTGCCCGTAATTTTAATCCGATTGTTGAAATTTTGGTTTTATCTTGTAGTTGCGTTTGTTTACTTTGCGTCAAAAGCAAATATGTAGTAATTTGCATGAAAATACTAATTTTTATGACGCTTAGGAGGCATAGACATGTATTTGTCTAAAATACGTAAATTTCCTTGTCCGACCTGTGGCTTTCATCGTTCACTGTAGCCACAATTTCCATTCGATTATCAAAATTTTCACCTCATTTTGTAGCTGTCAGTCTGTAGTTTACGCCAAATACAAATTTGTAGTACTTTTCATAAGAATACTAATTTTTATAAGGTTCCTTATATTTTTGGGGGCAGGTTATGGAAACTTTTTCCCTTTACGGCATTGCTGTGGCTTGATTTTTCAACCGATGTGCTATATTTTGGTGTTAATGAATAGATCAGCGTCTGAATTTTTCAAAAAGTATAAATTTGTGGTATTTGGCAAAAGTTGAGGGGGCGGGTTTAGTAGTTGAAAGCCAGAAAAATCCCAATTTTTCACGTGTCAACTCCCCAAAACTTCAAATGGCTTTTTCTCCCCTTAAACATGCGAATTTCGCGTTTTTACGTTTTCATTTAAAAGTTTACCTCAAACTGGTGTTTTGATGGTCGGAACATGTTTTAGGCAAAATATCTAGAAATTGCTGTTTCTAGAACACGTGCAGTTTTTGTGCAGATTTTCAGCTTTGATTGCTTACTGTGCCCGTAATTTTAATCCGATTGTTGAAATTTTGGTCTTATCTTATAGTTGCGTTTGTTCAGTTTGCGTCAAGTGCAAATATGTAGTAATTTGCATGAAAATACTAATTTTTATGACGCTTAGGAGGCATAGACATGTATTTGTCTAAAATACGTAAATTTCCTTGTCCGACCTCTGGCTTTCATTGTTCACTGTAGCCACAATTTCCATTCGATTATCAAAATTTTCGCCTCATTTTGTAGCTGTCAGTCTGTAGGTTACGTCAAATACAAATTTGTAGTACTTTTCATAAGAATACTAATTTTTATAAGGTTCCTTGTATTTTTGGGGGCAGGTTATGGAAACTTTTTCCCTTTACGGCATTGCTGTGGCTTGATTTTTCAACCGATGTGCTATATTTTGGTGTTAATGAATAGATCAGCGTCTGAATTATCCAAAAAGTATAAATATGTGGTATTTGGCAAAAGTTTAGAGACGGGTTTAGTAGTTGAAAGCCAGAAAAATCCCAATTTTTCACGTGCCAACTCCCCAAAACTTTAAATGGCTTTTTCTCCCCTTAAACGTGCGAATTTCGCGTTTTTACGTTTTCATTTAAAAGTTTACCTCAAACTGGTGTTTTGATGGTCGGAACATTTTTTATGCAAAATATCTAGTAATTGCTGCTTCTAGAACGCGTGCAGCTTTTGTGCAGATTTTCAGCTTTGATTGCTTACTGTGCCCGTAATTTTAATCCGATTGTTGAAATTTTGGTTTTATCTTGTAGTTGTGTTTGTTTAGTTTGCGTCAAGTGCTAATATGTAGTAATTTGCATGAAAATACTAATTTTTATGACGCTTAGGAGGCATAGACATGTATTTGTCTAAAATACGTAAATTTCCTTGTCCGACCTCTGGCTTTCATCGTTCACTGTAGCCACAATTTCCATTCGATTATCAAAATTTTCACCTCATTTTGTAGCTGTCAGTCTGTAGTTTACGTCAAATACAAATTTGTAGTAGTTTTCATAAGAATACTAATTTTTATAAGGTTCCTTATTTTTTTGGGGGCAGGTTATGGAAACTTTTTCCCTTTACGGCATTGCTGTGGCTTGATTTTTCAACCGATGTGCTATATTTTGGTGTTAATGAATAGATCAGCGTCTGAATTTTCCAAAAAATATAAATATGTGGTATTTGGCAAAAGTTTAAGGGCGGGTTTAGTAGTTGAAAGCCAGAAAAATTCCAATTTTTCACGTGTCAACTCCCCAAAACTGTAAATGGCTTTTTCTCCCCTTAAACGTGCGAATTTCGCGTTTTTACGTTTTCATTTAAAAGTTTACCTCAAACTGGTGTTTTGATGGTCGGAACATGTTTGAGGCAAAATATCTAGAAATTGCTGTTTCTAGAACACGTGCAGTGTTTGTGCAGATTTTCAGCTTTGATTGCTTACTGTGCCCGTAATTTTAATCCGATTGTTGAAATTTTGGTTTTATCTTGTAGTTGCGTTTGTTTAGTTTGCGTCAAGTGCTAATATGTAGTAATTTGCATGAAAATACTAATTTTTATGACGCTTAGGAGGCATAGACATGTATTTGTCTAAAATACGTAAATTTCCTTGTCCGACCTGTGGCTTTCATCGTTCACTGTAGCCACAATTTCCATTCGATTATCAAAATTTTCGCCTCATTTTGTAGCTGTCAGTCTGTAGTTTACGCCAAATACAAATTTGTAGTACTTTTCATAAGAATACTAATTTTTATAAGGTTCCTTATATTTTTGGGGGCAGGTTATGGAAACTTTTTCCCTTTACGGCATTGCTGTGGCTTGATTTTTCAACTGATGTGCTATATTTTGGTGTTAATGAATAGATCAGCGTCTGAATTTCCCAAAAAGTATAAATTTGTGGTATTTTGCAAAAGTTTAGAGGCGGGTTTAGTAGTTGAAAGCCAGAAAAATCCCAATTTTTCACGTGTCAACTCCCCAAAACTTTAAATGGCTTTTTCTCCCCTTAAACGTGCGAATTTCGCGTTTTTACGTTTTCATTTAAAAGTTTACCTCAAACTAGTGTTCTGATGGTCGGAACATGTTTTAGGCAAAATATCTAGAAATTGCTGTTTCTAGAACACGTGCAGTTTTTGTGCAGATTTTCAGCTTTGATTGCTTACTGTGCGCGTAATTTTAATCCGATTGTTGTAATTTTGGTTTTATCTTGTAGTTGTGTTTGTTTAGTTTGCGTCAAGTGCTAATATGTAGTAATTTGCATGAAAATACTAATTTTTATGACGCTTAGGAGGCATAGACATGTATTTGTCTAAAATACGTAAATTTCCTTGTCCGACCTCTGGCTTTCATCGTTCACTGTAGCCACAATTTCCATTCGATTATCAAAATTTTCGCCTCATTTTGTAGCTGTCAGTCTGTAGTTTACGTCAAATACAAATTTGTAGTAGTTTTCATAAGAATACTAATTTTTATAAGGTTCCTTATTTTTTTGGGGGCAGGTTATGGAAACTTTTTCCCTTTACGGCATTGCTGTGGCTTGATTTTTCAACCGATGTGCTATATTTTGGTGTTAATGAATAGATCAGCGTCTGAATTTTTCAAAAAATATAAATATGTGGTATTTGGCAAAAGTTTAAGGGCGGGTTTAGTAGTTGAAAGCCAGAAAAATTCCAATTTTTCACGTGTCAACTCCCCAAAACTGTAAATGGCTTTTTCTCCCCTTAAACGTGCGAATTTCGCGTTTTTACGTTTTCATTTAAAAGTTTACCTCAAACTGGTGTTTTGATGGTCGGAATGTGTTTGAGGCAAAATATCTAGAAATTGCTGTTTCTAGAACACGTGCAGTTTTTGTGCAGATTTACAGCTTTGATTGCTTACTGTGCCCGTAATTTTAATCCGATTATTGAAATTTTGGTTTTATCTTGTAGTTGCGTTTGTTTACTTTGCGTCAAAAGCAAATATGTAGTAATTTGCATGAAAATACTAATTTTTATGACGCTTAGGAGGCATAGACATGTATTTGTCTAAAATACGTAAATTTCCTTGTCCGACCTGTGGCTTTCATCGTTCACTGTAGCCACAATTTCCATTCGATTATCAAAATTTTCGCCTCATTTTGTAGCTGTCAGTCTGTAGTTTACGCCAAATACAAATTTGTAGTACTTTTCATAAGAATACTAATTTTTATAAGGTTGCTTATATTTTTGGGGGCAGGCTATGGAAACTTTTTCCCTTTACGGCATTGCTGTGGCTTGATTTTGCAACTGATGTGCTATATTTTGGTGTTAATGAATAGATCAGCGTCTGAATTTCCCAAAAAGTATAAATTTGTGGTATTTTGCAAAAGTTTAGAGGCGGGTTTAGTAGTTGAAAGCCAGAAAAATCCCAATTTTTCACGTGTCAACTCCCCAAAACTTTAAATGGCTTTTTCTCCCCTTAAACGTGCGAATTTCGCGTTTTTACGTTTTCATTTAAAAGTTTACCTCAAACTAGTGTTCTGATGGTCGGAACATGTTTTAGGCAAAATATCTAGAAATTGCTGTTTCTAGAACACGTGCAGTTTTTGTGCAGATTTTCAGCTTTGATTGCTTACTGTGCCCGTAATTTTAATCCGATTGTTGAAATTTTGGTTTTATCTTGTAGTTGTGTTTGTTTAGTTTGCGTCAAGTGCTAATATGTAGTAATTTGCTTGAAAATACTAATTTTTATGACGCTTAGGAGGCATAGACATGTATTTGTCTAAAATACGTAAATTTCCTTGTCCGACCTCTGGCTTTCATTGTTCACTGTAGCCACAATTTCCATTCGATTATCAAAATTTTCGCCTCATTTTGTAGCTGTCAGTCTGTAGTTTACGTCAAATACAAATTTGTAGTAGTTTTCATAAGAATACTAATTTTTATAAGGTTCCTTATATTTTTGGGGGCAGGTTATGGAAACTTTTTCCCTTTACGGCATTGCTGTGGCTTGATTTTTCAACCGATGTGCTATATTTTGGTGTTAATGAATAGACCAGCGTCTGAATTATCCAAAAAGTATAAATTTGTGGTATGTGGCAAAAGTTTAGAGACGGGTTTAGTAGTTGAAAGCCAGAAAAATCCCAATTTTTCACGTGTCAACTCCCCAAAACTTTAAATTGCTTTTTCTCCCCTTAAACGTGCGAATTTCGCGTTTTTACGTTTTCATTTAAAAGTTTACCTCAAACTGGTGTTTTGATGGTCGGAACATGTTTGAGGCAAAATATCTAGAAATTGCTGTTTCTAGAACACGTGCAGTTTTTGTGCAGATTTTCAGCTTTGATTGCTTACTGTGCCCGTAATTTTAATCCGATTGTTGAAATTTTGGTCTTATCTTATAGTTGCGTTTGTTCAGTTTGCGTCAAGTGCAAATATGTAGTAATTTGCATGAAAATACTAATTGTTATGACGCTTAGGAGGCATAGACATGTATTTGTCTAAAATACGTAAATTTCCTTGTCCGACCTCTGGCTTTCATCGTTCACTGTAGCCACAATTTCCATTCGATTATCAAAATTTTCGCCTCATTTTGTAGCTGTCAGTCTGTAGTTTACGTCAAATACAAATTTGTAGTAGTTTTCATAAGAATACTAATTTTTATAAGGTTCCTTATTTTTTTGGGGGCAGGTTATGGAAACTTTTTCCCTTTACGGCATTGCTGTGGCTTGATTTTTCAACTGATGTGCTATATTTTGGTGTTAATGAATAGATCAGCGTCTGAATTTTCCAAAAAGTATAAATTTGTGGTATTTGGCAAAAGTTTAGGGGCGGGTTTAGTAGTTGAAAGCCAGAAAAATCCCAATTTTTCACGTGTCAACTCCCCAAAACTTTAAATTGCTTTTTCTCCCCTTAAACGTGCGAATTTCGCGTTTTTACGTTTTCATTTAAAAGTTTACCTCAAACTGGTGTTTTGATGGTCGGAACATGTTTGAGGCAAAATATCTAGAAATTGCTGTTTCTAGAACACGTGCAGTTTTTGTGCAGATTTTCAGCTTTGATTGCTTACTGTGCCCGTAATTTTAATCCGATTGTTGAAATTTTGGTCTTATCTTATAGTTGCGTTTGTTCAGTTTGCGTCAAGTGCAAATATGTAGTAATTTGCATGAAAATACTAATTTTTATGACGCTTAGGAGGCATAGACATGTATTTGTCTAAAATACGTAAATTTCCTTGTCCGACCTGTGGCTTTCATCGTTCACTGTAGCCACAATTTCCATTCGATTATCAAAATTTTCGCCTCATTTTGTAGCTGTCAGTCTGTAGTTTACGCCAAATACAAATTTGTAGTACTTTTCATAAGAATACTAATTTTTATAAGGTTCCTTATATTTTTGGGGGCAGGTTATGGAAACTTTTTCCCTTTACGGCATTGCTGTGGCTTGATTTTTCAACCGATGTGCTATATTTTGGTGTTAATGAATAGATCAGCGTCTGAATTTTCCAAAAAGTATAAATTTGTGGTATTTGGCAAAAGTTTAAGGGTGGGTTTAGTAGTTGAAAGCCAGAAAAATTCCAATCTTTCACGTGTCAACTCCCCAAAACTGTAAATGGCTTTTTCTCCCCTTAAACGTGCGAATTTCGCGTTTTTACGTTTTCATTTAAAAGTTTACCTCAAACTGGTGTTTTGATGGTCGGAACATGTTTGAGGCAAAATATCTAGAAATTGCTGTTTCTAGAACACGTGCAGTTTTTGTGCAGATTTACAGCTTTGATTGCTTACTGTGCCCGTAATTTTAATCGGATTGTTGAAATTTTGGTTTTATCTTGTAGTTGCGTTTGTTTACTTTGCGTCAAAAGCAAATATGTAGTAATTTGCATGAAAATACTAATTTTTATGACGCTTAGGAGGCATAGACATGTATTTGTCTAAAATACGTAAATTTCCTTGTCCGACCTGTGGCTTTCATCGTTCGCTGTAGCCACAATTTCCATTCGATTATCAAAATTTTCGCCTCATTTTGTAGCTGTCAGTCTGTAGTTTACGTCAAATACAAATTTGTAGTACTTTACATACTAATACTAATTTTTATAAGGTTCCTTATATTTTTGGGGGCAGGTTATGGAAACTTTTTCCCTTTACGGCATTGCTGTGGCTTGATTTTTCAACTGATGTGCTATATTTTGGTGTTAATGAATAGATCAGCGTCTGAATTTTCCAAAAAGTATAAATTTGTGGTATTTGGCAAAAGTTTAGGGGCGGGTTTAGTAGTTGAAAGCCAGAAAAATCCCAATTTTTCACGCGTCAACTCCCCAAAACTTTAAATGGCTTTTTCTCCCCTTAAACGTGCGAATTTCGCGTTTTTACGTTTTCATTTAAAAGTTTACCTCAAACTGGTGTTTTGATGGTCGGAACATGTTTTAGGCAAAATATCTAGAAATTGCTGTTTCTAGAACACGTGCAGTTTTTGTGCAGATTTTCAGCTTTGATTGCTTACTGTGCCCGTAATTTTAATCCGATTGTTGAAATTTTGGTCTTATCTTATAGTTGCGTTTGTTCAGTTTGCGTCAAGTGCAAATATGTAGTAATTTGCATGAAAATACTAATTTTTATGACGCTTAGGAGGCATAGACATGTATTTGTTAAAAAAACGTAAATTTCCTTGTCCGACCTCTGGCTTTCATTGTTCACTGTAGCCACAATTTCCATTCGATTATCAAAATTTTCGCCTCATTTTGTAGCTGTCAGTCTGTAGTTTACGTCAAATACAAATTTGTAGTAGTTTTCATAAGAATACTAATTTTTATAAGGTTCCTTATATTTTTGGGGGCAGGTTATGGAAACTTTTTCCCTTTACGGCATTGCTGTGGCTTGATTTTTCAACCGATGTGCTATATTTTGGTGTTAATGAATAGATCAGCGTCTGAATTATCCAAAAAGTATAAATTTGTGGTATGTGGCAAAAGTTTAGAGACGGGTTTAGTAGTTGAAAGCCAGAAAAATCCCAATTTTTCACGTGTCAACTCCCCAAAACTTTAAATGGCTTTTTCTCCCCTTAAACGTGCGAATTTCGCGTTCTTACGTTTTCATTTAAAAGTTTACCTCAAACTAGTGTTATGATGGTCGGAACATGTTTTAGGCAAAATATCTAGAAATTGCTGCTTCTAGAAAGCGTGCAGTTTTTGTGCAGATTTTCAGCTTTGATTGCTTACTGTGCCCGTAATTTTAATCCGATTGTTGAAATTTTGGTTTTATCTTGTAGTTGTGTTTGTTTAGTTTGCGTCAAGTGCTAATATGTAGTAATTTGCATGAAAATACTAATTTTTATGACGCTTAGGAGGCATAGACATGTATTTGTCTAAAATACGTAAATTTCCTTGTCCGACCTCTGGCTTTCATCGTTCACTGTAGCCACAATTTCCATTCGATTATCAAAATTTTCACCTCATTTTGTAGCTGTCAGTCTGTAGTTTACGTCAAATACAAATTTGTAGTAGTTTTCATAAGAATACTAATTTTTATAAGGTTCCTAATTTTTTTTGGGGCAGGTTATGGAAACTTTTTCCCTTTACGGCATTGCTGTGGCTTGATTTTTCAACCGATGTGCTATATTTTGGTGTTAATGAATAGATCAGCGTCTGAATTTTCCAAAAAATATAAATATGTGGTATTTGGCAAAAGTTTAAGGGCGGGTTTAGTAGTTGAAAGCCAGAAAAATTCCAATTTTTCACGTGTCAACTCCCCAAAAGTGTAAATGGCTTTTTCTCCCCTTAAACGTGCGAATTTCGCGTTTTTACGTTTTCATTTAAAAGTTTACCTCAAACTGGTGTTTTGATGGTCGGAACATGTTTGAGGCAAAATATCTAGAAATTGCTGTTTCTAGAACACGTGCAGTTTTTGTGCAGATTTACAGCTTTGATTGCTTACTGTGCCCGTAATTTTAATCGGATTGTTGAAATTTTGGTTTTATCTTGTAGTTGCGTTTGTTTACTTTGCGTCAAAAGCAAATATGTAGTAATTTGCATGAAAATACTAATTTTTATGACGCTTAGGAGGCATAGACATGTATTTGTCTAAAATACGTAAATTTCCTTGTCCGACCTCTGGCTTTCATTGTTCACTGTAGCCACAATTTCCATTCGATTATCAAAATTTTCGCCTCATTTTGTAGCTGTCAGTCTGTAGGTTACGTCAAATACAAATTTGTAGTACTTTTCATAAGAATACTAATTTTTATAAGGTTCCTTATATTTTTGGGGGCAGGTTATGGAAACTTTTTCCCTTTACGGCATTGCTGTGGCTTGATTTTTCAACCGATGTGCTATATTTTGGTGTTAATGAATAGATCAGCGTCTGAATTATCCAAAAAGTATAAATATGTGGTATTTGGCAAAAGTTTAGAGACGGGTTTAGTAGTTGAAAGCCAGAAAAATCCCAATTTTTCACGTGCCAACTCCCCAAAACTTTAAATGGCTTTTTCTCCCCTTAAACGTGCGAATTTCGCGTTTTTACGTTTTCATTTAAAAGTTTACCTCAAACTGGTGTTTTGATGGTCGGAACATTTTTTATGCAAAATATCTAGTAATTGCTGCTTCTAGAACGCGTGCAGCTTTTGTGCAGATTTTCAGCTTTGATTGCTTACTGTGCCCGTAATTTTAATCCGATTGTTGAAATTTTGGTTTTATCTTGTAGTTGTGTTTGTTTAGTTTGCGTCAAGTGCTAATATGTAGTAATTTGCATGAAAATACTAATTTTTATGACGCTTAGGAGGCATAGACATGTATTTGTCTAAAATACGTAAATTTCCTTGTCCGACCTCTGGCTTTCATCGTTCACTGTAGCCACAATTTCCATTCGATTATCAAAATTTTCACCTCATTTTGTAGCTGTCAGTCTGTAGTTTACGTCAAATACAAATTTGTAGTAGTTTTCATAAGAATACTAATTTTTATAAGGTTCCTTATTTTTTTGGGGGCAGGTTATGGAAACTTTTTCCCTTTACGGCATTGCTGTGGCTTGATTTTTCAACCGATGTGCTATATTTTGGTGTTAATGAATAGATCAGCGTCTGAATTTTCCAAAAAATATAAATATGTGGTATTTGGCAAAAGTTTAAGGGCGGGTTTAGTAGTTGAAAGCCAGAAAAATTCCAATTTTTCACGTGTCAACTCCCCAAAACTGTAAATGGCTTTTTCTCCCCTTAAACGTGCGAATTTCGCGTTTTTACGTTTTCATTTAAAAGTTTACCTCAAACTGGTGTTTTGATGGTCGGAACATGTTTGAGGCAAAATATCTAGAAATTGCTGTTTCTAGAACACGTGCAGTTTTTGTGCAGATTTACAGCTTTGATTGCTTACTGTGCCCGTAATTTTAATCCGATTGTTGAAATTTTGGTTTTATCTTGTAGTTGCGTTTGTTTAGTTTGCGTCAAGTGCTAATATGTAGTAATTTGCATGAAAATACTAATTTTTATGACGCTTAGGAGGCATAGACATGTATTTGTCTAAAATACGTAAATTTCCTTGTCCGACCTGTGGCTTTCATCGTTCACTGTAGCCACAATTTCCATTCGATTATCAAAATTTTCGCCTCATTTTGTAGCTGTCAGTCTGTAGTTTACGCCAAATACAAATTTGTAGTACTTTTCATAAGAATACTAATTTTTATAAGGTTCCTTATATTTTTGGGGGCAGGTTATGGAAACTTTTTCCCTTTACGGCATTGCTGTGGCTTGATTTTTCAACTGATGTGCTATATTTTGGTGTTAATGAATAGATCAGCGTCTGAATTTCCCAAAAAGTATAAATTTGTGGTATTTTGCAAAAGTTTAGAGGCGGGTTTAGTAGTTGAAAGCCAGAAAAATCCCAATTTTTCACGTGTCAACTCCCCAAAACTTTAAATGGCTTTTTCTCCCCTTAAACGTGCGAATTTCGCGTTTTTACGTTTTCATTTAAAAGTTTACCTCAAACTAGTGTTCTGATGGTCGGAACATGTTTTAGGCAAAATATCTAGAAATTGCTGTTTCTAGAACACGTGCAGTTTTTGTGCAGATTTTCAGCTTTGATTGCTTACTGTGCCCGTAATTTTAATCCGATTGTTGTAATTTTGGTTTTATCTTGTAGTTGTGTTTGTTTAGTTTGCGTCAAGTGCTAATATGAAGTAATTTGCATGAAAATACTAATTTTTATGACGCTTAGGAGGCATAGACATGTATTTGTCTAAAATACGTAAATTTCCTTGTCCGACCTCTGGCTTTCATCGTTCACTGTAGCCACAATTTCCATTCGATTATCAAAATTTTCGCCTCATTTTGTAGCTGTCAGTCTGTAGTTTACGTCAAATACAAATTTGTAGTAGTTTTCATAAGAATACTAATTTTTATAAGGTTCCTTATTTTTTTGGGGGCAGGTTATGGAAACTTTTTCCCTTTACGGCATTGCTGTGGCTTGATTTTTCAACCGATGTGCTATATTTTGGTGTTAATGAATAGATCAGCGTCTGAATTTTTCAAAAAATATAAATATGTGGTATTTGGCAAAAGTTTAAGGGCGGGTTTAGTAGTTGAAAGCCAGAAAAATTCCAATTTTTCACGTGTCAACTCCCCAAAACTGTAAATGGCTTTTTCTCCCCTTAAACGTGCGAATTTCGCGTTTTTACGTTTTCATTTAAAAGTTTACCTCAAACTGGTGTTTTGATGGTCGGAATGTGTTTGAGGCAAAATATCTAGAAATTGCTGTTTCTAGAACACGTGCAGTTTTTGTGCAGATTTACAGCTTTGATTGCTTACTGTGCCCGTAATTTTAATCCGATTATTGAAATTTTGGTTTTATCTTGTAGTTGCGTTTGTTTACTTTGCGTCAAAAGCAAATATGTAGTAATTTGCATGAAAATACTAATTTTTATGACGCTTAGGAGGCATAGACATGTATTTCTCTAAAATACGTAAATTTCCTTGTCCGACCTGTGGCTTTCATCGTTCACTGTAGCCACAATTTCCATTCGATTATCAAAATTTTCGCCTCATTTTGTAGCTGTCAGTCTGTAGTTTACGCCAAATACAAATTTGTAGTACTTTTCATAAGAATACTAATTTTTATAAGGTTGCTTATATTTTTGGGGGCAGGCTATGGAAACTTTTTCCCTTCACGGCATTGCTGTGGCTTGATTTTTCAACTGATGTGCTATATTTTGGTGTTAATGAATAGATCAGCGTCTGAATTTCCCAAAAAGTATAAATTTGTGGTATTTTGCAAAAGTTTAGAGGCGGGTTTAGTAGTTGAAAGCCAGAAAAATCCCAATTTTTCACGTGTCAACTCCCCAAAACTTTAAATGGCTTTTTCTCCCCTTAAACGTGCGAATTTCGCGTTTTTACGTTTTCATTTAAAAGTTTACCTCAAACTAGTGTTCTGATGGTCGGAACATGTTTTAGGCAAAATATCTAGAAATTGCTGTTTCTAGAACACGTGCAGTTTTTGTGCAGATTTTCAGCTTTGATTGCTTACTGTGCCCGTAATTTTAATCCGATTGTTGAAATTTTGGTTTTATCTTGTAGTTGTGTTTGTTTAGTTTGCGTCAAGTGCTAATATGTAGTAATTTGCTTGAAAATACTAATTTTTATGACGCTTAGGAGGCATAGACATGTATTTGTCTAAAATACGTAAATTTCCTTGTCCGACCTCTGGCTTTCATTGTTCACTGTAGCCACAATTTCCATTCGATTATCAAAATTTTCGCCTCATTTTGTAGCTGTCAGTCTGTAGTTTACGTCAAATACAAATTTGTAGTAGTTTTCATAAGAATACTAATTTTTATAAGGTTCCTTATATTTTTGGGGGCAGGTTATGGAAACTTTTTCCCTTTACGGCATTGCTGTGGCTTGATTTTTCAACCGATGTGCTATATTTTGGTGTTAATGAATAGATCAGCGTCTGAATTATCCAAAAAGTATAAATTTGTGGTATGTGGCAAAAGTTTAGAGACGGGTTTAGTAGTTGAAAGCCAGAAAAATCCCAATTTTTCACGTGTCAACTCCCCAAAACTTTAAATTGCTTTTTCTCCCCTTAAACGTGCGAATTTCGCGTTTTTACGTTTTCATTTAAAAGTTTACCTCAAACTGGTGTTTTGATGGTCGGAACATGTTTGAGGCAAAATATCTAGAAATTGCTGTTTCTAGAACACGTGCAGTTTTTGTGCAGATTTTCAGCTTTGATTGCTTACTGTGCCCGTAATTTTAATCCGATTGTTGAAATTTTGGTCTTATCTTATAGTTGCGTTTGTTCAGTTTGCGTCAAGTGCAAATATGTAGTAATTTGCATGAAAATACTAATTGTTATGACGCTTAGGAGGCATAGACATGTATTTGTCTAAAATACGTAAATTTCCTTGTCCGACCTCTGGCTTTCATCGTTCACTGTAGCCACAATTTCCATTCGATTATCAAAATTTTCGCCTCATTTTGTAGCTGTCAGTCTGTAGTTTACGTCAAATACAAATTTGTAGTAGTTTTCATAAGAATACTAATTTTTATAAGGTTCCTTATTTTTTTGGGGGCAGGTTATGGAAACTTTTTCCCTTTACGGCATTGCTGTGGCTTGATTTTTCAACTGATGTGCTATATTTTGGTGTTAATGAATAGATCAGCGTCTGAATTTTCCAAAAAGTATAAATTTGTGGTATTTGGCAAAAGTTTAGGGGCGGGTTTAGTAGTTGAAAGCCAGAAAAATCCCAATTTTTCACGTGTCAACTCCCCAAAACTTTAAATTGCTTTTTCTCCCCTTAAACGTGCGAATTTCGCGTTTTTACGTTTTCATTTAAAAGTTTACCTCAAACTGGTGTTTTGATGGTCGGAACATGTTTGAGGCAAAATATCTAGAAATTGCTGTTTCTAGAACACGTGCAGTTTTTGTGCAGATTTTCAGCTTTGATTGCTTACTGTGCCCGTAATTTTAATCCGATTGTTGAAATTTTGGTCTTATCTTATAGTTGCGTTTGTTCAGTTTGCGTCAAGTGCAAATATGTAGTAATTTGCATGAAAATACTAATTTTTATGACGCTTAGGAGGCATAGACATGTATTTGTCTAAAATACGTAAATTTCCTTGTCCGACCTGTGGCTTTCATCGTTCACTGTAGCCACAATTTCCATTCGATTATCAAAATTTTCGCCTCATTTTGTAGCTGTCAGTCTGTAGTTTACGCCAAATACAAATTTGTAGTACTTTTCATAAGAATACTAATTTTTATAAGGTTCCTTATATTTTTGGGGGCAGGTTATGGAAACTTTTTCCCTTTACGGCATTGCTGTGGCTTGATTTTTCAACCGATGTGCTATATTTTGGTGTTAATGAATAGATCAGCGTCTGAATTTTCCAAAAAGTATAAATTTGTGGTATTTGGCAAAAGTTTAAGGGTGGGTTTAGTAGTTGAAAGCCAGAAAAATTCCAATTTTTCACGTGTCAACTCCCCAAAACTGTAAATGGCTTTTTCTCCCCTTAAACGTGCGAATTTCGCGTTTTTACGTTTTCATTTAAAAGTTTACCTCAAACTGGTGTTTTGATGGTCGGAACATGTTTGAGGCAAAATATCTAGAAATTGCTGTTTCTAGAACACGTGCAGTTTTTGTGCAGATTTACAGCTTTGATTGCTTACTGTGCCCGTAATTTTAATCGGATTGTTGAAATTTTGGTTTTATCTTGTAGTTGCGTTTGTTTACTTTGCGTCAAAAGCAAATATGTAGTAATTTGCATGAAAATACTTATTTTTATGACGCTTAGGAGGCATAGACATGTATTTGTCTAAAATACGTAAATTTCCTTGTCCGACCTGTGGCTTTCATCGTTCGCTGTAGCCACAATTTCCATTCGATTATCAAAATTTTCGCCTCATTTTGTAGCTGTCAGTCTGTAGTTTACGTCAAATACAAATTTGTAGTACTTTACATACTAATACTAATTTTTATAAGGTTCCTTATATTTTTGGGGGCAGGTTATGGAAACTTTTTCCCTTTACGGCATTGCTGTGGCTTGATTTTTCAACTGATGTGCTATATTTTGGTGTTAATGAATAGATCAGCGTCTGAATTTTCCAAAAAGTATAAATTTGTGGTATTTGGCAAAAGTTTAGGGGCGGGTTTAGTAGTTGAAAGCCAGAAAAATCCCAATTTTTCACGCGTCAACTCCCCAAAACTTTAAATGGCTTTTTCTCCCCTTAAACGTGCGAATTTCGCGTTTTTACGTTTTCATTTAAAAGTTTACCTCAAACTGGTGTTTTGATGGTCGGAACATGTTTTAGGCAAAATATCTAGAAATTGCTGTTTCTAGAACACGTGCAGTTTTTGTGCAGATTTTCAGCTTTGATTGCTTACTGTGCCCGTAATTTTAATCCGATTGTTGAAATTTTGGTCTTATCTTATAGTTGCGTTTGTTCAGTTTGCGTCAAGTGCAAATATGTAGTAATTTGCATGAAAATACTAATTTTTATGACGCTTAGGAGGCATAGACATGTATTTGTCTAAAAAACGTAAATTTCCTTGTCCGACCTCTGGCTTTCATTGTTCACTGTAGCCACAATTTCCATTCGATTATCAAAATTTTCGCCTCATTTTGTAGCTGTCAGTCTGTAGTTTACGTCAAATACAAATTTGTAGTAGTTTTCATAAGAATACTAATTTTTATAAGGTTCCTTATATTTTTGGGGGCAGGTTATGGAAACTTTTTCCCTTTACGGCATTGCTGTGGCTTGATTTTTCAACCGATGTGCTATATTTTGGTGTTAATGAATAGATCAGCGTCTGAATTATCCAAAAAGTATAAATTTGTGGTATGTGGCAAAAGTTTAGAGACGGGTTTAGTAGTTGAAAGCCAGAAAAATCCCAATTTTTCACGTGTCAACTCCCCAAAACTTTAAATGGCTTTTTCTCCCCTTAAACGTGCGAATTTCGCGTTCTTACGTTTTCATTTAAAAGTTTACCTCAAACTAGTGTTATGATGGTCGGAACATGTTTTAGGCAAAATATCTAGAAATTGCTGCTTCTAGAACGCGTGCAGTTTTTGTGCAGATTTTCAGCTTTGATTGCTTACTGTGCCCGTAATTTTAATCCGATTGTTGAAATTTTGGTTTTATCTTGTAGTTGTGTTTGTTTAGTTTGCGTCAAGTGCTAATATGTAGTAATTTGCATGAAAATACTAATTTTTATGACGCTTAGGAGGCATAGACATGTATTTGTCTAAAATACGTAAATTTCCTTGTCCGACCTCTGGCTTTCATCGTTCACTGTAGCCACAATTTCCATTCGATTATCAAAATTTTCACCTCATTTTGTAGCTGTCAGTCTGTAGTTTACGTCAAATACAAATTTGTAGTAGTTTTCATAAGAATACTAATTTTTATAAGGTTCCTAATTTTTTTTGGGGCAGGTTATGGAAACTTTTTCCCTTTACGGCATTGCTGTGGCTTGATTTTTCAACCGATGTGCTATATTTTGGTGTTAATGAATAGATCAGCGTCTGAATTTTCCAAAAAATATAAATATGTGGTATTTGGCAAAAGTTTAAGGGCGGGTTTAGTAGTTGAAAGCCAGAAAAATTCCAATTTTTCACGTGTCAACTCCCCAAAACTGTAAATGGCTTTTTCTCCCCTTAAACGTGCGAATTTCGCGTTTTTACGTTTTCATTTAAACTGGTGTTTTGATGGTCGGAACATGTTTGAGGCAAAATATCTAGAAATTGCTGTTTCTAGAACACGTGCAGTTTTTGTGCAGATTTACAGCTTTGATTGCTTACTGTGCCCGTAATTTTAATCCGATTGTTGAAATTTTGGTTTTATCTTGTAGTTGCGTTTGTTTAGTTTGCGTCAAGTGCTAATATGTAGTAATTTGCATGAAAATACTAATTTTTATGACGCTTAGGAGGCATAGACATGTATTTGTCTAAAATACGTAAATTTCCTTGTCCGACCTGTGGCTTTCATCGTTCACTGTAGCCACAATTTCCATTCGATTATCAAAATTTTCGCCTCATTTTGTAGCTGTCAGTCTGTCGTTTATGCCAAATACAAATTTGTAGTACTTTTCATAAGAATACTAATTTTTATAAGGTTCCTTATATTTTTGGGGGCAGGTTATGGAAACTTTTTCCCTTAACGGCATTGCTGTGGCTTGATTTTTCAACTGATGTGCTATATTTTGGTGTTAATGAATAGATCAGCGTCTGAATTTTCCAAAAAGTATAAATTTGTGGTATTTGGCAAAAGTTTAGGGGGCGGGTTTAGTAGTTGATAGCCAGAAAAATCCCAATTTTTCACGTGTCAACTCCCCAAAACTTTAAATGGCTTTTTCTCCCCTTAAACGTGCGAATTTCGCGTTTTTACGTTTTCATTTAAAAGTTTACCTCAAACTGGTGTTTTGATGGTCGGAACATGTTTTAGGCAAAACATCTAGAAATTGCTGTTTCTAGAACACGTGCAGTTTTTGTGCAGATTTTCAGCTTTGATTGCTTACTGTGCCCGTAATTTTAATCCGATTGTTGAAATTTTGGTCTTATCTTATAGCTGCGTTTGTTCAGTTTGCGTCAAGTGCAAATATGTAGTAATTTGCATGAAAATACTAATTTTTATGACGCTTAGGAGGCATAGACATGTATTTGTCTAAAAAACGTAAATTTCCTTGTCCGACCTCTGGCTTTCATTGTTCACTGTAGCCACAATTTCCATTCGATTATCAAAATTTTCGCCTCATTTTGTAGCTGTCAGTCTGTAGTTTACGTCAAATACAAATTTGTAGTACTTTTCATAAGAATACTAATTTTTATAAGGTTCCTTATATTTTTGGGGGCAGGTTATGGAAACTTTTTCCCTTTACGGCATTGCTGTGGCTTGATTTTTCAACAGATGTGCTATATTTTGGTGTTAATGAATATATCAGCGTCTGAATTATCCAAAAAGTATAAATTTGTGGTATGTGGCAAAAGTTTAGAGACGGGTTTAGTAGTTGAAAGCCAGAAAAATCCCAATTTTTCACGTGTCAACTCCCCAAAACTTTAAATGGCTTTTTCTCCCCTTAAACGTGCGAATTTCGCGTTCTTACGTTTTCATTTAAAAGTTTACCTCAGACTAGTGTTTTGATGGTCGGAACATGTTTTAGGCAAAATATCTAGAAATTGCTGCTTCTAGAACGCGTGCAGTTTTTGTGCAGATTTTCAGCTTTGATTGCTTACTGTGCCCGTAATTTTAATCCGATTGTTGAAATTTTGGTTTTATCTTGTAGTTGTGTTTGTTTAGTTTGCGTCAAGTGCTAATATGTAGTAATTTGCATGAAAATACTAATTTTTATGACGCTTAGGAGGCATAGACATGTATTTGTCTAAAATACGTAAATTTCCTTGTCCGACCTCTGGCTTTCATCGTTCACTGTAGCCACAATTTCCATTCGATTATCAAAATTTTCACCTCATTTTGTAGCTGTCAGTCTGTAGTTTACGTCAAATACAAATTTGTAGTAGTTTTCATAAGAATACTAATTTTTATAAGGTTCCTAATTTTTTTTGGGGCAGGTTATGGAAACTTTTTCCCTTTACGGCATTGCTGTGGCTTGATTTTTCAACCGATGTGCTATATTTTGGTGTTAATGAATAGATCAGCGTCTGAATTTTCCAAAAAATATAAATATGTGGTATTTGGCAAAAGTTTAAGGGCGGGTTTAGTAGTTGAAAGCAAGAAAAATTCCAATTTTTCACGTGTCAACTCCCCAAAACTGTAAATGGCTTTTTCTCCCCTTAAACGTGCGAATTTCGCGTTTTTACGTTTTCATTTAAAAGTTTACCTCAAACTGGTGTTTTGATGGTCGGAACATGTTTGAGGCAAAATATCTAGAAATTGCTGTTTCTAGAACACGTGCAGTTTTTGTGCAGATTTACAGCTTTGATTGCTTACTGTGCCCGTAATTTTAATCCGATTGTTGAAATTTTGGTTTTATCTTGTAGTTGCGTTTGTTTAGTTTGCGTCAAGTGCTAATATGTAGTAATTTGCATGAAAATACTAATTTTTATGACGCTTAGGAGGCATAGACATGTATTTGTCTAAAATACGTAAATTTCCTTGTCCGACCTGTGGCTTTCATCGTTCACTGTAGCCACAATTTCCATTCGATTATCAAAATTTTCGCCTCATTTTGTAGCTGTCAGTCTGCCGTTTACGCCAAATACAAATTTGTAGTACTTTTCATAAGAATACTAATTTTTATAAGGTTCCTTATATTTTTGGGGGCAGGTTATGGAAACTTTTTCCCTTTACGGCATTGCTGTGGCTTGATTTTTCAACTGATGTGCTATATTTTGGTGTTAATGAATAGATCAGCGTCTGAATTTTCCAAAAAGTATAAATTTGTGGTATTTGGCAAAAGTTGAGGGGGCGGGTTTAGTAGTTGATAGCCAGAAAAATCCCAATTTTTCACGTGTCAACTCCCCAAAACTTTAAATGGCTTTTTCTCCCCTTAAACGTGCGAATTTCGCGTTCTTACGTTTTCATTTAAAAGTTTACCTCAAACTGGTGTTTTGATGGTCGGAACATGTTTTAGGCAAAATATCTAGAAATTGCTGCTTCTAGAACGCGTGCAGTTTTTGTGCAGATTTTCAGCTTTGATTGCTTACTGTGCCCGTAATTTTAATCCGATTGGTGAAATTTTGGTTTTATCTTGTAGTTGTGTTTGTTTAGTTTGCGTCAAGTGCTAATATGTAGTAATTTGCATGAAAATACTAATTTTTATGACGCTTAGGAGGCATAGACATGTATTTGTCTAAAATACGTAAATTTCCGTGTCCGACCTCTGGCTTTCATCGTTCACTGTAGCCACAATTTCCATTCGATTATCAAAATTTTCGCCTCATTTTGTAGCTGTCAGTCTGTAGTTTACGTCAAATACAAATTTGTAGTAGTTTTCATAAGAATACTAATTTTTATAAGGTTCCTAATTTTTTTGGTGGCAGGTTAAGGAAACTTTTTCCCTTTACGGCATTGCTGTGGCTTGATTTTTCAACCGATGTGCTATATTTTGGTGTTAATGAATAGATCAGCGTCTGAATTTTCCAAAAAATATAAATATGTGGTATTTGGCAAAAGTTTAAGGGCGGGTTTAGTAGTTGAAAGCCAGAAAAATCCCAATTTTTCACGTGTCAACTCCCCAAAACTTTAAATGGCTTTTTCTCCCCTTAAACGTGCGAATTTCGCGTTTTCACGTTTTCATTTAAAAGTTCACCCAAACTGGTGTTTTCATGGTCGGAACATGTTTTAGGCAAAATATCTAGAAATTGCTGTTTCTAGAACACCTGCAATTTTTGTGCAGATTTTCAGCTTTGATTGCTTACTGTGCCCGTAATTTTAATCCGATTGGTGAAATTTTGGTCTTTTCTTATAGGTGCGTTAGTTTAATACTAATTTTTATGACGCTTAGGAGGCATAGACATGTATTTGTCTAAAATACGTAAATTTCCTTGTCCGACCTCTGGCTTTCATCGTTCACTGTAGCCACAATTTCCATTCGATTATCAAAATTTTCGCCTCATTTTGTAGCTGTCAGTCTGTAGTTTACGTCAAATACAAATTTGTAGTACTTTTCATAAGAATACTAATTTTTATAAGGTTCCTTATATTTTTGGGGGCAGGTTATGGAAACTTTTTCCCTTTACGGCATTGCTGTGGCTTGATTTTTCAACTGATGTGCTATATTTTGGTGTTAATGAATAGATCAGCGTCTGAATTTCCCAAAAAGTATAAATTTGTGGTATTTTGCAAAAGTTTAGAAACGGGTTTAGTAGTTGAAAGCCAGAAAAATCCCAATTTTTCACGTGTCAACTCCCCAAAACTTTAAATGGCTTTTTCTCCCCTTAAACGTGCGAATTTCGCGTTTTTACGTTTTCATTTAAAAGTTTACCCCAAACTAGTGTTTTGATGGTCGGAACATGTTTTAGGCAAAATATCTAGAAATTGCTGTTTCTAGAACACGTGCAGTTTTTGTGCAGATTTTCAGCTTTGATTGCTTACTGTGCCCGTAATTTTAATCCGATTGTTGAAATTTTGGTTTTATCTCTTAGTTGTGTTTGTTTAGTTTGCGTCAAGTGCAAATATGTAGTAATTTGCATGAAAATACTAATTTTTATGACGCTTAGGAGGCATAGACATGTAATTGTCTAAAATACGTAAATTTCCTTGTCCGACCTCTGGCTTTCATCTTTCACTGTAGCCACAATTTCCATTCGATTATCAAAATTTTCACCTCATTTTGTAGCTGTCAGTCTGTAGTTCACGTCAAATACAAATTTGTAGTACTTTTCATAAGAATACTGATTTTTATAAGGTTCCTTATATTTTTGGGGCCAGGTTATGGAAACTTTTTCCCTTTACGGCATTGCTGTGGCCCAATTTTTCAACCGATGTGCTATATTTTGGTGTCAATGAATAGATCAGCGTCTGAATTTTCCAAAAAGTATAAATTTGTGGTATTTGGCAAAAGTTTAGGGGCGGGTTTAGTAGTTGAAAGCCAGAAAAATCCCAATTTTTCACGTGTCAACTCCCCAAAACTGTAAATGGCTTTTTCTCCCCTTAAACGTGCGAATTTCGCGTTTTTACGTTTTCATTTAAAAGTTTACCTCAAACTGGTGTTTTGATGGTCGGAACATGTTTTAGGCAAAATATCTGGAAATTGCTGTTTCTAGAACGCCTTCAGTTTTTGTGCAGATTTACAGCTTTGATTGCTTACTGTGCCCGTAATTTTAATCCGATTGTTGAAATTTTGGTTTTATCTTATAGTTGGTATTTGTCTAAAATACGTAAATTTCTTTGTCCGACCTCTGGCTTTCATCGTTCACTGTAGCCACAATTTCCATTCGATTATCAAAATTTTCGCCTCATTTTGTAGCTGTCAGTCTGTAGTTTACGTCAAATACAAATTTGTAGTAGTTTTCATAAGAATACTGATTTTTATAAGGTTCTTTTTTCTTTTTCCCTTTACGGCATTGCTGTGGCATGATTTTTCAACCGATGTGCTATATTTTGGTGTTAATGAATAGATCAGCGTCTGAATTTTCCAAAAAGTATAAATTTGTGGTATTTGGCAAAAGTTGAAGGGCGGGTTTAGTAGTTGAAAGCCAGAAAAATCCCAATTTTTCACGTGTCAACTCCCCAAAACTGTAAATGGCTTTTTCTCCCCTTAAACGTGCGAATTTCGCGTTTTTACGTTTTCATTTAAAAGTTTACCTCAAACTAGTGTTTTGATGGTCGGAACATGTTTTAGGCAAAATATCTAGAAATTGCTGTTTCTAGAACACGTGCAGGTTTTGTGCAGACTTTCAGCTTTGATTGCTTACTGTGCCCGTAATTTTAATCCGATTGTTGACATTTTGGTCTTATCTTATAGTTGCGTTTGTTCAGTTTGCGTCAAGTGCAAATATGTAGTGATTTGTATGAAAATACTAATTTTTATGACGCTTAGGAGGCATAGACATGTATTTGTCTAAAATACGTGAATTTCCGTGTCCGACCTCTGGCTTTCATCGTTCACTGTAGCCACAATTTCCATTCGATTATCAAAATTTTCGCCTTATTTTGTAGCTGTCAGTCTGTAGTGTATGTCAAATACAAATTTGTAGTAGTTTTCATAAGAATAATAATTTTTATAAGGTTCCTTATATTTTTGGGGGCAGGTTATGGAAACTTTTTCCCTTTACGGCATTGCTGTGACTTGATTTTTCAACCGATGTGCTATATTTTGGTGTTAATGAATAGATCAGCGTCTGAATTTTCCAAAAAGTATAAATTTGTGGTAGTTTGCAAAAGTTTAGGGGCGGGTTTAGTAGTTGAAAGCCAGAAAAATCCCAATTTTTCACGTGTCAACTCCCCAAAACTGTAAATGGCTTTTTCTCCCCTTAAACGTGCGAATTTCGCGTTTTTACGTTTTCATTTAAAAGTTTACCTCAAACTAGTGTTTTGATGGTCGGAACATGTTTTAGGCAAAATATCTAGAAATTGCTGTTTCTAGAACACATGCAGGTTTTGTGCAGATTTTCAGCTTTGATTGCTTACTGTGCCCGTAATTTTAATCCGATTGGTGAAATTTTGGTCCTATCTTATAGTTGCGTTTGTTTAGTTTGCGTCAAGTGCAAATATGTAGTGATTTGCATGCAAATACTAATTTTTATGACGCTTAGGAGGCATAGACATGTATTTGTCTAAAATACGTAAATTTCCTTGTCCGACCTCTGGCTTTCATCGTTCACTGTAGCCACAATTTCCATTCGATTATCAAAATTTTCGCCTCATTTTGTAGCTGTCAGTCTGTAGTTTATGTCAAATACAAATTTGTAGTACTTTCCATAAGAATACTAATTTTTATAAGGTTCCTTATATTTTTGAGGTTCCTTATATTTTTTACGGCATTGCTGTGGCTTGATTTTTCAACTGATGTGCTATATTTTGGTGTTAATGAATAGATCAGCGTCTGAATTTCCCAAAAAGTATAAATTTGTGGTATTTTGCAAAAGTTTAGAGACGGGTTTAGTAGTTGAAAGCCAGAAAAATCCCAATTTTTCACGTGTCAACTCCCCAAAACTTTAAATGGCTTTTTCTCCCCTTAAACGTGCGAATTTCGCGTTTTTACGTTTTCATTTAAAAGTTTACCCCAAACTAGTGTTTTGATGGTCGGAACATGTTTTAGGCAAAATATCTAGAAATTGCTGTTTCTAGAACACGTGCAGTTTTTGTGCAGATTTTCAGCTTTGATTGCTTACTGTGCCCGTAATTTTAATCCGATTGTTGAAATTTTGGTTTTATCTCTTAGTTGTGTTTGTTTAGTTTGCGTCAAGTGCTAATATGTAGTCATTTGCATGAAAATACTAATTTTTATGACGCTTAGGAGGCATAGACATGTAATTGTCTAAAATACGTAAATTTCCTTGTCCGACCTCTGGCTTTCATCTTTCACTGTAGCCACAATTTCCATTCGATTATCAAAATTTTCACCTCATTTTGTAGCTGTCAGTCTGTAGTTTACGTCAAATACAAATTTGTAGTACTTTTCATAAGAATACTGATTTTTATAAGGTTCCTTATATTTTTGGGGGCAGGTTATGGAAACTTTTTCCCTTTACGGCATTGCTGTGGCCCAATTTTTCAACCGATGTGCTATATTTTGGTGTCAATGAATAGATCAGCGTCTGAATTTTCCAAAAAGTATAAATTTGTGGTATTTGGCAAAAGTTTAGGGGCGGGTTTAGTAGTTGAAAGCCAGAAAAATCCCAATTTTTCACGTGTCAACTCCCCAAAACTGTAAATGGCTTTTTCTCCCCTTAAACGTGCGAATTTCGCGTTTTTACGTTTTCATTTAAAAGTTTACCTCAAACTGGTGTTTTGATGGTCGGAACATGTTTTAGGCAAAATATCTGGAAATTGCTGTTTCTAGAACGCCTTCAGTTTTTGTGCAGATTTACAGCTTTGATTGCTTACTGTGCCCGTAATTTTAATCCGATTGTTGAAATTTTGGTTTTATCTTATAGTTGCGTTTGTTTAGTTTGCGTCAAGTGCAAATATGTAGTAATTTGCATGAAAATACTAATTTTTATGACGCTTAGGAAGCATAGACATGTATTTGTCTAAAATACGTAAATTTCCTTGTCCGACCTCTGGCTTTCATCGTTCACTGTAGCCACAATTTCCATTCGATTATCAAAATTTTCGCCTCATTTTGTAGCTGTCAGTCTGTAGTTTACGTCAAATACAAATTTGTAGTAGTTTTCATAAGAATACTGATTTTTATAAGGTTCCTTATATTTTTGGGGGCAGGTTATGGAAACTTTTTCCCTTTACGGCATTGCTGTGGCTTGATTTTTCAACCGATGTGCTATATTTTGGTGTTAATGAATAGATCAGCGTCTGAATTTTCCAAAAAGTATAAATTTGTGGTATTTGGCAAAAGTTGAAGGGCGGGTTTAGTAGTTTAAAGCCAGAAAAATCCCAATTTTTCACGTGTCAACTCCCCAAAACTTTAAATGGCTTTTTCTCCCCTTAAACGTGCGAATTTCGCGTTTTTACGTTTTCATTTAAAAGTTTACCTCAAACTAGTGTTTTGATGGTCGGAACATGTTTTAGGCAAAATATCTAGAAATTGCTGTTTCTAGAACACATGCAGGTTTTGTGCAGATTTTCAGCTTTGATTGCTTACTGTGCCCGTAATTTTAATCCGATTGTTGACATTTTGGTCTTATCTTATAGTTGCGTTTGTTTAGTTTGCGTCAAGTGCAAATATGTAGTGATTTGCATGAAAATACTAATTTTTATGACGCTTAGGAGGCATAGACATGTATTTGTCTAAAATACGTTAATTTCCTTGTCCGACCTCTGGCTTTCATCGTTCACTGTAGCCACAATTTCCATTCGATTATCATAATTTTCGCCTCATTTTGTAGCTGTCAGTCTGTAGTTTACGTCAACTACAAATTTTTAGTACTTTTCATAAGAATACTAATTTTTATAAGGTTCCTTATATTTTTGGGGGCAGGTAATGGAAACTTTTTCCCTTTACGGCATTGCTGTGGCATGATTTTTCAACCGATGTGCTATATTTTGGTGTTAATGAATAGATCAGCGTCTGAATTTTCCAAAAAGTATAAATTTGTGGTATTTGGCAAAAGTTGAAGGGCGGGTTTAGTAGTTGAAAGCCAGAAAAATCCCAATTTTTCACGTGTCAACTCCCCAAAACTGTAAATGGCTTTTTCTCCCCTTAAACGTGCGAATTTCGCGTTTTTACGTTTTCATTTAAAAGTTTACCTCAAACTAGTGTTTTGATGGTCGGAACATGTTTTAGGCAAAATATCTAGAAATTGCTGTTTCTAGAACACGTGCAGGTTTTGTGCAGACTTTCAGCTTTGATTGCTTACTGTGCCCGTAATTTTAATCCGATTGTTGACATTTTGGTCTTATCTTATAGTTGCGTTTGTTCAGTTTGCGTCAAGTGCAAATATGTAGTGATTTGTATGAAAATACTAATTTTTATGGCGCTTAGGAGGCATAGACATGTATTTGTCTAAAATACGTGAATTTCCGTGTCCGACCTCTGGCTTTCATCGTTCACTGTAGCCACAATTTCCATTCGATTATCAAAATTTTCGCCTTATTTTGTAGCTGTCAGTCTGTAGTGTATGTCAAATACAAATTTGTAGTAGTTTTCATAAGAATAATAATTTTTATAAGGTTCCTTATATTTTTGGGGGCAGGTTATGGAAACTTTTTCCCTTTACGGCATTGCTGTGACTTGATTTTTCAACCGATGTGCTATATTTTGGTGTTAATGAATAGATCAGCGTCTGAATTTTCCAAAAAGTATAAATTTGTGGTAGTTTGCAAAAGTTTAGGGGCGGGTTTAGTAGTTGAAAGCCAGAAAAATCCCAATTTTTCACGTGTCAACTCCCCAAAACTGTAAATGGCTTTTTCTCCCCTTAAACGTGCGAATTTCGCGTTTTTACGTTTTCATTTAAAAGTTTACCTCAAACTAGTGTTTTGATGGTCGGAACATGTTTTAGGCAAAATATCTAGAAATTGCTGTTTCTAGAACACATGCAGGTTTTGTGCAGATTTTCAGCTTTGATTGCTTACTGTGCCCGTAATTTTAATCCGATTGGTGAAATTTTGGTCCTATCTTATAGTTGCGTTTGTTTAGTTTGCGTCAAGTGCAAATATGTAGTGATTTGCATGAAAATACTAATTTTTATGACGCTTAGGAGGCATAGACATGTATTTGTCTAAAATACGTAAATTTCCTTGTCCGACCTCTGGCTTTCATCGTTCACTGTAGCCACAATTTCCATTCGATTATCAAAATTTTCGCCTCATTTTGTAGCTGTCAGTCTGTAGTTTATGTCAAATACAAATTTGTAGTACTTTCCATAAGAATACTAATTTTTATAAGGTTCCTTATATTTTTGGGGGCAGGTTATAGAAACTTTTTCCCTTTACGGCATTGCTGTGGCTTGATTTTTCAACTGATGTGCTATATTTTGGTGTTAATGAATAGATCAGCGTCTGAATTTTCCAAAAAGTATAAATTTGTGGTAGTTTGCAAAAGTTTAGGGGCGGGTTTAGTAGTTGAAAGCCAGAAAAATCCCAATTTTTCACGTGTCAACTCCCCAAAACTTTAAATGGCTTTTTCTCCCCTTAAACGTGCGAATTTCGCGTTCTTACGTTTTCATTTAAAAGTTTACCTCAAACTAGTGTTTTGACGGTCGGAACATGTTTCAGGCAAAATATCTAGAAATTGCTGTTTCTAGAACACGTGCAGTTTTTGTGCAGATTTACAGCTTTGATTGCTTACTGTGCCCGTAATTTTAATCCGATTGTTGAAATTTTGGTCTTATCTTATAGTTGCGTTTGTTTAGTTTGCGTCAAGTGCAAATATGTAGTGATTTGTATGAAAATACTAATTTTTATGACGCTTAGGAGGATAGACATGTATTTGTCTAAAATACGTAAATTTCCTTGTCCGACCTCTGGCTTTCATCGTTCACTGTAGCCACAATTTCCATTCGATTATCAAAATTTTCGCCTCATTTTGTAGCTGTCAGTCTGTAGTTTACGTCAAATACAAATTTGTAGTACTTTCCATAAGAATACTAATTTTTATAAGGTTCCTTATATTTTTGGGGGCAGGTTATGGAAACTTTTTCCCTTTACGGCATTGCTGTGACTTGATTTTTCAACCGATGTGCTATATTTTGGTGTTAATGAATAGATCAGCGTCTGAATTTTCGAAAAAGTATAAATTTGTGGTATTTGGCAAAAGTTGAAGGGCGGGTTTAGTAGTTGAAAGCCAGAAAAACCCAATTGTTCACGTGTCAACTCCCCAAAACTGTAAATGGCTTTTTTCCCCTTAAACGTGCGAATTTCGCGTTTTTACGTTTTCATTTAAAAGTTTACCCCAAACTAGTGTTTTGATGGTCGGAACATGTTTTAGGCAAAATATCTAGAAATTGCTGTTTCTAGAACGCGTGCAGTTTTTGTGCAGATTTACAGCTTTGATTGCTTACTGTGCCCGTAATTTTAATCCGATTGTTGAAATTTTGGTTTTATCTTATAGTTGCGTTTGTTTAGTTTGCGTCAAGTGCAAATATGTAGTAATTTGCATGAAAATACTAATTTTTATGACGCTTAGGAGGCATAGACATGTATTTGTCTAAAATACGTAAATTTCCTTGTCCGACCTCTGGCTTTCATCGTTCACTGTAGCCACAATTTCCATTCGATTATCAAAACTTTCACCTCATTTTGTAGCTGTCAGTCTGTAGTTTACGTCAAATACAAATTTGTAGTACTTTTCATAAGAATACTAATTTTTATAAGGTTCCTTATATTTTTGGGTGCAGGTTATGGAAACTTTTTCCCTTTACGGCATTGCTGAGGCATGATTTTTCAACCGATGTGCTATATTTTGGTGTTAATGAATAGATCAGCGTCTGAATTTTCCAAAAAGTATAAATTTGTGGTATTTGGCAAAAGTTGAAGGGCGGGTTTAGTAGTTGAAAGCCAGAAAAATCCCAATTTTTCACGTGTCAACTCCCCAAAACTTTGAATGGCTTTTCCTCCCCTTAAACGTGCGAATTTCGCGTTCTTACGTTTTCATTTAAAAGTTTACCCCAGACTAGTGTTTTGATGGTCGGAATATGTTTTAGGCAAAATATCTAGAAATTGCTGTTTCTAGAACACGTGCAGGTCTTGTGCAGATTTTCAGCTTTGATTGCTTACTGTGCCCGTAATTTTAATCCGATTGGTGAAATTTTGGTCTTATCTTATAGTTGCGTTTGTTTAGTTTGCGTCAAGTGCAAATATGTAGTGATTCGCATGAAAATACTAATTTTTATGACGCTTAGGAGGCATAGACATGTATTTGTCTAAAATACGTGAATTTCCGTGTCCGACCTCTGGCTTTCATCGTTCACTGTAGCCACAATTTCCATTCGATTATCAAAATTTTCGCCTCATTTTGTAGCTGTCAGTCTGTAGTTTATGTCAAATACAAATTTGTAGTACTTTTCATAAGAATACTAATTTTTATAAGGTTCCTTATATTTTTGGGGGCAGGTAATGGAAACTTTTTCCCTTTACGGCATTGCTGAGGCATGATTTTTCAACCGATGTGCTATATTTTGGTGTCAATGAATAGATCAGCGTCTGAATTTTCCAAAAAGTATAAATTTGTGGTATTTGGCAAAAGTTTAGGGGCGGGTTTAGTAGTTGAAAGCCAGAAAAATCCCAATTTTTCACGTGTCAACGCCTCAAAACTTTTAATGGCTTTTTCTCCCCTTAAACGTGGGAATTTCGCGTTTTTACGTTTTCATTTAAAAGTTTACCCCAAACTAGTGTTTTGATGGTCGGAACATCTTTTAGGCAAAATATCTAGAAATTGCTGTTTCTAGAACACGTGCAGGTTTTGTGCAGATTTTCAGCTTTGATTGCTTACTGTGCCCGTAATTTTAATCCGATTGGTGAAATTTTGGTCTTATCTTATAGTTGCGTTTGTTTAGTTTGCGTCAAGTGCAAATATGTAGTGATTCGCATGAAAATACTAATTTTTATGACGCTTAGGAGGCATAGACATGTATTTCTCTAAAATACGTGAATTTCCGTGTCCGACCTCTGGCTTTCATCGTTCACTGTAGCCACAATTTCCATTCGATTATCAAAATGTTTGCCTCATTTTGTAGCTGTCAGTCTGTAGTTTACGTCAAATACAAATTTGTAGTACTTTTCATAAGAATACTAATTTTTATAAGGTTCCTTATATTTTTGGGGGCAGGTTATGGAAACTTGTTCCCTTTACGGCATTGCTGTGGCTTGATTTTTCAACCGATGTGCTATATTTTGGTGTTAATGAGTAGATCAGCGTCTGAATTTTCCAAAAAGTATAAATTTGTGGTATTTGGCAAAAGTTGAAGGGCGGGTTTAGTAGTTTAAAGCCAGAAAAATCCCAATTTTTCACGTGTCAACTCCCCAAAACTGTAAATGGCTTTTTCTCCCCTTAAACGTGCGAATTTCGCGTTTTTACGTTTTCATTTAAAAGTTTACCTCAAACTAGTGTTTTGATGGTCGGAACATGTTTTAGGCAAAATATCTAGAAATTGCTGTTTCTAGAACACGTGCAGGTTTTGTGCAGATTTTCAGCTTTGATTGCTTACTGTGCCCGTAATTTTAATCCGATTGGTGAAATTTTGGTCCTATCTTATAAATGCGTTTGTTTAGTTTGCGTCAAGTGCAAATATGTAGTGATTCGCATGAAAATACTAATTTTTATGACGCTTAGGAGGCATAGACATGTATTTCTCTAAAATACGTGAATTTCCGTGTCCGACCTCTGGCTTTCATCGTTCACTGTAGCCACAATTTCCATTCGATTATCAAAATGTTTGCCTCATTTTGTAGCTGTCAGTCTGTAGTTTACGTCAAATACAAATTTGTAGTACTTTTCATAAGAATACTAATTTTTATAAGGTTCCTTATATTTTTGGGGGCAGGTTATGGAAACTTGTTCCCTTTACGGCATTGCTGTGGCTTGATTTTTCAACCGATGTGCTATATTTTGGTGTTAATGAGTAGATCAGCGTCTGAATTTTCCAAAAAGTATAAATTTGTGGTATTTGGCAAAAGTTGAAGGGCGGGTTTAGTAGTTTAAAGCCAGAAAAATTCCAATTTTTCACGTGTCAACTCCCCAAAACTTTAAATGGCTTTTTCTCCCCTTAAACGTGCGAATTTCGCGTTTTTACGTTTTCATTTAAAAGTTTACCTCAAACTAGTGTTTTGATGGTCGGAACATGTTTTAGGCAAAATATCTAGAAATTGCTGTTTCTAGAACACGTGCAGGTTTTGTGCAGATTTTCAGCTTTGATTGCTTACTGTGCCCGTAATTTTAATCCGATTGGTGAAATTTTGGTCCTATCTTATAAATGCGTTTGTTTAGTTTGCGTCAAGTGCAAATATGTAGTGATTTGCATGAAAATACTAATTTTTATGACGCTCAGGAGGCATAGACATGTATTTGTCTAAAATACGTAAATTTCCTTGTCCGACCTGTGGCTTTCATCGTTCACTGTAGCCACAATTTCCATTCGATTATCAAAATTTTCGCCTCATTTTGTAGCTGTCAGTCTGTAGTTTACGTCAAATACAAATTCGTAGTACTTTCCATAAGAATACTAATTTTTGTAAGGTTCCTTATATTTTTGGGGGCAGGTTATGGAAACTTTTTCCCTTTACGGCATTGCTGTGGCTTGATTTTTCAACCGATGTGCTATATTTTGGTGTTAATGAATAGATCAGCGTCTGAATTTTCGAAAAAGTATAAATTTGTGGTATTTGGCAAAAGTTGAAGGGCGGGTTTAGTAGTTGAAAGCCAGAAAAATCCCAATTTTTCACGTGTCAACTCCCCAAAACTGTAAATGGCTTTTTCTCCCCTTAAACGTGCGAATTTCGCGTTTTTACGTTTTCATTTAAAAGTTTACCCCAAACTAGTGTTTTGATGGTCGGAACATGTTTTAGGCAAAATATCTAGAAATTGCTGTTTCTAGAACGCGTGCAGTTTTTGTGCAGATTTACAGCTTTGATTGCTTACTGTAACCGTAATTTTAATCCGATTGTTGAAATTTTGGTTTTATCTTATAGTTGCGTTTGTTTAGTTTGCGTCAAGTGCAAATATGTAGTAATTTGCATGAAAATACTAATTTTTATGACGCTTAGGAGGCATAGACATGTATTTGTCTAAAATACGTAAATTTCCTTGTCCGACCTCTGGCTTTCATCGTTCACTGTAGCCACAATTTCCATTCGATTATCAAAATTTTCACCTCATTTTGTAGCTGTCAGTCTGTAGTTTACGTCAAATACAAATTTGTAGTACTTTTCATAAGAATGCTAATTTTTATAAGGTTCCTTATATTTTTGGTTGCAGGTAATGGAAACTTTTTCCCTTTACGGCATTGCTGAGGCATAATTTTTCAACCGATGTGCTATATTTTGGTGTTAATGAATAGATCAGCGTCTGAATTTTCCAAAAAGTATAAATTTGTGGTATTTGGCAAAAGTTGAAGGGCGAGTTTAGTAGTTGAAAGCCAGAAAAATCCCAATTTTTCACGTGTCAACTCCCCAAAACTTTGAATGGCTTTTTCTCCCCTTAAACGTGCGAATTTCGCGTTTTTACGTTTACCCCAAACTAGTGTTTTGATGGTCGGAACATCTTTTAGGCAAAATATCTAGAAATTGCTGTTTCTAGAACACGTGCAGGTTTTGTGCAGATTTTCAGCTTTGATTGCTTACTGTGCCCGTAATTTTAATCCGATTGTTGAAATTTTGGTTTTATCTTGTAGTTGCGTTTGTTTAGTTTGCGTCAAGTGCAAATATGTAGTGATTCGCATGAAAATACTAATTTTTATGACGCTTAGGAGGCATAGACATGTATTTGTCGAAAATACGTGAATTTCCTTGTCCGACCTCTGGCTTTCATCGTTCACTGTAGCCACAATTTCCATTCGATTATCAAAATTTTCGCCTCATTTTGTAGCTGTCAGTCTGTAGTTTATGTCAAATACAAATTTGTAGTACTTTTCATAAGAATACTAATTTTTATAAGGTTCCTTATATTTTTGGGTGCAGGTAATGGAAACTTTTTCCCTTTACGGCATTGCTGAGGCATGATTTTTCAACCGATGTGCTATATTTTGGTGTTAATGAATAGATCAGCGTCTGAATTTTCCAAAAAGTATAAATTTGTGGTATTTGGCAAAAGTTTAGGGGCGGGTTTAGTAGTTGAAAGCCAGAAAAATCCCAATTTTTCACGTGTCAACTCCCCAAAACTTTGAATGGCTTTTTCTCCCCTTAAACGTGGGAGTTTCGCGTTTTTACGTTTTCATTTAAAAGTTTACCCCAAACTAGTGTTTTGATGGTCGGAACATCTTTTAGGCAAAATATCTAGAAATTGCTGTTTCTAGAACACGTGCAGGTTTTGTGCAGATTTTCAGCTTTGATTGCTTACTGTGCCCGTAATTTTAATCCGATTGTTGACATTTTGGTCTTATCTTATAGTTGCGTTTGTTTAGTTTGCGTCAAGTGCAAATATGTAGTGATTTGCATGAAAATACTAATTTTTATGACGCTCAGGAGGCATAGACATGTATTTGTCTAAAATACGTAAATTTCCTTGTCCGACCTCTGGCTTTCATCGTTCACTGTAGCCACAATTTCCATTCGATTATCAAAATTTTCACCTCATTTTGTAGCTGTCAGTCTGTAGTTTACGTCAAATACAAATTTGTAGTACTTTTCATAAGAATACTAATTTTTATAAGGTTCCTTATATTTTTGGGTGCAGGTAATGGAAACTTTTTCCCTTTACGGCATTGCTGAGGCATAATTTTTCAACCGATGTGCTATATTTTGGTGTTAATGAATAGATCAGCGTCTGAATTTTCCAAAAAGTATAAATTTGTGGTATTTGGCAAAAGTTGAAGGGCGAGTTTAGTAGTTGAAAGCCAGAAAAATCCCAATTTTTCACGTGTCAACTCCCCAAAACTTTGAATGGCTTTTTCTCCCCTTAAACGTGCGAATTTCGCGTTTTTACGTTTTCATTTAAAAGTTTACCCCAAACTAGTGTTTTGATGGTCGGAACATGTTTTAGGCAAAATATCTAGAAATTGCTGTTTCTAGAACACGTGCAGGTTTTGTGCAGATTTTCAGCTTTGATTGCTTACTGTGCCCGTAATTTTAATCCGATTGGTGAAATTTTGGTCTTATCTTATAGTTGCGTTTGTTTAGTTTGCGTCAAGTGCAAATATGTAGTGATTCGCATGAAAATACTAATTTTTATGACGCTTAGGAGGCATAGACATGTATTTGTCGAAAATACGTGAATTTCCTTGTCCGACCTCTGGCTTTCATCGTTCACTGTAGCCACAATTTCCATTCGATTATCAAAATTTTCGCCTCATTTTGTAGCTGTCAGTCTGTAGTTTATGTCAAATACAAATTTGTAGTACTTTTCATAAGAATACTAATTTTTATAAGGTTCCTTATATTTTTGGGTGCAGGTAATGGAAACTTTTTCCCTTTACGGCATTGCTGAGGCATGATTTTTCAACCGATGTGCTATATTTTGGTGTTAATGAATAGATCAGCGTCTGAATTTTCCAAAAAGTATAAATTTGTGGTATTTGGCAAAAGTTTAGGGGCGGGTTTAGTAGTTGAAAGCCAGAAAAATCCCAATTTTTCACGTGTCAACGCCCCAAAACTTTGAATGGCTTTTTATCCCCTTAAACGTGCGAATTTCGCGTTTTTACGTTTTCATTTAAAAGTTTACCCCAAACTAGTGTTTTGATGGTCGGAACATCTTTTAGGCAAAATATCTAGAAATTGCTGTTTCTAGAACACGTGCAGGTTTTGTGCAGATTTTCAGCTTTGATTGCTTACTGTGCCCGTAATTTTAATCCGATTGGTGAAATTTTGGTCTTATCTTATAGTTGCGTTTGTTTAGTTTGCGTCAAGTGCAAATATGTAGTGATTTGCATGAAAATACTTATTTTTATGACGCTTAGGAGGCATAGACATGTATTTGTCTAAAATACGTGAATTTCCGTGTCCGACCTCTGGCTTTCATCGTTCGCTGTAGCCAGAATTTCCATTCGATTATCAAAATGTTTGCCTCATTTTGTAGCTGTCAGTCTGTAGTTTATGTCAAATACAAATTTGTAGTACTTTTCATAAGAATACTAATTTTTATAAGGTTCCTTATATTTTTGGGGGCAGGTTATGGAAACTTGTTCCCTTTACGGCATTGCTGTGGCTTGATTTTTCAACTGATGTGCTATATTTTGGTGTTAATGAGTAGATCAGCGTCTGAATTTTCCAAAAAGTATAAATTTGTGGTATGTGGCAAAAGTTGAAGGGCGGGTTTAGTAGTTGAAAGCCAGAAAAATCCCAACTTTTCACGTGTCAACTCCCCAAAACTTTAAATGGCTTTTTCTCCCCTTAAACGTGCGAATTTCGCGTTTTTACGTTTTCATTTAAAAGTTTACCCCAAACTAGTGTTTTGATGGTCGGAACATGTTTTAGGCAAAATATCTAGAAATTGCTGTTTCTAGAACACGTGCAGTTTTTGTGCAGATTTTCAGCTTTGATTGCTTACTGTGCCCGTAATTTTAATCCGATTGTTGACATTTTGGTCTTATCTTATAGTTGCGTTTGTTTAGTTTGCGTCAAGTGCAAATATGTAGTGATTTGCATGAAAATACTAATTTTTATGACGCTTAGGAGGCATAGACATGTATTTCTCTAAAATACGTAAATTTCCGTGTCCGACCTCTGGCTTTCATCGTTCACTGTAGCCACAATTTCCATTCGATTATCAAAATTTTCGCCTCATTTTGTAGCTGTCAGTCTGTAGTTTATGTCAAATACAAATTTGTAGTACTTTTCATAAGAATACTCATTTTTATAAGGTTCCTTATATTTTTGGGGGCAGGTTATGGAAACTTTTTCCCTTTACGGCATTGCTGTGGCTTGATTTTTCAACCGATGTGCTATATTTTGGTGTCAATGAATAGATCAGCGTCTGAATTTTCCAAAAAGTATAAATTTGTGGTATTTGGCAAAAGTTTAGGAGCGGGTTTAGTAGTTGAAAGCCAGAAAAATCCCAATTTTTCACGTGTCAACTCCCCAAAACTTTAAATGGCTTTTTCTCCCCTTAAACGTGCGAATTTCGCGTTTTTACGTTTTCATTTAAAAGTTTACCTCAAACTAGTGTTTTGATGGTCGGAGCATGTTTTAGGCAAAATATCTAGAAATTGCTGTTTCTAGAACACGTGCAGGTTTTGTGCAGATTTTCAGCTTTGATTGCTTACTGTGCCCGTAATTTTAATCCGATTGGTGAAATTTTGGTCTGATCTTATAGTTGCGTTTGTTTAGTTTGCGTCAAGTGCAAATATGTAGTGATTTGCATGAAAATACTAATTTTTATGACGCTTAGGAGGCATAGACATGTATTTGTCTAAAATACGTAAATTTCCGTGTCCGACCTCTGGCTTTCATCGTTCACTGTAGCCACAATTTCCATTCGATTATCAAAATTTTCGCCTCATTTTGTAGCTGTCAGTCTGTAGTTTATGTCAAATACAAATTGGTAGTACTTTTCATAAGAATACTAATTTTTATAAGGTTCCTTATATTTTTGGGGGCAGGTTATGGAAACTTGTTCCCTTTACGGCATCGCTGTGGCTTGATTTTTCAACTGATGTGCTATATTTTGGTGTTAATGAGTAGATCAGCGTCTGAATTTTCCAAAAAGTATAAATTTGTGGTATTTGGCAAAAGTTGAAGGCGGGTTTAGTAGTTGAAAGCCAGAAAAATCCCAATTTTTCACGTGTCAACTCCCCAAAACTTTAAATGGCTTTTTCTCCCCTTAAACGTGCGAATTTCGCGTTTTTACGTTTTCATTTAAAAGTTTACCTCAAACTAGTGTTTTGATGGTCGGAACATGTTTTAGGCAAAATATCTAGAAATTGCTGTTTCTAGAACACGTGCAGGTTTTGTGCAGATTTTCAGCTTTGATTGCTTACTGTGCCCGTAATTTTAATCCGATTGTTGACATTTTGGTTTTATCTTATAGTTGCGTTTGTTTAGTTTGCGTCAAGTGCAAATATGTAGTGATTTGCATGAAAATACTAATTTTTATGACGCTTAGGAGGCATAGACATGTATTTGTCTAAAATACGTAAATTTCCTTGTCCGACCTCTGGCTTTGATCGTTCACTGTAGCCAAAATTTCCATTCGATTATCAAAATTTTCGACTCATTTTGTAGCTGTCAGTCTGTAGTTTACGTCAAATACAAATTTGAAGTACTTTTCATAAGAATACTAATTTTTATAAGGTTCCTTATATTTTTGGGTGCAGGTAATGGAAACTTTTTCCCTTTACGGCTTTGCTGAGGCATGATTTTTCAACCGATGTGCTATATTTTGGTGTTAATGAATAGATCAGCGTCTGAATTTTCCAAAAAGTATAAATTTGTGGTATTTGGCAAAAGTTGAAGGGCGGGTTTAGTAGTTGGAAGCCAGCAAAATCCCAATTTTTCACGTGTCAACTCCCCAAAGCTTTGAAGGGCTTTTTCTCCCCTTAAACGTGCGAATTTCGCGTTTTTACGTTTTCATTTAAAAGTTTACCTCAAACTAGTGCTTTGATGGTCGGAACATGTTTTAGGCAAAATATCTAGAAATTGCTGTTTCTAGAACACGTGCAGGTTTTGTGCAGATATTCAGCTTTGATTGCTTACTGTGCCCGTAATTTTAATCCGATTGTTGACGTTTTGGTCTTATCTTATAGTTGCGTTTGTTTAGTTTGCGTCACTTTAAATGGCTTTTTCTCCCTTTAAACGTGCGAATTTCGCGTTTTTACATTTTCATTTAAAAGTTTACCTCAAACTAGTGTTCTGATGGTCGGAACATGTTTTAGGCAAAATATCTAGAAATTGCTGTTTCTAGAACACGTGCAGTTTTTGTGCAGATTTTCAGCTTTGATTGCTTACTGTGCCCGTAATTTTAATCCGATTGTTGAAATTTTGGTTTCATCTTGTAGTTGTGTTTGTTTAGTTTGCGTCAAGTGCAAATATGTAGTAATTTGCATAAAAATACTAATTTTTATGACGCTTAGGAGGCATAGACATGTATTTGTCTAAAATACGTAAATTTCCGTGTCCGACCTCTGGCTTTCATCGTTCACTGTAGCCACAATTTTCATTCGATTATCAAAATTTTCGCCTCATTTTGTAGCTGTCAGTCTGTAGTTTACGTCAAATACAAATTTGTAGTACTTTTCATAACAATACTAATTTTTATAAGGTTCCTTATATTTTTGGGGGCAGGTTATGGAAACTTTTTCCCTTTACGGCATTGCTGTGGCTTGATTTTTCAACTGATGTGCTATATTTTGGTGTTAATGAATAGATCAGCGTCTGAATTTCCCAAAAAGTATAAATTTGTGGTATTTTGCAAAAGTTTAGGGGCGGGTTTAGTAGTTGAAAGCCAGAAAAATCCCAATTTTTCACGTGTCAACTCCCCAAAACTTTAAATGGCTTTTTCTCCCCTTAAACGTGCGAATTTCGCGTTTTTACGTTTTCATTTAAAAGTTTACCTCAAACTAGTGATCTGATGGTCGGAACATGTTTTAGGCAAAATATCTAGAAATTGCTGTTTCTAGAACACGTGCAGTTTTTGTGCAGATTTTCAGCTTTGATTGCTTACTGTGCCCGTAATTTTAATCCGATTGTTGAAATTTTGGTCTTATCTTATAGTTGCGTTTGTTTAGTTTGCGTCAAGTGCAAATATGTAGTAATTTGCATGAAAATACTATTTTTTATGACGCTTAGGAGGCATAGACATGTATTTGTCTAAAATACGTAAATTTCCTTGTCCGACCTCTGGCTTTCATCGTTCGATGTAGCCACAATTTCCATTCGATTATCAAAATTTTCGCCTCATTTTGTAGCTGTCAGTCTGTAGTTTACGTCAAATACAAATTTGTAGTACTTTTCATAAGAATACTAATTTTTATAAGGTTCCTTATATTTTTGGGTGCAGGTAATGGAAACTTTTTCCCTTTACGGCATTGCTGTGGCATGATTTTTCAACCGATGTGCTATATTTTGGTGTTAATGAATAGATCAGCGTCTGAATTTTCCAAAAAGTATAAATTTGTGGTATTTGGCAAAAGTTGAAGGGCGGGTTTAGTAGTTGAAAGCCAGAAAAATCCCAATTTTTCACTTGTCAACTCCCCAAAACTTTGATCGGCTTTTTCTCCCCTTAAACGTGCGAATTTCGCGTTTTTACGTTTTCATTTAAAAGTTTACCCCAAACTAGTGTTTTGATGGTCGGAACATCTTTTAGGCAAAATATCTAGAAATTGCTGTTTCTAGAACACATGCAGGTTTTGTGCAGATTTTCAGCTTTGATTGCTTACTGTGCCCGTAATTTTAATCCGATTGTTGAAATTTTGGTCTTATCTTGTAGTTGTGTTTGTTTAGTTTGCGTCAAGTGCAAATATGTAGTAATTTGCATGAAAATACTAATTTTTATGACGCTTAGGAGGCATAGACATGTATTTGTCTAAAATACGTAAATTTCCTTGTCCGACCTCTGGCTTTCATCGTTCACTGTAGCCACAATTTCCATTCGATTATCAAAATTTTCGCCTCATTTTGTAGCTGTCAGTCTGTAGTTTACGTCAAATACAAATTTGTAGTACTTTTCATAAGAATACTAATTTTTATAAGGTTCCTTATATTTTTGGGTGCAGGTAATGGAAACTTTTTCCCTTTACGGCATTGCTGTGGCATGATTTTTCAACCGATGTGCTATATTTTGGTGTTAATGAATAGATCAGCGTCTGAATTTTCCAAAAAGTATAAATTTGTGGTATTTGGCAAAAGTTGAAGGGCGGGTTTAGTAGTTGGAAGCCAGAAAAATCCCAATTCTTCACTTGTCAACTCCCCAAAACTTTGAATGGCTTTATCTCCCCTTAAACGTGCGAATTTCGCGTTTTTACGTTTTCATTCAAAAGTTTACCCCAAACTAGTGTTTTGATGGTCGGAACATCTTTTAGGCAAAATATCTAGAAATTGCTGTTTCTAGAACACGTGCAGGTTTTGTACAGATTTTCAGCTTTGATTGCTTACTGTGCCCGTAATTTTGATCCGATTGTTGACATTTTGGTCTTATCTTATAGTTGCGTTTGTTTAGTTTGCGTCACTTTAAATGGCTTTTTCTCCCCTTAAGCGTGCGAATATCGCGTTTTTACGTTTTCATTTAAAAGTTTACCTCAAACTAGTGTTCTGATGGTTGGAACATGTTTTAGGCAAAATATCTAGAAATTGCTGTTTCTAGAACACGTGCAGTTTTTGTGCAGATTTTCAGCTTTGATTGCTTACTGTGCCCGTAATTTTAATCCGATTGTTGAAATTTTGGTTTTATCTTGTAGTTGTGTTTGTTTAGTTTGCGTCAAGTGCAAATATGTAGTAATTTGCATGAAAATACTAATTTTTATGACGCTTAGGAAGCAAAGACATGTTTTTGTCTAAAATACGTAAATTTCCTTGTCCGACCTCTGGCTTTCATCGTTCACTGTAGCCACAATTTCCATTCGATTATCAAAATTTACGCCTCATTTTGTAGCTGTCAGTCTGTAGTTTATGTCAAATACAAATTTGTAGTACTTTTCATAAGAATACTAATTTTTATAAGGTTCCTTATATTTTTGGGGGCAGGTTATGGAAACTTTTTCCCTTTACGGCATTGCTGTGGCTTGATTTTTCAACTGATGTGCTATATTTTGGTGTTAATGAATAGATCAGCGTCTGAATTTTCCAAAAAGTATAAATTTGTGGTATTTGGCAAAAGTTGAAGGGCGGGTTTAGTAGTTGAAAGCCGGAAAAATCCCAATTTTTCACGTGTCAACTCCCCAAAACTTTAAATGGCTTTTTCTCCCCTTAAACGTGCGAAATTCGCGTTTTTACGTTTTCATTTAAAAGTTTACCTCAAACTAGTGTTTTGATGGTCGGAACATGTTTGAGGCAAAATATCTAGAAATTGCTGTTTCTAGAACACGTGCAGGTTTTGTGCAGATTTTCAGCTTTGATTGCTTACTGTGCCCGTAATTTTAATCCGATTGGTGAAATTTTGGTCTTATCTTATAGTTGCGTTTGTTTAGTTTGCGTCAAGTGCAAATATGTAGTGATTTGCATGAAAATACTAATTTTTATGACGCTTAGGAGGCATAGACATGTATTTCTCTAAATTACGTAAATTTCCGTGTCCGACCTCTGGCTTTCATCGTTCACTGTAGCCACAATTTCCATTCGATTATCAAAATTTTCGCCTCATTTTGTAGCTGTCAGTCTGTAGTTTATGTCAAATACAAATTTGTAGTACTTTTCATAAGAATACTAATTTTTATAAGGTTCCTTATATTTTTGGGGGCAGGTTATGGAAACTTTTTCCCTTTACGGCATTGCTGTGGCTTGATTTTTCAACTGATGTGCTATATTTTGGTGTTAATGAATAGATCAGCGTCTGAATTTTCCGAAAAGTATAAATTTGTGGTATTTGGCAAAAGTTTAGGGGCGGGTTTAGTAGTTGAAAGCCAGAAAAATCCCAATTTTTCACGTGTCAACTCCCCAAAACTTTAAATGGCTTTTTCTCCCGTTAAACGTGCGAATTTCGCGTTTTTACGTTTTCATTTAAAAGTTTACCTCAAACTAGTGTTTTGATGGTCGGAACATGTTTTAGGCAAAATATCTAGAAATTGCTGTTTCTAGAACACGTGCAGGTTTTGTGCAGATTTTCAGCTTTGATTGCTTACTGTGCCCGTAATTTTAATCCGATTGGTGAAATTTTGGTCTTATCTTATAGTTGCGTTTGTTTAGTTTGCGTCAAGTGCAAATATGTAGTGATTTGCATGAAAATACTAATTTTTATGACGCTTAGGAGGCATAGACATGTATTTCTCTAAAATACGTAAATTTCCGTGTCCGACCTCTGGCTTTCATCGTTCACTGTAGCCACAATTTCCATTCGATTATCAAAATTTTCGCCTCATTTTGTAGCTGTCAGTCTGTAGTTTATGTCAAATACAAATTTGTAGTACTTTTCATAAGAATACTAATTTTTATAAGGTTCCTTATATTTTTGGGGGCAGGTTATGGAAACTTGTTCCCTTTACGGCATTGCTGTGGCTTGATTTTTCAACTGGTGTGCTATATTTTGGTGTTAATGAATAGATTAGCGTCTGAATTATCCAAAAAGTATAAATTTGTGGTATTTGGCAAAAGTTGAAGGGCGGGTTTAGTAGTTGAAACCCAGAAAAATCCCAATTTTTCACGTGTCAACTCCCCAAAACTTTAAATGGCTTTTTCTCCCCTTAAACGTGCGAATTTCGCGTTTTTACGTTTTCATTTAAAAGTTTTACCTCAAACTAGTGTTTTGATGGTCGGAACATGTTTTGGGCAAAATATCTAGAAATTGCTGTTTCTAGAACACGTGCAGGTTTTGTGCAGATTTTCAGCTTTGATTGCTTACTGTGCCCGTAATTTTAATCCGATTGGTGAAATTTTGGTCTTATCTTATAGCTGCGTTTGTTCAGTTTGCGTCAAGTGCAAATATGTAGTGATTTGCATGAAAATACTAATTTTTATGACGCTTAGGAGGCATAGACATGTATTTCTCTAAAATACGTAAATTTCCGTGTCCGACCTCTGGCTTTCATCGTTCACTGTAGCCACAATTTCCATTCGATTATCAAAATTTTCGCCTCATTTTGTAGCTGTCAGTCTGTAGTTTATGTCAAATACAAATTTGTAGTACTTTTCATAAGAATACTAATTTTTATAAGGTTCCTTATATTTTTGGGGGCAGGTTATGGAAACTTTTTCCCTTTACGGCATTGCTGTGGCTTGATTTTTCAACCGATGTGCTATATTTTGGTGTTAATGAATAGATCAGCGTCTGAATTTTCCAAAAATGATAAATTTGTGGTATTTGGCAAAAGTTTAGGGGCAGGTTTAGTAGTTGAAAGCCAGAAAAATCCAATTTTTCACGTGTCAACTCCCCGAAACTTTAAATGGCTTTTTCTCCCCTTAAACGTGCGAATTTCGCGTTTTTACGTTTTCATTTAAAAGTTTACCTCAAACTAGTGTTTTGATGGTCGGAACATGTTTTAGGCAAAATATCTAGAAATTGCTGTTTCTAGAACACGTGCAGGTTTTGTGCAGATTTTCAGCTTTGATTGCTTACTGTGCCCGTAATTTTAATCCGATTGGTGAAATTTTGGTCTTATCTTATAGTTGCGTTTGTTCAGTTTGCGTCAAGTGCAAATATGTAGTGATTTGCATGAAAATTCTAATTTTTATGACGCTTAGGAGGCAAAGACATGTATTTCTCTAAAATACGTAAATTTCCGTGTCCGACCTCTGGCTTTCATCGTTCACTGTAGCCACAATTTCCATTCGATTATTAAAATTTTCGCCTCATTTTGTAGCTGTCAGTCTGTAGTTTATGTCAAATACAAATTTGTAGTACTTTTTATAAGAATACTAATTTTTATAAGGTTCCTTATATTTTTGGGGGCAGGTTATGTAAACTTTTTCCCTTTACGGCATTGCTGTGGCTTGATTTTGCAACTGATGTGCTATATTTTGGTGTTAGTGAATAGATCAGCGTCTGAATTTTCCAAAAAGTATAAATTTGTGGTATTTGGCAAAAGTTGAAGGGCGGGTTTAGTAGTTGAAAGCCAGAAAAATCCCAATTTTTCACGTGTCAACTCCCCAAAACTTTAAATGGCTTTTTCTCCCCTTAAACGTGCGAATTTCGCGTTTTTACGTTTTCATTTAAAAGTTTACCTCAAACTAGTGTTTTGATGGTCGGAACATGTTTTAGGCAAAATATCTAGAAATTGCTGTTTCTAGAACACGTGCAGGTTTTGTGCAGATTTTCAGCTTTGATTGCTTACTGTGCCCGTAATTTTAATCCGATTGTTGAAATTTTGGTCTTATCTTATAGTTGCGTTTGTTTAGTTTGCGTCAAGTGCAAATATGTAGTGATTTGCATGAAAATTCTAATTTTTATGACGCTTAGGAGGCAAAGACATGTATTTCTCTAAAATACGTAAATTTCCGTGTCCGACCTCTGGCTTTCATCGTTCACTGTAGCCACAATTTCCATTCGATTATCAAAACTTTCGCCTCATTTTGTAGCTGTCAGTCTGTAGTTTATGTCAAATACAAATTTGTAGTACTTTTCATAAGAATACTAATTTTTATAAAGTTCCTTATATTTTTGGGGGCAGGTTATGGAAACTTTTTCCATTTACGGCATTGCTATGGCTTGATTTTTCAACTGATGTGCTATATTTTGGTGTTAATGAATAGATCAGCGTCTGAATTTTCCAAAAAGTATAAATTTGTGGTATTTGGCAAAAGTTTAGGGGCGGGTTTAGTAGTTGAAAGCCAGAAAAATCCCAATTTTTCACGTGTCAACTCCCCAAAACTTTAAATGGCTTTTTCTCCCCTTAAACGTGCGAATTTCGCGTTTTTACGTTTTCATTTAAAAGTTTACCTCAAACTAGTGTTTTGATGGTCGGAACATGTTTTAGGCAAAATATCTAGAAATTGCTGTTTCTAGAACACGTGCAGGTTTTGTGCAGATTTTCAGCTTTGATTGCTTACTGTGCCCGTAATTTTAATCCGATTGGTGAAATTTTGGTCTTATCTTATAGTTGCGTTTGTTTAGTTTGCGTCAAGTGCAAATATGTAGTGATTTGCATGAAAATTCTAATTTTTATGACGCTTAGGAGGCAAAGACATGTATTTCTCTAAAATACGTAAATTTCCGTGTCCGACCTCTGGCTTTCATCGTTCACTGTAGCCACAATTTCCATTCGATTATCAAAACTTTCGCCTCATTTTGTAGCTGTCAGTCTGTAGTTTATGTCAAATACAAATTTGTAGTACTTTTCATAAGAATACTAATTTTTATAAAGTTCCTTATATTTTTGGGGGCAGGTTATGGAAACTTTTTCCATTTACGGCATTGCTATGGCTTGATTTTTCAACTGATGTGCTATATTTTGGTGTTAATGAATAGATCAGCGTCTGAATTTTCCAAAAAGTATAAATTTGTGGTATTTGGCAAAAGTTTAGGGGCGGGTTTAGTAGTTGAAAGCCAGAAAAATCCCAATTTTTCACGTGTCAACTCCCCAAAACTTTAAATGGCTTTTTCTCCCCTTAAACGTGCGAATTTCGCGTTTTTACGTTTTCATTTAAAAGTTTACCTCAAACTAGTGTTTTGATGGTCGGAACATGTTTTAGGCAAAATATCTAGAAATTGCTGTTTCTAGAACACGTGCAGGTTTTGTGCAGATTTTCAGCTTTGATTGCTTACTGTGCCCGTAATTTTAATCCGATTGGTGAAATTTTGGTCTTATCTTATAGTTGCGTTTGTTTAGTTTGCGTCAAGTGCAAATATGTAGTGATTTGCATGAAAATACTAATTTTTATGACGCTTAGGAGGCATAGACATGTATTTCTCTAAAATACGTAAATTTCCGTGTCCGACCTCTGGCTTTCATCGTTCACTGTAGCCACAATTTCCATTCGATTATCAAAACTTTCGCCTCATTTTGTAGCTGTCAGTCTGTAGTTTATGTCAAATACAAATTTGTAGTATTTTTCATAAGAATACTAATTTTTATAAAGTTCCGTATATTTTTGGGGGCAGGTTATGGAAACTTTTTCCATTTACGGCATTGCTATGGCTTGATTTTTCAACTGATGTGCTATATTTTGGTGTTAATGAATAGATCAGCGTCTGAATTTTCCAAAAAGTATAAATTTGTGGTATTTGGCAAAAGTTTAGGGGCGGGTTTAGTAGTTGAAAGCCAGAAAAATCCCAATTTTTCACGTGTCAACTCCCCAAAACTTTAAATGGCTTTTTCTCCCCTTAAACGTGCGAATTTCGCGTTTTTACGTTTTCATTAAAAAGTTTACCTCAAACTAGTGTTTTGATGGTCGGAACATGTTTTAGGCAAAATATCTAGAAATTGCTGTTTCTAGAACACGTGCAGGTTTTGTGCAGATTTTCAGCTTTGATTGCTTACTGTGCCCGTAATTTTAATCCGATTGGTGAAATTTTGGTCTTATCTTATAGTTGCGTTTGTTTAGTTTGCGTCAAGTGCAAATATGTAGTGATTTGCATGAAAATACTAATTTTTATGACGCTTAGGAGGCATAGACATGTATTTCTCTAAAATACGTAAATTTCCGTGTCCGACCTCTGGCTTTCATCGTTCACTGTAGCCACAATTTCCATTCGATTATCAAAACTTTCGCCTCATTTTGTAGCTGTCAGTCTGTAGTTTATGTCAAATACAAATTTGTAGTACTTTTCATAAGAATACTAATTTTTATAAAGTTCCGTATATTTTTGGGGGCAGGTTATGGAAACTTTTTCCATTTACGGCATTGCTATGGCTTGATTTTTCAACTGATGTGCTATATTTTGGTGTTAATGAATAGATCAGCGTCTGAATTTTCCAAAAAGTATAAATTTGTGGTATTTGGCAAAAGTTTAGGGGCGGGTTTAGTAGTTGAAAGCCAGAAAAATCCCAATTTTTCACGTGTCAACTCCCCAAAACTTTAAATGGCTTTTTCTCCCCTTAAACGTGCGAATTTCGCGTTTTTACGTTTTCATTTAAAAGTTTACCTCAAACTAGTGTTTTGATGGTCGGAACATGTTTTAGGCAAAATATCTAGAAATTGCTGTTTCTAGAACACGTGCAGGTTTTGTGCAGATTTTCAGCTTTGATTGCTTACTGTGCCCGTAATTTTAATCCGATTGGTGAAATTTTGGTCTTATCTTATAGTTGCGTTTGTTTAGTTTGCGTCAAGTGCAAATATGTAGTGATTTGCATGAAAATACTAATTTTTATGACGCTTAGGAGGCATAGACATGTATTTCTCTAAAATACGTAAATTTCCGTGTCCGACCTCTGGCTTTCATCGTTCACTGTAGCCACAATTTCCATTCGATTATCAAAACTTTCGCCTCATTTTGTAGCTGTCAGTCTGTAGTTTATGTCAAATACAAATTTGTAGTACTTTTCATAAGAATACTAATTTTTATAAAGTTCCGTATATTTTTGGGGGCAGGTTATGGAAACTTTTTCCATTTACGGCATTGCTATGGCTTGATTTTTCAACTGATGTGCTATATTTTGGTGTTAATGAATAGATCAGCGTCTGAATTTTCCAAAAAGTATAAATTTGTGGTATTTGGCAAAAGTTTAGGGGCGGGTTTAGTAGTTGAAAGCCAGAAAAATCCCAATTTTTCACGTGTCAACTCCCCAAAACTTTAAATGGCTTTTTCTCCCCTTAAACGTGCGAATTTCGCGTTTTTACGTTTTCATTAAAAAGTTTACCTCAAACTAGTGTTTTGATGGTCGGAACATGTTTTAGGCAAAATATCTAGAAATTGCTGTTTCTAGAACACGTGCAGGTTTTGTGCAGATTTTCAGCTTTGATTGCTTACTGTGCCCGTAATTTTAATCCGATTGGTGAAATTTTGGTCTTATCTTATAGTTGCGTTTGTTTAGTTTGCGTCAAGTGCAAATATGTAGTGATTTGCATGAAAATACTAATTTTTATGACGCTTAGGAGGCATAGACATGTATTTCTCTAAAATACGTAAATTTCCGTGTCCGACCTCTGGCTTTCATCGTTCACTGTAGCCACAATTTCCATTCGATTATCAAAACTTTCGCCTCATTTTGTAGCTGTCAGTCTGTAGTTTATGTCAAATACAAATTTGTAGTATTTTTCATAAGAATACTAATTTTTATAAAGTTCCGTATATTTTTGGGGGCAGGTTATGGAAACTTTTTCCATTTACGGCATTGCTATGGCTTGATTTTTCAACTGATGTGCTATATTTTGGTGTTAATGAATAGATCAGCGTCTGAATTTTCCAAAAAGTATAAATTTGTGGTATTTGGCAAAAGTTTAGGGGCGGGTTTAGTAGTTGAAAGCCAGAAAAATCCCAATTTTTCACGTGTCAACTCCCCAAAACTTTAAATGGCTTTTTCTCCCCTTAAACGTGCGAATTTCGCGTTTTTACGTTTTCATTAAAAAGTTTACCTCAAACTAGTGTTTTGATGGTCGGAACATGTTTTAGGCAAAATATCTAGAAATTGCTGTTTCTAGAACACGTGCAGGTTTTGTGCAGATTTTCAGCTTTGATTGCTTACTGTGCCCGTAATTTTAATCCGATTGGTGAAATTTTGGTCTTATCTTATAGTTGCGTTTGTTTAGTTTGCGTCAAGTGCAAATATGTAGTGATTTGCATGAAAATACTAATTTTTATGACGCTTAGGAGGCATAGACATGTATTTCTCTAAAATACGTAAATTTCCGTGTCCGACCTCTGGCTTTCATCGTTCACTGTAGCCACAATTTCCATTCGATTATCAAAACTTTCGCCTCATTTTGTAGCTGTCAGTCTGTAGTTTATGTCAAATACAAATTTGTAGTACTTTTCATAAGAATACTAATTTTTATAAAGTTCCGTATATTTTTGGGGGCAGGTTATGGAAACTTTTTCCATTTACGGCATTGCTATGGCTTGATTTTTCAACTGATGTGCTATATTTTGGTGTTAATGAATAGATCAGCGTCTGAATTTTCCAAAAAGTATAAATTTGTGGTATTTGGCAAAAGTTTAGGGGCGGGTTTAGTAGTTGAAAGCCAGAAAAATCCCAATTTTTCACGTGTCAACTCCCCAAAACTTTAAATGGCTTTTTCTCCCCTTAAACGTGCGAATTTCGCGTTTTTACGTTTTCATTAAAAAGTTTACCTCAAACTAGTGTTTTGATGGTCGGAACATGTTTTAGGCAAAATATCTAGAAATTGCTGTTTCTAGAACACGTGCAGGTTTTGTGCAGATTTTCAGCTTTGATTGCTTACTGTGCCCGTAATTTTAATCCGATTGGTGAAATTTTGGTCTTATCTTATAGTTGCGTTTGTTTAGTTTGCGTCAAGTGCAAATATGTAGTGATTTGCATGAAAATACTAATTTTTATGACGCTTAGGAGGCATAGACATGTATTTCTCTAAAATACGTAAATTTCCGTGTCCGACCTCTGGCTTTCATCGTTCACTGTAGCCACAATTTCCATTCGATTATCAAAACTTTCGCCTCATTTTGTAGCTGTCAGTCTGTAGTTTATGTCAAATACAAATTTGTAGTACTTTTCATAAGAATACTAATTTTTATAAAGTTCCGTATATTTTTGGGGGCAGGTTATGGAAACTTTTTCCATTTACGGCATTGCTATGGCTTGATTTTTCAACTGATGTGCTATATTTTGGTGTTAATGAATAGATCAGCGTCTGAATTTTCCAAAAAGTATAAATTTGTGGTATTTGGCAAAAGTTTAGGGGCGGGTTTAGTAGTTGAAAGCCAGAAAAATCCCAATTTTTCACGTGTCAACTCCCCAAAACTTTAAATGGCTTTTTCTCCCCTTAAACGTGCGAATTTCGCGTTTTTACGTTTTCATTAAAAAGTTTACCTCAAACTAGTGTTTTGATGGTCGGAACATGTTTTAGGCAAAATATCTAGAAATTGCTGTTTCTAGAACACGTGCAGGTTTTGTGCAGATTTTCAGCTTTGATTGCTTACTGTGCCCGTAATTTTAATCCGATTGGTGAAATTTTGGTCTTATCTTATAGTTGCGTTTGTTTAGTTTGCGTCAAGTGCAAATATGTAGTGATTTGCATGAAAATACTAATTTTTATGACGCTTAGGAGGCATAGACATGTATTTCTCTAAAATACGTAAATTTCCGTGTCCGACCTCTGGCTTTCATCGTTCACTGTAGCCACAATTTCCATTCGATTATCAAAACTTTCGCCTCATTTTGTAGCTGTCAGTCTGTAGTTTATGTCAAATACAAATTTGTAGTACTTTTCATAAGAATACTAATTTTTATAAAGTTCCTTATATTTTTGGGGGCAGGTTATGGAAACTGTTTCCATTTACGGCATTGCTATGGCTTGATTTTTCAACTGATGTGCTATATTTTGGTGTTAATGAATAGATCAGCGTCTGAATTTTCCAAAAAGTATAAATTTGTGGTATTTGGCAAAAGTTTAGGGGCGGGTTTAGTAGTTGAAAGCCAGAAAAATCCCAATTTTTCACGTGTCAACTCCCCAAAACTTTAAATGGCTTTTTCTCCCCTTAAACGTGCGAATTTCGCGTTTTTACGTTTTCATTTAAAAGTTTACCTCAAACTAGTGTTTTGATGGTCGGAACATGTTTTAGGCAAAATATGTAGAAATTGCTGTTTCTAGAACACGTGCAGGTTTTGTGCAGATTTTCAGCTTTGATTGCTTACTGTGCCCGTAATTTTAATCCGATTGGTGAAATTTTGGTCTTATCTTATAGTTGCGTTTGTTTAGTTTGCGTCAAGTGCAAATATGTAGTGATTTGCATGAAAATACTAATTTTTATGACGCTTAGGAGGCATAGACATGTATTTCTCTAAAATACGTAAATTTCCGTGTCCGACCTCTGGCTTTCATCGTTCACTGTAGCCACAATTTCCATTCGATTATCAAAACTTTCGCCTCATTTTGTAGCTGTCAGTCTGTAGTTTATGTCAAATACAAATTTGTAGTACTTTTCATAAGAATACTAATTTTTAAAAATTTCCGTATATTTTTGGGGGCAGGTTATGGAAACTTTTTCCATTTACGGCATTGCTATGGCTTGATTTTTCAACTGATGTGCTATATTTTGGTGTTAATGAATAGATCAGCGTCTGAATTTTCCAAAAAGTATAAATTTGTGGTATTTGGCAAAAGTTTAGGGGCGGGTTTAGTAGTTGAAAGCCAGAAAAATCCCAATTTTTCACGTGTCAACTCCCCAAAACTTTAAATGGCTTTTTCTCCCCTTAAACGTGCGAATTTCGCGTTTTTACGTTTTCATTTAAAAGTTTACCTCAAACTAGTGTTTTGATGGTCGGAACATGTTTTAGGCAAAATATCTAGAAATTGCTGTTTCTAGAACACGTGCAGGTTTTGTGCAGATTTTCAGCTTTGATTGCTTACTGTGCCCGTAATTTTAATCCGATTGGTGAAATTTTGGTCTTATCTTATAGTTGCGTTTGTTTAGTTTGCGTCAAGTGCAAATATGTAGTGATTTGCATGAAAATACTAATTTTTATGACGCTTAGGAGGCATAGACATGTATTTCTCTAAAATACGTAAATTTCCGTGTCCGACCTCTGGCTTTCATCGTTCACTGTAGCCACAATTTCCATTCGATTATCAAAATTTTCGCCTCATTTTGTAGCTGTCAGTCTGTAGTTTATGTCAAATACAAATTTGTAGTACTTTTCATAAGAATACTAATTTTTATAAGGTTCCTTATATTTTTGGGGGCAGGTTATGGAAACTTTTTCCCTTTACGGCATTGCTGTGGCTTGATTTTTCAACTGATGTGCTATATTTTGGTGTTAATGAATAGATCAGCGTCTGAATTTTCCAAAAAGTATAAATTTGTGGTATTTGGCAAAAGTTTAGGGGCGGGTTTAGTAGTTGAAAGCCAGAAAAATCCCAATTTTTCACGTGTCAACTCCCCAAAACTTTAAATGGCTTTTTCTCCCCTTAAACGTGCGAATTTCGCGTTTTTACGTTTTCATTTAAAAGTTTACCTCAAACTAGTGTTTTGATGGTCGGAACATGTTTTAGGCAAAACATCTAGAAATTGCTGTTTCTAGAACACGTGCAGGTTTTGTGCAGATTTTCAGCTTTGATTGCTTACTGTGCCCGTAATTTTAATCCGATTGGTGAAATTTTGGTCTTATCTTATAGTTGCGTTTGTTCAGTTTGCGTTAAGTTCAAATATGTAGTGATTTGCATGAAAATACTAATTTTTATAACGCTTAGGAGGCAAAGACATGTATTTCTCTAAAATACGTAAATTTCCGTGTCCGACCTCTGGCTTTCATCGTTCACTGTAGCCACAATTTCCATTCGATTATCAAAATTAATTTCCGTGTCCGACCTCTGGCTTTCATCGTTCACTGTAGCCACAATTTCCATTCGATTATCAAAATTTTCGCCTCATTTTGTAGCTGTCAGTCTGTAGTTTATGTCAAATACAAATTTGTAGTACTTTTCATAAGAATACTAATTTTTATAAGGTTCCTTATATTTTTGGGGGCAGGTTATGGAAACTTTTTCCCTTTACGGCATTGCTGTGGCTTGATTTTTCAACTGATGTGCTATATTTTGGTGTTAATGAATAGATCAGCGTCTGAATTTTCCAAAAAATATAAATTTGTGGTATTTGGCAAAAGTTTAGGGGCGGGTTTAGTAGTTGAAAGCCAGAAAAATCCCAATTTTTCACGTGTCAACTCTCCAAAACTTTAAATGGCTTCTTCTCCCCTTAAACGTGCGAATTTCGCGTTTTTACGTTTTCATTTAAAAGTTTACCTCAAACTAGTGTTTTGATGGTCGGAACATGTTTTAGGCAAAATATCTAGAAATTGCTGTTTCTAGAACACGTGCAGGTTTTGTGCAGATTTTCAGCTTTGATTGCTTACTGTGCCCGTAATTTTAATCCGATTGGTGAAATTTTGGTCTTATCTTATAGTTGCGTTTGTTTAGTTTGCGTCAAGTGCAAATATGTAGTGATTTGCATGAAAATACTAATTTTTATGACGCTTAGGAGGCATAGACATGTATTTCTCTAAAATACGTAAATTTCCGTGTCCGACCTCTGGCTTTCATCGTTCACTGTAGCCACAATTTCCATTCGATTATCAAAATTTTCGCCTCATTTTGTAGCTGTCAGTCTGTGGTTTATGTCAAATACAAATTTGTAGTACATTTCATAAGAATACTAATTTTTATAAGGTTCCTTATATTTTTGGGGTAGGTTATGGAAACTTTTTCCCTTTACGGCATTGCTGTGGCTTGATTTTTCAACTGATGTGCTATATTTTGGTGTTAATGAATAGATCAGCGTCTGAATTTTCCAAAAAGTATAAATTTGTGGTATTTGGCAAAAGTTTAGGGGCGGGTTTAGTAGTTGAAAGCCAGAAAAATCCCAATTTTTCACGTGTCAACTCCCCAAAACTTTAAATGGCTTTTTCTCCCCTTAAACGTGCGAATTTCGCGTTTTTACGTTTTCATTTAAAAGTTTACCTCAAACTAGTGTTTTGATGGTCGGAACATGTTTTAGGCAAAACATCTAGAAATTGCTGTTTCTAGAACACGTGCAGGTTTTGTGCAGATTTTCAGCTTTGATTGCTTACTGTGCCCGTAATTTTAATCCGATTGGTGAAATTTTGGTCTTATCTTATAGTTGCGTTTGTTCAGTTTGCGTCAAGTTCAAATATGTAGTGATTTGCATGAAAATACTAATTTTTATGACGCTTAGGAGGCAAAGACATGTATTTCTCTAAAATACGTAAATTTCCGTGTCCGCCCTTTGGCTTTCATCGTTCACTGTAGCCACAATTTCCATTCGATTATCAAAATTTTCGCCTCATTTTGTAGCTGTCAGTCTGTAGTTTATGTCAAATACAAATTTGTAGTACTTTTCATAAGAATACTAATTTTTATAAGGTTCCTTATATTTTTGGGGGCAGGTTATGGAAACTTTTTCCCTTTACGGCATTGCTGTGGCTTGATTTTTCAACTGATGTGCTATATTTTGGTGTTAATGAATAGATCAGCGTCTGAATTTTCCAAAAAGTATAAATTTGTGGTATTTGGCAAAAGTTTAGGGGCGGGTTTAGTAGTTGAAAGCCAGAAAAATCCCAATTTTTCACGTGTCAACTCCCTAAAACTTTAAATGGCTTTTTCTCCCCTTAAACGTGCGAATTTCGCGTTTTTACGTTTTCATTTAAAAGTTTACCTCAAACTAGTGTTTTGATGGTCGGAACATGTTTTAGGCAAAATATCTAGAAATTGCTGTTTCTAGAACACGTGCAGGTTTTGTGCAGATTTTCAGCTTTGATTGCTTACTGTGCCCGTAATTTTAATCCGATTGGTGAAATTTTGGTCGTATCTTATAGTTGCGTTTGTTTAGTTTGCTTCAAGTGCAAATATGTAGTGATTTGCATGAAAATACTAATTTTTATGACGCTTAGGAGGCATAGACATGTATTTCTCTAAAATACGTAAATTTCCGTGTCCGACCTCTGGCTTTCATCGTTCACTGTAGCCACAATTTCCATTCGATTATCAAAATTTTCGCCTCATTTTGTAGCTGTCAGTCTGTAGTTTATGTCAAATTCAAATTTGTAGTACTTTTCATAAGAATACTAATTTTTATAAGGTTCCTTATATTTTTGGGGGCAGGTTATGGAAACTTTTTCCCTTTACGGCATTGCTGTGGCTTGATTTTTCAACTGATGTGCTATATTTTGGTGTTAATGAATAGATCAGCATCTGAATTTTCCAAAAAGTATAAATTTGTGGTATTTGGCAAAAGTTTAGGGGCGGGTTTAGTAGTTGAAAGCCAGAAAAATCCCAATCTTTCACGTGTCAACTCCCCAAAACTTTAAATGGCTTTTTCTCCCCTTAAACGTGCGAATTTCGCGTGTTTACGTTTTCATTTAAAAGTTTACCTCAAACTAGTGTTTTGATGGTCGGAACATGTTTTGGGCAAAATATCTAGAAATTGCTGTTTCTAGAACACGTGCAGGTTTTGTGCAGATTTTCAGCTTTGATTGCTTACTGTGCCCGTAATTTTAATCCGATTGGTGAAATTTTGGTCTTATCTTATAGTTGCGTTTGTTCAGTTTGCGTCAAGTGCAAATATGTAGTGATTTGCATGAAAATACTAATTTTTATGACGCTTAGGAGGCATAGACATGTATTTCTCTAAAATACGTAAATTTCCGTGTCCGACCTCTGGCTTTCATCGTTCACTGTAGCCACAATTTCCATTCGATTATCAAAATTTTCGCCTCATTTTGTAGCTGTCAGTCTGTAGCTTATGTCAAATACAAATTTGTAGTACTTTTCATAAGAATACTAATTTTTATAAGGTTCCTTATATTTTTGGGGGCAGGTTATGGAAACTTTTTCCCTTTACGGCATTGCTGTGGCTTGATTTTTCAACCGATGTGCTATATTTTGGTGTTAATGAATAGATCAGCGTCTGAATTTTCCAAAAAGTATAAATTTGTGGTATTTGGCAAAAGTTTAGGGGCGGGTTTAGTAGTTGAAAGCCAGAAAAATCCCAATTTTTCACGTGTCAACTCCCCGAAACTTTAAATGGCTTTTTCTCCCCTTAAACGTGCGAATTTCGCGTTTTTACGTTTTCATTTAAAAGTTTACCTCAAACTAGTGTTTTGATGGTCGGAACATGTTTTAGGCAAAATATCTAGAAATTGCTGTTTCTAGAACACGTGCAGGTTTTGTGCAGATTTTCAGCTTTGATTGCTTACTGTGCCCGTAATTTTAATCCGATTGGTGAAATTTTGGTCTTATCTTATAGTTGCGTTTGTTTAGTTTGCGTCAAGTGCAAATATGTAGTGATTTGCATGAAAATACTAATTTTTATGACGCTTAGGAGGCATAGACATGTATTTCTCTAAAATACGTAAATTTCCGTGTCCGACCTCTGGCTTTCATCGTTCACTGTAGCCACAATTTCCATTCGATTATCAAAATTTTCACCTCATTTTGTAGCTGTCAGTCTGTAGTTTATGTCAAATACAAATTTGTAGTAGTTTTCATAAGAATACTAATTTTTATAAGGTTCCTTATATTTTTGGGGGCAGGTTATGGAAACTTTTTCCCTTTACGGCATCGCTGTGGCTTGATTTTTCAACTGATGTGCTATATTTTGGTTTAATGAATAGATCAGCGTCTGAATTTTCCAAAAAGTATAAATTTGTGGTAATTGGCAAAAGTTTAGGGGCGGGTTTAGTAGTTGAAAGCCAGAAAAATCCCAATTTTTCACGTGTCAACTCCCCAAAACTTTAAATGGCTTTTTCTCCCCTTAAACGTGCGAATTTCGCGTTTTTACGTTTTCATTTAAAAGTTTACCTCAAACTAGTGTTTTGATGGTCGGAACATGTTTTAGGCAAAATATCTAGAAATTGCTGTTTCTAGAACACGTGCAGGTTTTGTGCAGATTTTCAGCTTTGATTGCTTACTGTGCCCGTAATTTTAATCCGATTGGTGAAATTTTGGTCTTATCTTATAGTTGCGTTTGTTTAGTTTGCGTCAAGTGCAAATATGTAGTGATTTGCATGAAAATACTAATTTTTATGACGCTTAGGAGGCATAGACATGTGTTTCTCTAGAATACGTAAATTTCCGTGTCCGACCTCTGGCTTTCATCGTTCACTGTAGCCACAATTTCCATTCGATTATCAAAATTTTCGCCTCATTTTGTAGCTGTCAGTCTGTAGTTTATGTCAAATACAAATTTGTAGTACTTTTCATAAGAATACTAGTTTTTATAAGGTTCCTTATATTTTTGGGGGCAGGTTATGGAAACTTTTTCCCTTTACGGCATTGCTGTGGCTTGATTTTTCAACTGATGTGCTATATTTTGGTGTTAATGAATAGATCAGCGTCTGAATTTTCCAAAAAGTATAAATTTGTGGTATTTGGCAAAAGTTTAGGGGCGGGTTTAGTAGTTGAAAGCCAGAAAAATCTCAATTTTTCACGTGTCAGCTCCCCAAAACTTTAAATGGCTTCTTCTCCCCTTAAACGTGCGAATTTCGCGTTTTTACGTTTTCATTTAAAAGTTTACCTCAAACTAGTGTTTTGATGGTTGGAACATGTTTTAGGCAAAGTATCTAGAAATTGCTGTTTCTAGATCACGTGCAGGTTTTGTGCAGATTTTCAGCTTTGATTGCTTACTGTGCCCGTAATTTTAATCCGATTGGTGAAATTTTGGTCTTATCTTATAGTTGCGTTTGTTTAGTTTGCGTCAAGTGCAAATATGTAGTGATTTGCATGAAAATACTAATTTTTATGACGCTTAGGAGGCATAGACATGTATTTCTCTAAAATACGTAAATTTCCGTGTCCGACCTCTGGCTTTCATCGTTCACTGTAGCCACAATTTCCATTCGATTATCAAAATTTTCGCCTCATTTTGTAGCTGTCAGTCTGTGGTTTATGTCAAATACAAATTTGTAGTACTTTTCATAAGAATACTAATTTTTATAAGGTTCCTTATATTTTTGGGGGCAGGTTATGGAAACTTTTTCCCTTTACGGCATTGCTGTGGCTTGATTTTTCAACTGATGTGCTATATTATGGTGTTAATGAATAGATCAGCGTCTGAATTTTCAAAAAGTATAAATTTGTGGTATTTGGCAAAAGTTTAGGGGCGGGTTTAGTAGTTGAAAGCCAGAAAAATCCCAATTTTTCACGTGTCAACTCGCCAAAACTTTGAATGGCTTTTTCTCCCCTTAAACGTGCGAATTTCGCGTTTTTACGTTTTCATTTAAAAGTTTACCTCAAACTAGTGTTTTGATGGTCGGAACATGTTTTGGGCAAAATATCTAGAAATTGCTGTTTCTAGATCACGTGCAGGTTTTGTGCAGATTTTCAGCTTTGATTGCTTACTGTGCCCGTAATTTTAATCCGATTGGTGAAATTTTGGTCTTATCTTATAGTTGCGTTTGTTTAGTTTGCGTCAAGTGCAAATATGTAGTGATTTGCATGAAAATACTAATTTTTATGACGCTTAGGAGGCATAGACATGTATTTCTCTAAAATACGTAAATTTCCGTGTCCGACCTCTGGCTTTCATCGTTCACTGTAGCCACAATTTCCATTCGATTATCAAAATTTTCGCCTCATTTTGTAGCTGTCAGTCTGTAGTTTATGTCAAATACAAATTTGTAGTACTTTTCATAAGAATACTAATTTTTATAAGGTTCCTTATATTTTTGGGGGCAGGTTATGGAAACTTTTTCCCTTTACGGCATTGCTGTGGCTTGATTTTGCGACTGATGTGCTATATTTTGGTGTTAGTGAATAGATCAGCGTCTGAATTTTCCAAAAAGTATAAATTTGTGGTATTTGGCAAAAGTTGAAGGGCGGGTTTAGTAGTTGAAAGCCAGAAAAATCCCAATTTTTCACGTGTCAACTCCCCAAAACTTTAAATGGCTTTTTCTCCCCTTAAACGTGCGAATTTCGCGTTTTTACGTTTTCATTTAAAAGTTTACCTCAAACTAGTGTTTTGATGGTCGGAACATGTTTTAGGCAAAATATCTAGAAATTGCTGTTTCTAGAACACGTGCAGGTTTTGTGCAGATTTTCAGCTTTGATTGCTTACTGTGCCCGTAATTTTAATCCGATTGGTGAAATTTTGGTCTTATCTTATAGTTGCGTTTGTTTAGTTTGCGTCAAGTGCAAATATGTAGTGATTTGCATGAAAATACTAATTTTTATGACGCTTAGGAGGCATAGACATGTATTTCTCTAAAATACGTAAATTTCCGTGTCCGACCTCTGGCTTTCATCGTTCACTGTAGCCACAATTTCCATTCGATTATCAAAATTTTCACCTCATTTTGTAGCTGTCAGTCTGTAGTTTATGTCAAATACAAATTTGTAGTAGTTTTCATAAGAATACTAATTTTTATAAGGTTCCTTATATTTTTGGGGGCAGGTTATGGAAACTTTTTCCCTTTACGGCATCGCTGTGGCTTGATTTTTCAACTGATGTGCTATATTTTGGTTTAATGAATAGATCAGCGTCTGAATTTTCCAAAAAGTATAAATTTGTGGTAATTGGCAAAAGTTTAGGGGCGGGTTTAGTAGTTGAAAGCCAGAAAAATCCCAATTTTTCACGTGTCAACTCCCCAAAACTTTAAATGGCTTTTTCTCCCCTTAAACGTGCGAATTTCGCGTTTTTACGTTTTCATTTAAAAGTTTACCTCAAACTAGTGTTTTGATGGTCGGAACATGTTTTAGGCAAAATATCTAGAAATTGCTGTTTCTAGAACACGTGCAGGTTTTGTGCAGATTTTCAGCTTTGATTGCTTACTGTGCCCGTAATTTTAATCCGATTGGTGAAATTTTGGTCTTATCTTATAGTTGCGTTTGTTTAGTTTGCGTCAAGTGCAAATATGTAGTGATTTGCATGAAAATACTAATTTTTATGACGCTTAGGAGGCATAGACATGTATTTCTCTAAAATACGTAAATTTCCGTGTCCGACCTCTGGCTTTCATCGTTCACTGTAGCCACAATTTCCATTCGATTATCAAAATTTTCGCCTCATTTTGTAGCTGTCAGTCTGTAGTTTATGTCAAATACAAATTTGTAGTACTTTTCATAAGAATACTAGTTTTTATAAGGTTCCTTATATTTTTGGGGGCAGGTTATGGAAACTTTTTCCCTTTACGGCATTGCTGTGGCTTGATTTTTCAACTGATGTGCTATATTTTGGTGTTAATGAATAGATCAGCGTCTGAATTTTTCAAAAAAAATAAATTTGTGGTATTTGGCAAAAGTTTAGGGGCGGGTTTAGTAGTTGAAAGCCAGAAAAATCCCAATTTTTCACGTGTCAGCTCCCCAAAACTTTAAATGGCTTCTTCTCCCCTTAAACGTGCGAATTTCGCGTTTTTACGTTTTCATTTAAAAGTTTACCCCAAACTAGTGTTTTGATGGTTGGAACATGTTTTAGGCAAAGTATCTAGAAATTGCTGTTTCTAGAACACGTGCAGGTTTTGTGCAGATTTTCAGCTTTGATTGCTTACTGTGCCCGTAATTTTAATCCGATTGGTGAAATTTTGGTCTTATCTTATAGTTGCGTTTGTTTAGTTTGCGTCAAGTGCAAATATGTAGTGATTTGCATGAAAATACTAATTTTTATGACGCTTAGGAGGCATAGACATGTATTTCTCTAAAATACGTAAATTTCCGTGTCCGACCTCTGGCTTTCATCGTTCACTGTAGCCACAATTTCCATTCGATTATCAAAATTTTCGCCTCATTTTGTAGCTGTCAGTCTGTAGTTTATGTCAAATACAAATTTGTAGTACTTTTCATAAGAATACTAGTTTTTATAAGGTTCCTTATATTTTTGGGGGCAGGTTATGGAAACTTTTTCCCTTTACGGCATTGCTGTGGCTTGATTTTTCAACTGATGTGCTATATTTTGGTGTTAATGAATAGATCAGCGTCTGAATTTTTCAAAAAAAATAAATTTGTGGTATTTGGCAAAAGTTTAGGGGCGGGTTTAGTAGTTGAAAGCCAGAAAAATCCCAATTTTTCACGTGTCAGCTCCCCAAAACTTTAAATGGCTTCTTCTCCCCTTAAACGTGCGAATTTCGCGTTTTTACGTTTTCATTTAAAAGTTTACCTCAAACTAGTGTTTTGATGGTCGGAACATGTTTTAGGCAAAATATCTAGAAATTGCTGTTTCTAGAACACGTGCAGGTTTTGTGCAGATTTTCAGCTTTGATTGCTTACTGTGCCCGTAATTTTAATCCGATTGGTGAAATTTTGGTCTTATCTTATAGTTGCGTTTGTTTAGTTTGCGTCAAGTGCAAATATGTAGTGATTTGCATGAAAATACTAATTTTTATGACGCTTAGGAGGCATAGACATGTATTTCTCTAAAATACGTAAATTTCCGTGTCCGACCTCTGGCTTTCATCGTTCACTGTAGCCACAATTTCCATTCGATTATCAAAATTTTCGCCTCATTTTGTAGCTGTCAGTCTGTGGTTTATGTCAAATACAAATTTGTAGTACTTTTCATAAGAATACTAATTTTTATAAGGTTCCTTATATTTTTGGGGGCAGGTTATGGAAACTTTTTCCCTTTACGGCATTGCTGTGGCTTGATTTTTCAACTGATGTGCTATATTATGGTGTTAATGAATAGATCAGCGTCTGAATTTTCCAAAAAGTATAAATTTGTGGTATTTGGCAAAAGTTTAGGGGCGGGTTTAGTAGTTGAAAGCCAGAAAAATCCCAATTTTTCACGTGTCAACTCCCCAAAACTTTGAATGGCTTTTTCTCCCCTTAAACGTGCGAATTTCGCGTTTTTACGTTTTCATTTAAAAGTTTACCTCAAACTAGTGTTTTGATGGTCGGAACATGTTTTGGGCAAAATATCTAGAAATTGCTGTTTCTAGATCACGTGCAGGTTTTGTGCAGATTTTCAGCTTTGATTGCTTACTGTGCCCGTAATTTTAATCCGATTGGTGAAATTTTGGTCTTATCTTATAGTTGCGTTTGTTTAGTTTGCGTCAAGTGCAAATATGTAGTGATTTGCATGAAAATACTAATTTTTATGACGCTTAGGAGGCATAGACATGTATTTCTCTAAAATACGTAAATTTCCGTGTCCGACCTCTGGCTTTCATCGTTCACTGTAGCCACAATTTCCATTCGATTATCAAAATTTTCGCCTCATTTTGTAGCTGTCAGTCTGTAGTTTATGTCAAATACAAATTTGTAGTACTTTTCATAAGAATACTAATTTTTATAAGGTTCCTTATATTTTTGGGGGCAGGTTATGGAAACTTTTTCCCTTTACGGCATTGCTGTGGCTTGATTTTGCAACTGATGTGCTATATTTTGGTGTTAGTGAATAGATCAGCGTCTGAATTTTCCAAAAAGTATAAATTTGTGGTATTTGGCAAAAGTTGAAGGGCGGGTTTAGTAGTTGAAAGCCAGAAAAATCCCAATTTTTCACGTGTCAACTCCCCAAAACTTTAAATGGCTTTTTCTCCCCTTAAACGTGCGAATTTCGCGTTTTTACGTTTTCATTTAAAAGTTTACCTCAAACTAGTGTTTTGATGGTCGGAACATGTTTTAGGCAAAATATCTAGAAATTGCTGTTTCTAGATCACGTGCAGTTTTTGTGCAGATTTTCAGCTTTGATTGCTTACTGTGCCCGTAATTTTAATCCGATTGGTGAAATTTTGGTCTTATCTTATAGTTGCGTTTGTTTAGTTTGCGTCAAGTGCAAATATGTAGTGATTTGCATGAAAATACTAATTTTTATGACGCTTAGGAGGCATAGACATGTATTTCTCTAAAATACGTAAATTTCCGTGTCCGACCTCTGGCTTTCATCGTTCACTGTAGCCACAATTTCCATTCGATTATCAAAATTTTCACCTCATTTTGTAGCTGTCAGTCTGTAGTTTATGTCAAATACAAATTTGTAGTAGTTTTCATAAGAATACTAATTTTTATGAGGTACCTTATATTTTTGGGGGCAGGTTATGGAAACTTTTTCCCTTTACGGCATCGCTGTGGCTTGATTTTTCAACTGATGTGCTATATTTTGGTTTAATGAATAGATCAACGTCTGAATTTTCCAAAAAGTATAAATTTGTGGTAATTGGCAAAAGTTTAGGGGCGGGTTTAGTAGTTGAAAGCCAGAAAAATCGCAATTTTTCACGTGTCAACTCCCCAAAACTTTAAATGGCTTTTTCTCCCCTTAAACGTGCGAATTTCGCGTTTTTACGTTTTCATTTTAAAGTTTACCTCAAACTAGTGTTTTGATGGTCGGAACATGTTTTAGGCAAAATATCTAGAAATTGCTGTTTCTAGAACACGTGCAGGTTTTGTGCAGATTTTCAGCTTTGATTGCTTACTGTGCCCGTAATTTTAATCCGATTGGTGAAATTTTGGTCTTATCTTATAGTTGCGTTTGTTTAGTTTGCGTCAAGTGCAAATATGTAGTGATTTGCATGAAAATACTAATTTTTATGACGCTTAGGAGGCATAGACATGTATTTCTCTAAAATACGTAAATTTCCGTGTCCGACCTCTGGCTTTCATCGTTCACTGTAGCCACAATTTCCATTCGATTATCAAAATTTTCGCCTCATTTTGTAGCTGTCAGTCTGTAGTTTATGTCAAATACAAATTTGTAGTACTTTTCATAAGAATACTAGTTTTTATAAGGTTCCTTATATTTTTGGGGGCAGGTTATGGAAACTTTTTCCCTTTACGGCATTGCTGTGGCTTGATTTTTCAACTGATGTGCTATATTTTGGTGTTAATGAATAGATCAGCGTCTGAATTTTCCAAAAAAAATAAATTTGTGGTATTTGGCAAAAGTTTAGGGGCGGGTTTAGTAGTTGAAAGCCAGAAAAATCCCAATTTTTCACGTGTCAGCTCCCCAAAACTTTAAATGGCTTCTTCTCCCCTTAAACGTGCGAATTTCGCGTTTTTACGTTTTCATTTAAAAGTTTACCTCAAACTAGTGTTTTGATGGTTGGAACATGTTTTAGGCAAAGTATCTAGAAATTGCTGTTTCTAGAACACGTGCAGGTTTTGTGCAGATTTTCAGCTTTGATTGCTTACTGTGCCCGTAATTTTAATCCGATTGGTGAAATTTTGGTCTTATCTTATAGTTGCGTTTGTTTAGTTTGCGTCAAGTGCAAATATGTAGTGATTTGCATGAAAATACTAATTTTTATGACGCTTAGGAGGCATAGACATGTATTTCTCTAAAATACGTAAATTTCCGTGTCCGACCTCTGGCTTTCATCGTTCACTGTAGCCACAATTTCCATTCGATTATCAAAATTTTCGCCTCATTTTGTAGCTGTCAGTCTGTAGTTTATGTCAAATACAAATTTGTAGTACTTTTCATAAGAATACTAGTTTTTATAAGGTTCCTTATATTTTTGGGGGCAGGTTATGGAAACTTTTTCCCTTTACGGCATTGCTGTGGCTTGATTTTTCAACTGATGTGCTATATTTTGGTGTTAATGAATAGATCAGCGTCTGAATTTTCCAAAAAGTATAAATTTGTGGTATTGGCAAAATTTTAGGGGCGGGTTTAGTAGTTGAAAGCCAGAAAAATCCCAATTTTTCACGTGTCAGCTCCCCAAAACTTTAAATGGCTTCTTCTCCCCTTAAACGTGCGAATTTCGCGTTTTTACGTTTTCATTTAAAAGTTTACCTCAAACTAGTGTTTTGATGGTTGGAACATGTTTTAGGCAAAGTATCTAGAAATTGCTGTTTCTAGAACACGTGCAGGTTTTGTGCAGATTTTCAGCTTTGATTGCTTACTGTGCCCGTAATTTTAATCCGATTGGTGAAATTTTGGTCTTATCTTATAGTTGCGTTTGTTTAGTTTGCGTCAAGTGCAAATATGTAGTGATTTGCATGAAAATACTAATTTTTATGACGCTTAGGAGGCATAGACATGTATTTCTTCAAAATACGTAAATTTCCGTGTCCGACCTCTGGCTTTCATCGTTCACTGTAGCCACAATTTCCATTCGATTATCAAAATTTTCGCCTCATTTTGTAGCTGTCAGTCTGTAGTTTATGTCAAATACAAATTTGTAGTACTTTTCATAAGAATACTAATTTTTATAAGGTTCCTTATATTTTTGGGGGCAGGTTATGGAAACTTTTTCCCTGTACGGCATTGCTGTGGCTTGATTTTTCAACTGATGTGCTATATTATGGTGTTAATGAATAGATCAGCGTCTGAATTTTCCAAAAAGTATAAATCTGTGGTATTTGGCAAAAGTTTCGGGGCGGGTTTAGTAGTTGAAAGCCAGAAAAATCCCAATTTTTCACGTGTCTACTCCCCAAAACTTTAAATGGCTTTTTCTCCCCTTAAACGTGTGAATTTCGCGTTTTTACGTTTTCATTTAAAAGTTTACCTCAAACTAGTGTTTTGATGGTCGGAAAATGTTTTAGGCAAAGTATCTAGAAATTGCTGTTTCTAGAACACGTGCAGGTTTTGTGCAGATTTTCAGCTTTGATTGCTTACTGTGCCCGTAATTTTAATCCGATTGGTGAAATTTTGGTCTTATCTTATAGTTGCGTTTGTTTAGTTTGCGTCAAGTGCAAATATGTAGTGATTTGCATGAAAATACTAATTTTTATAACGCTTAGGAGGCATAGACATGTATTTCTCTAAAATACGTAAATTTCCGTGTCCGACCTCTGGCTTTCATCGTTCACTGTAGCCACAATTTCCATTCGATTATCAAAATTTTAGCCTCATTTTGTAGCTGTCAGTCTGTAGTTTATGTCAAATACAAATTTGTAGTACTTTTCATAAGAATACTAATTTTTATAAGGTTCCTTATATTTTTGGGGCAGGTTATGGAAACATGTTTCCTTTACGGCATTGCTGTGGCTTGATTTTTCAACTGATGTGCTATATTTTGGTGTTAATGAATAGATCAGCGTCTGAATTTTCCAAAAAGTATAAATTTGTGGTATTTGGCAAAAGTTTAGGGGCGGGTTTAGTAGTTGAAAGCCGGAAAAATCCCAATTTTTCACGTGTCAACTCCCCAAAACTTTAAATGGCTTTTTCTCCCCTTAAACGTGCGAATTTCGCGTTTTTACGTTTTCATTTAAAAGTTTACCTCAAACTAGTGTTTTGATGGTCGGAACATGTTTGAGGCAAAATATCTAGAAATTGCTGTTTCTAGAACACGTGCAGGTTTTGTGCAGATTTTCAGCTTTGATTGCTTACTGTGCCCGTAATTTTAATCCGATTGTTGAAATTTTGGTCTTATCTTATAGTTGCGTTTGTTTAGTTTGCGTCAAGTGCAAATATGTAGTGATTTGCATGAAAATACTAATTTTTATGACGCTTAGGAGGCATAGACATGTATTTCTCTAAAATACGTAAATTTCCGTGTCCGACCTCTGGCTTTCATCGTTCACTGTAGCCACAATTTCCATTCGATTATCAAAATTTTCGCCTCATTTTGTATTTGTCAGTCTGTAGTTTACGTCAAATACAAGATTGTAGTACTTTTCATAAGAATACTAATTTTTATAAGGTTCCTTATATTTTTGGGGGCAGGTTATGGAAACTTTTTCGCTTTACGGCATTGCTGTGGCTTGATTTTTCAACTGATGTGCTATATTTTGGTGTTAATGAATAGATCAGCGTCTGAATTTTCCAAAAAGTATAAATTTGTGGTATTTGGCAAAAGTTTAGGGGCGGGTTTAGTAGTTGAAAGCCAGAAAAATCCCAATTTTTCACGTGTCAACTCCCCAAAACTTTAAATGGCTTTTTCTCCCCTTAAACGTGCGAATTTCGCGTTTTTACGTTTTCATTTAAAAGTTTACCTCAAACTAGTGTTTTGATGGTCGGAACATGTTTTAGGCAAAATATCTAGAAATTGCTGTTTCTAGAACACGTGCAGGTTTTGTGCAGATTTTCAGCTTTGATTGCTTACTGTGCCCGTAATTTTAATCCGATTGGTGAAATTTTGGTCTTATCTTATAGTTGCGTTTGTTTAGTTTGCGTCAAGTGCAAATATGTAGTGATTTGCATGAAAATACTAATTTTTATGACGCTTAGGAGGCATAGACATGTATTTCTCTAAAATACGTAAATTTCCGTGTCCGACCTCTGGCTTTCATCGTTCACTGTAGCCACAATTTCCATTCGATTATCAAAATTTTCGCCTCATTTTGTAGCTGTCAGTCTGTAGTTTATGTCAAATACAAATTTGTAGTACTTTTCATAAGAATACTAATTTTTATAAGGTTCCTTATATTTTTGGGGGCAGGTTATGGAAACTTTTTCCCTTTACGGCATTGCTGTGGCTTGATTTTTCAACTGATGTGCTATATTTTGGTGTTAATGAATAGATCAGCGTCTGAATTTTCCAAAAAGTATAAATTTGTGGTACTTGGCAAAAGTTTAGGGGCGGGTTTAGTAGTTGAAAGCCAGAAAAATCCCAATTTTTCATGTGTCAACTCCCCAAAACTGTAAATGGCTTTTTCTCCCCTTAAACGTGCGAATTTCGCGTTTTTACGTTTTCATTTAAAAGTTTACCTCAAACTAGTGTTTTGATGGTCGGAACATGTTTTAGGCAAAATATCTAGAAATTGCTGTTTCTAGAACACGTGCAGGTTTTGTGCAGATTTTCAGCTTTGATTGCTTACTGTGCCCGTAATTTTAATCCGATTGGTGAAATTTTGGTCTTATCTTATAGTTGCGTTTGTTTAATCTGCGTCAAGTGCAAATATGTAGAGATTTGCATGAAAATACTAATTTTTATGACGCTTAGGAGGCATAGACATGTATTTCTCTAAAATACGTAAATTTCCGTGTCCGACCTCTGGCTTTCATCGTTCACTGTAGCCACAATTTCCATTCGATTATCAAAATGTTGGCCTCATTTTGTAGCTGTCAGTCTGTAGCTTATGTCAAATACAAATTTGTAGTACTTTTCATAAGAATACTAATTTTTATAAGGTTCCTTATATTTTTGGGGGCAGGTTATGGAAACTTTTTCCCTTTACGGCATTGCTGTGGCTTGATTTTTCAACTGATGTGCTATATTTTGGTGTTAATGAATAGATCAGCGTCTGAATTTTCCAAAAAGTATAAATTTGTGGTATTTGGCAAAAGTTTAGGGGCGGGTTTAGTAGTTGAAAGCCAGAAAAATCCCAATTTTTCACGTGTCAACTCCCCAAAACTTTAAATGGCTTTTTCTCCCCTTAAACGTGCGAATTTCGCGTTTTTACGTTTTCATTTAAAAGTTTACCTCAAACTAGTGTTTTGATGGTCGGAACATGTTCTAGGCAAAATATCTAGAAATTGCTGTTTCTAGAACACGTGCAGGTTTTGTGCAGATTTTCAGCTTTGATTGCTTACTGTGCCCGTAATTTTAATCCGATTGGTGAAATTTTGGTCTGATCTTATAGTTGCGTTTGTTATTTTGCGTCAAGTGCAAATATGTAGTGATTTGGATGAAAATACTAATTTTTATGACGCTTAGGAGGCATAGACATGTATTTCTCTAAAATACGTAAATTTCCGTGTCCGACCTCTGGCTTTCATCGTTCACTGTAGCCACAATTTCCATTCGATTATCAAAATTTTCGCCTCATTTTGTAGCTGTCAGTCTGTAATTTATGTCAAATACAAATTTGTAGTACTTTTCATAAGAATACTAATTTTTATAAGGTTCCTTATATTTTTGGGGCAGGTTATGGAAACATTATCCCTTTACGGCATTGCTGTGGCATGATTTTTCAACTGATGTGCTATATTTTGGTGTTAATGAATAGATCAGCGTCTGAATTTTCCAAAAAGTATAAATTTGTGGTATTTGGCAAAATTTTAGGGGCGGGTTTAGTAGTTGAAAGCCGGAAAAATCCCAATTTTTCACGTGTCAACTCCCCAAAACTTTAAATGGCTTTTTCTCCCCTTAAACGTGCGAATTTCGCGTTTTTACGTTTTCATTTAAAAGTTTACCTCAAACTAGTGTTTTGATGGTCGGAACATCTTTTAGGCAAAATATCTAGAAATTGCTGTTTCTAGAACACGTGCAGGTTTTGTGCAGATTTTCAGCTTTGATTGCTTACTGTGCCCGTAATTTTAATCCGATTGGTGAAATTTTGGTCTTATCTTATAGTTGCGTTTGTTTGGTTTGCGTCAAGTGCAAATATGTAGTGATTTGCATGAAAATACTAATTTTTATGACGCTTAGGAGGCATAGACATGTATTTCTCTAAAATACGTAAATTTCCGTGTCCGACCTCTGGCTTTCATCGTTCACTGTAGCCACAATTTCCATTCGATTATCAAAATTTTCGCCTCATTTTGTAGCTGTCAGTCTGTAGTTTATGTCAGATACAAATTTGTAGTACTTTTCATAAGAAACTAATTTTTATAAGGTTCCTTATATTTTTGGGGGCAGGTTATGGAAACTTTTTCCCTTTACGGCATTGCTGTGGCTTGATTTTTCAACTGATGTGCTATATTATGGTGTTAATGAATAGATCAGCGTCTGAATTTTCCAAAAAATATAAATTTGTGGTATTTGGCAAAAGTTTAGGGGCGGGTTTAGTAGTTGAAAGCCAGAAAAATCCCAATTTTTCACGTGTCAACTCCCCAAAACTTTGAATGGCTTTTTCTCCCCTTAAACGTGCGAATTTCGCGTTTTTACGTTTTCATTTAAAAGTTTACCTCAAACTAGTGTTTTGATGGTCGGAACATGTTTGAGGCAAAATATCTAGAAATTGCTGTTTCTAGAACACGTGCAGGTTTTGTGCAGATTTTCAGCTTTGATTGCTTACTGTGCCCGTAATTTTAATCCGATTGGTGAAATTTTGGTCTTATCTTATAGTTGCGTTTGTTTAGTTTGCGTCAAGTGCAAATATGTAGTGATTCGCATGAAAATACTAATTTTTATGACGCTTAGGAGGCATAGACATGTATTTCTCTAAAATACGTAAATTTCCGTGTCCGACCTCTGGCTTTCATCGTTCACTGTAGCCATAATTTCCATTCGATTATCAAAATTTTCGCCTCATTTTGTAGCTGTCAGTCTGTAGTTTATGTCAAATACAAATTTGTAGTACTTTTCATAAGAATACTAAATTTTATAAGGTTCCTTATATTTTTGGGGGCAGGTTATGGAAACTTTTTCCCTTAACGGCATTGCTGTGGCTTGATTCTTCAACTGATGTGCTATATTTTGGTATTAATGAATAGATCAACGTCTGAATTTTCCAAAAAGTATAAATTTGTGGTATTTGGCAAAAGTTGAAGGGCGGGTTTAGTAGTTGAAAGCCAGAAAAATCCCAATTTTTCACGTGTCAACTCCCCAAAACTTTAAATGGCTTTTTCTCCCCTTAAACGTGCGAATTTCGCGTTTTTACGTTTTCATTTAAAAGTTTACCTCAAACTAGTGTTTTGATGGTCGGAACATGTTTTAGGCAAAATATCTAGAAATTGCTGTTTCTAGAACACGTGCAGGTTTTGTGCAGATTTTCAGCTTTGATTGCTTACTGTGCCCGTAATTTTAATCCGATTGGTGAAATTTTGGTCTTATCTTATAGTTGCGTTTGTTTAGTTTGCGTCAAGTGCAAATATGTAGTGATTTGCATGAAAATACTAATTTTTATGACGCTTAGGAGGCATAGACATGTATTTCTCTAAAATACGTAAATTTCCGTGTCCGACCTCTGGCTTTCATCGTTCACTGTAGCCACAATTTCCATTCGATTATCAAAATTTTCGCCTCATTTTGTAGCTGTCAGTCTGTAGTTTATGTCAAATACAAATTTGTAGTACTTTTCATAAGAATACTAATTTTTATAAGGTTCCTTATATTTTTGGGGGCAGGTTATGGAAACTTTTTCCCTTTACGGCATTGCTGTGGCTTGATTTTTCAACTGATGTGCTATATTATGGTGTTAATGAATAGATCAGCGTCTGAATTTTCCAAAAAGTATAAATTTGTGGTATTTGGCAAAAGTTTAGGGGCGGGTTTAGTAGTTGAAAGCCAGAAAAATCCCAATTTTTCACGTGTCAACTCCCCAAAACTTTGAATGGCTTTTTCTCCCCTTAAACGTGCGAATTTCGCGTTTTTACGTTTTCATTTAAAAGTTTACCTCAAACTAGTGTTTTGATGGTCGGAACATGTTTGAGGCAAAATATCTAGAAATTGCTGTTTCTAGAACACGTGCAGGTTTTGTGCAGATTTTCAGCTTTGATTGCTTACTGTGCCCGTAATTTTAATCCGATTGGTGAAATTTTGGTCTTATCTTATAGTTGCGTTTGTTTGGTTTGCGTCAAGTGCAAATATGTAGTGATTTGCATGAAAATACTAATTTTTATGACGCTTAGGAGGCATAGACATGTATTTCTCTAAAATACGTAAATTTCCGTGTCCGACCTCTGGCTTTCATCGTTCACTGTAGCCACAATTTCCATTCGATTATCAAAATTTTCGCCTCATTTTGTAGCTGTCAGTCTGTAGTTTATGTCAAATACGAATTTGTAGTACTTTTCATAAGAATACTAATTTTTATAAGGTTCCTTATATTTTTGGGGGCAGGTTATGGAAACTTTTTCCCTTTACGGCATTGCTGTGGCTTGATTTTTCAACTGATGTGCTATATTTTGGTGTTAATGAATAGATCAGCGTCTGAATTTTCCAAAAAGTATAAATTTGTGGTATTTGGCACAAGTTTAGGGGCGGGTTTAGTAGTTGAAAGCCAGAAAAATCCCAATTTTTCACGTGTCAACTCCCCAAACCTTTAAATGTCTTTTTCTCCCCTTAAACGTGCGAATTTCGCGTTTTTACGTTTTCATTTAAAAGTTTACCTCAAACTAGTGTTTTGATGGTCGGAACATGTTTTAGGCAAAATATCTAGAAATTGCTGTTTCTAGAACACGTGCAGGTTTTGTGCAGATTTTCAGCTTTGATTGCTTACTGTGCCCGTAATTTTAATCCGATTGGTAAAATTTTGGTCTTATCTTATAGTTGCGTTTGTTCAGTTTGCGTCAAGTGCAAATATGTAGTGATTTGCATGAAAATACTAATTTTTATGACGCTTAGGAGGCATAGACATGTATTTCTCTAAAATACGTAAATTTCCGTGTCCGACCTCTCGCTTTCATCGTTCACTGTAGCCACAATTTCCATTCGATTATCAAAATTTTCGCCTCATTTTGTAGCTGTCAGTCTGTAGTTTATGTCAGATACAAATTTGTAGTACTTTTCATAAGAAACTAATTTTTATAAGGTTCCTTATATTTTTGGGGGCAGGTTATGGAAACTTTTTCCCTTTACGGCATTGCTGTGGCTTGATTTTTCAACTGATGTGCTATATTTTGGTGTTAATGAATAGATCAGCGTCTGAATTTTCCAAAAAGTATAAATTTGTGGTATTTGGCAAAAGTTTAGGGGCGGGTTTAGTAGTTGAAAGCCAGAAAAATCCCAATTTTTCACGTGTCAACTCCCCAAAACTTTAAATGTCTTTTTCTCCCCTTAAACGTGCGAATTTCGCGTTTTTACGTTTTCATTTAAAAGTTTACCTCAAACTAGTGTTTTGATGGTCGGAACATGTTTTAGGCAAAATATCTAGAAATTGCTGTTTCTAGAACACGTGCAGGTTTTGTGCAGATTTTCAGCTTTGATTGCTTACTGTGCCCGTAATTTTAATCCGATTGGTGAAATTTTGATCTTATCTTATAGTTGCGTTTGTTTAGTTTGCGTCAAGTGCAAATATGTAGTGATTTGCATGAAAATACTAATTTTTATGACGCTTAGGAGGCATAGACATGTATTTCTCTAAAATACGTAAATTTCCGTGTCCGACCTCTGGCTTTCATCGTTCACTGTAGCCACAATTTCCATTCGATTATCAAAATTTTCGCCTCATTTTGTAGCTGTCAGTCTGTAGTTTACGTCAAATACAAATTTGTAGTACTTTTCATAAGAATACTAATTTTTATAAAGTTCCTTATATTTTTGGGGGCAGGTTATGGAAACTTTTTCCCTTTACGGCATTGCTGTGGCTTGATTTTTCAACTGATGTGCTATATTTTGGTGTTAACGAATAGATCAGCGTCTGAATTTTCCAAAAAGTATAAATTTGTAGTATTTGGCAAAAGTTGAAGGGTGGGTTTAGTAGTTGAAAGCCAGAAAAATCCCAATTTTTCACGTGTCAACTCCCTAAAACTTTAAATGGCTTTTTCTCCCCTTAAACGTGCGAATTTCGCGTTTTTACGTTTTCATTTAAAAGTTTACCTCAAACTAGTGTTTTGATGGTCGGAACATGTTTTAGGCAAAATATCTAGAAATTGCTGTTTCTAGAACACGTGCAGGTTTTGTGCAGATTTTCAGCTTTGATTGCTTACTGTGCCCGTAATTTTAATCCGATTGGTGAAATTTTGGTCTTATCTTATAGTTGCGTTTGTTTAGTTTGCGTCAAGTGCAAACATGTAGTAATTTGCATGAAAATACTAATTTTTATGACGCTTAGGAGACATAGACATGTATTTGTCTAAAATACGTAAATTTCCTTGTCCGACCTCTGGCTTTCATCGTTCACTGTAGCCACAATTTCCATTCGATTATCAAAATGTTGGTCTCATTTTGTAGTTGTCAGTCTGTCGTTTACGTCAAATACAAATTTGTAGTACTTTTCATAAGAATACTAATTTTTATAAGGTTCCTTATATTTTTGGGGGCAGGGTATTGAAACTTTTTACCTTTACGGCATTGCTGTGGCTTGATTTTTCAACTGATGTGCTATATTTTGGTGTTAATGAATAGATCAGCGTCTAAATTTTCCAGAAAAGTATAAATTTGTGGTATTTGGCAAAAGTTGAAGGGCGGGTTTAGTAGTTGAAAGCCAGAAAAATTCCAATTTTTCACGTGTCAACTCCCCAAAACTGTAAATGGCTTTTTCTCCCCTTAAACGTGCGAATTTCGCGTTTTTACGTTTTCATTTAAAAGTTTACCTCAAACTAGTGTTTTGATGGTCGGAACATGTTTGAGGCAAAATATCTAGAAATTGCTGTTTCTAGAACACGTGCAGTTTTTGTGCAGATTTTCAGCTTTGATTGCTTACTGTGCCCGTAATTTTAATCCGATTGGTGAAATTTTGGTCTTATCTTATAGTTGCGTTTGTTCAGTTTGCGTCAAGTGCAAATATGTAGTGATTTGCATGAAAATACTAATTTTTATGACGCTTAGGAGGCATAGACATGTATTTCTCTAAAATACGTAAATTTCCGTGTCCGACCTCTGGCTTTCATCGTTCACTGTAGCCACAATTTCCATTCGATTATCAAAATTTTCGCCTCATTTTGTAGCTGTCAGTCTGTAGTTTATGTCAAATACGAATTTGTAGTACTTTTCATAAGAATACTAATTTTTATAAGGTTCCTTATATTTTTGGGGGCAGGTTATGGAAACTTTTTCCCTTTACGGCATTGCTGTGGCTTGATTTTTCAACTGATGTGCTATATTTTGGTGTTAATGAATAGATCAGCGTCTGAATTTTCCAAAAAGTATAAATTTGTGGTATTTGGCAAAAGTTTAGGGGCGGGTTTAGTAGTTGAAAGCCAGAAAAATCCCAATTTTTCACGTGTCAACTCCCCAAAACTTTAAATGTCTTTTTCTCCCCTTAAACGTGCGAATTTCGCGTTTTTACGTTTTCATTTAAAAGTTTACCTCAAACTAGTGTTTTGATGGTCGGAACATGTTTTAGGCAAAATATCTAGAAATTGCTGTTTCTAGAACACGTGCAGGTTTTGTGCAGATTTTCAGCTTTGATTGCTTACTGTGCCCGTAATTTTAATCCGATTGGTGAAATTTTGGTCTTATCTTATAGTTGCGTTTGTTTAGTTTGCGTCAAGTGCAAATATGTAGTGATTTGCATGAAAATACTAATTTTTATGACGCTTAGGAGGCATAGACATGTATTTCTCTAAAATACGTAAATTTCCGTGTCCGACCTCTGGCTTTCATCGTTCACTGTAGCCACAATTTCCATTCGATTATCAAAATTTTCGCCTCATTTTGTAGCTGTCAGTCTGTAGTTTATGTCAAATACAAATTTGTAGTACTTTTCATAAGAATACTAATTTTTATAAGGTTCCTTATATTTTTGGGGGCAGGTTATGGAAACTTTTTCCCTTTACGGCATTGCTGTGGCTTGATTTTTCAACTGATGTGCTATATTTTGGTGTTAATGAATAGATCAGCGTCTGAATTTTCCAAAAAGTATAAATTTGTGGTATTTGGCAAAAGTTTAGGGGCGGGTTTAGTAGTTGAAAGCCAGAAAAATCCCAATTTTTCACGTGTCAACTCCCCAAAACTTTAAATGTCTTTTTCTCCCCTTAAACGTGCAAATTTCGCGTTTTTACGTTTTCATTTAAAAGTTTACCTCAAACTAGTGTTTTGATGGTCGGAACATGTTTTAGGCAAAATATCTAGAAATTGCTGTTTCTAGAACACGTGCAGGTTTTGTGCAGATTTTCAGCTTTGATTGCTTACTGTGCCCGTAATTTTAATCCGATTGGTGAAATTTTGGTCTTATCTTATAGTTGCGTTTGTTTAGTTTGCGTCAAGTGCAAATATGTAGTGATTTGCATGAAAATACTAATTTTTATGACGCTTAGGAGGCATAGACATGTATTTCTCTAAAATACGTAAATTTCCGTGTCCGACCTCTGGCTTTCATCGTTCACTGTAGCCACAATTTCCATTCGATTATCAAAATTTTCGCCTCATTTTGTAGCTGTCAGTCTGTAGTTTACGTCAAATACAAATTTGTAGTACTTTTCATAAGAATACTAATTTTTATAAGGTTCCTTATATTTTTGGGGGCAGGTTATGGAAACTTTTTCCCTTTACGGCATTGCTGTGGCTTGATTTTTCAACTGATGTGCTATATTTTGGTGTTAATGAATAGATCAGCGTCTGAATTTTCCAAAAAGTATAAATTTGTGGTATTTGGCAAAAGTTGAAGGGCGGGTTTAGTAGTTGAAAGCCAGAAAAATCCCAATTTTTCACGTGTCAACTCCCCAAAACTTTAAATGGCTTTTTCTCCCCTTAAACGTGCGAATATCGCGTTTTTACGTTTTCATTTAAAAGTTTACCTCAAACTAGTGTTTTGATGGTCGGAACATGTTTTAGGCAAAATATCTAGAAATTGCTGTTTCTAGAACACGTGCAGGTTTTGTGCAGATTTTCAGCTTTGATTGCTTACTGTGCCCGTAATTTTAATCCGATTGTTGAAATTTTGGTCTTATCTTATAGTTGCGTTTGTTTAGTTTGCGTCAAGTGCAAACATGTAGTAATTTGCATGAAAATACTAATTTTTATGACGCTTAGGAGACATAGACATGTATTTGTCTAAAATACGTAAATTTCCTTGTCCGACCTCTGGCTTTCATCGTTCACTGTAGCCACAATTTCCATTCGATTATCAAAATTTTCGCCTCATTTTGTAGCTGTCAGTCTGTCGTTTACGTCAAATACAAATTTGTAGTACTTTTCATAAGAATACTAATTTTTATAAGGTTCCTTATATTTTTGGGGGCAGGTTATTGAAACTTTTTACCTTTACGGCATTGCTGTGGCTTGATTTTTCAACTGATGTGCTATATTTTGGTGTTAATGAATAGATCAGCGTCTGAATTTTCCAGAAAAGTATAAATTTGTGGTATTTGGCAAAAGTTGAAGGGCGGGTTTAGTAGTTGAAAGCCAGAAAAATTCCAATTTTTCACGTGTCAACTCCCCAAAACTGTAAATGGCTTTTTCTCCCCTTAAACGTGCGAATTTCGCGTTTTTACGTTTTCATTTAAAAGTTTACCTCAAACTAGTGTTTTGATGGTCGGAACATGTTTTAGGCAAAATATCTAGAAATTGCTGTTTCTAGAACACGTGCAGGTTTTGTGCAGATTTTCAGCTTTGATTGCTTACTGTGCCCGTAATTTTAATCCGATTGGTGAAATTTTGGTCTTATCTTATAGTTGCGTTTGTTTAGTTTGCGTCAAGTGCAAATATGTAGTGATTTGCATGAAAATACTAATTTTTATGACGCTTAGGAGGCATAGACATGTATTTCTCTAAAATACGTAAATTTCCGTGTCCGACCTCTGGCTTTCATCGTTCACTGTAGCCACAATTTCCATTCGATTATCAAAATTTTCGCCTCATTTTGTAGCTGTCAGTCTGTAGTTTATGTCAAATACAAATTTGTAGTACTTTTCATAAGAATACTAATTTTTATAAGGTTCCTTATGTTTTTGGGGGCAGGTTATGGAAACTTTTTCCCTTTACGGCATTGCTGTGGCTTGATTTTTCAACTGATGTGCTATATTTTGGTGTTAATGAATAGATCAGCGTCTGAATTTTCCAAAAGGTATAAATTTGTGGTATTTGGCAAAAGTTTAGGGGCGGGTTTAGTAGTTGAAAGCCAGAAAAATCCCAATTTTTCACGTGTCAACTCCCCAAAACTTTAAATGGCTTTTTCTCCCCTTAAACGTGCGAATTTCGCGTTTTTACGTTTTCATTTAAAAGTTTACCTCAAACTAGTGTTTTGATGGTCGGAACATATTTTAGGCAAAATATCTAGAAATTGCTGTTTCTAGAACACGTGCAGGTTTTGTGCAGATTTTCAGCTTTGATTGCTTACTGTGCCCGTAATTTTAATCCGATTGTTGAAATGTTGGTCTTATCTTATAGTTGCGTTTGTTTAGTTTGCGTCAAGTGCAAATATGTAGTGATTTGCATGAAAATACTAATTTTTATGACGCTTAGGAGGCATAGACATGTATTTCTCTAAAATACGTAAATTTCCGTGTCCGACCTCTGGCTTTCATCGTTCACTGTAGCCACAATTTCCATTCGATTATCAAAATTTTCGCCTCATTTTGTAGCTGTCAGTCTGTAGTTTATGTCAAATACAAATTTGTAGTACTTTTCATAAGAATACTAATTTTTATAAGGTTCCTTATATTTTTGGGGCAGGTTATGGAAACTTTTTCCCTTTACGGCATTGCTGTGGCTTGATTTTTCAACTGATGTGCTATATTTTGGTGTTAATGAATAGATCAGCGTCTGAATTTTCCAAAAAGTATAAATTTGTGGTATTTGGCAAAAGTTTAGGGGCGGGTTTAGTAGTTGAAAGCCAGAAAAATCCCAATTTTTCACGTGTCAACTCCCCAAAACTTTAAATGGCTTTTTCTCCCCTTAAACGTGCGAATTTCGCGTTTTTACGTTTTTATTTAAAAGTTTACCTCAAACTAGTGTTTTGATGGTCGGAACATGTTTTAGGCAAAATATCTAGAAATTGCTGTTTCTAGAACACGTGCAGGTTTTGTGCAGATTTTCAGCTTTGATTGCTTACTGTGCCCGTAATTTTAATCCGATTGGTGAAATTTTGGTCTTATCTTATAGTTGCGTTTGTTCAGTTTGCGTCAAGTGCAAATATGTAGTGATTTGCATGAAAATACTAATTTTTATGACGCTTAGGAGGCATAGACATGTATTTCTCTAAAATACGTAAATTTCCGTGTCCGACCTCTGGCTTTCATCGTTCACTGTAGCCACAATTTCCATTCGATTATCAAAATTTTCGCCTCATTTTGTAGCTGTCAGTCTGTAGTTTATGTAAAATACAAATTTACAGTACTTTTCATAAGAATACTAATTTTTATAAAGTTCCTTATATTTTTGGGGGCAGTTTATGGAAACTTTTTCCCTTTACGGCATTGCTGTGGCTTGATTTTTCAACTGATGTGCTATATTTTGGTGTTAATGAATAGATCAACGTCTGAATTTTCCAAAAAGTATAAATTTGTGGTATTTGGCAAAAGTTTAGGGGCGGGTTTAGTAGTTGAAAGCCAGAAAAATCCCAATTTTTCACGTGTCAACTCCCCAAAACTTTAAATGGCTTTTTCTCCCCTTAAACGTGCGAATTTCGCGTTTTTACGTTTTCATTTAAAAGTTTACCTCAAACTAGTGTTTTGATGGTCGGAACATGTTTCAGGCAAAATATCTAGAAATTGCTGTTTCTAGAACACGTGCAGGTTTTGTGCAGATTTTCAGCTTTGATTGCTTACTGTGCCCGTAATTTTAATCCGATTGGTGAAATTTTGGTCTTATCTTATAGTTGCGTTTGTTCAGTTTGCGTCAAGTGCAAATATGTAGTGATTTGCATGAAAATACTAATTTTTATGACGCTTAGGAGGCATAGACATGTATTTCTCTAAAATACGTAAATTTCCGTGTCCGACCTCTGGCTTTCATCGTTCACTGTAGCCACAATTTCCATTCGATTATCAAAATTTTCGCCTCATTTTGTAGCTGTCAGTCTGTAGTTTATGTAAAATACAAATTTACAGTACTTTTCATAAGAATACTAATTTTTATAAAGTTCCTTATATTTTTGGGGGCAGTTTATGGAAACTTTTTCCCTTTACGGCATTGCTGTGGCTTGATTTTTCAACCGATGTGCCATATATTGGTGTCAATGAATAGACCAGCGTCTGAATTTTCCAAAAAGTATAAATTTGTGGTATTTGGCAAAAGTTTAGGGGCGGGTTTAGTAGTTGAAAGCCAGAAAAATCCCAATTTTTCACGTGTCAACTCCCCAAAACTTTAAATGGCTTTTTCTCCCCTTAAACGTGCGAATTTCGCGTTTTTACGTTTTCATTTAAAAGTTAACCTCAAACTAGTGTTTTGATGGTCGGAACATGTTTTAGGCAAAATATCTAGAAATTGCTGTTTCTAGAACACGTGCAGGTTTTGTGCAGATTTTCAGCTTTGATTGCTTACTGTGCCCGTAATTTTAATCCGATTGGTGAAATTTTGGTCTTATCTTATAGTTGCGTTTGTTTAGTTTGCGTCAAGTGCAAATATGTAGTGATTTGCATGAAAATACTAATTTTTATGACGCTTAGGAGGCATAGACATGTATTTCTCTAAAATACGTAAATTTCCGTGTCCGACCTCTGGCTTTCATCGTTCACTGTAGCCACAATTTCCATTCGATTATCAAAATTTTCACCTCATTTTGTAGCTGTCAGTCTGTAGTTTATGTCAAATACAAATTTGTAGTACTTTTCATAAGAATACTTATTTTTATAAGGTTCCTTATATTTTTGGGGGCAGTTTATGGAAACTTTTTCCCTTTACGGCATTGCTGTGGCTTGATTTTTCAACTGATGTGCTATATTTTGGTGTTAATGAATAGATCAGCGTCTGAATTTTCCAAAAAGTATAAATTTGTGGTATTTGGCAAAAGTTGAAGGGCGGGTTTAGTAGTTGAAAGCCAGAAAAATCCCAATTTTTCACGTGTCAACTCCCCAAAACTTTAAATGGCTTTTTCTCCCCTTAAACGTGCGAATTTCGCGTTTTTACGTTTTCATTTAAAAGTTTACCTCAAACTAGTGTTTTGATGGTCGGAACATGTTTGAGGCAAAATATCTAGAAATTGCTGTTTCTAGAACACGTGCAGTTTTTGTGCAGATTTTCAGCTTTGATTGCTTACTGTGCCCGTAATTTTAATCCGATTGTTGAAATTTTGGTCTTATCTTATAGTTGCGTTTGTTAAGTTTGCCTCAAGTGCAAATATGTAGTAATTTGCATGAAAATACTATTTTTTATGACGCTTAGGAGGCATAGACATGTATCCGTCTAAAATACGTAACTTTCCTTGTCCGACCTCTGGCTTTCATCGTTCACTGTAGCCACAATTTCCATTCGATTATCAAAATTTTCGCCTCATTTTGTAGCTGTCAGTCTGTAGTTTACGTCAAATACAAGATTGTAGTACTTTTCATAAGAATACTAATTTTTATAAGGTTCCTTATATTTTTGGGGGCAGGTTATGGAAACTTTTTCCCTTTACGGCATTGCTGTGGCTTGATTTTTCAACCGATGTGCTATATTTTGGTGTCAATAAATAGACCAGCGTCTGAATTTTCCAAAAAGTATAAATTTGTGGTATTTGGCAAAAGTTGAAGGGCGGGTTTAGTAGTTGAAAGTCAGAAAAATCCCAATTTTTCACGTGTCAACTCCCCAAAACTTTAAATGGCTTTTTCTCCCCTTAAACTTGCGAATTTCGCGTTTTTACGTTTTCATTTAAAAGTTTACCTCAAACTAGTGTTTTGATGGTCGGAACATGTTTTAGGCAAAATATCTAGAAATTGCTGTTTCTAGAACACGTGCAGGTTTTGTGCAGATTTTCAGCTTTGATTGCTTACTGTGCCCGTAATTTTAATCCGATTGGTGAAATTTTGGTCTTATCTTATAGTTGCGTTTGTTTAGTTTGCGTCAAGTGCAAATATGTAGTGATTTGCATGAAAATACTAATTTTTATGACGCTTAGGAGGCATAGACATGTATTTCTCTAAAATACGTAAATTTCCGTGTCCGACCTCTGGCTTTCATCGTTCACTGTAGCCACAATTTCCATTCGATTATCAAAATTTTCGCCTCATTTTGTAGCTGTCAGTCTGTAGTTTATGTCAAATACAAATTTGTAGTACTTTTCATAAGAATACTAATTTTTATAAGGTTCCTTATATTTTTGGGGGCAGTTTATGGAAACTTTTTCCCTTAACGGCATTGCTGTGGCTTGATTTTTCAACTGATGTGCTATATTTTGGTGTTAATGAATAGATCAGCGTCTGAATTTTCCAAAAAGTATAAATTTGTGGTATTTGGCAAAAGTTTAGGGGCGGGTTTAGTAGTTGAAAGCCAGAAAAATCCCAATTTTTCACGTGTCAACTCCCCAAAACTTTAAATGGCTTTTTCTCCCCTTAAACGTGCGAATTTCGCGTTTTTACGTTTTCATTTAAAAGTTTACCTCAAACTAGTGTTTTGATGGTCGGAACATGTTTTAGGCAAAATATCTAGAAATTGCTGTTTCTAGAACACGTGCAGTTTTTGTGCAGATTTTCAGCTTTGATTGCTTACTGTGCCCGTAATTTTAATCCGATTGTTGAAATTTTGGTCTTATCTTATAGTTGCGTTTGTTTAGTTTGCGCCAAGTGCAAATATGTAGTAATTTGCATGAAAATGCTATTTTTTATGACGCTTAGGAGGCATAGACATGTATTTGTCTAAAATACGTAAATTTCCTTGTCCGACCTCTGGCTTTCATCGTTCACTGTAGCCACAATTTCCATTCGATTATCAAAATTTTCGCCTCATTTTGTAGCTGTCAGTCTGTAGTTTACGTCAAATACAAATTTGTAGTACTTTTCATAAGAATACTAATTTTTATAAGGTTCCTTATATTTTTGGGGGCAGGTTATGGAAACTTTTTCCCTTTACGGCATTGCTGTGGCTTGATTTTTCAACTGATGTGCTATATTTTGGTGTTAATGAATAGATCAACGTCTGAATTTTCCAAAAAGTATAAATTTGTGGTATTTGGCAAAAGTTGAAGGGTGGGCTTAGTAGTTGAAAGCCAGAAAAATCCCAATTTTTCACGTGTCAACTCCCCAAAACTTTAAATGGCTTTTTCTCCCCTTAAACGTGCGAATTTCGCGTTTTTACGTTTTCATTTAAAAGTTTACCTCAAACTAGTGTTTTGATGGTCGGAACATGTTTGAGGCAAAATATCTAGAAATTGCTGTTTCTAGAACACGTGCAGTTTTTGTGCAGATTTTCAGCTTATATTGCTTACTGTGCCCGTAATTTTAATCCGATTGTTGAAATTTTGGTCTTATCTTATAGTTGCGTTTGTTTAGTTTGCGTCAAGTGCAAATATGTAGTAATTTGCATGAAAATACTATTTTTTATGACGCTTAGGAGGCATAGACATGTATCCGTCTAAAATACGTAACTTTCCTTGTCCGACCTCTGGCTTTCATCGTTCACTGTAGCCACAATTTCCATTCGATTATCAAAATTTTCGCCTCATTTTGTAGCTGTCAGTCTGTTATTTACGTCAAATACAAGATTGTAGTACTTTTCATAAGAATACTAATTTTTATAAGGTTCCTTATACTTTTGGGGGCAGGTTATGGAAACTTTTTCCCTTTACGGCATTGCTGTGGCTTGATTTTTCAACCGATGTGCTATATTTTGGTGTCAATGAATAGACCAGCGTCTGAATTTTCCAAAAAGTATAAATTTGTGGTATTTGGCAAAAGTTGAAGGGCGGGTTTAGTAGTTGAAAGTCAGAAAAATCCCAATTTTTCACGTGTCAACTCCCCAAAACTTTAAATGGCTTTTTCTCCCCTTAAACTTGCGAATTTCGCGTTTTTACGTTTTCATTTAAAAGTTTACCTCAAACTAGTGTTTTGATGGTCGGAACATGTTTTAGGCAAAATATCTAGAAATTGCTGTTTCTAGAACACGTGCAGGTTTTGTGCAGATTTTCAGCTTTGATTGCTTACTGTGCCCGTAATTTTAATCCGATTGGTGAAATTTTGGTCTTATCTTATAGTTGCGTTTGTTTAGTTTGCGTCAAGTGCAAATATGTAGTGATTTGCATGAAAATACTAATTTTTATGACGCTTAGGAGGCATAGACATGTATTTCTCTAAAATACGTAAATTTCCGTGTCCGACCTCTGGCTTTCATCGTTCACTGTAGCCACAATTTCCATTCGATTATCAAAATTTTCGCCTCATTTTGTAGCTGTCAGTCTGTAGTTTATGTCAAATACAAATTTGTAGTACTTTTCATAAGAATACTAATTTTTATAAGGTTCCTTATATTTTTGGGGGCAGGTTATGGAAACTTTTTCCCTTTACGGCATTGCTGTGGCTTGATTTTTCAACTGATGTGCTATATTTTGGTGTTAATGAATAGATCAGCGTCTGAATTTTCCAAAAAGTATAAATTTGTGGTATTTGGCAAAAGTTTAGGGGCGGGTTTAGTAGTTGAAAGCCAGAAAAATCCCAATTTTTCACGTGTCAACTCCCCAAAACTTTAAATGGCTTTTTCTCCCCTTAAACATGCGAATTTCGCGTTTTTACGTTTTCATTTAAAAGTTTACCTCAAACTAGTGTTTTGATGGTCGGAACATGTTTTAGGCAAAATATCTAGAAATTGCTGTTTCTAGAACACGTGCAGGTTTTGTGCAGATTTTCAGCTTTGATTGCTTACTGTGCCCGTAATTTTAATCTGATTGGTGAAATTTTGGTCTTATCTTATAGTTGCGTTTGTTTAGTTTGCGTCAGGTGCAAATATGTAGTGATTTGCATGAAAATACTAATTTTTATGACGCTTAGGAGGCATAGACATGTATTTCTCTAAAATACGTAAATTTCCGTGTCCGACCTCTGGCTTTCATCGTTCACTGTAGCCACAATTTCCATCCGATTATCAAAATTTTCGCCTCATTTTGTAGCTGTCAGTCTGTAGTTTACGTCAAATACAAGATTGTAGTACTTTTCATAAGAATACTAATTTTTATAAGGTTCCCTATATTTTTGGGGGCAGGTTATGGAAACTTTTTCCCTTTACGGCACTGCTGTGGCTTGATTTTTCAACCGATGTGCTATATTTTGGTGTCAATGAATAGATCAGCGTCTGAATTTTCCAAAAAGTATAAATTTGTGGTATTTGGGAAAAGTTGAAGGGCGGGTTTAGTAGTTGAAAGCCAGAAAAATCCCAATTTTTCACGTGTCAACTCCCCAAAACTTTAAATGGCTTTTTCTCCCCTTAAACGTGCGAATTTCGCGTTTTTACGTTTTCATTTAAAAGTTTACCTCAAACTAGTGTTTTGATGGTCGGAACATGTTTTAGGCAAAATATCTAGAAATTGCTGTTTCTAGAACACGTGCAGGTTTTGTGCAGATTTTCAGATTTGATTGCTTACTGTGCCCGTAATTTTAATCCGATTGGTGAAATTTTGGTCTTATCTTATAGTTGCGTTTGTTTAGTTTGCGTCAAGTGCAAATATGTAGTGATTTGCATGAAAATACTAATTTTTATGACGCTTAGGAGGCATAGACATGTATTTCTCTAAAATACGTAAATTTCCGTGTCCGACCTCTGGCTTTCATCGTTCACTGTAGCCACAATTTCCATTCGATTATCAAAATTTTCACCTCATTTTGTAGCTGTCAGTCTGTAGTTTACGTCAAATACAAATTTGTAGTACTTTTCATAAGAATACTAATTTTTATAAGGTTCCTTATATTTTTGGGGGCAGGTTATGGAAACTTTTTCCCTTTACGGCATTGCTGTGGCTTGATTTTTAAACCGATGTGCTATATTTTGGTGTCAATGAATAGACCAGCGTCTGAATTTTCCAAAAAGTATAAATTTGTGGTATTTGGCAAAAGTTGAAGGGCGGGTTTAGTAGTGAAAGCCAGAAAAATCCCAATTTTTCACGTGTCAACTCCCTAAAACTTTAAATGGCTTTTTCTCCCCTTAAACGTGCGAATTTCGCGTTTTTACGTTTTCATTTAAAAGTTTACCTCAAACTAGTGTTTTGATGGTCGGAACATGTTTTAGGCAAAATATCTAGAAATTGCTGTTTCTAGAACACGTGCAGGTTTTGTGCAGATTTTCAGCTTTGATTGCTTACTGTGCCCGTAATTTTAATCCGATTGGTGAAATTTTGGTCTTATCTTATAGTTGCGTTTGTTTGGTTTGCGTCAAGTGCAAATATGTAGTGATTTGCATGAAAATACTAATTTTTATGACGCTTAGGAGGCATAGACATGTATTTCTCTAAAATACGTAAATTTCCGTGTCCGACCTCTGGCTTTCATCGTTCACTGTAGCCACAATTTCCATTCGATTATCAAAATTTTCGCCTCATTTTGTAGCTGTCAGTCTGTAGTTTACGTCAAATACAAGATTGTAGTACTTTTCATAAGAATACTAATTTTTATAAGGTTCCCTATATTTTTGGGGGCAGGTTATGGAAACTTTTTCCCTTTACGGCACTGCTGTGGCTTGATTTTTCAACCGATGTGCTATATTTTGGTGTCAATGAATAGACCAGCGTCTGAATTTTCCAAAAAGTATAAATTTGTGGTATTTGGGAAAAGTTGAAGGGCGGGTTGAGTAGTTGAAAGCCAGAAAAATCCCAATTTTTCACGTGTCAACTCCCCAAAACTTTAAATGGCTTTTTCTCCCCTTAAACGTGCGAATTTCGCGTTTTTACGTTTTCATTGAAAAGTTTACCTCAAACTAGTGTTTTGATGGTCGGAACATGTTTTAGGCAAAATATCTAGAAATTGCTGTTTCTAGAACACGTGCAGGTTTTGTGCAGATTTTCAGCTTTGATTGCTTACTGTGCCCGTAATTTTAATCCGATTGGTGAAATTTTGGTCTTATCTTATAGTTGCGTTTGTTTAGTTTGCGTCAAGTGCAAATATGTAGTGATTTGCATGAAAATACTGATTTTTATGACGCTTAGGAGGCATAGACATGTATTTCTCTAAAATACGTAAATTTCCGTGTCCGACCTCTGGCTTTCATCGTTCACTGTAGCCACAATTTCCATTCGATTATCAAAATTTTCACCTCATTTTGTAGCTGTCAGTCTGTAGTTTACGTCAAATACAAATTTGTAGTACTTTTCATAAGAATACTAATTTTTATAAGGTTCCTTATATTTTTGGGGGCAGGTTATGGAAACTTTTTCCCTTTACGGCATTGCTGTGGCTTGATTTTTAAACCGATGTGCTATATTTTGGTGTCAATGAATAGACCAGCGTCTGAATTTTCCAAAAAGTATAAATTTGTGGTATTTGGCAAAAGTTGAAGGGCGGGTTTAGTAGTGAAAGCCAGAAAAATCCCAATTTTTCACGTGTCAACTCCCCAAAACTTTAAATGGCTTTTTCTCCCCTTAAACGTGCGAATTTCGCGTTTTTACGTTTTCATTTAAAAGTTTACCTCAAACTAGTGTTTTGATGGTCGGAACATGTTTTAGGCAAAATATCTAGAAATTGCTGTTTCTAGAACACGTGCAGGTTTTGTGCAGATTTTCAGCTTTGATTGCTTACTGTGCCCGTAATTTTAATCCGATTGGTGAAATTTTGGTCTTATCTTATAGTTGCGTTTGTTTGGTTTGCGTCAAGTGCAAATATGTAGTGATTTGCATGAAAATACTAATTTTTATGACGCTTAGGAGGCATAGACATGTATTTCTCTAAAATACGTAAATTTCCGTGTCCGACCTCTGGCTTTCATCGTTCACTGTAGCCACAATTTCCATTCGATTATCAAAATTTTCGCCTCATTTTGTAGCTGTCAGTCTGTAGTTTATGTCAAATACAAATTTGTAGTACTTTTCATAAGAATACTAATTTTTATAAGGTTCCTTATATTTTTGGGGGCAGGTTATGGAAACTTTTTCCCTTTACGGCATTGCTGTGGCTTGATTTTTCAACTGATGTGCTATATTTTGGTGTTAATGAATAGATCAACGTCTGAATTTTCCAAAAAGTATAAATTTGTGGTATTTGGCAAAAGTTTAGGGGCGGGTTTAGTAGTTGAAAGACAGAAAAATCCCAATTTTTCACGTGTCAACTCCCCAAAACTTTAAATGGCTTTTTCTCCCCTTAAACGTGCGAATTTCGCGTTTTTACGTTTTCATTTAAAAGTTTACCTCAAACTAGTGTTTTGATGGTCGGAACATGTTTTAGGCAAAATATCTAGAAATTGCTGTTTCTAGAACACGTGCAGGTTTTGTGCAGATTTTCAGCTTTGATTGCTTACTGTGCCCGTAATTTTAATCCGATTGGTGAAATTTTGGTCTTATCTTATAGTTGCGTTTGTTTAGTTTGCGTCAAGTGCAAATATGTAGTGATTTGCATGAAAATACTAATTTTTATGACGCTTAGGAGGCATAGACATGTATTTCTCTAAAATACGTAAATTTCCGTGTCCGACCTCTGGCTTTCATCGTTCACTGTAGCCACAATTTCCATTCGATTATCAAAATTTTCGCCTCATTTTGTAGCTGTCAGTCTGTAGTTTATGTCAAATACAAATTTGTAGTACTTTTCAAAGAATACTAATTTTTATAAAGTTCCTTATATTTTTGGGGGCAGTTTATGGAAACTTTTTCCCTTTACGGCATTGTTGTGGCTTGATTTTTCAACTGATGTGCTATATTTTGGTGTTAATGAATAGATCAGCGTCTAAATTTTCCAAAAAGTATAAATTTGTGGTATTTGGCAAAAGTTGAAGGGCGGGTTTAGTAGTTGAAAGCCAGAAAAATCCCAATTTTTCACGTGTCAACTCCCCAAAACTTTAAATGGCTTTTTCTCCCCTTAAACGTGCGAGTTTCGCGTTTTTACGTTTTCATTTAAAAGTTTACCTCAAACTAGTGTTTTGATGGTCGGAACATGTTTGAGGCAAAATATCTAGAAATTGCTGTTTCTAGAACACGTGCAGTTTTTGTGCAGATTTTCAGCTTTGATTGCTTACTGTGCCCGTAATTTTAATCCGAGTGTTGAAATTTTGGTCTTATCTTATAGTTGCGTTTGTTTAGTTTGCGTCAAGTGCAAATATGTAGTAATTTGCATGAAAATACTATTTTTTATGACGCTTAGGAGGCATAGACATGTATTTGTCTAAAATACGTAACTTTCCTTGTCCGACCTCTGGCTTTCATCGTTCACTGTAGCCACAATTTCCATTCGATTATCAAAATTTTCGCCTCATTTTGTAGCTGTCAGTCTGTAGTTTACGTCAAATACAAGATTGTAGTACTTTTCATAAGAATACTAATTTTTATAAGGTTCCTTATATATTTGGGGGCAGGTTATGGAAACTTTTTCCCTTTACGGCATTGCTGTGGCTTGATTTTTCAACCGATGTGCTATATTTTGGTGTCAATGAATAGACCAGCGTCTGAATTTTCCAAAAAAGATAAATTTGTGGTATTTGGCAAAAGTTGAAGGGCGGGTTTAGTAGTTGAAAGCCAGAAAAATCCCAATTTTTCACGTGTCAACTCCCCAAAACTTTAAATGGCTTTTTCTCCCCTTAAACGTGCGAATTTCGCGTTTTTACGTTTTCATTTAAAAGTTTACCTCAAACTAGTGTTTTGATGGTCGGAACATGTTTTAGGCAAAATATCTAGAAATTGCTGTTTCTAGAACACGTGCAGTTTTTGTGCAGATTTTCAGCTTTGATTGCTTACTGTGCCCGTAATTTTAATCCGATTGTTGAAATTTTGGTCTTATCTTATAGTTGCGTTTGTTTAGTTTGCGTCAAGTGCAAATATGTAGTGATTTGCATGAAAATACTATTTTTTATGACGCTTAGGAGGCATAGACATGTATTTCTCTAAAATACGTAAATTTCCTTGTCCGACCTCTGGCTTTCATCGTTCACTGTAGCCACAATTTCCATTCGATTATCAAAATTTTCGCCTCATTTTGTAGCTGTCAGTCTGTAGTTTACGTCAAATACAAGATTGTAGTAGTTTTCATACGAATACTAATTTTTATAAGGTTCCTTATATTTTTGGGGGCAGGTTATGGAAACTTTTTCCCTTTACGGCATTGCTGTGGCTTGATTTTTCAACTGATGTGCTATATTTTGGTGTTAATGAATAGATCAACGTCTGAATTTTCCAAAAAGTATAAATTTGTGGTATTTGGCAAAAGTTGAAGGGCGGGTTTAGTAGTTGAAAGCCAGAAAAATCCCAATTTTTCACGTGTCAACTCCCCAAAACTTTAAATGGCTTTTTCTCCCCTTAAACGTGCGAATTTCGCGTTTTTACGTTTTCATTTAAAAGTTTACCTCAAACTAGTGTTTTGATGGTCGGAACATGTTCTAGGCAAAATATCTAGAAATTGCTGTTTCTAGAACACGTGCAGGTTTTGTGCAGATTTTCAGCTTTGATTGCTTACTGTGCCCGTAATTTTAATCCGATTGTTGAAATTTAGGTTTTATCTTATAGTTGCATTTGTTTAGTTTGCGTCAAGTGCAAATATGTAGTGATTTGCATGAAAATACTAATTTTTATGACGCTTAGGAGGCATAGACATGTATTTCTCTAAAATACGTAAATTTCCGTGTCCGACCTCTGGCTTTCATCGTTCACTGTAGCCACAATTTCCATTCGATTATCAAAATTTTCACCTCATTTTGTAGCTGTCAGTCTCTAGTTTACGTCAAATACAAATTTGTAGTACTTTTCATAAGAATACTAATTCTTATAAGGTTCCTTATATTTTTGGGGGCAGGTTATGGAAACTTTTTCCCTTCACGGCATTGCTGTGGCTTGATTTTTCAACTGATGTGCTATATTTTGGTGTTAATGAATAGATCAGCGTCTGAATTTTCCAAAAAGTATAAATTTGTGGTATTTGGCAAAAGTTGAAGGGCGGGTTTAGTAGTTGAAAGCCAGAAAAATCCCAATTTTTCACGTGTCAACTCCCCAAAACTTTAAATGGCTTTTTCTCCCCTTAAACGTGCGAATTTCGCGTTTTTACGTTTTCATTTAAAAGTTTACCTCAAACTAGTGTTTTGATGGTCGGAACATGTTTTAGGCAAAATATCTAGAAATTGCTGTTTCTAGAACACGTGCAGGTTTTGTGCAGATTTTCAGCTTTGATTGCTTACTGTGCCCGTAATTTTAATCCGATTGGTGAAATTTTGGTCTTATCTTATAGTTGCGTTTGTTCAGTTTGCGTCAAGTGCAAATATGTAGTGATTTGCATGAAAATACTAATTTTTATGACGCTTAGGAGGCATAGACATGTATTTCTCTAAAATACGTAAATTTCCGTGTCCGACCTCTGGCTTTCATCGTTCACTGTAGCCACAATTTCCATTCGATTATCAAAATTTTCGCCTCATTTTGTAGCTGTCAGTCTGTAGTTTATGTCAAATACAAATTTACAGTACTTTTCATAAGAATACTAATTTTTATAAAGTTCCTTATATTTTTGGGGGCAGTTTATGGAAACTTTTTCCCTTTACGGCATTGCTGTGGCTTGATTTTTCAACTGATGTGCTATATTTTGGTGTTAATGAATAGATCAGCGTCTGAATTTTCCAAAAAGTATAAATTTGTGGTATTTGGCAAAAGTTGAAGGGCGGGTTTAGTAGTTGAAAGCCAGAAAAATCCCAATTTTTCACGTGTCAACTCCCCAAAACTTTAAATGGCTTTTTCTCCCCTTAAACTTGCGAATTTCGCGTTTTTACGTTTTCATTTAAAAGTTTACCTCAAACTAGTGTTTTGATGGTCGGAACATGTTTGAGGCAAAATATCTAGAAATTGCTGTTTCTAGAACACGTGCAGGTTTTGTGCAGATTTTCAGCTTTGATTGCTTACTGTGCCCGTAATTTTAATCCGATTGGTGAAATTTTGGTCTTATCTTATAGTTGCGTTTGTTTAGTTTGCGTCAAGTGCAAATATGTAGTGATTTGCATGAAAATACTAATTTTTATGACGCTTAGGAGGCATAGACATGTATTTCTCTAAAATACGTAAATTTCCGTGTCCGACCTCTGGCTTTCATCGTTCACTGTAGCCACAATTTCCATTCGATTATCAAAATTTTCACCTCATTTTGTAGCTGTCAGTCTCTAGTTTACGTCAAATACAAATTTGTAGTACTTTTCATAAGAATACTAATTTTTATAAGGTTCCTTATATTTTTGGGGGCAGGTTATGGAAACTTTTTCCCTTTACGGCATTGCTGTGGCTTGATTTTTCAACTGATGTGCTATATTTTGGTGTTAATGAATAGATCAGCGTCTGAATTTTCCAAAAAGTATAAATTTGTGGTATTTGGCAAAAGTTGAAGGGCGGGTTTAGTAGTTGAAAGCCAGAAAAATCCCAATTTTTCACGTGTCAACTCCCCAAAACTTTAAATGGCTTTTTCTCCCCTTAAACGTGCGAATTTCGCGTTTTTACGTTTTCATTTAAAAGTTTACCTCAAACTAGTGTTTTGATGGTCGGAACATGTTTTAGGCAAAATATCTAGAAATTGCTGTTTCTAGAACACGTGCAGGTTTTGTGCAGATTTTCAGCTTTGATTGCTTACTGTGCCCGTAATTTTAATCCGATTGGTGAAATTTTGGTCTTATCTTATAGTTGCGTTTGTTCAGTTTGCGTCAAGTGCAAATATGTAGTGATTTGCATGAAAATACTAATTTTTATGACGCTTAGGAGGCATAGACATGTATTTCTCTAAAATACGTAAATTTCCGTGTCCGACCTCTGGCTTTCATCGTTCACTGTAGCCACAATTTCCATTCGATTATCAAAATTTTCGCCTCATTTTGTAGCTGTCAGTCTGTAGTTTATGTCAAATACAAATTTACAGTACTTTTCATAAGAATACTAATTTTTATAAGGTTCCTTATATTTTTGGGGGCAGTTTATGGAAACTTTTTCCCTTTACGGCATTGCTGTGGCTTGATTTTTCAACTGATGTGCTATATTTTGGTGTTAATGAATAGATCAGCGTCTGAATTTTCCAAAAAGTATAAATTTGTGGTATTTGGCAAAAGTTGAAGGTTGGGTTTAGTAGTTGAAAGCCAGAAAAATCCCAATTTTTCACGTGTCAACTCCCCAAAACTTTAAATGGCTTTTTCTCCCCTTAAACGTGCGAATTTCGCGTTTTTACGTTTTCATTTAAAAGTTTACCTCAAACTAGTGTTTTGATGGTCGGAACATGTTTGAGGCAAAATATCTAGAAATTGCTGTTTCTAGAACACGTGCAGGCCTTGTGCAGATTTTCAGCTTTGATTGCTTACTGTGCCCGTAATTTTAATCCGATTGTTGAAATTTTGGTCTTATCTTATAGTTGCCTTTGTTTAGTTTGCGTCAAGTCCAAATATGTAGTGATTTGCATGAAAATACTAATTTTTATGACGCTTAGGAGGCATAGACATGTATTTCTCTAAAATACGTAAATTTCCGTGTCCGACCTCTGGCTTTCATCGTTCACTGTAGCCACAATTTCCATTCGATTATCAAAATTTTCGCCTCATTTTGTAGCTGTCAGTCTGTAGTTTATGTCAAATACAAATTTACAGTACTTTTCATAAGAATACTAATTTTTATAAAGTTCCTTATATTTTTGGGGGCAGTTTATGGAAACTTTTTCCCTTTACGGCATTGCTGTGGCTTGATTTTTCAACTGATGTGCTATATTTTGGTGTTAATGAATAGATCAGCGTCTGAATTTTCCAAAAAGTATAAATTTGTGGTATTTGGCAAAAGTTTAGGGGCGGGTTTAGTAGTTGAAAGCCAGAAAAATCCCAATTTTTCACGTGTCAACTCCCCAAAACTTTAAATGGCTTTTTCTCCCCTTAAACGTGCGAATTTCGCGTTTTTACGTTTTCATTCAAAAGTTTACCTCAAACTAGTGTTTTGATGGTCGGAACATGTTTTAGGCAAAATATCTAGAAATTGCTGTTTCTAGAACACGTGCAGGTTTTGTGCAGATTTTCAGCTTTGATTGCTTACTGTGCCCGTAATTTTAATCCGATTGGTGAAATTTTGGTCTGATCTTATAGTTGCGTTTGTTTAGTTTGCGTCAAGTGCAAATATGTAGTGATTTGCATGAAAATACTAATTTTTATGACGCTTAGGAGGCATAGACATGTATTTCTCTAAAATACGTAAATTTCCGTGTCCGACCTCTGGCTTTCATCGTTCACTGTAGCCACAATTTCCATTCGATTATCAAAATTTTCACCTCATTTTGTAGCTGTCAGTCTCTAGTTTACGTCAAATACAAATTTGTAGTACTTTTCATAAGAATACTAATTTTTATAAGGTTCCTTATATTTTTGGGGGCAGGTTATGGAAACTTTTTCCCTTTACGGCATTGCTGTGGCTTGATTTTTCAACTGATGTGCTATATTTTGGTGTTAATGAATAGATCAGCGTCTGAATTTTCCAAAAAGTATAAATTTGTGGTATTTGGCAAAAGTTTAGGGGCGGGTTTAGTAGTTGAAAGCCAGAAAAATCCCAATTTTTCACGTGTCAACTCCCCAAAACTTTAAATGGCTTTTTCTCCCCTTAAACGTGCGAATTTCGCGTTTTTACGTTTTCATTTAAAAGTTTGCCTCAAACTAGTGTTTTGATGGTCGGAACATGTTTTAGGCAAAATATCTAGAAATTGCTGTTTCTAGAACACGTGCAGGTTTTGTGCAGATTTTCAGCTTTGATTGCTTACTGTGCCCGTAATTTTAATCCGATTGGTGAAATTTTGGTCTTATCTTATAGTTGCGTTTGTTCAGTTTGCGTCAAGTGCAAATATGTAGTGATTTGCATGAAAATACTAATTTTTATGACGCTTAGGAGGCATAGACATGTATTTCTCTAAAATACGTAAATTTCCGTGTCCGACCTCTGGCTTTCATCGTTCACTGTAGCCACAATTTCCATTCGATTATCAAAATTTTCGCCTCATTTTGTAGCTGTCAGTCTGTAGTTTATGTCAAATACAAATTTACAGTACTTTTCATAAGAATACTAATTTTTATAAAGTTCCTTATATTTTTGGGGGCAGTTTATGGAAACTTTTTCCCTTTACGGCATTGCTGTGGCTTGATTTTTCAACTGATGTGCTATATTTTGGTGTTAATGAATAGATCAGCGTCTGAATTTTCCAAAAAGTATAAATTTGTGGTATTTGGCAAAAGTTGAAGGGCGGGTTTAGTAGTTGAAAGCCAGAAAAATCCCAATTTTTCACGTGTCAACTCCCCAAAACTTTAAATGGCTTTTTCTCCCCTTAAACGTGCGAATTTCGCGTTTTTACGTTTTCATTTAAAAGTTTACCTCAAACTAGTGTTTTGATGGTCGGAACATGTTTGAGGCAAAATATCTAGAAATTGCTGTTTCTAGAACACGTGCAGTTTTTGTGCAGATTTTCAGCTTTGATTGCTTACTGTGCCCGTAATTTTAATCCGATTGTTGAAATTTTGGTCTTATCTTATAGTTGCGTTTGTTTAATTTGCGTCAAGTGCAAATATGTAGTAATTTGCATGAAAATACTATTTTTTATGACGCTTAGGAGGCATAGACATGTATTTGTCTAAAATACGTAAATTTCCTTGTCCGACCTCTGGCTTTCATCGTTCACTGTAGCCACAATTTCCATTCGATTATCAAAATTTTCGCCTCATTTTGTAGCTGTCAGTCTGTAGTTTACGTCAAATACAAATTTACAGTACTTCTCATAAGAATACTAATTTTTATAAAGTTCCTTATATTTTTGGGGGCAGTTTATGGAAACTTTTTCCCTTTACGGCATTGCTGTGGCTTGATTTTTCAACTGATGTGCTATATTTTGGTGTTAATGAATAGATCAGCGTCTGAATTTTCCAAAAAGTATAAATTTGTGGTATTTGGCAAAAGTTGAAGGGCGGGTTTAGTAGTGAAAGCCAGAAAAATCCCAATTTTTCACGTGTCAACTCCCCAAAACTTTAAATGGCTTTTTCTCCCCTTAAACGTGCGAATTTCGCGTTTTTACGTTTTCATTTAAAAGTTTACCTCAAACTAGTGTTTTGATGGTCGGAACATGTTTTAGGCAAAATATCTAGAAATTGCTGTTTCTAGAACACGTGCAGGTTTTGTGCAGATTTTCAGCTTTGATTGCTTACTGTGCCCGTAATTTTAATCCGATTGGTGAAATTTTGGTCTTATCTTATAGTTGCGTTTGTTTAGTTTGCGTCAAGTGCAAATATGTAGTGATTTGCATGAAAATACTAATTTTTATGACGCTTAGGAGGCATAGACATGTATTTCTCTAAAATACGTAAATTTCCGTGTCCGACCTCTGGCTTTCATCGTTCACTGTAGCCACAATTTCCATTCGATTATCAAAATTTTCGCCTCATTTTGTAGCTGTCAGTCTGTAGTTTATGTCAAATACAAATTTGTAGTACTTTTCATAAGTATACTAATTTCTATAAAGTTCGTTATATTTTTGGGGGCAGTTTATGGAAACTTTTTCCCTTTACGGCATTGCTGTTGCTTGATTTTTCAACTGATGTGCTATATTTTGGTGTTAATGAATAGATCAGCGTCTGAATTTTCCAAAAAGTATAAATTTGTGGTATTTGGCAAAAGTTGAAGGGCGGGTTTAGTAGTTGAAAGCCAGAAAAATCCCAATTTTTCACGTGTCAACTCCCCAAAACTTTAAATGGCTTTTTCTCCCCTTAAACGTGCGAATTTCGCGTTTTTACGTTTTCATTTAAAAGTTTACCTCAAACTAGTGTTTTGATGGTCGGAACATGTTTGAGGCAAAATATCTAGAAATTGCTGTTTCTAGAACACGTGCAGTTTTTGTGCAGATTTTCAGCTTTGATTGCTTACTGTGCCCGTAATTTTAATCCGATTGTTGAAATTTTGGTCTTATCTTATAGTTGCGTTTGTTTAGTTTGCGTCAAGTGCAAATATGTAGTAATTTGCATGAAAATACTATTTTTTATGACGCTTAGGAGGCATAGACATGTATTTGTCTAAAATACGTAAATTTCCTTGTCCGACCTCTGGCTTTCATCGTTCACTGTAGCCACAATTTCCATTCGATTATCAAAATTTTCGCCTCATTTTGTAGCTGTCAGTCTGTAGTTTACGTCAAATACAAATTTGTAGTACTTTTCATAAGAATACTAATTTTTATAAGGTTCCTGATATTTTTGGGGGCAGGTTATGGAAACTTTTTCCCTTTACGGCATTGCTGTGGCTTGATTTTTCAACTGATGTGCTATATTTTGGTGTTAATGAATAGACCAACGTCTGAATTTTCCAAAAAGTATAAATTTGTTTTATTTGGCAAAAGTTGAAGGGCGGGTTTAGTAGTTGAAAGCCAGAAAAATCCCAATTTTTCACGTGTCAACTCCCCAAAACTTTGAATGGCTTTTTCTCCCCTTAAACGTGCGAATTTCGCGTTTTTACGTTTTCATTTAAAAGTTTACCTCAAACTAGTGTTTTGATGGTCGGAACATGTTTGAGGCAAAATATCTAGAAATTGCTGTATCTAGAACACGTGCAGTTTTTGTGCAGATTTTCAGCTTTGATTGCTTACTGTGCCCGTAATTTTAATCCGATTGTTGAAATTTTGGTCTTATCTTATAGTTGCGTTTGTTTAATCTGCGTCAAGTGCAAATATGTAGTGATTTGCATGAAAATGCTATTTTTTATGACGCTTAGGAGGCATAGACATGTATTTGTCTAAAATACGTAAATTTCCGTGTCCGACCTCTGGCTTTCATCGTTCACTGTAGCCACAATTTCCATTCGATTATCAAAATTTTCGCCTCATTTTGTAGCTGTCAGTCTGTAGTTTACGTCAAATACAAATTTGTAGTACTTTTCATAAGAATACTAATTTTTATAAGGTTCCTTATATTTTTGGGGGCAGGTTATGGAAACTTTTTCCCTTTACGGCATTGCTGTGGCTTGATTTTTCAACCGATGTGCTATATTTTGGTGTCAATAAATAGACCAGCGTCAGAATTTTCCAAAAAGTATAAATTTGTGGTATTTGGCAAAAGTTGAAGGGCGGGTTTAGTAGTTGAAAGCCAGAAAAATCCCAATTTTTCACGTGTCAACTCCCCAAAACTTTAAATGGCTTTTTCTCCCCTTAAACGTGCGAATTTCGCGTTTTTACGTTTTCATTTAAAAGTTTACCTCAAACTAGTGTTTTGATGGTCGGAACATGTTTTAGGCAAAATATCTAGAAATTGCTGTTTCTAGAACACGTGCAGGTTTTGTGCAGATTTTCAGCTTTGATTGCTTACTGTGCCCGTAATTTTAATCCGATTGGTGAAATTTTGGTCTTATCTTATAGTTGCGTTTGTTTAGTTTGCGTCAAGTGCAAATATGTAGTGATTTGCATGAAAATACTAATTTTTATGACGCTTAGGAGGCATAGACATGTATTTCTCTAAAATACGTAAATTTCCGTGTCCGACCTCTGGCTTTCATCGTTCACTGTAGCCACAATTTCCATTCGATTATCAAAATTTTCGCCTCATTTTGTAGCTGTCAGTCTGTAGTTTATGTCAAATACAAATTTGTAGTACTTTTCATAAGTATACTAATTTCTATAAAGTTCGTTATATTTTTGGGGGCAGTTTATGGAAACTTTTTCCCTTTACGGCATTGCTGTTGCTTGATTTTTCAACTGATGTGCTATATTTTGGTGTTAATGAATAGATCAGCGTCTGAATTTTCCAAAAAGTATAAATTTGTGGTATTTGGCAAAAGTTGAAGGGCGGGTTTAGTAGTTGAAAGCCAGAAAAATCCCAATTTTTCACGTGTCAACTCCCCAAAACTTTAAATGGCTTTTTCTCCCCTTAAACGTGCGAATTTCGCGTTTTTACGTTTTCATTTAAAAGTTTACCTCAAACTAGTGTTTTGATGGTCGGAACATGTTTGAGGCAAAATATCTAGAAATTGCTGTTTCTAGAACACGTGCAGTTTTTGTGCAGATTTTCAGCTTTGATTGCTTACTGTGCCCGTAATTTTAATCCGATTGTTGAAATTTTGGTCTTATCTTATAGTTGCGTTTGTTTAGTTTGCGTCAAGTGCAAATATGTAGTAATTTGCATGAAAATACTATTTTTTATGACGCTTAGGAGGCATAGACATGTATTTGTCTAAAATACGTAAATTTCCTTGTCCGACCTCTGGCTTTCATCGTTCACTGTAGCCACAATTTCCATTCGATTATCAAAATTTTCGCCTCATTTTGTAGCTGTCAGTCTGTAGTTTACGTCAAATACAAATTTGTAGTACTTTTCATAAGAATACTAATTTTTATAAGGTTCCTGATATTTTTGGGGGCAGGTTATGGAAACTTTTTCCCTTTACGGCATTGCTGTGGCTTGATTTTTCAACTGATGTGCTATATTTTGGTGTTAATGAATAGATCAACGTCTGAATTTTCCAAAAAGTATAAATTTGTTTTATTTGGCAAAAGTTGAAGGGCGGGTTTAGTAGTTGAAAGCCAGAAAAATCCCAATTTTTCACGTGTCAACTCCCCAAAACTTTGAATGGCTTTTTCTCCCCTTAAACGTGCGAATTTCGCGTTTTTACGTTTTCATTTAAAAGTTTACCTCAAACTAGTGTTTTGATGGTCGGAACATGTTTGAGGCAAAATATCTAGAAATTGCTGTATCTAGAACACGTGCAGTTTTTGTGCAGATTTTCAGCTTTGATTGCTTACTGTGCCCGTAATTTTAATCCGATTGTTGAAATTTTGGTCTTATCTTATAGTTGCGTTTGTTTAATCTGCGTCAAGTGCAAATATGTAGTGATTTGCATGAAAATGCTATTTTTTATGACGCTTAGGAGGCATAGACATGTATTTGTCTAAAATACGTAAATTTCCGTGTCCGACCTCTGGCTTTCATCGTTCACTGTAGCCACAATTTCCATTCGATTATCAAAATTTTCGCCTCATTTTGTAGCTGTCAGTCTGTAGTTTACGTCAAATACAAATTTGTAGTACTTTTCATAAGAATACTAATTTTTATAAGGTTCCTTATATTTTTGGGGGCAGGTTATGGAAACTTTTTCCCTTTACGGCATTGCTGTGGCTTGATTTTTCAACCGATGTGCTATATTTTGGTGTCAATAAATAGACCAGCGTCTGAATTTTCCAAAAAGTATAAATTTGTGGTATTTGGCAAAAGTTGAAGGGCGGGTTTAGTAGTTGAAAGCCAGAAAAATCCCAATTTTTCACGTGTCAACTCCCCAAAACTTTAAATGGCTTTTTCTCCCCTTAAACGTGCGAATTTCGCGTTTTTACGTTTTCATTTAAAAGTTTACCTCAAACTAGTGTTTTGATGGTCGGAACATGTTTTAGGCAAAATATCTAGAAATTGCTGTTTCTAGAACACGTGCAGGTTTTGTGCAGATTTTCAGCTTTGATTGCTTACTGTGCCCGTAATTTTAATCCGATTGGTGAAATTTTGGTCTTATCTTATAGTTGCGTTTGTTTAGTTTGCGTCAAGTGCAAATATGTAGTAATTTGCATGAAAATACTATTTTTTATGACGCTTAGGAGGCATAGACATGTATTTGTCTAAAATACGTAAATTTCCTTGTCCGACCTCTGGCTTTCATCGTTCACTGTAGCCACAATTTCCATTCGATTATCAAAATTTTCGCCTCATTTTGTAGCTGTCAGTCTGTAGTTTACGTCAAATACAAATTTGTAGTACTTTTCATAAGAATACTAATTTTTATAAGGTTCCTTATATTTTTGGGGGCAGGTTATGGAAACTTTTTCCCTTTACGGCATTGCTGTGGCTTGATTTTTCAACTGATGTGCTATATTTTGGTGTTAATGAATAGATCAACGTCTGAATTTTCCAAAAAGTATAAATTTGTGTTATTTGGCAAAAGTTGAAGGGCGGGTTTAGTAGTTGAAAGCCAGAAAAATCCCAATTTTTCACGTGTCAACTCCCCAAAACTTTGAATGGCTTTTTGTCCCCTTAAACGTGCGAATTTCGCGTTTTTACGTTTTCATTTAAAAGTTTACCTCAAACTAGTGTTTTGATGGTCGGAACATGTTTGAGGCAAAATATCTAGAAATTGCTGTTTCTAGAACACGTGCAGTTTTTGTGCAGATTTTCAGCTTTGATTGCTTACTGTGCCCGTAATTTTAATCCGATTGTTGAAATTTTGGTCTTATCTTATAGTTGCGTTTGTTTAGTTTGCGTCAAGTGCAAATATGTAGTAATTTGCATGAAAATACTATTTTTTATGACGCTTAGGAGGCATAGACATGTATTTGTCTAAAATACGTAAATTTCCTTGTCCGACCTCTGGCTTTCATCGTTCACTGTAGCCACAATTTCCATTCGATTATCAAAATTTTCGCCTCATTTTGTAGCTGTCAGTCTGTAGTTTACGTCAAATACAAATTTGTAGTACTTTTCATAAGAATACTAATTTTTATAAGGTTCCTTATATTTTTGGGGGCAGGTTATGGAAACTTTTTCCCTTTACGGCATTGCTGTGGCTTGATTATTCAACGGATGTGCTATATTTTGGTGTTAATGAATAGATCAACGTCTGAATTTTCCAAAAAGTATAAATTTGTGTTATTTGGCAAAAGTTGAAGGGCGGGTTTAGTAGTTGAAAGCCAGAAAAATCCCAATTTTTCACGTGTCAACTCCCCAAAACTTTAAATGGCTTTTTCTCCCCTTAAACGTGCGAATTTCGCGTTTTTACGTTTTCATTTAAAAGTTTACCTCAAACTAGTGTTTTGATGGTCGGAACATGTTTGAGGCAAAATATCTAGAAATTGCTGTTTCTAGAACACGTGCAGTTTTTGTGCAGATTTTCAGCTTTGATTGCTTACTGTGCCCGTAATTTTAATCCGATTGTTGAAATTTTGGTCTTATCTTATAGTTGCGTTTGTTTGGTTTGCGTCAAGTGCAAATATGTAGTAATTTGCATGACAATGCTATTTTTTATGACGCTTAAGAGGCATAGACATGTATTTGTCTAAAATACGTAAATTTCCTTGTCCGACCTCTGGCTTTCATCGTTCACTGTAGCCACAATTTCCATTCGATTATCAAAATTTTCGCCTCATTTTGTAGCTGTTAGTCTGTAGTTTACGTCAAATACAAATTTGTAGTACTTTTCATAAGAATACTAATTTTTATAAGGTTCCTTATATTTTTGGGGGCAGGTTATGGAAACTTTTTCCCTTTACGGCATTGCTGTGGCTTGATTTTTCAACCGATGTGCTATATTTTGGTGTCAATAAATAGACCAGCGTCTGAATTTTCCAAAAAGTATAAATTTGTGGTATTTGGCAAAAGTTGAAGGGCGGGTTTAGTAGTTGAAAGCCAGAAAAATCCCAATTTTTCACGTGTCAACTCCCCAAAACTTTAAATGGCTTTTTCTCCCCTTAAACGTGCGAATTTCGCGTTTTTACGTTTTCATCTAAAAGTTTACCTCAAACTAGTGTTTTGATGGTCGGAACATGTTTTAGACAAAATATCTAGAAATTGCTGTTTCTAGAACACGTGCAGGTTTTGTGCAGATTTTCAGCTTTGATTGCTTACTGTGCCCGTAATTTTAATCCGATTGGTGAAATTTTGGTCTTATCTTATAGTTGCGTTTGTTTAGTTTGCGTCAAGTGCAAACATGTAGTAATTTGCATGAAAATACTATTTTTTATGACGCTTAGGAGGCATAGACATGTATTTGTCTAAAATACGTAAATTTCCTTGTCCGACCTCTGGCTTTCATCGTTCACTGTAGCCACAATTTCCATTCGATTATCAAAATTTTCGCCTCATTTTGTAGCTGTCAGTCTGTAGTTTACGTCAAATACAAATTTGTAGTACTTTTCATAAGAATACTAATTTTTATAAGGTTCCTTATATTTTTGGGGGCAGGTTATGGAAACTTTTTCCCTTTACGGCATTGCTGTGGCTTGATTTTTCAACTGATGTGCTATATTTTGGTGTTAATGAATAGATCAACGTCTGAATTTTCCAAAAAGTATAAATTTGTGTTATTTGGCAAAAGTTGAAGGGCGGGTTTAGTAGTTGAAAGCCAGAAAAATCCCAATTTTTCACGTGTCAACTCCCCAAAACTTTGAATGGCTTTTTCTCCCCTTAAACGTGCGAATTTCGCGTTTTTACGTTTTCATTTAAAAGTTTACCTCAAACTAGTGTTTTGATGGTCGGAACATGTTTGAGGCAAAATATCTAGAAATTGCTGTTTCTAGAACACGTGCAGTTTTTGTGCAGATTTTCAGCTTTGATTGCTTACTGTGCCCGTAATTTTAATCCGATTGTTGAAATTTTGGTCTTATCTTATAGTTGCGTTTGTTTAATCTGCGTCAAGTGCAAATATGTAGTGATTTGCATGAAAATGCTATTTTTTATGACGCTTAGGAGCTATAGACATGTATTTGTCTAAAATACGTAAATTTCCTTGTCCGACCTCTGGCTTTCATCGTTCACTGTAGCCACAATTTCCATTCGATTATCAAAATTTTCGCCTCATTTTGTAGCTGTCAGTCTGTAGTTTACGTCAAATACAAATTTGTAGTACTTTTCATAAGAATACTAATTTTTATAAGGTTCCTTATATTTTTGGGGGCAGGTTATGGAAACTTTTTCCCTTTACGGCATTGCTGTGGCTTGATTTTTCAACCGATGTGCTATATTTTGGTGTCAATAAATAGACCAGCGTCTGAATTTTCCAAAAAGTATAAATTTGTGGTATTTGGCAAAAGTTGAAGGGCGGGTTTAGTAGTTGAAAGCCAGAAAAATCCAAATTTTTCACGTGTCAACTCCCCAAAACTTTAAATGGCTTTTTCTCCCCTTAAACATGCGAATTTCGCGTTTTTACGTTTTCATTTAAAAGTTTACCTCAAACTAGTGTTTTGATGGTCGGAACATGTTTGAGGCAAAATATCTAGAAATTGCTGTTTCTAGAACACGTGCAGTTTTTGTGCAGAATTTCAGCTTTGATTGCTTACTGTGCCCGTAATTTTAATCCGATTGTTGAAATTTTGGTCTTATCTTATAGTTGCGTTTGTTTAGTTTGCGTCAAGTGCAAATATGTAGTAATTTGCATGAAAATACTATTTTTTATGACGCTTAGGAGGCATAGACATGTATTTGTCTAAAATACGTAAATTTCCTTGTCCGACCTCTGGCTTTCATCGTTCACTGTAGCCACAATTTCCATTCGATTATCAAAATTTTCGCCTCATTTTGTAGCTGTCAGTCTGTAGTTTACGTCAAATACAAATTTGTAGTACTTTTCATAAGAATACTAATTTTTATAAGGTTCCTTATATTTTTGGGGGCAGGTTATGGAAACTTTTTCCCTTTACGGCATTGCTGTGGCTTGATTTTTCAACTGATGTGCTATATTTTGGTGTTAATGAATAGATCAACGTCTGAATTTTCCAAAAAGTATAAATTTGTGTTATTTGGCAAAAGTTGAAGGGCGGGTTTAGTAGTTGAAAGCCAGAAAAATCCCAATTTTTCACGTGTCAACTCCCCAAAACTTTGAATGGCTTTTTCTCCCCTTAAACGTGCGAATTTCGCGTTTTTACGTTTTCATTTAAAAGTTTACCTCAAACTAGTGTTTTGATGGTCGGAACATGTTTGAGGCAAAATATCTAGAAATTGCTGTTTCTAGAACACGTGCAGTTTTTGTGCAGATTTTCAGCTTTGATTGCTTACTGTGCCCGTAATTTTAATCCGATTGTTGAAATTTTGGTCTTATCTTATAGTTGCGTTTGTTTAATCTGCGTCAAGTGCAAATATGTAGTGATTTGCATGAAAATGCTATTTTTTATGACGCTTAGGAGCTATAGACATGTATTTGTCTAAAATACGTAAATTTCCTTGTCCGACCTCTGGCTTTCATCGTTCACTGTAGCCACAATTTCCATTCGATTATCAAAATTTTCGCCTCATTTTGTAGCTGTCAGTCTGTAGTTTACGTCAAATACAAATTTGTAGTACTTTTCATAAGAATACTAATTTTTATAAGGTTCCTTATATTTTTGGGGGCAGGTTATGGAAACTTTTTCCCTTTACGGCATTGCTGTGGCTTGATTTTTCAACCGATGTGCTATATTTTGGTGTCAATAAATAGACCAGCGTCTGAATTTTCCAAAAAGTATAAATTTGTGGTATTTGGCAAAAGTTGAAGGGCGGGTTTAGTAGTTGAAAGCCAGAAAAATCCCAATTTTTCACGTGTCAACTCCCCAAAACTTTAAATGGCTTTTTCTCCCCTTAAACGTGCGAATTTCGCGTTTTTACGTTTTCATCTAAAAGTTTACCTCAAACTAGTGTTTTGATGGTCGGAACATGTTTTAGACAAAATATCTAGAAATTGCTGTTTCTAGAACACGTGCAGGTTTTGTGCAGATTTTCAGCTTTGATTGCTTACTGTGCCCGTAATTTTAATCCGATTGGTGAAATTTTGGTCTTATCTTATAGTTGCGTTTGTTTAGTTTGCGTCAAGTGCAAATATGTAGTAATTTGCATGAAAATACTATTTTTTATGACGCTTAGGAGGCATAGACATGTATTTGTCTAAAATACGTAAATTTCCTTGTCCGACCTCTGGCTTTCATCGTTCACTGTAGCCACAATTTCCATTCGATTATCAAAATTTTCGCCTCATTTTGTAGCTGTCAGTCTGTAGTTTACGTCAAATACAAATTTGTAGTACTTTTCATAAGAATACTAATTTTTATAAGGTTCCTTATATTTTTGGGGGCAGGTTATGGAAACTTTTTCCCTTTACGGCATTGCTGTGGCTTGATTTTTCAACTGATGTGCTATATTTTGGTGTTAATGAATAGATCAACGTCTGAATTTTCCAAAAAGTATAAATTTGTGTTATTTGGCAAAAGTTGAAGGGCGGGTTTAGTAGTTGAAAGCCAGAAAAATCCCAATTTTTCACGTGTCAACTCCCCAAAACTTTGAATGGCTTTTTCTCCCCTTAAACGTGCGAATTTCGCGTTTTTACGTTTTCATTTAAAAGTTTACCTCAAACTAGTGTTTTGATGGTCGGAACATGTTTGAGGCAAAATATCTAGAAATTGCTGTTTCTAGAACACGTGCAGGTTTTGTGCAGATTTTCAGCTTTGATTGCTTACTGTGCCCGTAATTTTAATCCGATTGTTGAAATTTTGGTCTTATCTTATAGTTGCGTTTGTTTAGTTTGCGTCAAGTGCAAATATGTAGTAATTTGCATGAAAATACTATTTTTTATGACGCTTAGGAGGCATAGACATGTATTTGTCTAAAATACGTAAATTTCCTTGTCCGACCTCTGGCTTTCATCGTTCACTGTAGCCACAATTTCCATTCGATTATCAAAATTTTCGCCTCATTTTGTAGCTGTCAGTCTGTAGTTTATGTCAAATACAAATTTGTAGTAGTTTTCATAAGAATACTAATTTTTATAAGGTTCCTTATATTTTTGGGGGCAGGTTATGGAAACTTTTTCCCTTTACGGCATTGCTGTGGCTTGATTTTTCAACTGATGTGCTATATTTTGGTGTTAATGAATAGATCAGCGTCTGAATTTTCCAAAAAGTATAAATTTGTGGTATTTGGCAAAAGTTTAGGGGCGGGTTTAGTAGTTGAAAGCCAGAAAAATCCCAATTTTTCACGTGTCAACTCCCCAAAACTTTAAATGGCTTTTTCTCCCCTTAAACGTGCGAATTTCGCGTTTTTACGTTTTCATTTAAAAGTTTACCTCAAACTAGTGTTTTGATGGTCGGAACATGTTTGAGGCAAAATATCTAGAAATTGCTGTTTCTAGAACACGTGCAGTTTTTGTGCAGATTTTCAGCTTTGATTGCTTACTATGCCCGTAATTTTAATCCGATTGTTGAAATTTTGGTCTTATCTTATAGTTGCGTTTGTTTAGTTTGCGTCAAGTGCAAATATGTAGTAATTTGCATGAAAATGCTATTTTTTATGACGCTTAGGAGGCATAGACATGTATTTGTCTAAAATACGTAAATTTCCTTGTCCGACCTCTGGCTTTCATCGTTCACTGTAGCCACAATTTCCATTCGATTATCAAAATGTTCGCCTCATTTTGTAGCTGTCAGTCTGTAGTTTACGTCAAATACAAATTTGTAGTACTTTTCATAAGAATACTAATTTTTATAAGGTTCCTTATATTTTTGGGGGCAGGTTATGGAAACTTTTTCCCTTTACGGCATTGCTGTGGCTTGATTTTTCAACTGATGTGCTATATTTTGGTGTTAATGAATAGATCAACGTCTGAATTTTCCAAAAAGTATAAATTTGTGTTATTTGGCAAAAGTTGAAGGGCGGGTTTAGTAGTTGAAAGCCAGAAAAATCCCAATTTTTCACGTGTCAACTCCCCAAAACTTTGAATGGCTTTTTGTCCCCTTAAACGTGCGAATTTCGCGTTTTTACGTTTTCATTTAAAAGTTTACCTCAAACTAGTGTTTTGATGGTCGGAACATGTTTGAGGCAAAATATCTAGAAATTGCTGTTTCTAGAACACGTGCAGTTTTTGTGCAGATTTTCAGCTTTGATTGCTTACTGTGCCCGTAATTTTAATCCGATTGTTGAAATTTTGGTCTTATCTTATAGTTGCGTTTGTTTAGTTTGCGTCAAGTGCAAATATGTAGTAATTTGCATGAAAATACTATTTTTTATGACGCTTAGGAGGCATAGACATGTATTTGTCTAAAATACGTAAATTTCCTTGTCCGACCTCTGGCTTTCATCGTTCACTGTAGCCACAATTTCCATTCGATTATCAAAATTTTCGCCTCATTTTGTAGCTGTCAGTCTGTAGTTTATGTCAAATACAAATTTGTAGTACTTTTCATAAGAATACTAATTTTTATAAGGTTCCTTATATTTTTGGGGGCAGGTTATGGAAACTTTTTCCCTTTATGGCATTGCTGTGGCTTGATTTTTCAACTGATGTGCTATATGTTGGTGTTAATGAATAGATCAGCGTCTGAATTTTCCAAAAAGTATAAATTTGTGGTATTTGGCAAAAGTTGAAGGGCGGGTTTAGTAGTTGAAAGCCAGAAAAATCCCAATTTTTCACGTGTCAACTCCCCAAAACTTTAAATGGCTTTTTCTCCCCTTAAACGTGCGAATTTCGCGTTTTTACGTTTTCATTTAAAAGTTTACCTCAAACTAGTGTTTTGATGGTCGGAACATGTTTGAGGCAAAATATCTAGAAATTGCTGTTTCTAGAACACGTGCAGTTTTTGTGCAGATTTTCAGCTTTGATTGCTTACTGTGCCCGTAATTTTAATCCGATTGTTGAAATTTTGGTCTTATCTTATAGTTGCGTTTGTTTAGTTTGCGTCAAGTGCAAATATGTAGTAATTTGCATGAAAATACTATTTTTTATGACGCTTAGGAGGCATAGACATGTATTTGTCTAAAATACGTAAATTTCCTTGTCCGACCTCTGGCTTTCATCGTTCACTGTAGCCACAATTTCCATTCGATTATCAAAATTTTCGCCTCATTTTGTAGCTGTCAGTCTGTAGTTTACGTCAAATACAAATTTGTAGTACTTTTCATAAGAATACTAATTTTTATAAGGTTCCTTATATTTTTGGGGGCAGGTTATGGAAACTTTTTCCCTTTACGGCATTGCTGTGGCTTGATTTTTCAACTGATGTGCTATATTTTGGTGTTAATGAATAGATCAACGTCTGAATTTTCCAAAAAGTATAAATTTGTGTTATTTGGCAAAAGTTGAAGGGCGGGTTTAGTAGTTGAAAGCCAGAAAAATCCCAATTTTTCACGTGTCAACTCCCCAAAACTTTGAATGGCTTTTTCTCCCCTTAAACGTGCGAATTTCGCGTTTTTACGTTTTCATTTAAAAGTTTACCTCAAACTAGTGTTTTGATGGTCGGAACATGTTTGAGGCAAAATATCTAGAAATTGCTGTTTCTAGAACACGTGCAGTTTTTGTGCAGATTTTCAGCTTTGATTGCTTACTGTGCCCGTAATTTTAATCCGATTGTTGAAATTTTGGTCTTATCTTATAGTTGCGTTTGTTTAATCTGCGTCAAGTGCAAATATGTAGTGATTTGCATGAAAATGCTATTTTTTATGACGCTTAGGAGGCATAGACATGTATTTGTCTAAAATACGTAAATTTCCTTGTCCGACCTCTGGCTTTCATCATTCACTGTAGCCACAATTTCCATTCGATTATCAAAATTTTCGCCTCATTTTGTAGCTGTCAGTCTGTAGTTTACGTCAAATACAAATTTGTAGTACTTTTCATAAGAATACTAATTTTTATAAGGTTCCTTATATTTTTGGGGGCAGGTTATGGAAACTTTTTCCCTTTACGGCATTGCTGTGGCTTGATTTTTCAACCGATGTGCTATATTTTGGTGTCAATAAATAGACCAGCGTCTGAATTTTCCAAAAAGTATAAATTTGTGGTATTTGGCAAAAGTTGAAGGGCGGGTTTAGTAGTTGAAAGCCAGAAAAATCCAAATTTTTCACGTGTCAACTCCCCAAAACTTTAAATGGCTTTTTCTCCCCTTAAACATGCGAATTTCGCGTTTTTACGTTTTCATTTAAAAGTTTACCTCAAACTAGTGTTTTGATGGTCGGAACATGTTTGAGGCAAAATATCTAGAAATTGCTGTTTCTAGAACACGTGCAGTTTTTGTGCAGAATTTCAGCTTTGATTGCTTACTGTGCCCGTAATTTTAATCCGATTGTTGAAATTTTGGTCTTATCTTATAGTTGCGTTTGTTTAGTTTGCGTCAAGTGCAAATATGTAGTAATTTGCATGAAAATACTATTTTTTATGACGCTTAGGAGGCATAGACATGTATTTGTCTAAAATACGTAAATTTCCTTGTCCGACCTCTGGCTTTCATCGTTCACTGTAGCCACAATTTCCATTCGATTATCAAAATTTTCGCCTCATTTTGTAGCTGTCAGTCTGTAGTTTACGTCAAATACAAATTTGTAGTACTTTTCATAAGAATACTAATTTTTATAAGGTTCCTTATATTTTTGGGGGCAGGTTATGGAAACTTTTTCCCTTTACGGCATTGCTGTGGCTTGATTTTTCAACTGATGTGCTATATTTTGGTGTTAATGAATAGATCAACGTCTGAATTTTCCAAAAAGTATAAATTTGTGTTATTTGGCAAAAGTTGAAGGGCGGGTTTAGTAGTTGAAAGCCAGAAAAATCCCAATTTTTCACGTGTCAACTCCCCAAAACTTTGAATGGCTTTTTCTCCCCTTAAACGTGCGAATTTCGCGTTTTTACGTTTTCATTTAAAAGTTTACCTCAAACTAGTGTTTTGATGGTCGGAACATGTTTGAGGCAAAATATCTAGAAATTGCTGTTTCTAGAACACGTGCAGTTTTTGTGCAGATTTTCAGCTTTGATTGCTTACTGTGCCCGTAATTTTAATCCGATTGTTGAAATTTTGGTCTTATCTTATAGTTGCGTTTGTTTAATCTGCGTCAAGTGCAAATATGTAGTGATTTGCATGAAAATGCTATTTTTTATGACGCTTAGGAGCTATAGACATGTATTTGTCTAAAATACGTAAATTTCCTTGTCCGACCTCTGGCTTTCATCGTTCACTGTAGCCACAATTTCCATTCGATTATCAAAATTTTCGCCTCATTTTGTAGCTGTCAGTCTGTAGTTTACGTCAAATACAAATTTGTAGTACTTTTCATAAGAATACTAATTTTTATAAGGTTCCTTATATTTTTGGGGGCAGGTTATGGAAACTTTTTCCCTTTACGGCATTGCTGTGGCTTGATTTTTCAACCGATGTGCTATATTTTGGTGTCAATAAATAGACCAGCGTCTGAATTTTCCAAAAAGTATAAATTTGTGGTATTTGGCAAAAGTTGAAGGGCGGGTTTAGTAGTTGAAAGCCAGAAAAATCCCAATTTTTCACGTGTCAACTCCCCAAAACTTTAAATGGCTTTTTCTCCCCTTAAACGTGCGAATTTCGCGTTTTTACGTTTTCATCTAAAAGTTTACCTCAAACTAGTGTTTTGATGGTCGGAACATGTTTTAGACAAAATATCTAGAAATTGCTGTTTCTAGAACACGTGCAGGTTTTGTGCAGATTTTCAGCTTTGATTGCTTACTGTGCCCGTAATTTTAATCCGATTGGTGAAATTTTGGTCTTATCTTATAGTTGCGTTTGTTTAGTTTGCGTCAAGTGCAAATATGTAGTAATTTGCATGAAAATACTATTTTTTATGACGCTTAGGAGGCATAGACATGTATTTGTCTAAAATACGTAAATTTCCTTGTCCGACCTCTGGCTTTCATCGTTCACTGTAGCCACAATTTCCATTCGATTATCAAAATTTTCGCCTCATTTTGTAGCTGTCAGTCTGTAGTTTACGTCAAATACAAATTTGTAGTACTTTTCATAAGAATACTAATTATTATAAGGTTCCTTATATTTTTGGGGGCAGGTTATGGAAACTTTTTCCCTTTACGGCATTGCTGTGGCTTGATTTTTCAACTGATGTGCTATATTTTGGTGTTAATGAATAGATCAACGTCTGAATTTTCCAAAAAGTATAAATTTGTGTTATTTGGCAAAAGTTGAAGGGCGGGTTTAGTAGTTGAAAGCCAGAAAAATCCCAATTTTTCACGTGTCAACTCCCCAAAACTTTGAATGGCTTTTTCTCCCCTTAAACGTGCGAATTTCGCGTTTTTACGTTTTCATTTAAAAGTTTACCTCAAACTAGTGTTTTGATGGTCGGAACATGTTTGAGGCAAAATATCTAGAAATTGCTGTTTCTAGAACACGTGCAGTTTTTGTGCAGATTTTCAGCTTTGATTGCTTACTGTGCCCGTAATTTTAATCCGATTGTTGAAATTTTGGTTTTATCTTATAGTTGCGTTTGTTTAGTTTGCGTCAAGTGCAAATATGTAGTAATTTGCATGAAAATACTATTTTTTATGACGCTTAGGAGGCATAGACATGTATTTGTCTAAAATACGTAAATTTCCTTGTCCGACCTCTGGCTTTCATCGTTCACTGTAGCCACAATTTCCATTCGATTATCAAAATTTTCGCCTCATTTTGTAGCTGTCAGTCTGTAGTTTATGTCAAATACAAATTTGTAGTAGTTTTCATAAGAATACTAATTTTTATAAGGTTCCTTATATTTTTGGGGGCAGGTTATGGAAACTTTTTCCCTTTACGGCATTGCTGTGGCTTGATTTTTCAACTGATGTGCTATATTTTGGTGTTAATGAATAGATCAGCGTCTGAATTTTCCAAAAAGTATAAATTTGTGGTATTTGGCAAAAGTTTAGGGGCGGGTTTAGTAGTTGAAAGCCAGAAAAATCCCAATTTTTCACGTGTCAACTCCCCAAAACTTTAAATGGCTTTTTCTCCCCTTAAACGTGCGAATTTCGCGTTTTTACGTTTTCATTTAAAAGTTTACCTCAAACTAGTGTTTTGATGGTCGGAACATGTTTGAGGCAAAATATCTAGAAATTGCTGTTTCTAGAACACGTGCAGTTTTTGTGCAGATTTTCAGCTTTGATTGCTTACTGTGCCCGTAATTTTAATCCGATTGTTGAAATTTTGGTCTTATCTTATAGTTGCGTTTGTTTAGTTTGCGTCAAGTGCAAATATGTAGTAATTTGCATGAAAATGCTATTTTTTATGACGCTTAGGAGGCATAGACATGTATTTGTCTAAAATACGTAAATTTCCTTGTCCGACCTCTGGCTTTCATCGTTCACTGTAGCCACAATTTCCATTCGATTATCAAAATGTTCGCCTCATTTTGTAGCTGTCAGTCTGTAGTTTACGTCAAATACAAATTTGTAGTACTTTTCATAAGAATACTAATTTTTATAAGGTTCCTTATATTTTTGGGGGCAGGTTATGGAAACTTTTTCCCTTTACGGCATTGCTGTGGCTTGATTTTTCAACTGATGTGCTATATTTTGGTGTTAATGAATAGATCAACGTCTGAATTTTCCAAAAAGTATAAATTTGTGTTATTTGGCAAAAGTTGAAGGGCGGGTTTAGTAGTTGAAAGCCAGAAAAATCCCAATTTTTCACGTGTCAACTCCCCAAAACTTTGAATGGCTTTTTGTCCCCTTAAACGTGCGAATTTCGCGTTTTTACGTTTTCATTTAAAAGTTTACCTCAAACTAGTGTTTTGATGGTCGGAACATGTTTGAGGCAAAATATCTAGAAATTGCTGTTTCTAGAACACGTGCAGTTTTTGTGCAGATTTTCAGCTTTGATTGCTTACTGTGCCCGTAATTTTAATCCGATTGTTGAAATTTTGGTCTTATCTTATAGTTGCGTTTGTTTAGTTTGCGTCAAGTGCAAATATGTAGTAATTTGCATGAAAATACTATTTTTTATGACGCTTAGGAGGCATAGACATGTATTTGTCTAAAATACGTAAATTTCCTTGTCCGACCTCTGGCTTTCATCGTTCACTGTAGCCACAATTTCCATTCGATTATCAAAATTTTCGCCTCATTTTGTAGCTGTCAGTCTGTAGTTTATGTCAAATACAAATTTGTAGTACTTTTCATAAGAATACTAATTTCTATAAAGTTCGTTATATTTTTGGGGGCAGTTTATGGAAACTTTTTCCCTTTACGGCATTGCTGTTGCTTGATTTTTCAACTGATGTGCTATATTTTGGTGTTAATGAATAGATCAGCGTCTGAATTTTCCAAAAAGTATAAATTTGTGGTATTTGGCAAAAGTTGAAGGGCGGGTTTAGTAGTTGAAAGCCAGAAAAATCCCAATTTTTCACGTGTCAACTCCCCAAAACTTTAAATGGCTTTTTCTCCCCTTAAACGTGCGAATTTCGCGTTTTTACGTTTTCATTTAAAAGTTTACCTCAAACTAGTGTTTTGATGGTCGGAACATGTTTGAGGCAAAATATCTAGAAATTGCTGTTTCTAGAACACGTGCAGTTTTTGTGCAGATTTTCAGCTTTGATTGCTTACTGTGCCCGTAATTTTAATCCGATTGTTGAAATTTTGGTCTTATCTTATAGTTGCGTTTGTTTAGTTTGCGTCAAGTGCAAATATGTAGTAATTTGCATGAAAATACTATTTTTTATGACGCTTAGGAGGCATAGACATGTATTTGTCTAAAATACGTAAATTTCCTTGTCCGACCTCTGGCTTTCATCGTTCACTGTAGCCACAATTTCCATTCGATTATCAAAATTTTCGCCTCATTTTGTAGCTGTCAGTCTGTAGTTTACGTCAAATACAAATTTGTAGTACTTTTCATAAGAATACTAATTTTTATAAGGTTCCTTATATTTTTGGGGGCAGGTTATGGAAACTTTTTCCCTTTACGGCATTGCTGTGGCTTGATTTTTCAACCGATGTGCTATATTTTGGTGTCAATAAATAGACCAGCGTCTGAATTTTCCAAAAAGTATAAATTTGTGGTATTTGGCAAAAGTTGAAGGGCGGGTTTAGTAGTTGAAAGCCAGAAAAATCCCAATTTTTCACGTGTCAACTCCCCAAAACTTTAAATGGCTTTTTCTCCCCTTAAACGTGCGAATTTCGCGTTTTTACGTTTTCATTTAAAAGTTTACCTCAAACTAGTGTTTTGATGGTCGGAACATGTTTTAGGCAAAATATCTAGAAATTGCTGTTTCTAGAACACGTGCAGGTTTTGTGCAGATTTTCAGCTTTGATTGCTTACTGTGCCCGTAATTTTAATCCGATTGGTGAAATTTTGGTCTTATCTTATAGTTGCGTTTGTTTAGTTTGCGTCAAGTGCAAATATGTAGTGATTTGCATGAAAATACTAATTTTTATGACGCTTAGGAGGCATAGACATGTATTTGTCTAAAATACGTAAATTTCCGTGTCCGACCTCTGGCTTTCATCGTTCACTGTAGCCACAATTTCCATTCGATTATCAAAATTTTCACCTCATTTTGTAGCTGTCAGTCTCTAGTTTATGTCAAATACAAATTTGTAGTAGTTTTCATAAGAATACTAATTTTTATAAGGTTCCTTATATTTTTGGGGGCAGGTTATGGAAACTTTTTCCCTTTACGGCATTGCTGTGGCTTGATTTTTCAACTGATGTGCTATATTTTGGTGTTAATGAATAGATCAGCGTCTGAATTTTCCAAAAAGTATAAATTTGTGGTATTTGGCAAAAGTTTAGGGGCGGGTTTAGTAGTTGAAAGCCAGAAAAATCCCAATTTTTCACGTGTCAACTCCCCAAAACTTTAAATGGCTTTTTCTCCCCTCAAACGTGCGAATTTCGCGTTTTTACGTTTTCATTTAAAAGTTTACCTCAAACTAGTGTTTTGATGGTCGGAACATGTTTTAGGCAAAATATCTAGAAATTGCTGTTTCTAGAACACGTGCAGGTTTTGTGCAGATTTTCAGCTTTGATTGCTTACTGTGCCCGTAATTTTAATCCGATTGGTGAAATTTTGGTCTTATCTTATAGTTGCGTTTGTTTGGTTTGCGTCAAGTGCAAATATGTAGTGATTTGCATGAAAATACTAATTTTTATGACGCTTAGGAGGCATAGACATGTATTTCTCTAAAATACGTAAATTTCCGTGTCCGACCTCTGGCTTTCATCGTTCACTGTAGCCACAATTTCCATTCGATTATCAAAATTTTCGCCTCATTTTGTAGCTGTCAGTCTGTAGTTTATGTCAAATACAAATTTGTAGTACTTTTCATAAGAATACTAATTTTTATAAGGTTCCTTATATTTTTGGGGGCAGGTTATGGAAACTTTTTCCCTTTACGGCATTGCTGTGGCTTGATTTTTCAACCGATGTGCTATATTTTGGTGTCAATAAATAGACCAGCGTCTGAATTTTCCAAAAAGTATAAATTTGTGGTATTTGGCAAAAGTTGAAGGGCGGGTTTAGTAGTTGAAAGCCAGAAAAATCCCAATTTTTCACGTGTCAACTCCCCAAAACTTTAAATGGCTTTTTCTCCCCTTAAACGTGCGAATTTCGCGTTTTTACGTTTTCCTTTAAAAGTTTACCTCAAACTAGTGTTTTGATGGTCGGAACATGTTTTAGGCAAAATATCTAGAAATTGCTGTTTCTAGAACACGTGCCGGTTTTGTGCAGATTTTCAGCTTTGATTGCTTACTGTGCCCGTAATTTAAATCCGATTGGTGAAATTTTGGTCTTATCTTATAGTTGCGTTTGTTTAATCTGCGTCAAGTGCAAATATGTAGTGATTTGCATGAAAATACTAATTTTTATGACGCTTAGGAGGCATAGACATGTATTTCTCTAAAATAAGTAAATTTCCGTGTCCGACCTCTGGCTTTCATCGTTCACTGTAGCCACAATTTCCATTCGATTATCAAAATTTTCGCCTCATTTTGTAGCTGTCAGTCTGTAGTTTATGTCAAATACAAATTTGTAGTACTTTTCATAAGAATACTAATTTTTATAAGGTTCCTTATATTTTTGGGGGCAGGTTATGGAAACTTTTTCCCTTTACGGCATTGCTGTGGCTTGATTTTTCAACTGATGTGCTATATTTTGGTGTTAATGAATAGATCAGCGTCTGAATTTTCCAAAAAGTATAAATTTGTGGTATTTGGCAAAAGTTAAGGGGCGGGTTTAGTAGTTGAAAGCCAGATAAATCCCAATTTTTCACGTGTCAACTCCCCAAAACTTTAAATGGCTTTTTCTCCCCTTAAACGTGCGAATTTCGCGTTTTTACGTTTTCATTTAAAAGTTTACCTCAAACTAGTGTTTTGATGGTCGGAACATGTTTGAGGCAAAATATCTAGAAATTGCTGTTTCTAGAACACGTGCAGTTTTTGTGCAGATTTTCAGCTTTGATTGCTTACTGTGCCCGTAATTTTAATCCGATTGGTGAAATTTTGGTCTTATCTTATAGTTGCGTTTGTTTAGTTTGCGTCAAGTGCAAATATGTAGTAATTTGCATGAAAATACTATTTTTTATGACGCTTAGGAGGCATAGACATGTATTTGTCTAAAATACGTAAATTTCCTTGTCCGACCTCTGGCTTTCATCGTTCACTGTAGCCACAATTTCCATTCGATTATCAAAATTTTCGCCTCATTTTGTAGCTGTCAGTCTGTAGTTTACGTCAAATACAAATTTGTAGTACTTTTCATAAGAATACTAATTTTTATAAGGTTCCTTATATTTTTGGGGGCAGGTTATGGAAACTTTTTCCCTTTACGGCATTGCTGTGGCTTGATTTTTCAACTGATGTGCTATATTTTGGTGTTAATGAATAGATCAACGTCTGAATTTTCCAAAAAGTATAAATTTGTGTTATTTGGCAAAAGTTGAAGGGCGGGTTTAGTAGTTGAAAGCCAGAAAAATCCCAATTTTTCACGTGTCAACTCCCCAAAACTTTGAATGGCTTTTTCTCCCCTTAAACGTGCGAATTTCGCGTTTTTACGTTTTCATTTAAAAGTTTACCTCAAACTAGTGTTTTGATGGTCGGAACATGTTTGAGGCAAAATATCTAGAAATTGCTGTTTCTAGAACACGTGCAGTTTTTGTGCAGATTTTCAGCTTTGATTGCTTACTGTGCCCGTAATTTTAATCCGATTGTTGAAATTTTGGTCTTATCTTATAGTTGCGTTTGTTTAGTTTGCGTCAAGTGCAAATATGTAGTAATTTGCATGAAAATGCTATTTTTTATGACGCTTAGGAGGCATAGACATGTATTTGTCTAAAATACGTAAATTTCCTTGTCTGACCTCTGGCTTTCATCGTTCACTGTAGCCACAATTTCCATTCGATTATCAAAATTTTCGCCTCATTTTGTAGCTGTCAGTCTGTAGTTTACGTCAAATACAAATTTGTAGTACTTTTCATAAGAATACTAATTTTTATAAGGTTCCTTATATTTTTGGGGGCAGGTTATGGAAACTTTTTCCCTTTACGGCATTGCTGTGGCTTGATTTTTCAACCGATGTGCTATATTTTGGTGTCAATAAATAGATCAGCGTCTGAATTTTCCAAAAAGTATAAATTTGTGGTATTTGGCAAAAGTTGAAGGGCGGGTTTAGTAGTTGAAAGCCAGAAAAATCCCAATTTTTCACGTGTCAACTCCCCAAAACTTTAAATGGCTTTTTCTCCCCTTAAACGTGCGAATTTCGCGTTTTTACGTTTTCATTTTTAAATTCGGGTAAACTTTTAAGTTTACCTCAAACTAGTGTTTTGATGGTCGGAACATGTTTTAGGCAAAATATCTAGAAATTGCTGTTTCTAGAACACGTGCAGGTTTTGTGCAGATTTTCAGCTTTGATTGCTTACTGTGCCCGTAATTTAAATCCGATTGGTGAAATTTTGGTCTTATCTTATAGTTGCGTTTGTTTAGTTTGCGTCAAGTGCAAATATGTAGTGATTTGCATGAAAATACTAATTTTTATGACGCTTAGGAGGCATAGACCTGTATTTCTCTAAAATACGTAAATTTCCGTGTCCGACCTCTGGCTTTCATCGTTCACTGTAGCCACAATTTCCATTCGATTATCAAAATTTTCACCTCATTTTGTAGCTGTCAGTCTCTAGTTTATGTCAAATACAAATTTGTAGTACTTTTCATAAGAATACTAATTTTTATAAGGTTCCTTATATTTTTGGGGGCAGGTTATGGAAACTTTTTCCCTTTACGGCATTGCTGTGGCTTGATTTTTCAACTGATGTGCTATATTTTGGTGTTAATGAATAGATCAGCGTCTGAATTTTCCAAAAAGTATAAATTTGTGGTATTTGGCAGAAGTTTAGGGGCGGGTTTAGTAGTTGAAAGCCAGAAAAATCCCAATTTTTCACGTGTCAACTCCCCAAAACTTTAAATGGCTTTTTCTCCCCTTAAACGTGCGAATTTCGCGTTTTTACGTTTTCATTTAAAAGTTTACCTCAAACTAGTGTTTTGATGGTCGGAACATGTTTTAGGCAAAATATCTAGAAATTGCTGTTTCTAGAACACGTGCAGGTTTTGTGCAGATTTTCAGCTTTGATTGCTTACTGTGCCCGTAATTTTAATCCGATTGGTGAAATTTTGGTCTTATCTTATAGTTGCGTTTGTTTAATCTGCGTCACGTGCAAATATGTAGTGATTTGCATGAAAATACTAATTTTTATGACGCTTAGGAGGCATAGACATGTATTTCTCTAAAATACGTAAATTTCCGTGTCCGACCTCTGGCTTTCATCGTTCACTGTAGCCACAATTTCCATTCGATTATCAAAATTTTCGCCTCATTTTGTAGCTGTCAGTCTGTAGTTTATGTCAAATACAAATTTGTAGTACTTTTCATAAGAATACTAATTTTTATAAGGTTCCTTATATTTTTGGGGGCAGGTTATGGAAACTTTTTCCCTTTACGGCATTGCTGTGGCTTGATTTTTCAACTGATGTGCTATATTTTGGTGTCAATGAATAGACCAGCGTCTGAATTTTCCAAAAAGTATAAATTTGTGGTATTTGGCAAAAGTTGAAGGGCGGGTTTAGTAGTTGAAAGCCAGAAAAATCCCAATTTTTCACGTGTCAACTCCCCAAAACTTTAAATGGCTTTTTCTCCCCTTAAACGTGCGAATTTCGCATTTTTACGTTTTCATTTAAAAGTTTACCTCAAACTAGTGTTTTGATGGTCGGAACATGTTTGAGGCAAAATATCTAGAAATTGCTGTTTCTAGAACACGTGCAGTTTTTGTGCAGATTTTCAGCTTTGATTGCTTACTGTGCCCGTAATTTTAATCCGATTGTTGAAATTTTGGTCTTATCTTATAGTTGCGTTTGTTTAGTTTGCGTCAAGTGCAAATATGTAGTAATTTGCATGAAAATACTATTTTTTATGACGCTTAGGGGGCATAGACATGTATTTGTCTAAAATACGTAAATTTCCTTGTCTGACCTCTGGCTTTCATCGTTCACTGTAGCCACAATTTCCATTCGATTATCAAAATTTTCGCCTCATTTTGTAGCTGTCAGTCTGTTGTTTACGTCAAATACAAGATTGTAGTACTTTTCATAAGAATACTAATTTTTATAAGGTTCCTTATATTTTTGGGGGCAGGTTATGGAAACTTTTTCCCTTTACGGCATTGCTGTGGCTTGATTTTTCGACCGATGTGCTATATTTTGGTGTCAATGAATACACCAGCGTCTGAATTTTCCAAAAAGTATAAATTTGTGGTATTTGGCAAAAGTTGAAGGGCGGGTTTAGTAGTTGAAAGCCAGAAAAATCCCAATTTTTCACGTGTCAACTCCCCAAAACTTTAAATGGCTTTTTCTCCCCTTAAACGTGCGAATTTCGCGTTTTTACGTTTTCATTTAAAAGTTTACCTCAAACTAGTGTTTTGATGGTCGGAACATGTTTTAGGCAAAATATCTAGAAATTGCTGTTTCTAGAACACGTGCAGGTTTTGTGCAGATTTTCAGCTTTGATTGCTTACTGTGCCCGTAATTTTAATCCGATTGGTGAAATTTTGGTCTTATCTTATAGTTGCGTTTGTTTAATCTGCGTCAAGTGCAAATATGTAGTGATTTGCATGAAAATGCTATTTTTTATGACGCTTAGGAGCTATAGACATGTATTTGTCTAAAATACGTAAATTTCCTTGTCCGACCTCTGGCTTTCATCGTTCACTGTAGCCACAATTTCCATTCGATTATCAAAATTTTCGCCTCATTTTGTAGCTGTCAGTCTGTAGTTTACGTCAAATACAAATTTGTAGTACTTTTCATAAGAATACTAATTTTTATAAGGTTCCTTATATTTTTGGGGGCAGGTTATGGAAACTTTTTCCCTTTACGGCATTGCTGTGGCTTGATTTTTCAACTGATGTGCTATATTTTGATGTTAATGAATAGATCAACGTCTGAATTTTCCAAAAAGTATAAATTTGTGTTATTTGGCAAAAGTTGAAGTGCGGGTTTAGTAGTTGAAAGCCAGAAAAATCCCAATTTTTCACGTGTCAACTCCCCAAAACTTTGAATGGCTTTTTCTCCCCTTAAACGTGCGAATTTCGCGTTTTTACGTTTTCATTTAAAAGTTTACCTCAAACTAGTGTTTTGATGGTCGGAACATGTTTTAGGCAAAATATCTAGAAATTGCTGTTTCTAGAACACGTGCAGGTTTTGTGCAGATTTTCAGCTTTGATTGCTTACTGTGCCCGTAATTTTAATCCGATTGGTGAAATTTTGGTCTTATCTTATAGTTGCGTTTGTTTAGTTTGCGTCAAGTGCAAATATGTAGTGATTTGCATGAAAATACTAATTTTTATGAAGCTTAGGAGGCATAGACATGTATTTCTCTAAAATACGTAAATTTCCGTGTCCGACCTCTGGCTTTCATCGTTCACTGTAGCCACAATTTCCATTCGATTATCAAAATTTTCGCCTCATTTTGTAGCTGTCAGTCTGTAGTTTATGTCAAATACAAATTTGTAGTACTTTTCATAAGAATACTAATTTCTATAAAGTTCGTTATATTTTTGGGGGCAGTTTATGGAAACTTTTTCCCTTTACGGCATTGCTGTTGCTTGATTTTTCAACTGATGTGCTATATTTTGGTGTCAATGAATAGATCAGCGTCTGAATTTTCCAAAAAGTATAAATTTGTGGTATTTGGCAAAAGTTGAAGGGCGGGTTTAGTAGTTGAAAGCCAGAAAAATCCCAATTTTTCACGTGTCAACTCCCCAAAACTTTAAATGGCTTTTTCTCCCCTTAAACGTGCGAATTTCGCGTTTTTACGTTTTCATTTAAAAGTTTACCTCAAACTAGTGTTTTGATGGTCGGAACATGTTTGAGGCAAAATATCTAGAAATTGCTGTTTCTAGAACACGTGCAGTTTTTGTGCAGATTTTCAGCTTTGATTGCTTACTGTGCCCGTAATTTTAATCCGATTGTTGAAATTTTGGTCTTATCTTATAGTTGCGTTTGTTTAATTTGCGTCAAGTGCAAATATGTAGTAATTTGCATGAAAATACTATTTTTTATGACGCTTAGGAGGCATAGACATGTATTTGTCTAAAATACGTAAATTTCCTTGTCCGACCTCTGGCTTTCATCGTTCACTGTAGCCACAATTTCCATTCGATTATCAAAATTTTCGCCTCATTTTGTAGCTGTCAGTCTGTAGTTTACGTCAAAAACAAATTTGTAGTACTTTTCATAAGAATACTAATTTTTATAAGGTTCCTTATATTTTTGGGGGCAGGTTATGGAAACTTTTTCCCTTTACGGCATTGCTGTGGCTTGATTTTTCAACTGATGTGCTATATTTTGGTGTTAATGAATAGATCAACGTCTGAATTTTCCAAAAAGTATAAATTTGTGTTATTTGGCAAAAGTTGAAGGGCGGGTTTAGTAGTTGAAAGCCAGAAAAATCCCAATTTTTCACGTGTCAACTCCCCAAAACTTTAAATGGCTTTTCCTCCCCTTAAACGTGCGAATTTCGCGTTTTTACGTTTTCATTTAAAAGTTTACCTCAAACTAGTGTTTTGATGGTCGGAACATGTTTTAGGCAAAATATCTAGAAATTGCTGTTTCTAGAACACGTGCAGGTTTTGTGCAGATTTTCAGCTTTGATTGCTTACTGTGCCCGTAATTTTAATCCGATTGGTGAAATTTTGGTCTTATCTTATAGTTGCGTTTGTTTAATCTGCGTCAAGTGCAAATATGTAGTGATTTGCATGAAAATACTAATTTTTATGACGCTTAGGAGGCATAGACATGTATTTCTCTAAAATACGTAAATTTCCGTGTCCGACCTCTGGCTTTCATCGTTCACTGTAGCCACAATTTCCATTCGATTATCAAAATTTTCGCCTCATTTTGTAGCTGTCAGTCTGTAGTTTATGTCAAATACAAATTTGTAGTACTTTTCATAAGAATACTAATTTTTATAAGGTTCCTTATATTTTTGGGGGCAGGTTATGGAAACTTTTTCCCTTTACGGCATTGCTGTGGCTTGATTTTTCAACTGATGTGCTATATTTTGGTGTCAATGAATAGATCAGCGTCGGAATTTTCCAAAAAGTATAAATTTGTGGTATTTGGCAAAAGTTTAGGGGCGGGTTTAGTAGTTGAAAGCCAGAAAAATCCCAATTTTTCACGCGTCAACTCCCCAAAACTTTAAATGGCTTTTTCTCCCCTTAAACGTGCGAATTTCGCGTTTTTACGTTTTCATTTAAAAGTTTACCTCAAACTAGTGTTTTGATGGTCGGAACATGTTTGAGGCAAAATATCTAGAAATTGCTGTTTCTAGAACACGTGCAGTTTTTGTGCAGATTTTCAGCTTTGATTGCTTACTGTGCCCGTAATTTTAATCCGATTGTTGAAATTTTGGTCTTATCTTATAGTTGCGTTTGTTTAGTTTGCGTCAAGTGCAAATATGTAGTAATTTGCATGAAAATACTATTTTTTATGACGCTTAGGAGGCATAGACATGTATTTGTCTAAAATACGTAAATTTCCTTGTCCGACCTCTGGCTTTCATCGTTCACTGTAGCCACAATTTCCATTCGATTATCAAAATTTTCGCCTCATTTTGTAGCTGTCAGTCTGTAGTTTACGCCAAATACAAATTTGTAGTACTTTTCATAAGAATACTAATTTTTATAAGGTTCCTTATATTTTTGGGGGCAGGTTATGGAAACTTTTTCCCTTTACGGCATTGCTGTGGCTTGATTTTTCAACCGATGTGCTATATTTTGGTGTCAATAAATAGACCAGCGTCTGAATTTTCCAAAAAGTATAAATTTGTGGTATTTGGCAAAAGTTGAAGGGCGGGTTTAGTAGTTGAAAGCCAGAAAAATCCCAATTTTTCACGTGTCAACTCCCCAAAACTTTAAATGGCTTTTTCTCCCCTTAAACGTGCGAATTTCGCGTTTTTACGTTTTCATTTAAAAGTTTACCTCAAACTAGTGTTTTGATGGTCGGAACATGTTTTAGGCAAAATATCTAGAAATTGCTGTTTCTAGAACACGTGCAGGTTTTGTGCAGATTTTCAGCTTTGATTGCTTACTGTGCCCGTAATTTTAATCCGATTGGTGAAATTTTGGTCTTATCTTATAGTTGCGTTTGTTTAGTTTGCGTCAAGTGCAAATATGTAGTGATTTGCATGAAAATACTAATTTTTATGACGCTTAGGAGGCATAGACATGTATTTGTCTAAAATACGTAAATTTCCGTGTCCGACCTCTGGCTTTCATCGTTCACTGTAGCCACAATTTCCATTCGATTATCAAAATTTTCACCTCATTTTGTAGCTGTCAGTCTGTAGTTTATGTCAAATACAAATTTGTAGTACTTTTCATAAGAATACTAATTTTTATAAGGTTCCTTATATTTTTGGGGGCAGGTTATGGAAACTTTTTCCCTTTACGGCATTGCTGTGGCTTGATTTTTCAACTGATGTGCTATATTTTGGTGTTAATGAATAGATCAGCGTCTGAATTTTCCAAAAAGTATAAATTTGTGGTATTTGGCAAAAGTTGAAGGGCGGGTTTAGTAGTTGAAAGCCAGAAAAATCCCAATTTTTCACGTGTCAACTCCCCAAAACTTTAAATGGCTTTTTCTCCCCTTAAACGTGCGAATTTCGCGTTTTTACGTTTTCATTTAAAAGTTTACCTCAAACTAGTGTTTTGATGGTCGGAACATGTTTTAGGCAAAATATCTAGAAATTGCTGTTTCTAGAACACGTGCAGGTTTTGTGCAGATTTTCAGCTTTGATTGCTTACTGTGCCCGTAATTTTAATCCGATTGGTGAAATTTTGGTCTTATCTTATAGTTGCGTTTGTTTAATCTGCGTCAAGTGCAAATATGTAGTGATTTGCATGAAAATACTAATTTTTATGACGCTTAGGAGGCATAGACATGTATTTCTCTAAAATACGTAAATTTCCGTGTCCGACCTCTGGCTTTCATCGTTCACTGTAGCCACAATTTCCATTCGATTATCAAAATTTTCGCCTCATTTTGTAGCTGTCAGTCTGTAGTTTATGTCAAATACAAATTTGTAGTACTTTTCATAAGAATACTAATTTTTATAAGGTTCCTTATATTTTTGGGGGCAGGTTATGGAAACTTTTTCCCTTTACGGCATTGCTGTGGCTTGATTTTTCAACTGATGTGCTATATTTTGGTGTCAATGAATAGATCAGCGTCTGAATTTTCCAAAAAGTATAAATTTGTGGTATTTGGCAAAAGTTTAGGGGCGGGTTTAGTAGTTGAAAGCCAGAAAAATCCCAATTTTTCACGCGTCAACTCCCCAAAACTTTAAATGGCTTTTTCTCCCCTTAAACGTGCGAATTTCGCGTTTTTACGTTTTCATTTAAAAGTTTACCTCAAACTAGTGTTTTGATGGTCGGAACATGTTTGAGGCAAAATATCTAGAAATTGCTGTTTCTAGAACACGTGCAGTTTTTGTGCAGATTTTCAGCTTTGATTGCTTACTGTGCCCGTAATTTTAATCCGATTGTTGAAATTTTGGTCTTATCTTATAGTTGCGTTTGTTTAGTTTGCGTCAAGTGCAAATATGTAGTAATTTGCATGAAAATACTATTTTTTATGACGCTTAGGAGGCATAGACATGTATTTGTCTAAAATACGTAAATTTCCTTGTCCGACCTCTGGCTTTCATCGTTCACTGTAGCCACAATTTCCATTCGATTATCAAAATTTTCACCTCATTTTGTAGCTGTCAGTCTGTAGTTTATGTCAAATACAAATTTGTAGTACTTTTCATAAGAATACTAATTTTTATAAGGTTCCTTATATTTTTGGGGGCAGGTTATGGAAACTTTTTCCCTTTACGGCATTGCTGTGGCTTGATTTTTCAACCGATGTGCTATTTTTTGGTGTTAATGAATAGATCAGCGTCTGAATTTTCCAAAAAGTATAAATTTGTGGTATTTGGCAAAAGTTAAGGGGCGGGTTTAGTAGTTGAAAGCCAGAAAAATCCCAATTTTTCACGTGTCAACTCCCCAAAACTTTAAATGGCTTTTTCTCCCCTTAAACGTGCGAATTTCGCGTTTTTACGTTTTCATTTAAAATTTTACCTCAAACTAGTGTTTTGATGGTCGGAACATGTTTTAGGCAAAATATCTAGAAATTGCTGTTTCTAGAACACGTGCAGGTTTTGTGCAGATTTTCAGCTTTGATTGCTTACTGTGCCCGTAATTTTAATCCGATTGGTGAAATTTTGGTCTTATCTTATAGCTGCGTTTGTTTAGTTTGCGTCAAGTGCAAATATGTAGTGATTTGCATGAAAATACTAATTTTTATGACGCTTAGGAGGCATAGACATGTATTTCTCTAAAATACGTAAATTTCCGTGTCCGACCTCTGGCTTTCATCGTTCACTGTAGCCACAATTTCCATTCGATTATCAAAATTTTCGCCTCATTTTGTAGCTGTCAGTCTGTAGTTTATGTCAAATACAAATTTGTAGTACTTTTCATAAGAATACTAATTTTTATAAGGTTCCTTATATTTTTGGGGGCAGGTTATGGAAACTTTTTCCCTTTACGGCATTGCTGTGGCTTGATTTTTCAACTGATGTGCTATATTTTGGTGTTAATGAATAGATCAACGTCTGAATTTTCCAAAAAGTATAAATTTGTGGTATTTGGCAAAAGTTGAAGGGCGGGTTTAGTAGTTGAAAGCCAGAAAAATCCCAATTTTTCACGTGTCAACTCCCCAAAACTTTGAATGGCTTTTTCTCCCCTTAAACGTGCGAATTTCGCGTTTTTACGTTTTCATTTAAAAGTTTACCTCAAACTAGTGTTTTGATGGTCAGAACATGTTTGAGGCAAAATATCTAGAAATTGCTGTTTCTAGAACACGTGCAGTTTTTGTGCAGATTTTCAGCTTTGATTGCTTACTGTGCCCGTAATTTTAATCCGATTGTTGAAATTTTGGTTTTATCTTATAGTTGCGTTTGTTTAGTTTGCGTCAAGTGCAAATATGTAGTAATTTGCATGAAAATACTATTTTTTATGACGCTTAGGAGGCATAGACATGTATTTGTCTAAAATACGTAAATTTCCTTGTCCGACCTCTGGCTTTCATCGTTCACTGTAGCCACAATTTCCATTCGATTATCAAAATTTTCGCCTCATTTTGTAGCTGTCAGTCTGTAGTTTACGTCAAATACAAATATGTAGTACTTTTCATAAGAATACTAATTTTTATAAGGTTCCTTATATTTTTGGGGGCAGGTTATGGAAACTTTTTCCCTTTACGGCATTGCTGTGGCTTGATTTTTCAACTGATGTGCTATATTTTGGTGTCAATGAATAGATCAGCGTCTGAATTTTCCAAAAAGTATAAATTTGTGGTGTTTGGCAAAAGTTGAAGGGCGGGTTTAGTAGTTGAAAGCCAGAAAAATCCCAATTTTTCACGTGTCAACTCCCCAAAACTTTAAATGGCGTCTTCTCCCCTTAAACGTGCGAATTTCGCGTTTTCACGTTTTCATTTAAAAGTTTACCTCAAACTAGTGTTTTGATGGTCGGAACATGTTTTAGGCAAAATATCTAGAAATTGCTGTTTCTAGAACACGTGCAGGTTTTGTGCAGATTTTCAGCTTTGATTGCTTACTGTGCCCGTAATTTTAATCCGATTGGTGAAATTTTGGTCTTATCTTATAGTTGCGTTTGTTTAGTTTGCGTCAAGTGCAAATATGTAGTGATTTGCATGAAAATACTAATTTTTATGACGCTTAGGAGGCATAGACATGTATTTCTCTAAAATACGTAAATTTCCGTGTCCGACCACTGGCTTTCATCGTTCACTGTAGCCACAATTTCCATTCGATTATCAAAATTTTCGCCTCATTTTGTAGCTGTCAGTCTGTAGTTTATGTCAAATACAAATTTGTAGTACTTTTCATAAGAATACTAATTTTTATAAGGTTCCTTATATTTTTGGGGGCAGGTTATGGAAACTTTTTCCCTTTACGGCATTGCTGTGGCTTGATTTTTCAACTGATGTGCTATATTTTGGTGTTAATGAATAGATCAGCGTCTGAATTTTCCAAAAAGTATAAATTTGTGGTATTTGGCAAAAGTTTAGGGGCGGGTTTAGTAGTTGAAAGCCAGAAAAATCCCAATTTTTCACGTGTCAACTCCCCAAAACTTTAAATGGCTTTTTCTCCCCTTAAACGTGCGAATTTCGCGTTTTTACGTTTTCATTTAAAAGTTTACCTCAAACTAGTGTTTTGATGGTCGGAACATGTTTGAGGCAAAATATCTAGAAATTGCTGTTTCTAGAACACGTGCAGTTTTTGTGCAGATTTTCAGCTTTGATTGCTTACTGTGCCCGTAATTTTAATCCGATTGTTGAAATTTTGGTCTTATCTTATAGTTGCGTTTGTTTAGTTTGCGTCAAGTGCAAATATGTAGTAATTTGCATGAAAATACTATTTTTTATGACGCTTAGGGGGCATAGACATGTATTTGTCTAAAATACGTAAATTTCCTTGTCCGACCTCTGGCTTTCATCGTTCACTGTAGCCACAATTTCCATTCGATTATCAAAATTTTCGCCTCATTTTGTAGCTGTCAGTCTGTAGTTTACGTCAAATACAAGATTGTAGTACTTTTCATAAGAATACTAATTTTTATAAGGTTCCTTATATTTTTGGGGGCAGGTTATGGAAACTTTTTCCCTTTACGGCATTGCTGTGGCTTGATTTTTCAACCGATGTGCTATATTTTGGTGTCAATGAATAGACCAGCGTCTGAATTTTCCAAAAAGTATAAATTTGTGGTATTTGGCAAAAGTTTAGGGGCGGGTTTAGTAGTTGAAAGCCAGAAAAATCCCAATTTTTCACGTGTCAACTCCCCAAAACTTTAAATGGCTTTTTCTCCCCTTAAACGTGCGAATTTCGCGTTCTTACGTTTTCATTTAAAAGTTTACCTCAAACTAGTGTTTTGATGGTCGGAACATGTTTTAGGCAAAATATCTAGAAATTGCTGTTTCTAGAACACGTGCAGGTTTTGTGCAGATTTTCAGCTTTGATTGCTTACTGTGCCCGTAATTTTAATCCGATTGGTGAAATTTTGGTCTTATCTTATAGTTGCGTTTGTTTAGTTTGCGTCAAGTGCAAATATGTAGTGATTTGCATGAAAATACTAATTTTTATGACGCTTAGGAGGCATAGACATGTATTTCTCTAAAATACGTAAATTTCCGTGTCCAACCTCTGGCTTTCATCGTTCATTGTAGCCACAATTTCCATTCGATTATCAAAATTTTCGCCTCATTTTGTAGCTGTCAGTCTGTAGTTTATGTCAAATACAAATTTGTAGTACTTTTCATAAGAATACTAATTTTTATAAGGTTCCTTATATTTTTGGGGGCAGGTTATGGAAACTTTTTCCCTTTACGGCATTGCTGTGGCTTGATTTTTCAACTGATGTGCTATATTTTGGTGTTAATGAATAGATCAGCGTCTGAATTTTCCAAAAAGTATAAATTTGTGGTATTTGGCAAAAGTTTAGGGGCGGGTTTAGTAGTTGAAAGCCAGAAAAATCCCAATTTTTCACGTGTCAACTCCCCAAAACTTTAAATGGCTTTTTCTCCCCTTAAACGTGCGAATTTCGCGTTTTTACGTTTTCATTTAAAAGTTTACCTCAAACTAGTGTTTTGATGGTCGGAACATGTTTGAGGCAAAATATCTAGAAATTGCTGTTTCTAGAACACGTGCAGTTTTTGTGCAGATTTTCAGCTTTGATTGCTTACTGTGCCCGTAATTTTAATCCGATTGTTGAAATTTTGGTCTTATCTTATAGTTGCGTTTGTTTAGTTTGCGTCAAGTGCAAATATGTAGTAATTTGCATGAAAATACTATTTTTTATGACGCTTAGGAGGCATAGACATGTATTTGTCTAAAATACGTAAATTTCCTTGTCCGACCTCTGGCTTTCATCGTTCACTGTAGCCACAATTTCCATTCGATTATCAAAATTTCGCCTCATTTTGTAGCTGTCAGTCTGTAGTTTACGTCAAATACAAGATTGTAGTACTTTTCATAAGAATACTGATTTTTATAAGGTTCCTTATATTTTTGGGGGCAGGTTATGGAAACTTTTTCCCTTTACGGCATTGCTGTGGCTTGATTTTTCAACCGATGTGCTATATTTTGGTGTCAATGAATAGACCAGCGTCTGAATTTTCCAAAAAGTATAAATTCGTGGTATTTGGCAAAAGTTGAAGGGCGGGTTTAGTAGTTGAAAGCCAGAAAAATCCCAATTTTTCACGTGTCAACTCCCCAAAACTTTAAATGGCTTTTTCTCCCCTTAAACGTGCGAATTTCGCGTTCTTACGTTTTCATTTAAAAGTTTACCTCAAACTAGTGTTTTGATGGTCGGAACATGTTTTAGGCAAAATATCTAGAAATTGCTGTTTCTAGAACACGTGCAGGTTTTGTGCAGATTTTCAGCTTTGATTGCTTACTGTGCCCGTAATTTTAATCCGATTGGTGAAATTTTGGTCTTATCTTATAGTTGCGTTTGTTTAGTTTGCGTCAAGTGCAAATATGTAGTGATTTGCATGAAAATACTAATTTTTATGACGCTTAGGAGGCATAGACATGTATTTCTCTAAAATACGTAAATTTCCGTGTCCGACCTCTGGGTTTCATCGTTCACTGTAGCCACAATTTCCATTCGATTATCAAAATTTTCGCCTCATTTTGTAGCTGTCAGTCTCTAGTTTATGTCAAATACAAATTTGTAGTACTTTTCATAAGAATACTAATTTTTATAAGGTTCCTTATATTTTTGGGGGCAGGTTATGGAAACTTTTTCCCTTTACGGCATTGCTGTGGCTTGATTTTTCAACTGATGTGCTATATTTTGGTGTTAATGAATAGATCAGCGTCTGAATTTTCCAAAAAGTATAAATTTGTGGTATTTGGCAAAAGTTTAGGGGCGGGTTTAGTAGTTGAAAGCCAGAAAAATCCCAATTTTTCACGTGTCAACTCCCCAAAACTTTAAATGGCTTTTTCTCCCCTTAAACGTGCGAATTTCGCGTTTTTACGTTTTCATTTAAAAGTTTACCTCAAACTAGTGTTTTGATGGTCGGAACATGTTTTAGGCAAAATATCTAGAAATTGCTGTTTCTAGAACACGTGCAGGTTTTGTGCAGATTTTCAGCTTTGATTGCTTACTGTGCCCGTAATTTTAATCCGATTGGTGAAATTTTGGTCTTATCTTATAGTTGCGTTTGTTTAGTTTGCGTCAAGTGCAAATATGTAGTGATTTGCATGAAAATACTAATTTTTATGACGCTTAGGAGGCATAGACATGTATTTCTCTAAAATACGTAAATTTCCGTGTCCGACCTCTGGCTTTCATCGTTCACTGTAGCCACAATTTCCATTCGATTATCAAAATTTTCGCCTCATTTTGTAGCTGTCAGTCTGTAGTTTACGTCAAATACAAATTTGTAGTATTTTTCATAAGAATACTAATTTTTATAAGGTTCCTTATATTTTTGGGGGCAGGTTATGGAAACTTTTTCCCTTTACGGCATTGCTGTGGCTTGATTTTTCAACTGATGTGCTATATTTTGGTGTTAATGAATAGATCAACGTCTGAATTTTCCAAAAAGTATAAATTTGTGGTATTTGGCAAAAGTTGAAGGGCGGGTTTAGTAGTTGAAAGCCAGAAAAATCCCAATTTTTCACGTGTCAACTCCCCAAAACTTTGAATGGCTTTTTCTCCCCTTAAACGTGCGAATTTCGCGTTTTTACGTTTTCATTTAAAAGTTTACCTCAAACTAGTGTTTTGATGGTCGGAACATGTTTGAGGCAAAATATCTAGAAATTGCTGTTTCTAGAACACGTGCAGTTTTCGTGCAGATTTTCAGCTTTGATTGCTTACTGTGCCCGTAATTTTAATCCGATTGTTGAAATTTTGGTTTTATCTTATAGTTGCGTTTGTTTAGTTTGCGTCAAGTGCAAATATGTAGTAATTTGCATGAAAATACTATTTTTTATGACGCTTAGGAGGCATAGACATGTATTTGTCTAAAATACGTAAATTTCCTTGTCCGACCTCTGGCTTTCATCGTTCACTGTAGCCACAATTTCCATTCGATTATCAAAATTTTCGCCTCATTTTGTAGCTGTCAGTCTGTAGTTTACGTCAAATACAAATTTGTAGTACTTTTCATAAGAATACTAATTTTTATAAAGTTCCTTATATTTTTGGGGGCAGGTTATGGAAACTTTTTCCCTTTACGGCATTGCTGTGGCTTGATTTTTCAACTGATGTGCTATATTTTGGTGTCAATGAATAGATCAGTGTCTGAATTTTCCAAAAAATATAAATTTGTGGTATTTGGCAAAAGTTGAAGGGCGGGTTTAGTAGTTGAAAGCCAGAAAAATCCCAATTTTTCACGTGTCAACTCCCCAAAACTTTAAATGGCTTTTTCTCCCCTTAAACGTGCGAATTTCGCGTTTTTACGTTTTCATTTAAAAGTTTACCTCAAACTAGTGTTTTGATGGTCGGAACATGTTTTAGGCAAAATATCTAGAAATTGCTGTTTCTAGAACACGTGCAGGTTTTGTGCAGATTTTCAGCTTTGATTGCTTACTGTGCCCGTAATTTTAATCCGATTGTTGAAATTTTGGTCTTATCTTATAGTTGCGTTTGTTTAGTTTGCGTCAAGTGCAAATATGTAGTGATTTGCATGAAAATACTAATTTTTATGACGCTTAGGAGGCATAGACATGTATTTCTCTAAAATACGTAAATTTCCGTGTCCGACCACTGGCTTTCATCGTTCACTGTAGCCACAATTTCCATTCGATTATCAAAATTTTCGCCTCATTTTGTAGCTGTCAGTCTGTAGTTTATGTCAAATACAAATTTGAAGTACTTTTCATAAGAATACTAATTTTTATAAGGTTCCTTATATTTTTGGGGGCAGGTTATGGAAACTTTTTCCCTTTACGGCATTGCTGTGGCTTGATTTTTCAACTGATGTGCTATATTTTGGTGTTAATGAATCGACCAGCGTCTGAATTTTCCAAAAAATATAAATTTGTGGTATTTGGCAAAAGTTTAGGGGCGGGTTTAGTAGTTGAAAGCCAGAAAAATCCCAATTTTTCACGTGTCAACTCCCCAAAACTTTAAATGGCTTTTTCTCCCCTTAAACGTGCGAATTTCGCGTTTTTACGTTTTCATTTAAAAGTTTACCTCAAACTAGAGTTTTGATGGTCGGAACATGTTTGAGGCAAAATATCTAGAAATTGCTGTTTCTAGAACACGTGCAGTTTTTGTGCAGATTTTCAGCTTTGATTGCTTACTGTGCCCGTAATTTTAATCCGATTGTTGAAATTTTGGTCTTATCTTATAGTTGCGTTTGTTTAGTTTGCGTCAAGTGCAAATATGTAGTGATTTGCATGAAAATACTAATTTTTATGACGCTTAGGAGGCATAGACATGTATTTCTCTAAAATACGTAAATTTCCGTGTCCGACCTCTGGCTTTCATCGTTCACTGTAGCCACAATTTCCATTCGATTATCAAAATTTTCGCCTCATTTTGTAGCTGTCAGTCTGTAGTTTACGTCAAATACAAGATTGTAGTACTTTTCATAAGAATACTAATTTTTATAAGGTTCCTTATATTTTTGGGGGCAGGTTATGGAAACTTTTTCCCTTACGGCATTGCTGTGGCTTGATTTTTCAACCGATGTGCTATATTTTGGTGTCAATGAAATAGACCAGCGTCTGAATTTTCCAAAAAGTATAAATTTGTAGTATTTGGCAAAAGTTTAGGGGCAGGTTTAGTAGTTGAAAGCCAGAAAATCCCAATTTTCACGTGTCACTCCCCAAAACTTTAAATGGCTTTTTCTCCCCTTAAACGTGCGAATTTCGCGTTTTTACGTTTTCATTTAAAAGTTTACCTCAAACTAGTGTTTTGATGGTCGGAACATGTTTGAGGCAAAATATCTAGAAATTGCTGTTTCTAGAACACGTGCAGTTTTTGTGCAGATTTTCAGCTTTGATTGCTTACTGTGCCCGTAATTTTAATCCGATTGTTGAAATTTTGGTTTTATCTTATAGTTGCGTTTGTTTAGTTTGCGTCAAGTGCGAATATGTAGTAATTTGCATGAAAATACTATTTTTTATGACGCCTAGGAGGCATAGACCATGTATTTGTCTAAAATACGTAAATTTCCTTGTCCGACCTCTGGCTTTCATCGTTCACTGTAGCCACAATTTCCATTCGATTATCAAAATTTTCGCCTCATTTTGTAGCTGTCAGTCTGTAGTTTACGTCAAATACAAGATTGTAGTACTTTTCATAAGAATACTAATTTTTATAAGGTTCCTTATATTTTTGGGGGCAGGTTATGGAAACTTTTTCCCTTTACGGCATTGCTGTGGCTTGATTTTTCAACCGATGTGCTATATTTTGGTGTCAATGAATAGACCAGCGTCTGAATTTTCCAAAAAGTATAAATTTGTAGTATTTGGCAAAAGTTTAGGGCAGGTTTAGTAGTTGAAAGCCAGAAAAATCCCAATTTTTCACGTGTCAACTCCCCAAAACTTTAAATGGCTTTTTCTCCCTTAAACGTGCGAATTTCGCGTTTTTACGTTTTCATTTAAAAGTTTACCTCAAACTAGTGTTTTGATGGTCGGAACATGTTTGAGGCAAAATATCTAGAAATTGCTGTTTCTAGAAACACGTGCAGTTTTTGTGCAGATTTTCAGCTTTGATTGCTTACTGTGCCCGTAATTTTAATCCGATTGTTGAAATTTTGGTTTTATCTTATAGTTGCGTTTGTTTAGTTTGCGTCAAGTGCAAATATGTAGTAATTTGCATGAAAATACTATTTTTTATGACGCCTAGGAGGCATAGACATGTATTTGTCTAAAATACGTAAATTTCCTTGTCCGACCTCTGGCTTTCATCGTTCACTGTAGCCACAATTTCCATTCGATTATCAAAATTTTCGCCTCATTTTGTAGCTGTCAGTCTGTAGTTTACGTCAAATACAAGATTGTAGTACTTTTCATAAGAATACTAATTTTTATAAGGTTCCTTATATTTTTGGGGGCAGGTTATGGAAACTTTTTCCCTTTACGGCATTGCTGTGGCTTGATTTTTCAACTGATGTGCTATATGTTGGTGTTAATGAATAGATCAGCGTCTGAATTTTTCAAAAAGTATAAATTTGTGGTATTTGGCAAAAGTTGAAGGGCGGGTTTAGTAGTTGAAAGCCAGAAAAATCCCAATTTTTCACGTGTCAACTCCCCAAAACTTTAAATGGCTTTTTCTCCCCTTAAACGTGCGAATTTCGCGTTCTTACGTTTTCATTTAAAAGTTTACCTCAAACTAGTGTTTTGATGGTCGGAACATGTTTGAGGCAAAATATCTAGAAATTGCTGTTTCTAGAACACGTGCAGGTTTTGTGCAGATTTTCAGCTTTGATTGCTTACTGTGCCCGTAATTTTAATCCGATTGGTGAAATTTTGGTCTTATCTTATAGTTGCGTTTGTTTAGTTTGCGTCAAGTGCAAATATGTAGTGATTTGCATGAAAATACTAATTTTTATGACGCTTAGGAGGCATAGACATGTATTTCTCTAAAATACGTAAATTTCCGTGTCCGACCTCTGGCTTTCATCGTTCACTGTAGCCACAATTTCCATTCGATTATCAAAATTTTCGCCTCATTTTGTAGCTGTTAGTCTGTAGTTTACGTCAAATACAAGATTGTAGTACTTTTCATAAGAATACTAATTTTTATCAGGTTCCTTATATTTTTGGGGGCAGGTTATGGAAACTTTTTCCCTTTACGGCATTGCTGTGGCTTGATTTTTCAACCGATGTGCTATATTTTGGTGTCAATGAATAGACCAGCGTCTGAATTTTCCAAAAAGTATAAATTTGTGGTATTTGGCAAAAGTTGAAGGGCGGGTTTAGTAGTTGAAAGCCAGAAAAATCCCAATTTTTCACGTGTCAACTCCCCAAAACTTTAAATGGCTTTTTTCTCCCCTTAAACGTGCGAATTTCGCGTTTTTACGTTTTCATTTAAAAGTTTACCTCAAACTAGTGTTTTGATGGTCGGAACATGTTTTAGGCAAAATATCTAGAAATTGCTGTTTCTAGAACACGTGCAGGTTTTGTGCAGATTTTCAGCTTTGATTGCTTACTGTGCCCGTAATTTTAATCCGATTGGTGAAATTTTGGTCTTATCTTATAGTTGCGTTTGTTTAGTTTGCGTCAAGTGCAAATATGTAGTGATTTGCATGAAAATACTAATTTTTATGACGCTTAGGAGGCATAGACATGTATTTCTCTAAAATACGTAAATTTCCGTGTCCGACCTCTGGCTTTCATCGTTCACTGTAGCCACAATTTCCATTCGATTATCAAAATGTTCACCTCATTTTGTAGCTGTCAGTCTGTAGTTTATGTCAAATACAAATTTGTAGTACTTTTCATAAGAATACTAATTTTTATAAGGTTCCTTATATTTTTGGGGGCAGGTTATGGAAACTTTTTCCCTTTACGGCATTGCTGTGGCTTGATTTTTCAACTGTTGTGCTATATTTTGGTGTTAATGAATAGATCAGCGTCTGAATTTTCCAAAAAGTATAAATTTGTGGTATTTGGCAAAAGTTGAAGGGCGGGTTTAGTAGTTGAAAGCCAGAAAAATCCCAATTTTTCACGTGTCAACTCCCCAAAACTTTAAATGGCTTTTTCTCCCCTTAAACGTGCGAATTTCGCGTTTTTACGTTTTCATTTAAAAGTTTACCTCAAACTAGTGTTTTGATGGTCGGAACATGTTTGAGGCAAAATATCTAGAAATTGCTGTTTCTAGAACACGTGCAGTTTTTGTGCAGATTTTTAGCTTTGATTGCTTACTGTGCCCGTAATTTTAATCCGATTGGTGAAATTTTGGTCTTATCTTATAGTTGCGTTTGTTTAGTTTGCGTCAAGTGCAAATATGTAGTAATTTGCATGAAAATACTAATTTTTATGACGCTTAGGAGGCATAGACATGTATTTGTCTAAAATATGTAACTTTCCTTGTCCGACCTCTGGCTTTCATCGTTCACTGTAGCCACAATTTCCATTCGATTATCAAAATTTTCGCCTCATTTTGTAGCTGTCAGTCTGTAGTTTACGTCAAATACAAGATTGTAGTACTTTTCATAAGAATACTAATTTTTATAAGGTTCCTTATATTTTTGGGGGCAGGTTATGGAAACTTTTTCCCTTTACGGCATTGCTGTGGCTTGATTTTTCAACCGATGTGCTATATTTTGGTGTCAATGAATAGACCAGCGTCTGAATTTTCCAAAAAGTATAAATTTGTAGTATTTGGCAAAAGTTTAGGGGCAGGTTTAGTAGTTGAAAGCCAGAAAAATCCCAATTTTTCACGTGTCAACTCCCCAAAACTTTAAATGGCTTTTTCTCCCCTTAAACGTGCGAATTTCGCGTTTTTACGTTTTCATTTAAAAGTTTACCTCAAACTAGTGTTTTGATGGTCGGAACATGTTTGAGGCAAAATATCTAGAAATTGCTGTTTCTAGAACACGTGCAGTTTTTGTGCAGATTTTCAGCTTTGATTGCTTACTGTGCCCGTAATTTTAATCCGATTGTTGAAATTTTGGTTTTATCTTATAGTTGCGTTTGTTTAGTTTGCGTCAAGTGCAAATATGTAGTAATTTGCATGAAAATACTATTTTTTATGACGCCTAGGAGGCATAGACATGTATTTGTCTAAAATACGTAAATTTCCTTGTCCGACCTCTGGCTTTCATCGTTCACTGTAGCCACAATTTCCATTCGATTATCAAAATTTTCGCCTCATTTTGTAGCTGTCAGTCTGTAGTTTACGTCAAATACAAGATTGTAGTACTTTTCATAAGAATACTAATTTTTATAAGGTTCCTTATATTTTTGGGGGCAGGTTATGGAAACTTTTTCCCTTTACGGCATTGCTGTGGCTTGATTTTTCAACTGATGTGCTATATGTTGGTGTTAATGAATAGATCAGCGTCTGAATTTTTCAAAAAGTATAAATTTGTGGTATTTGGCAAAAGTTGAAGGGCGGGTTTAGTAGTTGAAAGCCAGAAAAATCCCAATTTTTCACGTGTCAACTCCCCAAAACTTTAAATGGCTTTTTCTCCCCTTAAACGTGCGAATTTCGCGTTCTTACGTTTTCATTTAAAAGTTTACCTCAAACTAGTGTTTTGATGGTCGGAACATGTTTGAGGCAAAATATCTAGAAATTGCTGTTTCTAGAACACGTGCAGGTTTTGTGCAGATTTTCAGCTTTGATTGCTTACTGTGCCCGTAATTTTAATCCGATTGGTGAAATTTTGGTCTTATCTTATAGTTGCGTTTGTTTAGTTTGCGTCAAGTGCAAATATGTAGTGATTTGCATGAAAATACTAATTTTTATGACGCTTAGGAGGCATAGACATGTATTTCTTTAAAATACGTAAATTTCCGTGTCCGACCTCTGGCTTTCATCGTTCACTGTAGCCACAATTTCCATTCGATTATCAAAATTTTCGCCTCATTTTGTAGCTGTTAGTCTGTAGTTTACGTCAAATACAAGATTGTAGTACTTTTCATAAGAATACTAATTTTTATCAGGTTCCTTATATTTTTGGGGGCAGGTTATGGAAACTTTTTCCCTTTACGGCATTGCTGTGGCTTGATTTTTCAACCGATGTGCTATATTTTGGTGTCAATGAATAGACCAGCGTCTGAATTTTCCAAAAAGTATAAATTTGTGGTATTTGGCAAAAGTTGAAGGGCGGGTTTAGTAGTTGAAAGCCAGAAAAATCCCAATTTTTCACGTGTCAACTCCCCAAAACTTTAAATGGCTTTTTCTCCCCTTAAACGTGCGAATTTCGCGTTTTTACGTTTTCATTTAAAAGTTTACCTCAAACTAGTGTTTTGATGGTCGGAACATGTTTTAGGCAAAATATCTAGAAATTGCTGTTTCTAGAACACGTGCAGGTTTTGTGCAGATTTTCAGCTTTGATTGCTTACTGTGCCCGTAATTTTAATCCGATTGGTGAAATTTTGGTCTTATCTTATAGTTGCGTTTGTTTAGTTTGCGTCAAGTGCAAATATGTAGTGATTTGCATGAAAATACTAATTTTTATGACGCTTAGGAGGCATAGACATGTATTTCTCTAAAATACGTAAATTTCCGTGTCCGACCTCTGGCTTTCATCGTTCACTGTAGCCACAATTTCCATTCGATTATCAAAATGTTCACCTCATTTTGTAGCTGTCAGTCTGTAGTTTATGTCAAATACAAATTTGTAGTACTTTTCATAAGAATACTAATTTTTATAAGGTTCCTTATATTTTTGGGGGCAGGTTATGGAAACTTTTTCCCTTTACGGCATTGCTGTGGCTTGATTTTTCAACTGTTGTGCTATATTTTGGTGTTAATGAATAGATCAGCGTCTGAATTTTCCAAAAAGTATAAATTTGTGGTATTTGGCAAAAGTTGAAGGGCGGGTTTAGTAGTTGAAAGCCAGAAAAATCCCAATTTTTCACGTGTCAACTCCCCAAAACTTTAAATGGCTTTTTCTCCCCTTAAACGTGCGAATTTCGCGTTTTTACGTTTTCATTTAAAAGTTTACCTCAAACTAGTGTTTTGATGGTCGGAACATGTTTGAGGCAAAATATCTAGAAATTGCTGTTTCTAGAACACGTGCAGTTTTTGTGCAGATTTTTAGCTTTGATTGCTTACTGTGCCCGTAATTTTAATCCGATTGGTGAAATTTTGGTCTTATCTTATAGTTGCGTTTGTTTAGTTTGCGTCAAGTGCAAATATGTAGTAATTTGCATGAAAATACTAATTTTTATGACGCTTAGGAGGCATAGACATGTATTTGTCTAAAATATGTAACTTTCCTTGTCCGACCTCTGGCTTTCATCGTTCACTGTAGCCACAATTTCCATTCGATTATCAAAATTTTCGCCTCATTTTGTAGCTGTCAGTCTGTAGTTTACGTCAAATACAAGATTGTAGTACTTTTCATAAGAATACTAATTTTTATAAGGTTCCTTATATTTTTGGGGGCAGGTTATGGAAACTTTTTCCCTTTACGGCATTGCTGTGGCTTGATTTTTCAACCGATGTGCTATATTTTGGTGTCAATGAATAGACCAGCGTCTGAATTTTCCAAAAAGTATAAATTTGTAGTATTTGGCAAAAGTTTAGGGGCAGGTTTAGTAGTTGAAAGCCAGAAAAATCCCAATTTTTCACGTGTCAACTCCCCAAAACTTTAAATGGCTTTTTCTCCCCTTAAACGTGCGAATTTCGCGTTTTTACGTTTTCATTTAAAAGTTTACCTCAAACTAGTGTTTTGATGGTCGGAACATGTTTGAGGCAAAATATCTAGAAATTGCTGTTTCTAGAACACGTGCAGTTTTTGTGCAGATTTTCAGCTTTGATTGCTTACTGTGCCCGTAATTTTAATCCGATTGTTGAAATTTTGGTTTTATCTTATAGTTGCGTTTGTTTAGTTTGCGTCAAGTGCAAATATGTAGTAATTTGCATGAAAATACTATTTTTTATGACGCCTAGGAGGCATAGACATGTATTTGTCTAAAATACGTAAATTTCCTTGTCCGACCTCTGGCTTTCATCGTTCACTGTAGCCACAATTTCCATTCGATTATCAAAATTTTCGCCTCATTTTGTAGCTGTCAGTCTGTAGTTTACGTCAAATACAAGATTGTAGTACTTTTCATAAGAATACTAATTTTTATAAGGTTCCTTATATTTTTGGGGGCAGGTTATGGAAACTTTTTCCCTTTACGGCATTGCTGTGGCTTGATTTTTCAACTGATGTGCTATATGTTGGTGTTAATGAATAGATCAGCGTCTGAATTTTTCAAAAAGTATAAATTTGTGGTATTTGGCAAAAGTTGAAGGGCGGGTTTAGTAGTTGAAAGCCAGAAAAATCCCAATTTTTCACGTGTCAACTCCCCAAAACTTTAAATGGCTTTTTCTCCCCTTAAACGTGCGAATTTCGCGTTCTTACGTTTTCATTTAAAAGTTTACCTCAAACTAGTGTTTTGATGGTCGGAACATGTTTGAGGCAAAATATCTAGAAATTGCTGTTTCTAGAACACGTGCAGGTTTTGTGCAGATTTTCAGCTTTGATTGCTTACTGTGCCCGTAATTTTAATCCGATTGGTGAAATTTTGGTCTTATCTTATAGTTGCGTTTGTTTAGTTTGCGTCAAGTGCAAATATGTAGTGATTTGCATGAAAATACTAATTTTTATGACGCTTAGGAGGCATAGACATGTATTTCTCTAAAATACGTAAATTTCCGTGTCCGACCTCTGGCTTTCATCGTTCACTGTAGCCACAATTTCCATTCGATTATCAAAATTTTCGCCTCATTTTGTAGCTGTTAGTCTGTAGTTTACGTCAAATACAAGATTGTAGTACTTTTCATAAGAATACTAATTTTTATCAGGTTCCTTATATTTTTGGGGGCAGGTTATGGAAACTTTTTCCCTTTACGGCATTGCTGTGGCTTGATTTTTCAACCGATGTGCTATATTTTGGTGTCAATGAATAGACCAGCGTCTGAATTTTCCAAAAAGTATAAATTTGTGGTATTTGGCAAAAGTTGAAGGGCGGGTTTAGTAGTTGAAAGCCAGAAAAATCCCAATTTTTCACGTGTCAACTCCCCAAAACTTTAAATGGCTTTTTCTCCCCTTAAACGTGCGAATTTCGCGTTTTTACGTTTTCATTTAAAAGTTTACCTCAAACTAGTGTTTTGATGGTCGGAACATGTTTTAGGCAAAATATCTAGAAATTGCTGTTTCTAGAACACGTGCAGGTTTTGTGCAGATTTTCAGCTTTGATTGCTTACTGTGCCCGTAATTTTAATCCGATTGGTGAAATTTTGGTCTTATCTTATAGTTGCGTTTGTTTAGTTTGCGTCAAGTGCAAATATGTAGTGATTTGCATGAAAATACTAATTTTTATGACGCTTAGGAGGCATAGACATGTATTTCTCTAAAATACGTAAATTTCCGTGTCCGACCTCTGGCTTTCATCGTTCACTGTAGCCACAATTTCCATTCGATTATCAAAATGTTCACCTCATTTTGTAGCTGTCAGTCTGTAGTTTATGTCAAATACAAATTTGTAGTACTTTTCATAAGAATACTAATTTTTATAAGGTTCCTTATATTTTTGGGGGCAGGTTATGGAAACTTTTTCCCTTTACGGCATTGCTGTGGCTTGATTTTTCAACTGTTGTGCTATATTTTGGTGTTAATGAATAGATCAGCGTCTGAATTTTCCAAAAAGTATAAATTTGTGGTATTTGGCAAAAGTTGAAGGGCGGGTTTAGTAGTTGAAAGCCAGAAAAATCCCAATTTTTCACGTGTCAACTCCCCAAAACTTTAAATGGCTTTTTCTCCCCTTAAACGTGCGAATTTCGCGTTTTTACGTTTTCATTTAAAAGTTTACCTCAAACTAGTGTTTTGATGGTCGGAACATGTTTGAGGCAAAATATCTAGAAATTGCTGTTTCTAGAACACGTGCAGTTTTTGTGCAGATTTTTAGCTTTGATTGCTTACTGTGCCCGTAATTTTAATCCGATTGGTGAAATTTTGGTCTTATCTTATAGTTGCGTTTGTTTAGTTTGCGTCAAGTGCAAATATGTAGTAATTTGCATGAAAATACTAATTTTTATGACGCTTAGGAGGCATAGACATGTATTTGTCTAAAATATGTAACTTTCCTTGTCCGACCTCTGGCTTTCATCGTTCACTGTAGCCACAATTTCCATTCGATTATCAAAATTTTCGCCTCATTTTGTAGCTGTCAGTCTGTAGTTTACGTCAAATACAAGATTGTAGTACTTTTCATAAGAATACTAATTTTTATAAGGTTCCTTATATTTTTGGGGGCAGGTTATGGAAACTTTTTCCCTTTACGGCATTGCTGTGGCTTGATTTTTCAACCGATGTGCTATATTTTGGTGTCAATGAATAGACCAGCGTCTGAATTTTCCAAAAAGTATAAATTTGTAGTATTTGGCAAAAGTTTAGGGGCAGGTTTAGTAGTTGAAAGCCAGAAAAATCCCAATTTTTCACGTGTCAACTCCCCAAAACTTTAAATGGCTTTTTCTCCCCTTAAACGTGCGAATTTCGCGTTTTTACGTTTTCATTTAAAAGTTTACCTCAAACTAGTGTTTTGATGGTCGGAACATGTTTGAGGCAAAATATCTAGAAATTGCTGTTTCTAGAACACGTGCAGTTTTTGTGCAGATTTTCAGCTTTGATTGCTTACTGTGCCCGTAATTTTAATCCGATTGTTGAAATTTTGGTTTTATCTTATAGTTGCGTTTGTTTAGTTTGCGTCAAGTGCAAATATGTAGTAATTTGCATGAAAATACTATTTTTTATGACGCCTAGGAGGCATAGACATGTATTTGTCTAAAATACGTAAATTTCCTTGTCCGACCTCTGGCTTTCATCGTTCACTGTAGCCACAATTTCCATTCGATTATCAAAATTTTCGCCTCATTTTGTAGCTGTCAGTCTGTAGTTTACGTCAAATACAAGATTGTAGTACTTTTCATAAGAATACTAATTTTTATAAGGTTCCTTATATTTTTGGGGGCAGGTTATGGAAACTTTTTCCCTTTACGGCATTGCTGTGGCTTGATTTTTCAACCGATGTGCTATATTTTGGTGTCAATGAATAGACCAGCGTCTGAATTTTCCAAAAAGTATAAATTTGTGGTATTTGGCAAAAGTTGAAGGGCGGGTTTAGTAGTTGAAAGCCAGAAAAATCCCAATTTTTCACATGTCAACTCCCCAAAACTTTAAATGGCTTTTTCTCCCCTTAAACGTGCGAATTTCGCGTTTTTACGTTTTCATTTAAAAGTTTACCTCAAACTAGTGTTTTGATGGTCGGAACATGTTTGAGGCAAAATATCTAGAAATTGCTGTTTCTAGAACACGTGCAGGTTTTGTGCAGATTTTCAGCTTTGATTGCTTACTGTGCCCGTAATTTTAATCCGATTGGTGAAATTTTGGTCTTATCTTATAGTTGCGTTTGTTTAGTTTGCGTCAAGTGCAAATATGTAGTGATTTGCATGAAAATACTAATTTTTATGACGCTTAGGAGGCATAGACATGTATTTCTCTAAAATACGTAAATTTCCGTGTCCGACCTCTGGCTTTCATCGTTCACTGTAGCCACAATTTCCATTCGATTATCAAAATTTTCGCCTCATTTTGTAGCTGTCAGTCTGTAGTTTATGTCAAATACAAATTTGTAGTACTTTTCATAAGAATACTAATTTCTATAAAGTTCGTTATATTTTTGGGGGCAGTTTATGGAAACTTTTTCCCTTTACGGCATTGCTGTGGCTTGATTTTTCAACTGATGTGCTATATTTTGGTGTTAATGAATAGATCAGCGTCTGAATTTTCCAAAAAGTATAAATTTGTGGTATTTGCCAAAAGTTGAAGGGCGGGTTTAGTAGTTGAAAGCCAGAAAAATCCCAATTTTTCACGTGTCAACTCCCCAAAACTTTAAATGGCTTTTTCTCCCCTTAAGCGTGCGAATTTCGCGTTTTTACGTTTTCATTTAAAAGTTTACCTCAAACTAGTGTTTTGATGGTCGGAACATGTTTGAGGCAAAATATCTAGAAATTGCTGTTTCTAGAACACGTGCAGTTTTTGTGCAGATTTTCAGCTTTGATTGCTTACTGTGCCCGTAATTTTAATCCGATTGTTGAAATTTTGGTCTTATCTTATAGTTGCGTTTGTTTAGTTTGCGTCAAGTGCAAATATGTAGTAATTTGCATGAAAATACTATTTTTTATGACGCTTAGGAGGCATAGACATGTATTTGTCTAAAATACGTAAGTTTCCTTGTCCGACCTCTGGCTTTCATCGTTCACTGTAGCCACAATTTCCATTCGATTATCAAAATTTTCGCCTCATTTTGTAGCTGTCAGTCTCTAGTTTATGTCAAATACAAATTTGTAGTACTTTTCATAAGAATACTAATTTTTATAAGGTTCCTTATATTTTTGGGGGCAGGTTATGGAAATTTTTTCCCTTTACGGCATTGCTGTGGCTTGGTTTTTCAACTAATGTGCTATATTTTGGTGTTAATGAATAGATCAACGTCTGAATTTTCCAAAAAGTATAAATTTGTGGTATTTGGCAAAAGTTGAAGGGCGGGTTTAGTAGTTGAAAGCCAGAAAAATCCCAATTTTTCACGTGTCAACTCCCCAAAACTTTAAATGGCTTTTTCTCCCCTTAAACGTGCGAATTCCGCGTTTTTACGTTTTCATTTAAAAGTTTACCTCAAACTAGTGTTTTGATGGTCGGAACATGTTTGAGGCAAAATATCTAGAAATTGCTGTTTCTAGAACACGTGCAGTTTTTGTGCAGATTTTCAGCTTTGATTGCTTACTGTGCCCGTAATTTTAATCCGATTGGTGAAATTTTGGTTTTATCTTATAGTTGCGTTTGTTTAGTTTGCGTCAAGTGCAAATATGTAGTAATTTGCATGAAAATACTATTTTTTATGACGCTTAGGAGGCATAGACATGTATTTGTCTAAAATACGTAAATTTCCTTGTCCGACCTCTGGCTTTCATCGTTCACTGTAGCCACAATTTCCATTCGATTATCAAAATTTTCGCCTCATTTTGTAGCTGTCAGTCTGTAGTTTACGTCAAATACAAGATTGTAGTACTTTTCATAAGAATACTAATTTTTATAAAGTTCCTTATATTTTTGGGGGCAGGTTATGGAAACTTTTTCCCTTTACGGCATTGCTGTGGCTTGATTTTTCAACCGATGTGCTATATTTTGGTGTTGATGAATAGACCAGCGTCTGAATTTTCCAAAAAGTATAAATTTGTGGTATTTGGCAAAAGTTGAAGGGCGGGTTTAGTAGTTGAAAGCCAGAAAAATCCCAATTTTTCACGTGTCAACTCCCCAAACCTTTAAATGGCTTTTTCTCCCCTTAAACGTGCAAATTTCGCATGTTTACGTTTTCCTTTAAAAGTTTACCTCAAACTAGTGTTGTGATGGTCGGAACATGTTTTAGGAAAAATATCTAGAAATTGCTGTTTCTAGAACACGTGCAGGTTTTGTGCAGATTTTCAGCTTTGATTGCTTACTGTGCCCGTAATTTTAATCCGATTGGTGAAATTTTGGTCTTATCTTATAGTTGCGTTTGTTTAGTTTGCGTCAAGTGCAAATATGTAGTGATTTGCATGAAAATACTAATTTTTATGACGCTTAGGAGGCATAGACATGTATTTCTCTAAAATACGTAAATTTCCGTGTCCGACCTCTGGCTTTCATCGTTCACTGTAGCCACAATTTCCATTCGATTATCAAAATTTTCACCTCATTTTGTAGCTGTCAGTCTCTAGTTTATGTCAAATACAAATTTGTAGTACTTTTCATAAGAATACTAATTTTTATAAGGTTCCTTATATTTTTGGGGGCAGGTTATGGAAACTTTTTCGCTTTACGGCATTGCTGTGGCTTGATTTTTCAACTGATGTGCTATATTTTGGTGTTAATGAATAGATCAGCGTCTGAGTTTTCCAAAAAGTATAAATTAGTGGTATTTGGCAAAAGTTTAGGGGCGGGTTTAGTAGTTGAAAGCCAGAAAAATCCCAATTTTTCACGTGTCAACTCCCCAAAACTTTAAATGGCTTTTCTCCCCTTAAGCGTGCGAATTTCGCGTTTTTACGTTTTCATTTAAAAGTTTACCTCAAACTAGTGTTTTGATGGTCGGAACATGTTTTAGGCAAAATATCTAGAAATCGCTGTTTCTAGAACACGTGCAGGTTTTGTGCAGATTTTCAGCTTTGATTGCTTACTGTGCCCGTAATTTTAATCCGATTGGTGAAATTTTGGTCTTATCTTATAGTTGCGTTTGTTTAGTTTGCGTCAAGTGCAAATATGTAGTGATTTGCATGAAAATACTAATTTTTATGACGCTTAGGAGGCATAGACATGTATTTCTCTAAAATACGTAAATTTCCGTGTCCGACCTCTGGCTTTCATCGTTCACTGTAGCCACAATTTCCATTCGATTATCAAAATTTTCGCCTCATTTTGTAGCTGTCAGTCTGTAGTTTACGTCAAATACAAGATTGTAGTACTTTTCATAAGAATACTAATTTTTATAAAGTTCCTTATATTTTTGGGGGCAGGTTATGGAAACTTTTTCCCTTTACGGCATTGCTGTGGCTTGAGTTTTCAACCGATGTGCTATATTTTGGTGTTAATGAATAGACCAGCGTCTGAATTTTCCAAAAAGTATAAATTTGTGGTATTTGGCAAAAGCTGAAGGGCGGGTTTAGTAGTTGAAAGCCAGAAAAATCCCAATTTTTCACGTGTCAACTCCCCAAACCCTTAAATGGCTTTTTCTCCCCTTAAACGTGCAAATTTCGCGTTTTTACGTTTTCATTTAAAAGTTTACCTCAAACTAGTGTTTTGATGGTCGGAACATGTTTTAGGCAAAATATCTAGAAATTGCTGTTTCTAGAACACGTGCAGTTTTTGTGCAGATTTTCAGCTTTGATTGCTTACTGTGCCCGTAATTTTAATCCGATTGTTGAAATTTTGGTCTTATCTTATAGTTGCGTTTGTTTAGTTTGCGTCAAGTGCAAATATGTAGTGATTTGCATGAAAATACTAATTTTTATGACGCTTAGGAGGCATAGACATGTATTTCTCTAAAATACGTAAATTTCCGTGTCCGACCTCTGGCTTTCATCGTTCACTGTAGCCACAATTTCCATTCGATTATCAAAATTTTCGCCTCATTTTGTAGCTGTCAGTCTGTAGTTTACGTCAAATACAAGATTATAGTACTTTTCATAAGAATACTAATTTTTATAAGGTTCCTTATATTTTCGGGGGCAGGTTATGGAAACTTTTTCCCTTTACGGCATTGCTGTGGCTTGATTTTTCAACTGATGTGCTATATTTTGGTGTTAATGAATAGATCAGCGTCTGAATTTTCCAAAAAGTATAAATTTGTGGTATTTGGCAAAAGTTTAGGGGCGGGTTTAGTAGTTGAAAGCCAGAAAAATCCCAATTTTTCACGTGTCAACTCCCCAAAACTTTAAATGGCTTTTTCTCCCCTTAAACGTGCGAATTTCGCGTTTTTACGTTTTCATTTAAAAGTTTACCTCAAACTAGTGTTTTGATGGTCGGAACATGTTTGAGGCAAAATATCTAGAAATTGCTGTTTCTAGAACACGTGCAGGTTTTGTGCAGATTTTCAGCTTTGATTGCTTACTGTGCCCGTAATTTTAATCCGATTGGTGAAATTTTGGTCTTATCTTATAGTTGCGTTTGTTTAGTTTGCGTCAAGTGCAAATATGTAGTGATTTGCATGAAAATACTAATTTTTATGACGCTTAGGAGGCATAGACATGTATTTCTCTAAAATACGTAAATTTCCGTGTCCGACCTCTGGCTTTCATCGTTCACTGTAGCCACAATTTCCATTCGATTATCAAAATTTTCGCCTCATTTTGTAGCTGTCAGTCTCTAGTTTATGTCAAATACAAATTTGTAGTACTTTTCATAAGAATACTAATTTTTATAAGGTTCCTTATATTTTTGGGGGCAGGTTATGGAAACTTTTTCCCTTTACGGCATTGCTGTGGCTTGATTTTTCAACTGATGTGCTATATTTTGGTGTTAATGAATAGATCAACGTCTGAATTTTCCAAAAAGTATAAATTTGTGGTATTTGGCAAAAGTTGAAGGGCGGGTTTAGTAGTTGAAAGCCAGAAAAATCCCAATTTTTCACGTGTCAACTCCCCAAAACTTTAAATGGCTTTTTATCCCCTTAAACGTGCGAATTTCGCGTTTTTACGTTTCATTTAAAGGTTTACCTCAAACTAGTGTTTTGATGGTCGGAACATGTTTGAGGCAAAATATCTAGAAATTGCTGTTTCTAGAACACGTGCAGTTTTTGTGCAGATTTTCAGCTTTGATTGCTTACTGTGCCCGTAATTTTAATCCGATTGTTGAAATTTTGGTTTTATCTTATAGTTGCGTTTGTCTAGTTTGCGTCAAGTGCAAATCTGTAGTAATTTGCATGAAAATACTATTTTTTATGACGCTTAGGAGGCATAGACATGTATTTCTCTAAAATACGTAAATTTCCTTGTCCGACCTCTGGCTTTCATCGTTCACTGTAGCCACAATTTCCATTCGATTATCAAAATTTTCGCCTCATTTTGTAGCTGTCAGTCTGTAGTTTACGTCAAATACAAGATTGTAGTACTTTTCATAAGAATACTAATTTTTATAAGGTTCCTGATATTTTTGGGGGCAGGTTATGGAAACTTTTTCCCTTTACGGCATTGCTGTGGCTTGATTTTTCAACTGATGTGCTATATTTTGGTGTTAATGAATAGATCAGCGTCTGAATTTTCCAAAAAGTATAAATTTGTGGTATTTGGCAAAAGTTGAAGGGCGGGTTTAGTAGTTGAAAGCCAGAAAAATCCCAATTTTTCACGTGTCAACTCCCCAAAACTTTAAATGGCTTTTTCTCCCCTCAAACGTGCGAATTTCGCGTTTTTACGTTTTCATTTAAAAGTTTACCTCAAACTAGTGTTTTGATGGTCGGAACATGTTTTAGGCAAAATATCTAGAAATTGCTGTTTCTAGAAAACGTGCAGGTTTTGTGCAGATTTTCAGCTTTGATTGCTTACTGTGCCCGTAATTTTAATCCGATTGGTGAAATTTTGGTCTTATCTTATAGTTGCGTTTGTTTAGTTTGCGTCAAGTGCAAATATGTAGTGATTTGCATGAAAATACTAATTTTTATGACGCTTAGGAGGCATAGACATGTATTTCTCTAAAATACGTAAATTTCCGTGTCCGACCTCTGGCTTTCATCGTTCACTGTAGCCACAATTTCCATTCGATTATCAAAATTTTCGCCTCATTTTGTAGCTGTCAGTCTGTAGTTTATGTCAAATACAAATTTGTAGTACTTTTCATAAGAATACTAATTTTTATAAAGTTCCTTATATTTTTGGGGGCAGGTTATGGAAACTTTTTCCCTTTACGGCATTGCTGTGGCTTGATTTTTCAACTGATGTGCTATATTTTGGTGTTAATGAATAGATCAGCGTCTGAATTTTCCAAAAAGTATAAATTTGTGGTATTTGGCAAAAGTTGAAGGGCGGGTTTAGTAGTTGAAAGCCAGAAAAATCCCAATTTTTCACGTGTCAACTCCCCAAAACTTTAAATGGCTTTTTCTCCCCTTAAACGTGCGAATTTCGCGTTTTTACGTTTTCATTTAAAAGTTTACCTCAAACTAGTGTTTTGATGGTCGGAACATGTTTGAGGCAAAATATCTAGAAATTGCTGTTTCTAGAACACGTGCAGTTTTTGTGCAGATTTTCAGCTTTGATTGCTTACTGTGCCCGTAATTTTAATCCGATTGGTGAAATGTTGGTCTTATCTTATAGTTGCGTTTGTTTAGTTTGCGTCAAGTGCAAATATGTAGTAATTTGCATGAAAATACTATTTTTTATGACGCTTAGGAGGCATAGACATGTATTTCTCTAAAATACGTAAATTTCCGTGTCCGACCTCTGGCTTTCATCGTTCACTGTAGCCACAATTTCCATTCGATTATCAAAATTTTCGCCTCATTGTGTAGCTGTCAGTCTGTAGTTTACGTCAAATACAAATTTGTAGTACTTTTCATAAGAATACTAATTTTTATAAGGTTCCTTATATTTTTGGGGGCAGGTTATGGAAACTTTTTCCCTTTACGGCATTGCTGTGGCTTGATTTTTCAACTGATGTGCTATATTTTGGTGTTAATGAATAGATCAACGTCTGAATTTTCCAAAAAGTATAAATTTGTGGTATTTGGCAAAAGTTGAAGGGTGGGTTTAGTAGTTGAAAGCCAGAAAAATCCCAATTTTTCACGTGTCAACTCCCCAAAACTTTAAATGGCTTTTTCTCCCCTTAAACGTGCGAATTTCGCGTTTTTACGTTTTCATTTAAAAGTTTACCTCAAACTAGTGTTTTGATGGTCGGAACATGTTTGAGGCAAAATATCTAGAAATTGCTGTTTCTAGAACACGTGCAGTTTTTGTGCAGATTTTCAGCTTTGATTGCTTACTGTGCCCGTAATTTTAATCCGATTGTTGAAATTTTGGTTTTATCTTATAGTTGCGTTTGTTTAGTTTGCGTCAAGTGCAAATATGTAGTAATTTGCATGAAAATACTATTTTTTATGACGCTTAGGAGGCATAGACATGTATTTGTCTAAAATACGTAAATTTCCTTGTCCGACCTCTGGCTTTCATCGTTCACTGTAGCCACAATTTCCATTCGATTATCAAAATTTTCGCCTCATTTTGTAGCTGTCAGTCTGTAGTTTACGTCAAATACAAGATTGTAGTACTTTTCATAAGAATACTAATTTTTATAAGGTTCCTTATATTTTTGGGGGCAGGTTATGGAAACTTTTTCCCTTTACGGCATTGCTGTGGCTTGATTTTTCAACCGATGTGCTATATTTTGGGGTCAATGAATAGACCAGCGTCTGAATTTTCCAAAAAGTATAAATTTGTGGTATTTGGCAAAAGTTGAAGGGCGGGTTTAGTAGTTGAAAGCCAGAAAAATCCCAATTTTTCACGTGTCAACTCCCCAAAACTTTAAATGGCTTTTTCTCCCCTTAAACGTGCGAATTTCGCGTTTTTACGTTTTCATTTAAAAGTTTACCTCAAACTAGTGTTTTGATGGTCGGAACATGTTTTAGGCAAAATATCTAGAAATTGCTGTTTCTAGAACACGTGCAGGTTTTGTGCAGATTTTCAGCTTTGATTGCTTACTGTGCCCGTAATTTTAATCCGATTGGTGAAATTTTGGTCTTATCTTATAGTTGCGTTTGTTTAGTTTGCGTCAAGTGCAAATATGTAGTGATTTGCATGAAAATACTAATTTTTATGACGCTTAGGAGGCATAGACATGTATTTGTCTAAAATACGTAAATTTCCGTGTCCGACCTCTGGCTTTCATCGTTCACTGTAGCCACAATTTCCATTCGATTATCAAAATTTTCGCCTCATTTTGTAGCTGTCAGTCTGTAGTTTATGTCAAATACAAATTTGTAGTACTTTTCATAAGAATACTAATTTCTATAAAGTTCCTTATATTTTTGGGGGCAGTTTATGGAAACTTTTTCCCTTTACGGCATTGCTGTGGCTTGATTTTTCAACTGATGTGCTATATTTTGGTGTTAATGAATAGATCAGCGTCTGAATTTTCCAAAAAGTATAAATTTGTGGTATTTGGCAAAAGTTGAAGGGCGGGTTTAGTAGTTGAAAGCCAGAAAAATCCCAATTTTTCACGTGTCAACTCCCCAAAACTTTAAATGGCTTTTTCTCCCCTTAAACGTGCGAATTTCGCGTTTTTACGTTTTCATTTAAAAGTTTACCTCAAACTAGTGTTTTGATGGTCGGAACATGTTTGAGGCAAAATATCTAGAAATTGCTGTTTCTAGAACACGTGCAGTTTTTGTGCAGATTTTCAGCTTTGATTGCTTACTGTGCCCGTAATTTTAATCCGATTGTTGAAATTTTGGTCTTATCTTATAGTTGCGTTTGTTTAGTTTGCGTCAAGTGCAAATATGTAGTGATTTGCATGAAAATACTAATTTTTATGACGCTTAGGAGGCATAGACATGTATTTGTCTAAAATACGTAAATTTCCTTGTCCGACCTCTGGCTTTCATCGTTCACTGTAGCCACAATTTCCATTCGATTATCAAAATTTTCGCCTCATTTTGTAGCTGTCAGTCTGTAGTTTACATCAAATACAAATTCGTAGTACTTTTCATAAGAATACTAATTTTTATAAGGTTCCTTATATTTTTGGGGGCAGGTTATGGAAACTTTTTCCCTTTACGGCATTGCTGTGGCTTGATTTTTCAACTGATGTGCTATATTTTGGTGTCAATGAATAGATCAACGTCTGAATTTTCCAAAAAGTATAAATTTGTGGTATTTGGCAAAAGTTGAAGGGCGGGTTTAGTAGTTGAAAGCCAGAAAAATCCCAATTTTTCACGTGTCAACTTCCCAAAACTTTAAATGGCTTTTTCTCCCCTTAAACGTGCGAATTTCGCGTTTTTACGTTTTCATTTAAAAGTTTACCTCAAACTAGTGTTTTGATGGTCGGAACATGTTTGAGGCAAAATATCTAGAAATTGCTGTTTCTAGAACACGTGCAGTTTTTGTGCAGATTTTCAGCTTTGATTGCTTACTGTGCCCGTAATTTTAATCCGATTGTTGAAATTTTGGTTTTATCTTATAGTTGCGTTTGTTTAGTTTGCGTCAAGTGCAAATATGTAGTGATTTGCATGAAAATACTAATTTTTATGACGCTTAGGAGGCATAGACATGTATTTCTCTAAAATACGTAAATTTCCGTGTCCGACCTCTGGCTTTCATCGTTCACTGTAGCCACAATTTCCATTCGATTATCAAAATTTTCACCTCATTTTGTAGCTGTCAGTCTCTAGTTTGTGTCAAATATAAACTTGTAGTACTTTTCATAAGAATACTAATTTTATAAGGTTCCTTATATTTTTGGGGGCAGGTTATGGAAACTTTTTCCCTTTACGGCATTGCTGTGGCTTGATCTTTCAACTGATGTGCTATATTTTGGTGTTAATGAATAGATCAGCGTCTGAATTTTCCACAAAGTATAAATTTGTGGTATTTGGCAAAAGTTTAGGGGCGGGTTTAGTAGTTGAAAGCCAGAAAAATCCCAATTTTTCACGTGTCAACTCCCCAAAACTTTAAATGGCTTTTTCTCCCCTTAAACGTGCGAATTTCGCGTTTTTACGTTTTCATTTAAAAGTTTACCTCAAACTAGTGTTTTGATGGTCGGAACATGTTTGAGGCAAAATATCTAGAAATTGCTGTTTCTAGAACACGTGCAGGTTTTGTGCAGATTTTCAGCTTTGATTGCTTACTGTGCCCGTAATTTTAATCCGATTGGTGAAATTTTGGTCTTTTCTTATAGTTGCGTTTGTTTAGTTTGCGTCAAGTGCAAATATGTAGTGATTTGCATGAAAATACTAATTTTTATGACGCTTAGGAGGCATAGACATGTATTTCTCTAAAATACGTAAATTTCCGTGTCCGACCTCTGGCTTTCATCGTTCACTGTAGCCACAATTTCCATTCGATTATCAAAATTTTCGCCTCATTTTGTAGCTGTCAGTCTGTAGTTTATGTCAAATACAAATTTGTAGTACTTTTCATAAGAATACTAATTTTTATAAAGTTCCTTATATTTTTGGAGGGAGTTTATGGAAACTTTTTCCCTTTACGGCATTGCTGTGGCTTGATTTTTCAACTGATGTGCTATATTTTGGTGTTAATGGATAGATCAGCGTCTGAATTTTCCAAAAAGTATAAATTTGTGGTATTTGGCAAAAGTTTAGGGGCAGGTTTAGTAGTTGAAAGCCAGAAAAATCCCAATTTTTCACGTGTCAACTCCCCAAAACTTTAAATAGCTTTTTCTCCCCTTAAACGTGCGAATTTCGCGTTTTTACGTTTTCATTTAAAAGTTTACCTCAAACTAGTGTTTTGATGGTCGGAACATGTTTGAGGCAAAATATCTAGAAATTGCTGTTTCTAGAACACGTGCAGTTTTTGTGCAGATTTTCAGCTTTGATTGCTTACTGTGCCCGTAATTTTAATCCGATTGTTGAAATTTTGGTCTTATCTTATAGTTGCGTTTGTTTAGTTTGCGTCAAGTGCAAATATGTAGTAATTTGCATGAAAATACTATTTTTTATGACGCTTAGGAAGCATAGACATGTATTTGTCTAAAATACGTAAATTTCCTTGTCCGACCTCTGGCTTTCATCGTTCACTGTAGCCACAATTTCCATTCGATTATCAAAATTTTCGCCTCATTTTGTAGCTGTCAGTCTGTAGTTTACGTCAAATACAAATTTGTAGTACTTTTCATAAGAATACTAATTTTTATAAGGTTCCTTATATTTTTGGGGGCAGGTTATGGAAACTTTTTCCCTTTACGGCATTGCTGTGGCTTGATTTTTCAACTGATGTGCTATATTTTGGTGTCAATGGATAGATCAACGTCTGAATTTTCCAAAAAGTATAAATTTGTGGTATTTGGCAAAAGTTGAAGGGCGGGTTTAGTAGTTGAAAGCCAGAAAAATCCCAATTTTTCACGTGTCAACTCCCCAAAACTTTAAATGGCTTTTTCTCCCCTTAAACGTGCGAATTTCGCGTTTTTACGTTTTCATTTAAAAGTTTACCTCAAACTAGTGTTTTGATGGTCGGAACATGTTTGAGGCAAAATATCTAGAAATTGCTGTTTCTAGAACACGTGCAGTTTTTGTGCAGATTTTCAGCTTTGATTGCTTACTGTGCCCGTAATTTTAATCCGATTGTTGAAATTTTGGTTTTATCTTATAGTTGCGTTTGTTTAGTTTGCGTCAAGTGCAAATATGTAGTGATTTGCATGAAAATACTATTTTTTATGACGCTTAGGAGGCATAGACATGTATTTGTCTAAAATACGTAAATTTCCTTGTCCGACCTCTGGTTTTCATCGTTCACTGTAGCCACAATTTCCATTCGATTATCAAAATTTTCGCCTCATTTTGTAGCTGTCAGTCTGTAGTTTATGTCAAATACAAGATTGTAGTACTTTTCATAAGAATACTAATTTTTATAAGGTTCCTTATATTTTTGGGGGCAGGTTATGGAAACTTTTTCCCTTTACGGCATTGCTGTGGCTTGATTTTTCAACTGATGTGCTATATTTTGGTGTTAATGAATAGATCAGCGTCTGAATTTTCCAAAAAGTATAAATTTGTGGTATTTGGCAAAAGTTGAAGGGCGGGTTTAGTAGTTGAAAGCCAGAAAAATCCCAATCTTTCACGTGTCAACTCCCCAAAACTTTAAATGGCTTTTTCTCCCCTTAAACGTGCGAATTTCGCGTTTTTACGTTTTCATTTAAAAGTTTACCTCAAACTAGTGTTTTGATGGTCGGAACATGTTTTAGGCAAAATATCTAGAAATTGCTGTTTCTAGAACACGTGCAGGTTTTGTGCAGATTTTCAGCTTTGATTGCTTACTGTGCCCGTAATTTTAATCCGATTGGTGAAATTTTGGTCTTATCTTATAGTTGCGTTTGTTTAGTTTGCGTCAAGTGCAAATATGTAGTGATTTGCATGAAAATACTAATTTTTATGACGCTTAGGAGGCATAGACATGTATTTCTCTAAAATACGTAAATTTCCGTGTCCGACCTCTGGCTTTCATCGTTCACTGTAGCCACAATTTCCATTCGATTATCAAAATTTTCGCCTCATTTTGTAGCTGTCAGTCTGTAGTTTATGTCAAATACAAATTTGTAGTACTTTTCATAAGAATACTAATTTTTATAAAGTTCCTTATATTTTTGGGGGCAGTTTATGGAAACTTTTTCCCTTTACGGCATTGCTGTGGCTTGATTTTTCAACTGATGTGCTATATTTTGGTGTTAATGAATAGATCAGCGTCTGAATTTTCCAAAAAGTATAAATTTGTGGTATTTGGCAAAAGTTTAGGGGCGGGTTTAGTAGTTGAAAGCCAGAAAAATCCCAATTTTTCAACTCCCCAAAACTTTAAATGGCTTTTTCTCCCCTTAAACGTGCGAATTTCGCGTTTTTACGTTTTCATTTAAAAGTTTACCTCAAACTAGTGCTTTGATGGTCGGAACATGTTTGAGGCAAAATATCTAGAAATTGCTGTTTCTAGAACACGTGCAGTTTTTGTGCAGATTTTCAGTTTTGATTGCTTACTGTGCCCGTAATTTTAATCCGATTGTTGAAATTTTGGTTTTATCTTATAGTTGCGTTTGTTTAGTTTGCGTCAAGTGCAAATATGTAGTAATTTGCATGAAAATACTATTTTTTATGACGCTTAGGAGGCATAGACATGTATTTGTCTAAAATACGTAAATTTCCTTGTCCGACCTCTGGCTTTCATCGTTCACTGTAGCCACAATTTCCATTCGATTATCAAAACTTTCGCCTCATTTTGTAGCTGTCAGTCTGTAGTTTACGTCAAATACAAGATTGTAGTACTTTTCATAAGAATACTAATTTTTATAAGGTTCCTTATATTTTTGGGGGCAGGTTATGGAAACTTTTTCCCTTTACGGCATTGCTGTGGCTTGATTTTTCAACTGATGTGCTATATTTTGGTGTCAATGGATAGATCAACGTCTGAATTTTCCAAAAAGTATAAATTTGTGGTATTTGGCAAAAGTTGAAGGGCGGGTTTAGTAGTTGAAAGCCAGAAAAATCCCAATTTTTCACGTGTCAACTCCCCAAAACTTTAAATGGCTTTTTCTCCCCTTAAACGTGCGAATTTCGCGTTTTTACGTTTTCATTTAAAAGTTTACCTCAAACTAGTGTTTTGATGGTCGGAACATGTTTGAGGCAAAATATCTAGAAATTGCTGTTTCTAGAACACGTGCAGTTTTTGTGCAGATTTTCAGCTTTGATTGCTTACTGTGCCCGTAATTTTAATCCGATTGTTGAAATTTTGGTTTTATCTTATAGTTGCGTTTGTTTAGTTTGCGTCAAGTGCAAATATGTAGTGATTTGCATGAAAATACTATTTTTTATGACGCTTAGGAGGCATAGACATGTATTTGTCTAAAATACGTAAATTTCCTTGTCCGACCTCTGGTTTTCATCGTTCACTGTAGCCACAATTTCCATTCGATTATCAAAATTTTCGCCTCATTTTGTAGCTGTCAGTCTGTAGTTTATGTCAAATACAAGATTGTAGTACTTTTCATAAGAATACTAATTTTTATAAGGTTCCTTATATTTTTGGGGGCAGGTTATGGAAACTTTTTCCCTTTACGGCATTGCTGTGGCTTGATTTTTCAACTGATGTGCTATATTTTGGTGTTAATGAATAGATCAGCGTCTGAATTTTCCAAAAAGTATAAATTTGTGGTATTTGGCAAAAGTTGAAGGGCGGGTTTAGTAGTTGAAAGCCAGAAAAATCCCAATCTTTCACGTGTCAACTCCCCAAAACTTTAAATGGCTTTTTCTCCCCTTAAACGTGCGAATTTCGCGTTTTTACGTTTTCATTTAAAAGTTTACCTCAAACTAGTGTTTTGATGGTCGGAACATGTTTTAGGCAAAATATCTAGAAATTGCTGTTTCTAGAACACGTGCAGGTTTTGTGCAGATTTTCAGCTTTGATTGCTTACTGTGCCCGTAATTTTAATCCGATTGGTGAAATTTTGGTCTTATCTTATAGTTGCGTTTGTTTAGTTTGCGTCAAGTGCAAATATGTAGTGATTTGCATGAAAATACTAATTTTTATGACGCTTAGGAGGCATAGACATGTATTTCTCTAAAATACGTAAATTTCCGTGTCCGACCTCTGGCTTTCATCGTTCACTGTAGCCACAATTTCCATTCGATTATCAAAATTTTCGCCTCATTTTGTAGCTGTCAGTCTGTAGTTTATGTCAAATACAAATTTGTAGTACTTTTCATAAGAATACTAATTTTTATAAAGTTCCTTATATTTTTGGGGGCAGTTTATGGAAACTTTTTCCCTTTACGGCATTGCTGTGGCTTGATTTTTCAACTGATGTGCTATATTTTGGTGTTAATGAATAGATCAGCGTCTGAATTTTCCAAAAAGTATAAATTTGTGGTATTTGGCAAAAGTTTAGGGGCGGGTTTAGTAGTTGAAAGCCAGAAAAATCCCAATTTTTCAACTCCCCAAAACTTTAAATGGCTTTTTCTCCCCTTAAACGTGCGAATTTCGCGTTTTTACGTTTTCATTTAAAAGTTTACCTCAAACTAGTGTTTTGATGGTCGGAACATGTTTGAGGCAAAATATCTAGAAATTGCTGTTTCTAGAACACGTGCAGTTTTTGTGCAGATTTTCAGTTTTGATTGCTTACTGTGCCCGTAATTTTAATCCGATTGTTGAAATTTTGGTTTTATCTTATAGTTGCGTTTGTTTAGTTTGCGTCAAGTGCAAATATGTAGTAATTTGCATGAAAATACTATTTTTTATGACGCTTAGGAGGCATAGACATGTATTTGTCTAAAATACGTAAATTTCCTTGTCCGACCTCTGGCTTTCATCGTTCACTGTAGCCACAATTTCCATTCGATTATCAAAACTTTCGCCTCATTTTGTAGCTGTCAGTCTGTAGTTTACGTCAAATACAAGATTGTAGTACTTTTCATAAGAATACTAATTTTTATAAGGTTCCTTATATTTTTGGGGGCAGGTTATGGAAACTTTTTCCCTTTACGGCATTGCTGTGGCTTGATTTTTCAACCGATGTGCTATATTTTGCTGTCAATGAATAGACCAGCGTCTGAATTTTCCAAAAAGTATAAATTTGTGGTATTTGGCAAAAGTTGAAGGGCGGGTTTAGTAGTTGAAAGCCAGAAAAATCCAAATTTTTCACGTGTCAACTCCCCAAAACTTTAAATGGCTTTTTCTCCCCTTAAACGTGTGAATTTCGCGTTTTTACGTTTTCATTTAAAAGTTTACCTCAAACTAGTGTTTTGATGGTCGGAACATGTTTTAGGCAAAATATCTAGAAATTGCTGTTTCTAGAACACGTGCAGGTTTTGTGCAGATTTTCAGCTTTGATTGCTTACTGTGCCCGTAATTTTAATCCGATTGGTGAAATTTTGGTCTTATCTTATAGTTGCGTTTGTTTAGTTTGCGTCAAGTGCAAATATGTAGTGATTTGCATGAAAACACTAATTTTTATGACGCTTAGGAGGCATAGACATGTATTTCTCTAAAATACGTAAATTTCCGTGTCCGACCTCTGGCTTTCATCGTTCACTGTAGCCACAATTTCCATTCGATTATCAAAATGTTCACCTCATTTTGTAGCTGTCAGTCTGTAGTTTATGTCAAATACAAATTTGTAGTACTTTTCATAAGAATACTAATTTTTATAAGGTTCCTTATATTTTTGGGGGCAGGTTATGGAAACTTTTTCCCTTTACGGCATTGCTGTGGCTTGATTTTTCAACTGATGTGCTATATTTTGGTGTTAATGAATAGATCAGCGTCTGAATTTTCCAAAAAGTATAAATTTGTGGTATTTGGCAAAAGTTTAGGGGCGGGTTTAGTAGTTGAAAGCCAGAAAAATCCCAATTTTTCACGTGTCAACTCCCCAAAACTGTAAATGGCTTTTTCTCCCCTTAAACGTGCGAATTTCGCGTTTTTACGTTTTCATTTAAAAGTTTACCTCAAACTAGTGTTTTGATGGTCGGAACATGTTTTAGGCAAAATATCTAGAAATTGCTGTTTCTAGAACACGTGCAGGTTTTGTGCAGATTTTCAGCTTTGATTGCTTACTGTGCCCGTAATTTTAATCCGATTGGTGAAATTTTGGTCTTATCTTATAGTTGCGTTTGTTTAGTTTGCGTCAAGTGCAAATATGTAGTGATTTGCATGAAAATACTAATTTTTATGACGCTTAGGAGGCATAGACATGTATTTCTCTAAAATACGTAAATTTCCGTGTCCGACCTCTGGCTTTCATCGTTCACTGTAGCCACAATTTCCATTCGATTATCAAAATTTTCGCCTCATTTTGTAGCTGTCAGTCTGTAGTTTATGTCAAATACAAATTTGTAGTACTTTTCATAAGAATACTAATTTTTATAAAGTTCCTTATATTTTTGGGGGCAGTTTATGGAAACTTTTTCCCTTTACGGCATTGCTGTGGCTTGATTTTTCAACTGATGTGCTATATTTTGGTGTTAATGAATAGATCAGCGTCTGAATTTTCCAAAAAGTATAAATTTGTGGTATTTGGCAAAAGTTTAGGGGCGGGTTCAGTAGTTGAAAGCCAGAAAAATCCCAATTTTTCACGTGTCAACTCCCCAAAACTTTAAATGGCTTTTTCTCCCCTTAAACGTGCGAATTTCGCGTTTTTACGTTTTCATTTAAAAGTTTACCTCAAACTAGTGTTTTGATGGTCGGAACATGTTTGAGGCAAAATATCTAGAAATTGCCGTTTCTAGAACACGTGCAGTTTTTGTGCAGATTTTCAGTTTTGATTGCTTACTGTGCCCGTAATTTTAATCCGATTGTTGAAATTTTGGTCTTATCTTATAGTTGCGTTTGTTTAGTTTGCGTCAAGTGCAAATATGTAGTAATTTGCATGAAAATACTATTTTTTATGACGCTTAGGAGGCATAGACATGTATTTGTCTAAAATACGTAAATTTCCTTGTCCGACCTCTGGCTTTCATCGTTCACTGTAGCCACAATTTCCATTCGATTATCAAAACTTTCGCTTCATTTTGTAGCTGTCAGTCTGTAGTTTACGTCAGATACAAGATTGTAGTACTTTTCATAAGAATACTAATTTTTATAAGGTTCCTTATATTTTTGGGGGCAGGTTATGGAAACTTTTTCCCTTTACGGCATTGCTGTGGCTTGATTTTTCAACCGATGTGCTATATTTTGGTGTCAATGAATAGACCAGCGTCTGAATTTTCCAAAAAGTATAAATTTGTGGTATTTGGCAAAAGTTGAAGGGCGGGTTTAGTAGTTGAAAGCCAGAAAAATCCCAATTTTTCACGTGTCAACTCCCCAAAACTTTAAATGGCTTTTTCTCCCCTTAAACGTGCGAATTTCGCGTTTTTACGTTTTCATTTAAAAGTTTACCTCAAACTAGTGTTTTGATGGTCGGAACATGTTTTAGGCAAAATATCTAGAAATTGCTGTTTCTAGAACACGTGCAGGTTTTGTGCAGATTTTCAGCTTTGATTGCTTACTGTGCCCGTAATTTTAATCCGATTGGTGAAATTTTGGTCTTATCTTATAGTTGCGTTTGTTTAGTTTGCGTCAAGTGCAAATATGTAGTGATTTGCATGAAAACACTAATTTTTATGACGCTTAGGAGGCATAGACATGTATTTCTCTAAAATACGTAAATTTCCGTGTCCGACCTCTGGCTTTCATCGTTCACTGTAGCCACAATTTCCATTCGATTATCAAAATTTTCACCTCATTTTACAGCTGTCAGTCTGTAGTTTATGTCAAATACAAATTTGTAGTACTTTTCATAAGAATACTAATTTTTATAAGGTTCCTTATATTTTTGGGGGCAGGTTATGGAAACTTTTTCCCTTTACGGCATTGCTGTGGCTTGATTTTTCAACTGATGTGCTATATTTTGGTGTTAATGAATAGATCAACGTCTGAATTTTCCAAAAAGTATAAATTTGTGGTATTTGGCAAAAGTTGAAGGGCGGGTTTAGTAGTTGAAAGCCAGAAAAATCCCAATTTTTCACGTGTCAACTCCCCAAAACTTTAAATGGCTTTTTCTCCCCTTAAACGTGCGAATTTCGCGTTTCTACGTTTTCATTTAAAAGTTTACCTCAAACTAGTGTTTTGATGGTCGGAACATGTTTGAGGCAAAATATCTAGAAATTGCTGTTTCTAGAACACGTGCAGTTTTTGTGCAGATTTTCAGCTTTGATTGCTTACTGTGCCCGTAATTTTAATCCGATTGTTGAAATTTTGGTCTTATCTTATAGTTGCGTTTGTTTAGTTTGCGTCAAGTGCAAATATGTAGTAATTTGCATGAAAATACTATTTTTTATGACGCTTAGGAGGCATAGACATGTATTTGTCTAAAATACGTAAATTTCCTTGTCCGACCTCTGGCTTTCATCGTTCACTGTAGCCACAATTTCCATTGGTGTTAATGAATAGATCAACGTCTGAATTTTCCAAAAAGTATAAATTTGTGGTATTTGGCAAAAGTTGAAGGGCGGGTTTAGTAGTTGAAAGCCAGAAAAATCCCAATTTTTCACGTGTCAACTCCCCAAAACTTTAAATGGCTTTTTCTCCCCTTAAACGTGCGAATTTCGCGTTTTTACGTTTTCATTTAAAAGTTTACCTCAAACTAGTGTTTTGATGGTCGGAACATGTTTTAGGCAAAATATCTAGAAATTGCTGTTTCTAGAACACGTGCAGGTTTTGTGCAGATTTTCAGCTTTGATTGCTTACTGTGCCCGTAATTTTAATCCGATTGGTGAAATTTTGGTCTTATCTTATAGTTGCGTTTGTTTAGTTTGCGTCAAGTGCAAATATGTAGTGATTTGCATGAAAATACTAATTTTTATGACGCTTAGGAGGCATAGACATTTCTCTAAAATACGTAAATTTCCGTGTCCGACCTCTGGCTTTCATCGTTCACTGTAGCCACAATTTCCATTCGATTATCAAAATTTTCACCTCATTTTGTAGCTGTCAGTCTGTAGTTTATGTCAAATACAAATTTGTAGTACTTTTCATAAGAATACTAATTTTTATAAGGTTCCTTATATTTTTGGGGGCAGGTTATGGAAACTTTTTCCCTTTACGGCATTGCTGTGGCTTGATTTTTCAACTGATGTGCTATATTTTGGTGTTAATGAATAGATCAGCGTCTGAATTTTCCAAAAAGTATAAATTTGTGGTATTTGGCAAAAGTTTAGGGGCGGGTTTAGTAGTTGAAAGCCAGAAAAATCCCAATTTTTCACGTGTCAACTCCCCAAAACTTTAAATGGCTTTTTCTCCCCTTAAACGTGCGAATTTCGCGTTTTTACGTTTTCATTTAAAAGTTTACCTCAAACTAGTGTTTTGATGGTCGGAACATGTTTGAGGCAAAATATCTAGAAATTGCTGTTTCTAGAACACGTGCAGGTTTTGTGCAGATTTTCAGCTTTGATTGCTTACTGTGCTCGTAATTTTAATCCGATTGTTGAAATTTTGGTCTTATCTTATAGTTGCGTTTGTTTAGTTTGCGTCAAGTGCAAATATGTAGTGATTTGCATGAAAATACTAATTTTTATGACGCTTAGGAGGCATAGACATGTATTTCTCTAAAATACGTAAATTTCCGTGTCCGACCTCTGGCTTTCATCGTTCACTGTAGCCACAATTTCCATTCGATTATCAAAATTTTCGCCTCATTTTGTAGCTGTCAGTCTGTAGTTTACGTCAAATACAAATTTGTAGTACTTTTCATAAGAATACTAATTTTTATAAGGTTCCTTATATTTTTGGGGGCAGGTTATGGAAACTTTTTCCCTTTACGGCATTGCTGTGGCTTGATTTTTCAACTGATGTGCTATATTTTGGTGTTAATGAATAGATCAGCGTCTGAATTTTCCAAAAAGTATAAATTTGTGGTATTTGGCAAAAGTTGAAGGGCGGGTTTAGTAGTTGAAAGCCAGAAAAATCCCAATTTTTCACGTGTCCACTCCCCAAAACTTTAAATGGCTTTTTCTCCCCTTAAACGTGCGAATTTCGCGTTTTTACGTTTTCATTTAAAAGTTTACCTCAAACTAGTGTTTTGATGGTCGGAACATGTTTTAGGCAAAATATCTAGAAATTGCTGTTTCTAGAACACGTGCAGGTTTTGTGCAGATTTTCAGCTTTGATTGCTTACTGTGCCCGTAATTTTAATCCGATTGGTGAAATTTTGGTCTTATCTTATAGTTGCGTTTGTTTAGTTTGCGTCAAGTGCAAATATGTAGTGATTTGCATGAAAATACTAATTTTTATGACGCTTAGGAGGCATAGACATGTATTTCTCTAAAATACGTAAATTTCCGTGTCCGACCTCTGGCTTTCATCGTTCACTGTAGCCACAATTTCCATTCGATTATCAAAATTTTCGCCTCATTTTGTAGCTATCAGTCTGTAGTTTATGTCCAATACAAATTTGTAGTACTTTTCATAAGAATACTAATTTTTATAAAGTTCCTTATATTTTTGGGGGCAGGTTATGGAAACTTTTTCCCTTTACGGCATTGCTGTGGCTTGATTTTTCAACTGATGTGCTATATTTTGGTGTTAATGAATAGATCAGCGTCTCAATTTTCCAAAAAGTATAAATTTGTGGTATTTGGCAAAAGTTGAAGGGCGGGTTTAGTAGTTGAAAGCCAGAATAATCCCAATTTTTCACGTGTCAACTCCCCAAAACTTTAAATGGCTTTTTCTCCCCTTAAACGTGCGAATTTCGCGTTTTTACGTTTTCATTTAAAAGTTTACCTCAAACTAGTGTTTTGATGGTCGGGACATGTTTTAGGCAAAATATCTAGAAATTGCTGTTTCTAGAACACGTGCAGGTTTTGTGCAGATTTTCAGCTTTGATTGCTTACTGTGCCCGTAATTTTAATCCGATTGGTGAAATTTTGAACTTATCTTATAGTTGCGTTTGTTTAGTTTGCGTCAAGTGCAAATATGTAGTGATTTGCATGAAAATACTTATTTTTATGACGCTTAGGAGGCATAGACATGTATTTCTCTAAAATACGTAAATTTCCGTGTCCGACCTCTGGCTTTCATCGTTCACTGTAGCCACAATTTCCATTCGATTATCAAAATTTTCGCCTCATTTTGTAGCTGTCAGTCTGTAGTTTATGTCGAATACAAATTTGTAGTACTTTTCATAAGAATACTAATTTTTATAAGGTTCCTTATATTTTTGGGGGCAGGTTATGGAAACTTTTTCCCTTTACGGCATTGCTGTGGCTTGATTTTTCAACCGATGTGCTATATTTTGGTGTCAATGAATAGACCAGCGTCTGAATTTTCCAAAAAGTATAAATTTGTGGTATTTGGCAAAAGTTGAAGGGCGGGTTTAGTAGTTGAAAGCCAGAAAAATCCCAATTTTTCACGTGTCAACTCCCCAAAACTTTAAATGCCTGTTTCTCCCCTTAAACGTGCGAATTTCGCGTTTTTACGTTTTCATTTAAAAGTTTACCTCAAACTAGTGTTTTGATGGTCGGAACATGTTTGAGGCAAAATATCTAGAAATTGCTGTTTCTAGAACACGTGCAGTTTTTGTGCAGATTTTCAGCTTTGATTGCTTACTGTGCCCGTAATTTTAATCCGATTGTTGAAATTTTGGTTTTATCTTATAGTTGCGTTTGTTTAGTTTGCGTCAAGTGCAAATATGTAGTAATTTGCATGAAAATACTATTTTTTATGACGCTTAGGAGGCATAGACATGTATTTGTCTAAAATACGTAAATTTCCTTGTCCGACCTCTGGCTTTCATCGTTCACTGTAGCCACAATTTCCATTCGATTATCAAAATTTTCGCCTCATTTTGTAGCTGTCAGTCTGTAGTTTACGTCAAATACAAATTTGTAGTACTTTTCATAAGAATACTAATTTTTATAAGGTTCCTTATATTTTTGGGGGCAGGTTATGGAAACTTTTTCCCTTTACGGCATTGCTGTGGCTTGATTTTTCAACTGATGTGCTATATTTTGGTGTTAATGAATAGATCAACGTCTGAATTTTCCAAAAAGTATAAATTTGTGGTATTTGGCAAAAGTTGAAGGGCGGGTTTAGTAGTTGAAAGCCAGAAAAATCCCAATTTTTCACGTGTCAACTCCCCAAAACTTTAAATGGCTTTTTCTCCCCTTAAACGTGCGAATTTCGCGTTTTTACGTTTTCATTTAAAAGTTTACCTCAAACTAGTGTTTTGATGGTCGGAACATGTTTGAGGCAAAATATCTAGAAATTGCTGTTTCTAGAACACGTGCAGTTTTTGTGCAGATTTTCAGCTTTGATTGCTTACTGTGCCCGTAATTTTAATCCGATTGTTGAAATTTTGGTCTTATCTTATAGTTGCGTTTGTTTGGTTTGCGTCAAGTGCAAATATGTAGTAATTTGCATGAAAATACTATTTTTTATGACGCTTAGGAGGCATGGACATGTATTTGTCTAAAATACGTAAATTTCCTTGTCCGACCTCTGGCTTTCATCGTTCACTGTAGCCACAATTTCCATTCGATTATCAAAATTTTCGCCTCATTTTGTAGCTGTCAGTCTGTAGTTTACGTCAAATACAAGATTGTAGTACTTTTCATAAGAATACTAATTTTTATAAGGTTCCTTATATTTTTGGGGGCAGGTTATGGAAACTTTTTCCCTTTACGGCATTGCTGTGGCTTGATTTTTCAACCGATGTGCTATATTTTGGTGTCAATGAATAGACCAGCGTCTGAATTTTCCAAAAAGTATAAATTTGTGGTATTTGGCAAAAGTTGAAGGGCGGGTTTAGTAGTTGAAAGCCAGAAAAATCCCAATTTTTCACGTGTCAACTCCCCAAAACTTTAAATGGCTTTTTCTCCCCTTAAACGTGCGAATTTCGCGTTTTTACGTTTTCATTTAAAAGTTTACCTCAAACTAGTGTTTTGATGGTCGGAACATGTTTTAGGCAAAATATCTAGAAATTGCTGTTTCTAGAACACGTGCAGGTTTTGTGCAGATTTTCAGCTTTGATTGCTTACTGTGCCCGTAATTTTAATCCGATTGGTGAAATTTTGGTCTTATCTTATAGTTGCGTTTGTTTAGTTTGCGTCAAGTGCAAATATGTAGTGATTTGCATGAAAATACTAATTTTTATGACGCTTAGGAGGCATAGACATGTATTTCTCTAAAATACGTAAATTTCCGTGTCCGACCTCTGGCTTTCATCGTTCACTGTAGCCACAATTTCCATTCGATTATCAAAATTTTCGCCTCATTTTGTAGCTGTCAGTCTGTAGTTTACGTCAAATACAAATTTGTAGTACTTTTGATAAGAATACTAATTTTTATAAGGTTCCTTATATTTTTGGGGGCAGGTTATGGAAACTTTTTCCCTTTACGGCATTGCTGTGGCTTGATTTTTCAACTGATGTGCTATATTTTGGTGTTAATGAATAGATCAACGTCTGAATTTTCCAAAAAGTATAAATTTGTGGTATTTGGCAAAAGTTGAAGGGCGGGTTTAGTAGTTGAAAGCCAGAAAAATCCCAATTTTTCACGTGTCAACTCCCCAAAACTTTAAATGGCTTTTTCTCCCCTTAAACGTGCGAATTTCGCGTTCTTACGTTTTCATTTAAAAGTTTACCTCAAACTAGTGTTTTGATGGTCGGAACATGTTTGAGGCAAAATATCTAGAAATTGCTGTTTCTAGAACACGTGCAGTTTTTGTGCAGATTTTCAGTTTTGATTGCTTACTGTGCCCGTAATTTTAATCCGATTGTTGAAATTTTGGTCTTATCTTATAGTTGCGTTTGTTTAGTTTGCGTCAAGTGCAAATATGTAGTAATTTGCATGAAAATACTATTTTTTATGACGCTTAGGAGGCATAGACATGTATTTGTCTAAAATACGTAAATTTCCTTGTCCGACCTCTGGCTTTCATCGTTCACTGTAGCCACAATTTCCATTCGATTATCAAAATTTTCGCCTCATTTTGTAGCTGTCAGTCTGTAGTTTACGTCAAATACAAATTTGTAGTACTTTTCATAAGAATACTAATTTTTATAAGGTTCCTTATATTTTTGGGGGCAGGTTATGGAAACTTTTTCCCTTTACGGCATTGCTGTGGCTTGATTTTTCAACTGATGTGCTATATTTTGGTGTTAATGAATAGATCAACGTCTGAATTTTCCAAAAAGTATAAATTTGTGGTATTTGGCAAAAGTTGAAGGGCGGGTTTAGTAGTTGAAAGCCAGAAAAATCCCAATTTTTCACGTGTCAACTCCCCAAAACTTTAAATGGCTTTTTCTCCCCTTAAACGTGCGAATTTCGCGTTTTTTTGTTTTCATTTAAAAGTTTACCTCAAACTAGTGTTTTGATGGTCGGAACATGTTTGAGGCAAAATATCTAGAAATTGCTGTTTCTAGAACACGTGCAGTTTTTGTGCAGATTTTCAGCTTTGATTGCTTACTGTGCCCGTAATTTTAATCCGATTGTTGAAATTTTGGTCTTATCTTATAGTTGCGTTTGTTTAGTTTGCGTCAAGTGCAAATATGTAGTAATTTGCATGAAAATACTATTTTTTATGACGCTTAGGAGGCATCGACATGTATTTGTCTAAAATACGTAAATTTCCTTGTCCGACCTCTGGCTTTCATCGTTCACTGTAGCCACAATTTCCATTCGATTATCAAAATTTTCGCCTCATTTTGTAGCTGTCAGTCTGTAGTTAACGTCAAATACAAGATTGTAGTACTTTTCATAAGAATACTGATTTTTATAAGGTTCCTTATATTTTGGGGGCAGGTTATGGAAACTTTTTCCCTTTACGGCATTGTTGTGGCTTGATTTTTCAACCGATGTGCTATATTTTGGTGTCAATGAATAGACCAGCGTCTGAATTTTCCAAAAAGTATAAATTTGTGGTATTTGGCAAAAGTTGAAGGGCGGGTTTAGTAGTTGAAAGCCAGAAAAATCCCAATTTTTCACGTGTCAACTCCCCAAAACTTTAAATGGCTTTTTCTCCCCTTAAACGTGCGAATTTCGCGTTTTTACGTTTTCATTTAAAAGTTCACCTCAAACTAGTGTTTTGATGGTCGGAACATGTTTTAGGCAAAATATCTAGAAATTGCTGTTTCTAGAACACTGGCAGGTTTTGTGCAGATTTTCAGCTTTGATTGCTTACTGTGCCCGTAATTTTAATCCGATTGGTGAAATTTTGGTCTTATCTTATAGTTGCGTTTGTTTAGTTTGCGTCAAGTGCAAATATGTAGTGATTTGCATGAAAATACTAATTTTTATGACGCTTAGGAGGCATAGACATGTATTTCTCTAAAATACGTAAATTTCCGTGTCCGACCTCTGGCTTTCATCGTTCACTGTAGCCACAATTTCCATTCGATTATCAAAATTTTCACCTCATTTTGTAGCTGTCAGTCTGTAGTTTATGTCAAATACAAATTTGTAGTACTTTTCATAAGAATACTAATTTTTATAAGGTTCCTTATATTTTTGGGGGCAGGTTATGGAAACTTTTTCCCTTTACGGCATTGCTGTGGCTTGATTTTTCAACTGATGTGCTATATTTTGGTGTTAATGAATAGATCAGCGTCTGAATTTTCCAAAAAGTATAAATTTGTGGTATTTGGCAAAAGTTGAAGGGCGGGTTTAGTAGTTGAAAGCCAGAAAAATCCCAATTTTTCACGTGTCAACTCCCCAAAACTTTAAATGGCTTTTTCTCCCCTTAAACGTGCGAATTTCGCGTTTTTACGTTTTCATTTAAAAGTTTACCTCAAACTAGTGTTTTGATGGTCGGAACATGTTTGAGGCAAAATATCTAGAAATTGCTGTTTCTAGAACACGTGCATTTTTTGTGCAGATTTTCAGCTTTGATTGCTTACTGTGCCCGTAATTTTAATCCGATTGTTGAAATTTTGGTCTTATCTTATAGTTGCGTTTGTTTAGTTTGCGTCAAGTGCAAATATGTAGTAATTTGCATGAAAATACTATTTTTTATGACGCTTAGGAGGCATAGACATGTATTTGTCTAAAATACGTAAATTTCCTTGTCCGACCTCTGGCTTTCATCGTTCACTGTAGCCACAATTTCCATTCGATTATCAAAATTTTCGCCTCATTTTGTAGCTGTCAGTCTGTAGTTTACGTCAAATATAAATTTGTAGTACTTTTCATAAGAATACTAATTTTTATAAGGTTCCTTATATTTTTGGGGGCAGGCTATGGAAACTTTTTCCCTTTACGGCATTGCTGTGGCTTGATTTTTCAACCGATGTGCTATATTTTGGTGTCAATGAATAGACCAGCGTCTGAATTTTCCAAAAAGTATAAATTTGTGGTATTTGGCAAAAGTTGAAGGGCGGGTTTAGTAGTTGAAAGCCAGAAAAATCCCAATTTTTCACGTGTCAACTCCCCAAAACTTTAAATGGCTTTTTCTCCCCTTAAACGTGCGAATTTCGCGTTTTTACGTTTTCATTTAAAAGTTTACCTCAAACTAGTGTTTTGATGGTCGGAACATGTTTTAGGCAAAATATCTAGAAATTGCTGTTTCTAGAACACGTGCAGGTTTTGTGCAGATTTTCAGCTTTGATTGCTTACTGTGCCCGTAATTTTAATCCGATTGGTGAAATTTTGGTCTTATCTTAAAGTTGCGTTTGTTTAGTTTGCGTCAAGTGCAAATATGTAGTGATTTGCATGAAAATACTAATTTTTATGACGCTTAGGAGGCATAGACATGTATTTCTCTAAAATACGTAAATTTCCGTGTCCGACCTCTGGCTTTCATCGTTCACTGTAGCCACAATTTCCATTCGATTATCAAAATTTTCACCTCATTTTGTAGCTGTCAGTCTCTAGTTTATGTCAAATACAAATTTGTAGTACTTTTCATAAGAATACTAATTTTTATAAGGTTCCTTATATTTTTGGGGGCAGGTTATGGAAACTTTTTCCCTTTACGGCATTGCTGTGGCTTGATTTTTCAACTGATGTGCTATATTTTGGTGTTAATGAATAGATCAGCGTCTGAATTTTCCAAAAAGTATAAATTTGTGGTATTTGGCAAAAGTTTAGGGGCGGGATTAGTAGTTGAAAGCCAGAAAAATCCCAATTTTTCACGTGTCAACTCCCCAAAACTTTAAATGGCTTTTTCTCCCCTTAAACGTGCGAATTTCGCGTTTTTACGTTTTCATTTAAAAGTTTACCTCAAACTGGTGTTGTGATGGTCGGAACATGTTTTAGGCAAAATATCTAGAAATTGCTGTTTCTAGAACACGTGCAGGTTTTGTGCAGATTTTCAGCTTTGATTGCTTACTGTGCCCGTAATTTTAATCCGATTGGTGAAATTTTGGTCTTATCTTATAGTTGCGTTTGTTTAGTTTGCGTCAAGTGCAAATATGTAGTGATTTGCATGAAAATACTAATTTTTATGACGCTTAGGAGGCATAGACATGTATTTCTCTAAAATACGTAAATTTCCGTGTCCGACCTCTGGCTTTCATCGTTCACTGTAGCCACAATTTCCATTCGATTATCAAAATTTTCGCCTCATTTTGTAGCTGTCAGTCTGTAGTTTACGTCAAATACAAATTTGTAGTACTTTTCATAAGAATACTAATTTTTATAAAGTTCCTTATATTTTTGGGGGCAGTTTATGGAAACTTTTTCCCTTTACGGCATTGCTGTGGCTTGATTTTTCAACTGATGTGCTATATTTTGGTGTTAATGAATAGATCAGCGTCTGAATTTTCCAAAAAGTATAAATTTGTGGTATTTGGCAAAAGTTGAAGGGCGGGTTTAGTAGTTGAAAGCCAGAAAAATCCCAATTTTTCACGTGTCAACTCCCCAAAACTTTAAATGGCTTTTTCTCCCCTTAAACGTGCGAATTTCGCGTTTTTACGTTTTCATTTAAAAGTTTACCTCAAACTAGTGTTTTGATGGTCGGAACATGTTTGAGGCAAAATATCTAGAAATTGCTGTTTCTAGAACACGTGCAGTTTTTGTGCAGATTTTCAGCTTTGATTGCTTACTGTGCCCGTAATTTTAATCCGATTGTTGAAATTTTGGTTTTATCTTATAGTTGCGTTTGTTTAGTTTGCGTCAAGTGCAAATATGTAGTAATTTGCATGAAAATACTATTTTTTATGACGCTTAGGAGGCATAGACATGTATTTGTCTAAAATACGTAAATTTCCTTGTCCGACCTCTGGCTTTCATCGTTCACTGTAGCCACAATTTCCATTCGATTATCAAAATTTTCGCCTCATTTTGTAGCTGTCAGTCTGTAGTTTACGTCTAATACAAGATTGTAGTACTTTTCATAAGAATACTAATTTTTATAAGGTTCCTTATATTTTTGGGGGCAGGTTATGGAAACTTTTTCCCTTTACGGCATTGCTGTGGCTTGATTTTTCAACTGATGTGCTATATTTTGGTGTTAATGAATAGATCAGCGTCTGAATTTTCCAAAAAGTATAAATTTGTGGTATTTGGCAAAAGTTTAGGGTTGGGTTTAGTAGTTGAAAGCCAGAAAAATCCCAATTTTTCACGTGTCAACTCCCCAAAACTTTAAATGGCTTTTTCTCCCCTTAAACGTGCGAATTTCGCATTTTTACGTTTTCATTTAAAAGTTTACCTCAAACTAGTGTTTTGATGGTCGGAACATGTTTTAGGCAAAATATCTAGAAATTGCTGTTTCTAGAACACGTGCAGTTTTTGTGCAGATTTTCAGCTTTGATTGCTTACTGTGCCCGTAATTTTAATCCGATTGTTGAAATTTTGGTCTTATCTTATAGTTGCGTTTGTTTAGTTTGCGTCAAGTGCAAATATGTAGTAATTTGCATGAAAATACTATTTTTTATGACGCTTAGGGGGCATAGACATGTATTTGTCTAAAATACGTAAATTTCCTTGTCCGACCTCTGGCTTTCATCGTTCACTGTAGCCACAATTTCCATTCGATTATCAAAATTTTCGCCTCATTTTGTAGCTGTCAGTCTGTAGTTTACGTCAAATACAAGATTGTAGTACTTTTCATAAGAATACTAATTTTTATAAGGTTCCTTATATTTTTGGGGGCAGGTTATGGAAACTTTTTCCCTTTACGGCATTGCTGTGGCTTGATTTTTCAACCGATGTGCTATATTTTGGTGTCAATGAATAGACCAGCGTCTGAATTTTCCAAAAAGTATAAATTTGTGGTATTTGGCAAAAGTTGAAGGGCGGGTTTAGTAGTTGAAAGCCAGAAAAATCCCAATTTTTCACGTGTCAACTCCCCAAAACTTTAAATGGCTTTTTCTCCCCTTGAACGTGCGAATTTCGCGTTTTTACGTTTTCATTTAAAAGTTTACCTCAAACTAGTGTTTTGATGGTCGGAACATGTTTTAGGCAAAATATCTAGAAATTGCTGTTTCTAGAACACGTGCAGGTTTTGTGCAGATTTTCAGCTTTGATTGCTTACTGTGTCCGTAATTTTAATCCGATTGGTGAAATTTTGGTCTTATCTTATAGTTGCGTTTGTTTAGTTTGCGTCAAGTGCAAATATGTAGTGATTTGCATGAAAATACTAATTTTTATGACGCTTAGGAGGCATAGACATGTATTTCTCTAAAATACGTAAATTTCCGTGTCCGACCTCTGGCTTTCATCGTTCACTGTAGCCACAATTTCCATTCGATTATCAAAATTTTCGCCTCATTTTGTAGCTGTCAGTCTGTAGTTTACGTCAAATACAAATTTGTAGTACTTTTGATAAGAATACTAATTTTTATAAAGTTCCTTATATTCTTGGGGGCAGTTTATGGAAACTTTTTCCCTTTACGGCATTGCTGTGGCTTGATTTTTCAACTGATGTGCTATATTTTGGTGTTAATGAATAGATCAGCGTCTGAATTTTCCAAAAAGTATAAATTTGTGGTATTTGGCAAAGGCTGAAGGGCGGGTTTAGTAGTTGAAAGCCAGAAAAATCCCAATTTGTCACGTGTCAACTCCCCAAAACTTTAAATGGCTTTTTCTCCCCTTAAACGTGCGAATTTCGCGTTTTTACGTTTTCATTTAAAAGTTTACCTCAAACTAGTGTTTTGATGGCCGGAACATGTTTGAGGCAAAATATCTAGAAATTGCTGTTTCTAGAACACGTGCAGTTTTTGTGCAGATTTTCAGCTTTGATTGCTTACTGTGCCCGTAATTTTAATCCGATTGTTGAAATTTTGGTTTTATCTTATAGTTGCGTTTGTTTAGTTTGCGTCAAGTGCAAATATGTAGTAATTTGCATGAAAATACTATTTTTTATGACGCTTAGGAGGCATAGACATGTATTTGTCTAAAATACGTAAATTTCCTTGTCCGACCTCTGGCTTTCATCGTTCACTGTAGCCACAATTTCCATTCGATTATCAAAATTTTCGCCTCATTTTGTAGCTGTCAGTCTGTAGTTTACGTCAAATACAAGATTGTAGTACTTTTCATAAGAATACTAATTTTTATAAGGTTCCTTATATTTTTGGGGGCAGGTTATGGAAACTTTTTCCCTTTACGGCATTGCTGTGGCTTGATTTTTCAACCGATGTGCTATATTTTGGTGTCAATGAATAGACCAGCGTCTGAATTTTCCAAAAAGTATAAATTTGTGGTATTTGGCAAAAGTTGAAGGGCGGGTTTAGTAGTTGAAAGCCAGAAAAATCCCAATTTTTCACGTGTCAACTCCCCAAAACTTTAAATGGCTTTTTCTCCCCTTAAACGTGCGAATTTCGCAATTTTACGTTTTCATTTAAAAGTTTACCTCAAACTAGTGTTTTGATGGTCGGAACATGTTTTAGGCAAAATATCTAGAAATTGCTGTTTCTAGAACAGGTGCAGGTTTTGTGCAGATTTTCAGCTTTGATTGCTTACTGTGCCCGTAATTTTAATCCGATTGGTGAAATTTTGGTCTTATCTTATAGTTGCGTTTGTTTAGTTTGCGTCAAGTGCAAATATGTAGTGATTTGCATGAAAATACTAATTTTTATGACGCTTAGGAGGCATAGACATGTATTTCTCTAAAATACGTAAATTTCCGTGTCCGACCTCTGGCTTTCATCGTTCACTGTAGCCACAATTTCCATTCGATTATCAAAATTTTCGCCTCATTTTGTAGCTGTCAGTCTGTAGTTTATGTCAAATACAAATTTGTAGTACTTTTCATAAGAATACTAATTTTTATGAAGTTCCTTATATTTTTGGGGGCAGGTTATGGAAACTTTTTCCCTTTACGGCATTGCTGTGGCTTGATTTTTCAACTGATGTGCTATATTTTGGTGTTAATGAATAGATCAGCGTCTGAATTTTCCAAAAAGTATAAATTTGTGGTATTTGGCAAAAGTTTAGGGGCGGGTTTAGTAGTTGAAAGCCAGAAAAATCCCAATTTTTCACGTGTCAACTCCCCAAAACTTTAAATGGCTTTTTCTCCCCTTAAACGTGCGAATTTCGCGTTTTTACGTTTTCATTTAAAAGTTTACCTCAAACTAGTGTTTTGATGGTCGGAACATATTTGAGGCAAAATATCTAGAAATTGCTGTTTCTAGAACACGTGCAGGTTTTGTGCAGATTTTCAGCTTTGATTGCTTACTGTGCCCGTAATTTTAATCCGATTGGTGAAATTTTGGTCTTATCTTATAGTTGCGTTTGTTTAGTTTGCGTCAAGTGCAAATATGTAGTGATTTGCATGAAAATACTAATTTTTATGACGCTTAGGAGGCATAGACATGTATTTCTCTAAAATACGTAAATTTCCGTGTCCGACCTCTAGCTTTCATCGTTCACTGTAGCCACAATTTCCATTCGATTATCAAAATTTTCGCCTCATTTTGTAGCTGTCAGTCTGTAGTTTATGTCAAATACAAATTTGTAGTACTTTTCATAAGAATACTAATTTTTATAAGGTTCCTTATATTCTTGGGGGCAGTTTATGGAAACTTTTTCCCTTTACGGCATTGCTGTGGCTTGATTTTTCAACTGATGTGCTATATTTTGGCGTTAATGAATAGATCAGCGTCTGAATTTTCCAAAAAGTATAAATTTGTGGTATTTTGCAAAAGTTGAAGGGCGGGTTTAGTAGTTGAAAGCCAGAAAAATCCCAATTTTTCACGTGTCAACTCCCCAAAACTTTAAATGGCTTTTTCTCCCCTTAAACGTGCGAATTTCGCGTTTTTACGTTTTCATTTAAAAGTTTACCTCAAACTAGTGTTTTGATGGTCGGAACATGTTTGAGGCAAAATATCTAGAAATTGCTGTTTCTAGAACACGTGCAGTTTTTGTGCAGATTTTCAGCTTTGATTGCTTACTGTGCCCGTAATTTTAATCCGATTGTTGAAATTTTGGTCTTATCGTATAGTTGCGTTTGTTTAGTTTGCGTCAAGTGCAAATATGTAGTAATTTGCATGAAAATACTATTTTTTATGACGCTTAGGAGGCATAGACATGTATTTGTCTAAAATACGTAAATTTCCTTGTCCGACCTCTGGCTTTCATCGTTCACTGTAGCCACAATTTCCATTCGATTATCAAAATTTTCGCCTCATTTTGTAGCTGTCAGTCTGTAGTTTACGTCAAATACAAATTTGTAGTACTTTTCATAAGAATACTAATTTTTATAAGGTTCCTTATATTTTTGGGGGCAGGTTATGGAAACTTTTTCCCTTTACGGCATTGCTGTGGCTTGATTTTTCAACCGATGTGCTATATTTTGGTGTTAATGAATAGATCAACGTCTGAATTTTCCAAAAAGTATAAATTTGTGGTATTTGGCAAAAGTTGAAGGGCGGGTTTAGTGGTTGAAAGCCAGAAAAATCCCAATTTTTCACGTGTCAACTCCCCAAAACTTTAAATGGCTTTTTCTCCCCTTAAACGTGCGAATTTCGCGTTTTTACGTTTTCATTTAAAAGTTTACCTCAAACTAGTGTTTTGATGGTCGGAACATGTTTGAGGTAAAATATCTAGAAATTGCTGTTTCTAGAACACGTGCAGTTTTTGTGCAGATTTTCAGCTTTGATTGCTTACTGTGCCCGTAATTTTAATCCGATTGTTGAAATTTTGGTCTTATCTTATAGTTGCGTTTGTTTAGTTTGCGTCAAGTGCAAATATGTAGTAATTTGCATGAAAATACTAATTTTTATGACGCTTAGGAGGCATAGACATGTATTTGTCTAAAATACGTAAATTTCCTTGTCCGACCTCTGGCTTTCATCGTTCACTGTAGCCACAATTTCTATTCGATTATCAACATTTTCGCCTCATTTTGTAGCTGTCAGTCTGTAGTTTACGTCAAATACAAGATTGTAGTACTTTTCATAAGAATACTAATTTTTATAAGGTTCCTTATATTTTTGGGGGCAGGTTATGGAAACTTTTTCCCTTTACGGCATTGCTGTGGCTTGATTTTTCAACCGATGTGCTATATTTTGGTGTCAATGAATAGACCAGCGTCTGAATTTTCCAAAAAGTATAAATTTGTGGTATTTGGCAAAAGTTGAAGGGCGGGTTTAGTAGTTGAAAGCCAGAAAAAGCGTTTTTACGTTTTCATTTAAAAGTTTACCTCAAACTAGTGTTTTGATGGTCGGAACATGTTTGAGGCAAAATATCTAGAAATTGCTGTTTCTAGAACACGTGCAGTTTTTGTGCAGATTTTCAGCTTTGATTGCTTACTGTGCCCGTAATTTGAATCCGATTGTTGAAATTTTGGTCTTATCTTATAGTTGCGTTTGTTTGGTTTGCGTCAAGTGCAAATATGTAGTAATTTGCATGAAAACACTATTTTTTATGAGGCTTAGGAGGCATAGACATGTATTTGTCTAAAATACGTAAATTTCCTTGTCCGACCTCTGGCTGTCATCGTTCACTGTAGCCACAATTTCCATTCGATTATCAAAATTTTCGCCTCATTTTGTAGCTGTCAGTCTGTAGTTTACGTCAAATACAAATTTGTAGTACTTTTCATAAGAATACTGATTTTAATAAGGTTCCTTATATTTTTGGGGGCAGGTTATGGAAACTTTTTCCATTTACGGCATTGCTGTGGCTTGATTTTTCAACCGATGTGCTATATTTTGGTGTTAATGAATAGATCAGCGTCTGAATTTTCCAAAAAGTATAAATTTGTGGTATTTGGCAAAAGTTGAAGGGTGGGTTTAGTAGTTGAAAGCCAGAAAAATCCCAATTTTTCACGTGTCAACTCCCCAAAACTTTAAATGGCTTTTTCTCCCCTTAAACGTGTGAATTTCGCGTTTTTACGTTTTCATTTTAAAGTTTACCTCAAACTAGTGTTTTGATGGTCGGAACATGTTTTAGGCAAAATATCTAGAAATTGCTGTTTCTAGAACACGTGCAGTTTTTGTGCAGATTTTCAGCTTTGATTGCTTACTGTGCCCGTAATTTTAATCCGATTGTTGAAATTTTGGTCTTATCTTATAGTTGCGTTTGTTTAGTTTGCGTCAAGTGCAAATATGTAGTAATTTGCATGAAAATACTATTTTTTATGACGCTTAGGAGGCATAGACATGTATTTGTCTAAAATTCGTAAATTTCCTTGTCCGACCTCTGGCTTTCATCGTTCACTGTAGCCACAATTTCCATTCGATTATCAAAATTTTCGCCTCATTTTGTAGCTGTCAGTCTGTAGTTTACGTCAAATACAAATTTGTAGTACTTTTCATAAGAATACTAATTTTTATAAGGTTCCTTATATTTTTGGGGGCAGGTTATGGAAACTTTTTCCCTTTACGGCATTGCTGTGGCTTGATTTTTCAACCGATGTGCTATATTTTGGTGTTAATGAATAGATCAGCGTCGGAATTTTCCAAAAAGTATAAATTTGTGGTATTTGGCAAAAGTTTAGGGGCGGGTTTAGTAGTTGAAAGCCAGAAAAATCCCAATTTTTCACGTGTCAACTCCCCAAAACTTTAAATGGCTCTTTCTCCACTTAAACGTCCAAATTTCGCGTTTTTACGTTTTCATTTAAAAGTTTACCTCAAACTAGTGTTTTGATGGTCGGAACATGTTTGAGGCAAAATATCTAGAAATTGCTGTTTCTAGAACACGTGCAGTTTTTGTGCAGATTTTCAGCTTTGATTGCTTACTGTTCCCGTAATTTTAATCCGATTGGTGAAATTTTGGTCTTATCTTATAGTTGTGTTTGTTTAGTTTGCGTCAAGTGCAAATATGTAGTAATTTGCATGAAAATACTATTTTGTATGACGCTTAGGAGGCATAGACATGTATTTGTCTAAAATACGTAAATTTCCTTGTCCGACCTCTGGCTTTCATCGTTCACTGTAGCCACAATTTCCATTCGATTATCAAAATTTTCGCCTCATTTTGTAGCTGTCAGTCTGTAGTTTATGTCAAATACAAATTTGTAGTACTTTTCATAAGAATACTAATTTTTATAAGGTTCCTTATATTTTTGGGGGCAGGTTATGGAAACTTTTTCCCTTTTCGGCATTGCTGTGGCTTGATTTTTCAACCGATGTGCTATATTTTGGTGTTAATGAATAGATCAGCGTCTGAATTTTCCAAAAAGTATAAATTTGTGGTATTTGGCAAAAGTTGAAGGGCGGGTTTAGTAGTTGAAAGCCAGAAAAATCCCAATTTTTCACGTGTCAACTCCCCAAAACTTTAAATGGCTTTTTCTCCCCTTAAACGTGCGAATTTCGCGTTTTTACGTTTTCATTTAAAAGTTTACCTCAAACTAGTGTTTTGATGGTCGGAACATGTTTGAGGCAAAATATCTAGAAATTGCTGTTTCTAGAACACGTGCAGTTTTTGTGCAGATTTTCAGCTTTGATTGCTGACTGTGCCCGTAATTTTAATCCGATTGTTGAAATTTTGGTCTTATCGTATAGTTGCGTTTGTTTAGTTTGCGTCAAGTGCAAATATGTAGTAATTTGCATGAAAATACTATTTTTTATGACGCTTAGGAAGCATAGACATGTATATGTCTAAAATACGTAAATTTCCTTGTCCGACCTCTGGCTTTCATCGTTCACTGTAGCCACAATTTCCATTCGATTATCAAAATTTTCGCCTCATTTTGTAGCTGTCAGTCTGTAGTTTACGTCAAATACAAATTTGTAGTACTTTTCATAAGAATACTGATTTTAATAAGGTTCCTTATATTTTTGGGGGCAGGTTATGGAAACTTTTTCCCTTTACGGCATTGCTGTGGCTTGATTTTTCAACCGATGTGCTATATTTTGGTGTTAATGAATAGATCAGCGTCGGAATTTCCCAAAAAGTGTAAATTTGTGGTATCTGGCAAAAGTTGAAGGGCGGGTTTAGTAGTTGAAAGCCAGAAAAATCCCAATTTTTCACGTGTCAACTCCCCAAAACTTTAAATGGCTTTTTCTCCCCTTAAACGTGTGAATTTCGCGTTTTTACGTTTTCATTTTAAAGTTTACCTCAAACTAGTGTTTTGATGGTCGGAACATGTTTGAGGCAAAATATCTAGAAATTGCTGTTTCTAGAACACGTGCAGTTTTTGTGCAGATTTTCAGCTTTGATTGCTTACTGTTCCCGTAATTTTAATCCGATTGGTGAAATTTTGGTCTTATCTTATAGTTGTGTTTGTTTAGTTTGCGTCAAGTGCAAATATGTAGTAATTTGCATGAAAATACTATTTTTTATGACGCTTAGGAGGCATAGACATGTATTTGTCTAAAATACGTAAATTTCCTTGTCCGACCTCTGGCTTTCATCGTTCACTGTAGCCACAATTTCCATTCGATTATCAAAATTTTCGCCTCATTTTGTAGCTGTCAGTCTGTAGTTTACGTCAAATGCAAATTTGTAGTACTTTTCATAAGAATACTAATTTTTATAAGGTTCCTTATATTTTTGGGGGCAGGTTATGGAAACTTTTTCCCTTTACGGCATTGCTGTGGCTTGATTTTTCAACCGATGTGCTATATTTTGGTGTTAATGAATAGATCAGCGTCTGAATTTTCCAAAAAGTATAAATTTGTGGTATTTGGCAAAAGTTGAAGGGCGGGTTTAGTAGTTGAAAGCCAGAAAAATCCCAATTTTTCACGTGTCAACTCCCCAAAACTTTAAATGGCTTTTTCTTCCCTTAAACGTGCGAATTTCGCGTTTTTACGTTTTCATTTAAAAGTTTACCTCAAACTAGTGTTTTGATGGTCGGAACATGTTTGAGGCAAAATATCTAGAAATTGCTGTTTCTAGAACACGTGCAGTTTTTGTGCAGATTTTCAGCTTTGATTGCTGACTGTGCCCGTAATTTTAATCCGATTGTTGAAATTTTGGTCTTATCGTATAGTTGCGTTTGTTTAGTTTGCGTCAAGTGCAAATATGTAGTAATTTGCATGAAAATACTATTTTTTATGACGCTTAGCAAGCATAGACATGTATATGTCTAAAATACGTAAATTTCCTTGTCCGACCTCTGGCTTTCATCGTTCACTGTAGCCACAATTTCCATTCGATTATCGAAATTTTCGCCTCATTTTGTAGCTGTCAGTCTGTAGTTTACGTCAAATACAAATTTGTAGTACTTTTCATAAGAATACTAGTTTTTATAGGGTTCCTTATATTTTTGGGGGCAGGTTATGGAAACTTTTTCCCTTTACGGCATTGCTGTGGCTTGATTTTTCAACCGATGTGCTATATTTTGGTGTTAATGAATAGATCAGCGTCTGAATTTTCCAAAAAGTATAAATTTGTGGTATTTGGCAAAAGTTTAGGGGCGGGTTTAGTAGTTGAAAGCCAGAAAAATCCCAATTTTTCACGTGTCAACTCCCCAAAACTTTAAATGGCTTTTTCTCCCCTTAAACGTGTGAATTTCGCGTTTTTACGTTCTCATTTTAAAGTTTACCTCAAACTAGTGTTTTGATGGTCGGAACATGTTTGAGGCAAAATATCTAGAAATTGCTGTTTCTAGAGCACGTGCAGTTTTTGTGCAGATTTTCAGCTTTGATTGCTTACTGTGCCCGTAATTTTAATCCGATTGGTGAAATTTTGGTCTTATCTTATAGTTGTGTTTGTTTAGTTTGCGTCAAGTGCAAATATGTAGTAATTTGCATGAAAATACTATTTTGTATGACGCTTAGGAGGCATAGACATGTATTTGTCTAAAATACGTAAACTTCCTTGTCCGACCTCTGGCTTTCACCGTTCACTGTAGCCACAATTTCCATTCGATTATCAAAATTTTCGCCTCATTTTGTAGCTGTCAGTCTGTAGTTTACGTCAAATACAAATTTGTAGTACTTTTCATAAGAATACTAATTTTTATAAGGTTCCTTATATTTTTGGGGGCAGGTTATGGAAACTTTTTCCCTTTATGGCATTGCTGTGGCTTGATTTTTCAACCGATGTGCTATATTTTGGTGTCAATGAATAGATCAGCGTCGGAATTTTCCAAAAAGTATAAATTTGTGGTATTTGGCAAAAGTTTAGGGGCGGGTTTAGTAGTTGAAAGCCAGAAAAATCCCAATTTTTCACGTGTCAACTCCCCAAAACTTTAAATGGCTTTTTCTCCCCTTAAACGTGTGAATTTCGCGTTTTTACGTTCTCATTTAAAAGTTTACCTCAAACTAGTGTTTTGATGGTCGGAACATGTTTGAGGCAAAATATCTAGAAATTGCTGTTTCTAGAGCACGTGCAGTTTTTGTGCAGATTTTCAGCTTTGATTGCTTACTGTGCCCGTAATTTTAATCCGATTGGTGAAATTTTGGTCTTATCTTATAGTTGCGTTTGTTTAGTTTGCGTCAAGTGCAAATATGTAGTAATTTGCATGAAAATACTATTTTTTATGACGCTTAGGAAGCATAGACATGTATATGTCTAAAATACGTAAATTTCCTTGTTCGACCTCTGGCTTTCATCGTTCACTGTAGCCACAATTTCCATTCGATTATCAAAATTTTCGCCTCATTTTGTAGCTGTCAGTCTGTAGTTTACGTCAAATACAAATTTGTAGTACTTTTCATAAGAATACTGATTTTTATAAGGTTCCTTACATTTTTGGGGGCAGGTTATGGAAACTTTTTCCCCTTACGGCATTGCTGTGGCTTGATTTTTCAACCGATGTGCTATATTTTGGTGTCAATGAATAGATCAGCGTCGGAATTTTCCAAAAAGTATAAATTTGTGGTATTTGGCAAAAGTTGAAGGGCGGGTTTAGTAGTTGAAAGCCAGAAAAATCCCAATTTTTCACGTGTCAACTCCCCAAAACTTTAAATGGCTTTTTCCCCTTAAACATGTGAATTTCGCGTTTTACGTTTTCATTTTAAAGTTTACCTCAAACTAGTGTTTTGATGGTCGGAACATGTTTGAGGCAAAATATCTAGAAATTGCTGTTTCTAGAACACGTGCAGTTTTTGTGCAGATTTTCAGCTTTGATTGCTGACTGTGCCCGTGATTTTAATCCGATTGTTGAAATTTTGGTCTTATCGTATAGTTGCGTTTGTTTAGTTTGCGTCAAGTGCAAATATGTAGTAATTTGCATGAAAATACTATTTTTTATGACGCTTAGGAAGCATAGACATGTATATGTCTAAAATACGTAAATTTCCTTGTCCGACCTCTGGCTTTCATCGTTCACTGTAGCCACAATTTCCATTCGATTATCAAAATTTTCGCCTCATTTTGTAGCTGTCAGTCTGTAATTTACGTCAAATACAAATTTGTAGTACTTTTCATAAGAATACTGATTTTTATAAGGTTCCTTATATTTTTGGGGGCAGGTTATGGAAACTTTTTCCCTTTGCGGCATTGCTGTGGCTTGATTTTTCAACCGATGTGCTATATTTTGGTGTTAATGCATAGATCAGCGTCGGAATTTTCCAAAAAGTATAAATTTGTGGTATTTGGCAAAAGTTGAAGGGCGGGTTTAGTAGTTGAAAGCCAGAAAAATCCCAATTTTTCACGTGTCAACTCCCCAAAACTTTAAATGGCTTTTTCTCCCCTTAAACGTGTGAATTTCGCGTTTTTACGTTTTCATTTTAAAGTTTACCTCAAACTAGTGTTTTGATGGTCGGAACATGTTTGAGGCAAAATATCTAGAAATTGCTGTTTCTAGAACACGTGCAGTTTTTGTGCAGATTTTCAGCTTTGATTGCTTACTGTGCCCGTAATTTTAATCCGATTGGTGAACTTTTGGTCTTATCTTATAGTTGTGTTTGTTTAGTTTGCGTCAAGTGCAAATATGTAGTAATTTGCATGAAAATACTATTTTGTATGACGCTTAGGAGGCATAGACATGTATTTGTCTAAAATACGTAAATTTCCTTGTCCGACCTCTGGCTTTCATCGTTCACTGTAGCCACAATTTCCATTCGATTATCAAAATTTTCGCCTCATTTTGTAGCTGTAAGTCTGTAGTTTTCGTCAAATACAAATTTGTAGTACTTTTCATAAGAATACTGATTTTTATAAGGTTCCTTATATTTTTGGGGGCAGGTTATGGAAACTTTTTCCCTTTACGGCATTGCTGTGGCTTGATTTTTCAACCGATGTGCTATATTTTGGTGTTAATGAATAGATCAGCGTCTGAATTTTCCAAAAAGTATAAATTTGTGGTATTTGGCAAAAGTTGAAGGGCGGGTTTAGTAGTTGAAAGCCAGAAAAATCCCAATTTTTCACGTGTCAACTCCCCAAAACTTTAAATGGCTTTTTCTCCCCTTAAACGTTTGAATTTCGCGTTTTTATGTTTTCATTTAAAAGTTTACCCCAAACTAGTGTTTTGATGGTCGGAACATGTTTGAGGCAAAATATCTAGAAATTGCTGTTTCTAGAACACGTGCAGTTTTTGTGCAGATTTTCAGCTTTGATTGCTTACTGTGCCCGTAATTTTAATCCGATTGTTGAAATTTTGGTCTTATCTTATAGTTGCGTTTGTTTAGTTTGCGTCAAGTGCAAATATGTAGTAATTTGCATGAAAATATTTTTTTTTTATGACGCTTAGGAGGCATAGACATGTATTTCTCTAAAATACGTAAATTTCCTTGTCTGACCTCTGGCTTTCATCGTTCACTGTAGCCACAATTTCCATTCGATTATCAAAATTTTCGCCTCATTTTGTAGCTGTCAGTCTGTTGTTCACGTCAAATACAAATTTGTAGTACTTTTCATAAAAATACTGATTTTTAAAAGGTTCCTTATATATTTGGGGGCAGGTTATGGAAACTTTTTCCCTTTACGGCATTGCTGTGGCTTGATTTTTCAACCGATGTGCTATATTTTGGTGCTAACGAATAGATCAGCGTCTAAATTTTCCAAAAAGTATAAATTTGTGGTATTTGGCAAAAGTTGAAGGGCGGGTTTAGTAGTTGAAAGCCAGAAAAATCCCAATTTTTCACGTGTCAACTCCCCAAAACTTTAAATGGCTTTTTCTCCCCTTAAACGTGCGAATTTCGCGTTTTTATGTTTTCATTTAAAAGTTTACTCCAAACTAGTGTTTTGTGGTATTTGGCAAAAGGTGAAGGGCGGGTTTAGTAGTTGAAAGCCAGAAAAATCCCAATTTTTCACGTGTCAACTCCCCAAAACTTTAAATGGCTTTTTCTCCCCTTAAACGTGTGAATTTCGCGTTTTTACGTTTTCATTTTAAAGTTTACCTCAAACTAGTGTTTTGATGGTCGGAACATGTTTGAGGCAAAATATCTAGAAATTGCTGTTTCTAGAACACGTGCAGCTTTTGTGCAGATTTTCAGCTTTGATTGCTTACTGTGCCCGTAATTTTAATCAAATTGTTGAAATTTTGGTCTTATCTTATAGTTGCGTTTGTTTAGTTTGCGTCAAGTGCAAATATGTAGTAATTTGCATGAAAATATTTTTTTTTATGACGCTTAGGAGGCATAGACATGTATTTCTCTAATATACGTAAATTTCCTTGTCCGACCTCTGGCTTTCATCGTTCACTGTAGCCACAATTTCCATTCGATTATCAAAATTTTCGCCTCATTTTGTAGCTGTCAGTCTGTAGTTTACGTCAAATACAAATTTGTAGTACTTTTCATAAGAATACTGGTTTTTAAAAGGTTCCTTATATATTTAGGGGCAGGTTATGGAAACTTTTTCCCTTTACGGCATTGCTGTGGCTTGATTTTTCAACCGATGTGCTATATTTTGGTGTTAATGAATAGATCAGCGTCTGAATTTTCCAAAAAAGATAAATTTGTGGTATTTGGCAAAAGTTGAAGGGCGGGTTTAGTAGTTGAAAGCCAGAAAAATCCGAATTTTTCACGTGTCAACTCCCCAAAACTTTAAATGGCTTTTTCTCCCCTTAAACGTGCGAATTTCGCGTTTTTACGTTTTCATTTAAAAGTTTACCTCAAACTAGTGTTTTGATGGTCGGAACATGTTTTAGGCAAAATATCTAGAAATTGCTGTTTCTAGAACACGTGCAGTTTTTGTGCAGATTTTCAGCTTTGATTGCTTACTGTGCCCGTAATTTTAATTCGATTGTTGAAATTTTGGTCTTATCTTATCGTTAAGTTTGTTTAGTTTGCGTCAAGTGCAAATATGTAGTAATTTGCATGAAAATACTATTTTTTATGACGCTTAGGAGGCATAGACATGTATTTGTCTAAAATACGTAAATTTCCTTGTCCGACCTCTGGCTTTCATCGTTCACTGTAGCCACAATTTCCATTCGATTATCAAAATTTTCGCCTCATTTTGTAGCTGTCAGTCTGTAGTTTACGTCAAATACAAATTTGTAGTACTTTTCATAAGAATACTGATTTTTATAAGGTTCCTTATATTTTTGGGGGCAGGTTATGGAAACTTTTTCCCTTTACGGCATTGCTGTGGCTTGATTTTTCAGCCGATGTGCTATATTTTGGTGTTAATGAATAGATCAGCGTCTAAATTTTCGAAAAAGTATAAATTTGTGGTATTTGGCAAAAGTTGAAGGGCGGGTTTAGTAGTTGAAAGCCAGAAAAATCCCAATTTTTCACGTGTCAACTCCCCAAAATTTTAAATGGCTTTTTCTCCCCTTAAACGTGCGAATTTCGCGTTTTTACGTTTTCATTTAAAAGTTTACCTCAAACTAGTGTTTTGATGGTCGGAACATGTTTGAGGCAAAATATCTAGAAATTGCTGTTCCTAGAACACGTGCAGTTTTTGTGCAGATTTTCAGCTTTGATTGCTTACTGTGCCCGTAATTTTAATCCGATTGTTGAAATTTTGGTCTTATCTTAAAGTTGCGTTTGTTTAGTTTGCGTCAAGTGCAAATATGTAGTAATTTGCATGAAAATACTATTTTTTATGACGCTTAGGAGGCATAGACATGTATTTGTCTAAAATACGTAAATTTCCTTGTCCGACCTCTGGCTTTCATCGTTCACTGTAGCCACAATTTCCATTTGATTATCAAAATTTTCGCCTCATTTTGTAGCTGTCAGTCCGTAGTTTACGTCAAATACAAATTTGTAGTACTTTTCATAAGAATACTGATTTTTATAAGGTTCCTTATATTTTTGGGGGCAGGTTATGGAAACTTTTTCCCTTTACGGCATTGCTGTGGCTTGATTTTTCAACCGATGTGCTATATTTTGGTGTTAATGAATAGATCAGCGTCTGAATTTTCCAAAAAGTATAAATTTGTGGTATTTGGCAAAAGTCGAAGGGCGGGTTTAGTAGTTGAAAGCCAGAAAAATCCCAATTTTTCACGTGTCAACTCCCCAAAACTTTAAATGGCTTTTTCTCCCCTTAAACGTGCGAATTTCGCGTTTTTACGTTTTCATTTAAAAGTTTACCTCAAACTAGTGTTTTGATGGTCGGAACATGTTTTAGGCAAAATATCTAGAAATTGCTGTTTCTAGAACACGTGCAGTTTTTGTGCAGATTTTCAGCTTTGATTGCTTACTGTGCCCGTAATTTTAATCCGATTGTTGAAGTTTTGGTCTTATCTTATAGTTGCGTTTGTTAAGTTTGCGTCAAGTGCAAATATGTAGTAATTTGCATGAAAATACTATTTTTTATGACGCTTAGGAGGCATAGACATGTATTTCTCTAAAATACGTATATTTACTTGTCCGACCTCTGACTTTCATCGTTCACTGTAGCCACAATCTCCATTCGATTATCAAAATTTTCGCCTCATTTTGTAGCTGTCAGTCTGTAGTTTACGTCAAATACAAATTTGTAGTACTTTTCATAAGAATACTAATTTTTATAAGGTTCCTGATATTTTTGGGGGCAGGTTATGGAAACTTTTTCCCTTTACGGCATTGCTGTGGCTTGATTTTTCAACCGATGTGCTATATTTTGGTGTCAATGAATAGATCAGCGTCTGAATTTTCCAAAAAGTATAAATTTGTGGTATTTGGCAAAAGTTGAAGGGCGGGTTTAGTAGTTGAAAGCCAGAAAAATTCCAATTTTTCACGTGTCAACTCCCCAAAACTTTAAATGGCTTTTTCTCCCCTTAAACGTGCGAATTTCGCGTTTTTACGTTTTCATTTAAAAGTTTACCTCAAACTAGTGTTTTGATGGTCGGAACATGTTTGAGGCAAAATATCTAGAAATTGCTGTTTCTAGAACACGTGCAGTTTTTGTGCAGATTTTCAGCTTTTATTGCTTACTGTGCCCGTAATTTTAATCCGATTGTTGAAATTTTGGTCTTATCTTATAGTTGCGTTTGTTTAGTTTGCGTCAAAAACAAATATGTAGTAATTTGCATGAAAATACTATTTTTTATGACGCTTAGGAGGCATAGACATGTATTTGTCTAAAATACGTAAATTTCCTTGTCCGACCTCTGGCTTTCATCGTTCACTGTAGCCACAATTTCCATTCGATTATCAAAATTTTCGCCTCATTTTGTAGCTGTTAGTCTGTAGTTTACGTCAAATACAAGATTGTAGTACTTTTCATAAGAATACTAATTTTTATCAGGTTCCTTATATTTTTGGGGGCAGGTTATGGAAACTTTTTCCCTTTACGGCATTGCTGTGGCTTGATTTTTCAACCGATGTGCTATATTTTGGTGTTAATGAATAGATCAGCGTCTGAATTTTCCAAAAAGTATAAATTTGTGGTATTTGGCAAAAGTTGAAGGGCGGGTTTAGTAGTTGAAAGCCAGAAAAATCCCAATTTTTCACGTGTCAACTCCCCAAAACTTTAAATGGCTTTTTCTCCCCTTAAACGTGCGAATTTCACGTTTTTACGTTTTCATTTAAAAGTTTACCTCAAACTAGTGTTTTGATGGTCGGAACATGTTTGAGGCAAAATATCTAGAAATTGCTGTTTCTAGAACACGTGCAGTTTTTGTGCAGATTTTCAGCTTTGATTGCTTACTGTGCCCGTAATTTTAATCCGATTGTTGAAATTTTGGTCTTATCTTATAGTTGCGTTTGTTTAGTTTGCGTCAAGTGCAAATATGTAGTAACTTGCATGAAAATACTAATTTTTATGACGCTTAGGAGGCATAGACATGTATTTGTCTAAAATACGTAAATTTCCTTGTCCGACCTCTGGCTTTCATCGTTCACTGTAGCCACAATTTCCATTCGATTATCAAAATTTTCGCCTCATTTTGTAGCTGTCAGTCTGTGGTTTACGTCAAATACAATTTTGTAGTACTTTTCATAAGAATACTAATTTTTATAAGGTTCCTTATATTTTTGGGGGCAGGTTATGGAAACTTTTTCCCTTTACGGCATTGCTGTGGCTTGATTTTTCAACCGATGTGCTATATGTTGGTGTTAATGAATAGATCAGCATCTGAATTTTCCAAAATGTATAAATTTGTGGTATTTGGCAAAAGTTGAAGGGCGGGTTTAGTAGTTGAAAGCCAGAAAAATCCCAATTTTTCACGTGTCAACTCCCCAAAACGTTAAATGGCTTTTTCTCCCCTTAAACGTGCGAATTTCGCGTTTTTACGTTTTCATTTAAAAGTTTACCTCAAACTAGTGTTTTGATGGTCGGAACATGTTTGAGGCAAAATATCTAGAAATTGCTGTTTCTAGAACACGTGCAGTTTTTGTGCAGATTTTCAGCTTTGATTGCTTACTGTGCCCGTAATTTTAATCCGATTGTTGAAATTTTGGTCTTATCTTATAGTTGCGTTTGTTTAGTTTGCGTCAAGTGCAAATATGTAGTAATTTGCATGAAAATACTATTTTTTATGACGCTTAGGAGGCATAGACATGTATTTGTCTAAAATACGTAAATTTCCTTGTCCGACCTCTGGTTTTCATCGTTCACTGTAGCCACAATTTCCATTCGATTATCAAAATTTTCGCCTCATTTTGTAGCCGTCAGTCTGTAGTTTACGTCAAATACAAATTTGTAGTACTTTTCATAAGAATACTGATTTTTATAAGGTTCCTTATATTTTTGGGGGCAGGTTATGGAAACTTTTTCCCTTTTCGGCATTGCTGTGGCTTGATTTTTCAACCGATGTGCTATATTTTGATGTGAATCAATAAATCATCGTCTGAATTTTCTAAAAAGTATAAATTTGTGGTATTTGGCAAAAGTTGAAGGGCGGGTTTAGTAGTTGAAAGCCAGAAAAATCCCAATTTTTCACGTGTCAACTCCCCAAAATTTTAAATGGATTTTTCTCCCCTTAAACGTGCGAATTTCGCGTTTTTACGTTTTCATCTAAAAGTTTACCTCAAACTAGTGTTTTGATGGTCGGAACATGTTTGAGGCAAAATATCTAGAAATTTCTGTTTCTAGAACACGTGCAGTTTTTGTGCAGATTTTCAGCTTTGATTGCTTACTGTGCCCGTAATTTTAATGCGATTGTTGAAATTTTGGTCTTATCTTATAGTTGCGTTTGTTTAGTTTGCGTCAAGTGCAAATATGTGGTAATTTGCATGAAAATACTATTTTTTATGACGCTTAGGAGGCATAGACATGTATTTCTCTAAAATACGTATATTTCCTTGTCCGACCTCTGACTTTCATCGTTCACTGTAGCCACAATTTCCATTCGATTATCAAAATTTTCGCCTCATTTTGTAGCTGTCAGTCTCTAGTTTATGTTAAATACAAATTTGTAGTACTTTTCATATGAATACTAATTTTTATAAGGTTCCTGATATTTTTGGGGGCAGGTTATGGAAACTTTTTCCCTTTACGGCATTGCTGTGGCTTGATTTTTCAACCGATGTGCTATATTTTGTTGTTAATGAATAGATCAGCGTCTGAATTTTCCAAAAAGTATAAATTTGTGGTATTTGGCAAAAGTTGAAGGGCGGGCTTAGTAGTTGAAAGCCAGAAAAATCCCAATTTTTCACGTGTCAACTCCCCAAAACTTTAAATGGCTTTTTCTCCCCTTAAACGTGCGAATTTCGCGTTTTTACGTTTTCATTTAAAAGTTTACCTCAAACTAGTGTTTTGATGGTCGGAACATGTTTGAGGCAAAATATCTAGAAATTGCTGTTTCTAGAACACGTGCAGTTTTTGTGCAGATTTTCAGCTTTGATTGCTTACTGTGCCCGTAATTTTAATCCGATTGTTGAAATTTTGGTCTTATCTTATAGTTGCGTTTGTTTAATTTACGTCAAGTGCAAATATGTAGTAACTTGCATGAAAATACTAATTTTTATGACGCTTAGGAGGCATAGACATGTATTTGTCTAAAATACGTAAATTTCCTTGTCCGACCTCTGGCTTTCATCGTTCACTGTAGCCACAATTTCCATTCGATTATCAAAATTTTCGCCTCATTTTGTAGCTGTCAGTCTGTAGTTTATGTCGAATACAAATTTGTAGTACTTTACATAAGAATACTAATTTTTATAAAGTTCCTAATATTTTTGGCGGCAGTTTATGGAAAGTTTTTCCCTTTACGGCATTGCTGTGGCTTGATTTTTCAACCGATGTGCTATATTTTGGTGTTAATGAATAGATCAGCATCCGAATTATCCAAAAAATATAAATTTGTGGTATTTGGCAAAAGTTGAAGGGCGGGTTTAGTAGTTGAAAGCCAGAAAAATCCCAATTTTTCACGTGTCAACTCCCCAAAACTTTAAATGGCTTTTTCTCCCCTTAAACGTGCGAATTTCGCGTTTTTACGTTTTCATTTAAAAGTTTACCTCAAACTAGTGCTTTGATGGTCGGAACATGTTTGAGGCAAAATATCTAGAAATTTCTGTTTCTAGAACACGTGCAGTTTTTGTGCAGATTTTCAGCTTTGATTGCTTACTGTGCCGTAATTTTAATGCGATTGTTGAAATTTTGGTCTTATCTTATAGTTGCGTTTGTTTAGTTTGCGTCAAGTGCAAATATGTAGTAATTTGCATGAAAATACTATTTTTTATGACGCTTAGGAGGCATAGACATGTATTTCTCTAAAATACGTATATTTCCTTGTCCGACCTCTGACTTTCATCGTTCACTGTAGCCACAATTTCCATTCGATTATCAAAATTTTCGCCTCATTTTGTAGCTGTCAGTCTGTAGTTTATGTCAAATACAAATTTATAGTACTTTTGATAAGAATACTGATTTTTATAGGGTTCCTTATATTTTTGGGGGCAGGTTATGGAAACTTTTTCCCTTTACGGCATTGCTGTGGCTTGATTTTTCAACCGATGTGCTACATTTTGTTGTTAATGAATAGATCAGCGTCTGAATTTTCCAAAAAGTATAAATTTGTGGTATTTGGCAAAAGTTGAAGGGCGGGCTTAGTAGTTGAAAGCCAGAAAAATCCCAATTTTTCACGTGTCAACTCCCCAAAACTTTAAATGGCTTTTTCTCCCCTTAAACGTGCGAATTTCGCGTTTTTACGTTTTCATTTAAAAGTTTACCTCAAACTAGTGTTTTGATGGTCGGAACATGTTTGAGGCAAAATATCTAGAAATTGCTGTTTCTAGAACACGTGCAGTTTTTGTGCAGATTTTCAGCTTTGATTGCTTACTGTGCCCGTAATTTTAATCCGATTGTTGAAATTTTGGTCTTATCTTATAGTTGCGTTTGTTTAATTTACGTCAAGTGCAAATATGTAGTAACTTGCATGAAAATACTAATTTTTATGACGCTTAGGAGGCATAGACATGTATTTGTCTAAAATACGTAAATTTCCTTGTCCGACCTCTGGCTTTCATCGTTCACTGTAGCCACAATTTCCATTCGATTATCAAAATTTTCGCCTCATTTTGTAGCTGTCAGTCTGTAGTTTATGTCGAATACAAATTTGTAGTACTTTACATAAGAATACTAATTTTTATAAAGTTCCTAATATTTTTGGCGGCAGTTTATGGAAAGTTTTTCCCTTTACGGCATTGCTGTGGCTTGATTTTTCAACCGATGTGCTATATTTTGGTGTTAATGAATAGATCAGCATCCGAATTATCCAAAAAATATAAATTTGTGGTATTTGGCAAAAGTTGAAGGGCGGGTTTAGTAGTTGAAAGCCAGAAAAATCCCAATTTTTCACGTGTCAACTCCCCAAAACTTTAAATGGCTTTTTCTCCCCTTAAACGTGCGAATTTCGCGTTTTTACGTTTTCATTTAAAAGTTTACCTCAAACTAGTGCTTTGATGGTCGGAACATGTTTGAGGCAAAATATCTAGAAATTTCTGTTTCTAGAACACGTGCAGTTTTTGTGCAGATTTTCAGCTTTGATTGCTTACTGTGCCGTAATTTTAATGCGATTGTTGAAATTTTGGTCTTATCTTATAGTTGCGTTTGTTTAGTTTGCGTCAAGTGCAAATATGTAGTAATTTGCATGAAAATACTATTTTTTATGACGCTTAGGAGGCATAGACATGTATTTCTCTAAAATACGTATATTTCCTTGTCCGACCTCTGACTTTCATCGTTCACTGTAGCCACAATTTCCATTCGATTATCAAAATTTTCGCCTCATTTTGTAGCTGTCAGTCTGTAGTTTATGTCAAATACAAATTTATAGTACTTTTGATAAGAATACTGATTTTTATAGGGTTCCTTATATTTTTGGGGGCAGGTTATGGAAACTTTTTCCCTTTACGGCATTGCTGTGGCTTGATTTTTCAACCGATGTGCTACATTTTGTTGTTAATGAATAGATCAGCGTCTGAATTTTCCAAAAAGTATAAATTTGTGGTATTTGGCAAAAGTTGAAGGGCGGGCTTAGTAGTTGAAAGCCAGAAAAATCCCAATTTTTCACGTGTCAACTCCCCAAAACTTTAAATGGCTTTTTCTCCCCTTAAACGTGCGAATTTCGTGTTTTTACGTTTTCATTTAAAAGCTTACCTCAAACTAGTGTTTTGATGGTCGGAACATGTTTGAGGCAAAATATCTAGAAATTGCTGTTTCTAGAACACGTGCAGTTTTTGTGCAGATTTTCAGCTTTGATTGCTTACTGTGCCCGTAATTTTAATCCGATTGTTGAAATTTTGGTCTTATCTTATAGTTGCGTTTGTTTAGTTTGCGTCAAGTGCAAATATGTGGTAATTTGCATGAAAATACTATTTTTTATGACGCTTAGGAGGCATAGACATGTATTTGTCTAAAATACGTAAATTTCCTTGTCCGACCTCTGGCTTTCATCGTTCACTGTAGCCACAATTTCCATTCGATTATCAAAATTTTCGCCTCATTTTGCAGCTGTCAGTCCGTAGTTTACGTCAAATACAAATTTGTAGTACTTTTCATAAGAATACTAATTTTTATAAGGTTCCTTATATTTTTGGGGGCAGGTTATGGAAACTTTTTCCCTTTACGGCATTGCTGTGGCTTGATTTTTCAACCGATGTGCTATATTTTGGTGTTAATGAATAGATCAGCGTCTGAACTTTCCAAAAAGTATAAATTTGTGGTATTTGGCAAAAGTTTAAGGGCGGGTTTAGTAGTTGAAAGCCAGAAAAATCCCACTTTTTCACGTGTCAACTCCCCAAAACTTTAAATGGCTTTTTCTCCCCTTAAACGTGCGAATTTCGCGTTTTTACGTTTTCATTTAAAAGTTTACCTCAAACTAGTGTTTTGATGGTCGGAACATGTTTTAGGCAAAATATCTAGAAATTGCTGTTTCTAGAACACGTGCAGTTTTTGTGCAGATTTTCAGCTTTGATTGCTTACTGTGCCCGTAATTTTAATCCGATTGTTGAAATTTTGGTCGTATCTTATAGTTCCGTTTGTTTAGTTTGCGTCAAGTGCAAATATGTAGTGATTTGCATGAAAATACTATTTTTTATGACGCTTAGGAGGCATAGACATGTATTTGTCTAAAATACGTAAATTTCCTTGTCCGACCTCTGGCTTTCATCGTTCACTGTAGCCACAATTTCCATTCGATTATCAAAATGTTGGTCTTATTTTGTAGCTATCAATCTGTACTTTACGTCGAATACAAATTTGTAGTACTTTTCATAAGAACACTAAGTTTTATACGGTTCCTTATATTTTTGGGGACAGGTTATGGAAACTTTTTCCCTTTACGGCATTGCTGTGGCTTGATTTTTCAACCGATGTGCTATATTTTGGTGTTAATGAATAGATCAGCGTCTGAATTTTCCAAAAAGTATAAATTTGTGGTATTTGGCAAAAGTTGAAGGGCGGGTTTAGTAGTTGAAAGCCAGAAAAATCCCAATTTTTCACGGGTCAACTCCCCAAAACTTTAAATGGCTTTTTCTCCCCTTAAACGTGCGAATTTCGCGTTTTTACGTTTTCATTTAAAAGTTTACCCCAAACTAGTGTTTTGATGGTCGGAACATGTTTTAGGCAAAATATTTAGAAATTGCTGTTTCTAGAACACGTGCAGTTTTTGTGCAGATTTTCAGCTTTGATTGCTTACTGTGCCCGTAATTTTAATCCGATTGTTGAAATTTTGGTCTTATCTTATAGTTGTGTTTGTTAAGTTTGCGTCAAGTGCAAAGATGTAGTAATTTGCATGAAAATACTAATTTTTATGACGCTTAGGAGGCAGAGACATGTATTTCTCTAAAATACGTAAATTTCCGTGTCCGAGCTCTGGCTTTCATCGTTCACTGTAGCCACAATTTCCATTCGATTATCAAAATTTTCGCCTCATTTTGTAGCTGTCAGTCTGTAGTTTACGTCAAATACAAATTTGTAGTACTTCTTATAAGAATACTAATTTTTATAAGGTTCCTTATATTTTTGGGGGCAGGTTATGGAAACTTTTTCCCTTTACGGCATTGCTGTGGCTTGATTTTTGAACCGATGTGCTATATTTTGGTGTTAATGAATAGATCAGCGTCTGAATTTTCCAAAAAATATAAATTTGTGGTATTTGGCAAAAGTTGAAGGGCGGGTTTAGTAGTTGAAAGCCAGAAAAATCCCAATTTTTCACGTGTCAACTCCCCAAAACTTTAAATGGCTTTTTCTCCCCTTAAACGTGCGAATTTCGCGTTTTTACGTTTTCATTTAAAAGTTTACCTCAAACTAGTGTTTTGATGGTCGGAACATGTTTGAGGCAAAATATCTAGAAATTGCTGTTTCTAGAACACGTGCAGTTTTTGTGCAGATTTTCAGCTTTGATTGCTTACTGTGCCCGTAATTTGAATCCGATTGTTGAAATTTTGATCTTATCTTATAGTTGCGTTTGTTTAGTTTGCGTCAAGTGCAAATATGTAGTAATTTGCATGAAAATACTAATTTTTATGACGCTTAGGAGGCATAGACATGTATATGTCTAAAATACGTAAATTTCCTTGTCCGACCTCTGGCTTTCATCGTTCACTGTAGCCACAATTTCCATTCGATTATCAAAATTTTCGCCTCATTTTGTAGCTGTCAGTCTGTAGTTTACGTCAAATACAAATTTGTAGTACTTTTCATAAGAATACTAATTTTTATAAGGTTCCTTATATTTTCGGGGGCAGGTTATGGAAACTTTTTCCCTTTACGGCATTGCTGTGGCTTGATTTTTCAACCGATGTGCTATATTTTGGTGTTAATGAATAGATCAGCGTCTGAATTTTCCAAAAAGTATAAATTTGTGGTATTTGGCAAAAGTTGAAGGGCGGGTTTAGTAGTTGAAAGCCAGAAAAATCCCAATTTTTCACGTGTCAACTCCCCAAAACTTTGAATGGCTTTTTGTCCCCTTAAACGTGCGAATTTCGCGTTTTTACGTTTTCATTTAAAAGTTTACCTCAAACTAGTGTTTTGATGGTCGGAACATGTTTGAGGCAAAATATCTAGAAATTGCTGTTTCTAGAACACGTGCAGTTTTTGTGCAGATTTTCAGCTTTGATTGCTTACTGTGCCCGTAATTTGAATCCGATTGTTGAAATTTTGATCTTATCTTATAGTTGCGTTTGTTTAGTTTGCGTCAAGTGCAAATATGTAGTAATTTGCATGAAAATACTAATTTTTATGACGCTTAGGAGGCATAGACATGTATATGTCTAAAATACGTAAATTTCCTTGTCCGACCTCTGGCTTTCATCGTTCACTGTAGCCACAATTTCCATTCGATTATCAAAATTTTCGCCTCATTTTGTAGCTGTCAGTCTGTAGTTTACGTCAAATACAAATTTGTAGTACTTTTCATAAGAATACTAATTTTTATAAGGTTCCTTATATTTTCGGGGGCAGGTTATGGAAACTTTTTCCCTTTACGGCATTGCTGTGGCTTGATTTTTCAACCGATGTGCTATATTTTGGTGTTAATGAATAGATCAGCGTCTGAATTTTCCAAAAAGTATAAATTTGTGGTATTTGGCAAAAGTTGAAGGGCGGGTTTAGTAGTTGAAAGCCAGAAAAATCCCAATTTTTCACGTGTCAACTCCCCAAAACTTTAAATGGCTTTTTCTCCCCTTAAACGTGCGAATTTCGCGTTTTTACGTTTCCATTTAAAAGTTTACCTCAAACTAGTGTTTTGATGGTCGGAACATGTTTTAGGCAAAATATCTAGAAATTGCTGTTTCTAGAACACGTGCAGTTTTTGTGCAGATTTTCAGCTTTGATTGCTTACTGTGCCCGTAATTTTAATCCGATTGTTGAAATTTGGTCTTATCTTATAGTTGCGTTTGTTCAGTTTGCGTCAAGTGCAAATATGTAGTAATTTGCATGAAAATACTAATTTTTATGACGCTTAGGAGGCATAGACATGTATTTGTCTAAAATACGTAAATTTCCTTGTCCGACCTCTGGCTTTCATCGTTCACTGTAGCCACAATTTCCATTCGATTATCAAAATGTTGGTCTCATATTGTAGCTGTCAGTCTGTAGTTTACGTCAAATACAAATTTGTAGTACTTTTCATAAGAATACTAATTTTTATAAGGTTCCTTATATTTTTGGGGGCAGGTTATGGAAACTTATTCCCTTTGCGGCATTGCTGTGGCTTGATTTTTCAACCGATGTGCTATATTTTGGTGTTAATGAATAGATTAGCGTCTGAATTTTCCAAAAAGTATAAACTTGTGGTATTTGGCAAAAGTATAAGGGCGGGTTTTGTCATGAATTATGTGACGCCGGCGGTGACCACTGCTAACACACTTTGCTGCTAACTGGCTTGTCATTTCACGTTGGTCTCGACCAGCGCACATCCCACGTCAATTTTGTCGTGGGAAGTCAACAGGATTTGACATCCACATGGGAGTGAAGTGTGGAGGTAGTGGCCGCCCTCCATAAGGAAGTCCCGGAATGTGCCGACAGTTCGGTCAAATTCAACTCAACCAAATGATGGGTAGTATTGGCAACTCGAATGAGTATACCGACGTCATACACTATAATACACTTCCCATTTATTTTCCCTAACCCAGTGTACAACTTGAAAGTGAGTGAGAATATTCGTGGGAAGGCTAATCCAGACAGAACACCGAGCGCCGCTTCTAATACGATATATGCAGCCAAGGCGGTGCCAACAAGCATCTGTACCGGGGATTTCGAGGATATCAGGCGCGGAAGGAATGCACAAGGGAAAAGAATCGAGAAGGCGAAAGTGTTGCTGCCAAAAGGCTTTTTCCAAATATATAGAAGTATACGGTCAAGGTCAGGACAATATCGACCTAGATGAATGGGAATCGGATTCAGATATTGAAATTTCGGATCATCTTTCGTTGTCAGTACGATCGTTGGATCAAGCATCGGATCAGATATGTGCTAAAATAATAAATATTAAAAGTCCAAGTACAAATGATACCTCAAAAGATTTTACGGAACCAATTGATAAAGTTCGAGACGATTCATAAAATGATTTGATGGCAACAATAGCGAAATTAGACTCGAACGGAGTACAAGTTCTTCCGGAGGGTAGGAATAAGACGACATCGCCACAAGTCCATAGTTCAGCAGATATTGCGAATGTTGCTGAAGAGAAAGCTCACCAGAAAGACGATCCAAATGAAGATTGGTGTGCAGTTTGTTTGGATGGTGGTGAATTGATGTGTTGCGATAAATGTCCAAAAATATTTCACCAAAATTGTCACATACCAGCTATAAGTTCCTTACCAGATGAAAGTGAAACGTGGCAAGGTTTGTTATGTGTTAATTTAGCGGAACTGGCAAGTTCAGCTGAATGTGAAAGACATAATGCAGGAGAACTTGGCACAAATGAATTAAAGATTATACAGACGATATGTTTAGAATTATATTGCCAATACGAACAAAGTTTACCATTTAGAGAGCCAGAACCTGCAACCCACACTGCATATTATGAAATAATTTGTCACCCTATGTCGCTAGATGTTATCCGAACTCGTTTGGATCCATCAAGTCCGAATCACTACAAAGACATTGCCACATTTGTAGCTGACGTTCGATTGTTGTTCAAAAATGTATACTTATATTATCCGGAGGATTCCAAAATATATGCGCGTGCCCGTTATCTAGAACAATTTTTCGAAGAGCAACTGGCTAAATGGCTTCCTAAATACGCTCTCGTAAACAAATGTGAAACGAATGCAGATGAATGTCCTGTGAAAAAAAATACGCAAAAATCCCGAATGAATGCCCTTAGAAAACAGAACAATTTCAACTGTCGGATAAGATAATCAGAAACGAATTAAAGGAGATTATATTTGCTTACAGGAATAGTATTAGCATCGTAAGTTTAGGCGTGTATTTACGCTATCGCCTGTTGATGTCGCACATCGACACATTTAAACTCTTACTACAAGCAAAATATTAATTTATTGTTTAAACATAACTATACATAAAATAAGTAACCATTTTTATTTACTCGAAAGAAAGCATGTAGTTATTCCAAATATGAAATGATCATTAAAAATTTCACCGGTTAGTTCTTAATCATATGAATAAATGCATACCAATTTCATTTGAAACATTAGACTTTAGAGGTTAATTAATTGTACATGACAGAATGCTATCTAGATCATCAAAAAACGACAGAAAATCGTACTTTCGTTGATTTTAGGCATAACTATAGATTAAAGACATTAAAATGTAGAACATTTACTTCCAATTCATACGAGAAATGACATTTATCAGAAACACTTTTTGTGTTTGAATTCTCCTTATTTTGGTTGCTTTTAGACGAAACTCATGTAGACTGGCATACGATTTTATCAATTTGTTTTTATAGTTGATGTAAATGAGTGCTTAAAAAAATGCAACTTAATACAAACTGATTATCAAACTGTAGTAAAAAAGAGATACTATTACTTTTAAGTAGAATACCTTAGTTAGAAATTTATATTGTATCGAAGGAATCGTTAGTTAGAATGTAGAGAAATTAGAGACTTGTTTAGCGTTAGTTATACGTTACAAACACACACGACAAAATCAGTCAATGAAAGAAGCAAACCAATATTTAATTTGCATTAGTTGATAATTGAAATGAATATTCCTAATAGGGAAATTTTTCGTGAACGCGCTTATATACATATATTTTTGTGTTAAAAATTTGATTATCAAAATTGCGGAATGCTATATGACAAAACAGCAATAGTATAATTTGAAATTGAAAAAAAAACGTTTATTTCGAAACGAATGAAAATTAATTGATTGGAAACGACTAACTTCATACTTTCGATAGTACAAGTCTCGAAGCATAAATGCGAAAAATTGCCGAACATTAATTTTATGATATTTAAAGCATTTGTAGAAGGAAAACTATTTTTTAAACAAATATATAACAACATGAACTGCTAAATAACAACTCGACTTTCCTTTCCAGTGGTTCTTCCTTTCAGCGGGAAATCGAGTGCAGGGTAGGTATGCCGTCGCGAGGGTAGGGTTTGAGAAAATCCGCTGAGGACGGTTTCGCGTCGCGCGCGGTACGCGGTACCTTTGTTGTTTTGCTTTTTTTTTTTAATAACGTAGCGTTCGTCGGGTTGAGTTAACGTTGTATATTTTTCGGTACCGCGTCGGAAATTCGGAAACGCGAAGTAAAGATTAGATCTTTGTCCTTTGACTGGTTATAGGAAGAAATACGGAGTAACGTAAAATAGGTTTCCTCTCCGTATGGTTTTGTTTTGTGACGCGTTTGAAAACGGGCATGTATTGGTGGCTGAAGATTGTAGATGAGCGTAATCCATTCGGAGACCTGCGACCGAAATCCTCTCCGATCTAGCTGGCCGACAAGCAGCCACCGCGTAAATGGATTACGCTGCACGGATTGGTTGACCGGTGGGTACGATGAGAGGTCGGTTCTACGTTCGCACGTAGACGTAAAAACATGACAAATGGCGCCCAACGCGGGGCCGAAACATCCTAAGGGGATAAAAGATTCGCGTCTTCTGACGAGTTGGTCCTTTACGGAGGATGTAAGGTACTTTGGTACTCGAGCCTCACAAACAGGAGCAGTGGAGTTGTGTGATACACACTAGCAGTCGCTTCACGTGAGTTGTAGCTTCCGCTCTCCTTTGTTTGATTTTTTTTTTTCGCGATAGAATCCTTCCGATGTGTTGTTCCAGGTTAATCCCTGTAAGGACCTTCTATTTTCTTGATGGAACTGTCAGCCAGATGGGGTTTCTCCTGTCAGCCTGGACTCTCAAGAAAATAGAAGGCTACCTTGCCTTTATGTCGCGGAAGGATTCTACTTATTTCGTATGCGTGATAGACGAGTGGTATCGGTTCAACGTTCGGTGGCGTATGCTGGAGTTGCAGAGCCCGGAATGCTCACACGCGTCGGGAAGTTTGACTGCGTACAAAACCGTTACGGTAGCTCTACCACTTGTCTCATTGAGTCAGTTAACGCAGTTTAGAGACGGTTTTTGTAATGTTTGTGGGTATGGGGTTAAATTTGGTAAATCGGCCGAAAACACCCTTTCTTCGGCAGACTACCACGCACTCTCATTTCCCTTTGGAGGAGTCGACTGCTGGAAAGGGAAGAGTGTAGTAAATAAATCTTTTTTTTTCATTTCACACAAATAGCTCGCCACTATCGGCCACTGAATTATTCTTAAGCGTGAATAGATATACATATAGTTTACATATATTAGAGTAGGCATAGTTTACATTTTTTTCTCTTCTTTCTCTATTTTACTTACACATAGCACCAACCACACACAGCAAAAACGAGCATGGCAACGAAGCGGACCCCAGATAAGCGTTGGACCAGATCCAAAATGGTCCAACCAGCTAACTGCGGGATCTGCTTTGAAGACGTAGTGGAGGGCGTACACAGCGTGCGATTAGAGTGCGGACACCTTTTCCATCGTGCCTGTGTCCAACAGCTCCTCCTAACGTCCGAGCTTTGCCCACTATGCCGGCGACCCATAGAGCGGACCGCCGTAGACTTCCCCCTCGGAACGCCCGTCCCAACGCGTGGAGCAGTGGCGAAAGGGGTCCCAGATGCCGAACCACCCCAATCACTGATGGACTTGCAAGGAGCCGTAGGCGGGGAAGTTCCTGCTGCAGTTGTCGCGGCCGAGGTTACACCCGCGCCTTCCACCCACTCCATTGACACCCTTGTGGCGTTAATGCGAGACATGTCTGAGAGGATTGGCAACTTGGAGGGAAGGCTCCAGAACCTCCCGATGAGCCAACCACCCAGCCGCGTGAGAACTCCGCTTGACTGGGAGCCCAATCCCAGTGTGGCTATGCCCCACTCTCGGCCAGCTGATCAATGGACCCTACCTCCAAGGAACTCGGGAATGGACCCCAGAGCTCCCGAGTATCGACCACGACACAGCACCGCACCTCCGTTGGTACTTCCAGTCCCCGAGGCAGTCCCTTACAACAGCTCAATCGAAGATGTGATTCCCCCCGGGAACGCATTGACACCTTTCCGAGACCCGACGCCTCGTATCATGGAGAGTTGGCGCCTGAACTTCACGGGTTTCAACGCGATGATATCAGCGGACCGGTTCCTTTTCAGGATTCAGGCGTTCGTATCCAGCACCCTGGGAGGTGATTTCTCGGCCTTCCTCCGGCATGCACATCTTTTGTTCAGCGGAGATGCTGCCGACTGGTACTGGAGTTTTAAGGAGTCGACGCCACGTCCCACTTGGGATTCTTTCAGTGCAGCCTTCCGCAATCGATTTGACGATGGCTTCACTGAGAGAGAACTAAGGGAACAGATAGAGAAACGGAAACAAGGTGCTCACGAACCGTTTGACCAGTACTACACAAGTATAGTGAGATTGAGCACTCGCTTGCGAACAACCATGCCCGAGAACGAACTGGTAGAAATTATCAGAGAGAATATGCGTTGGGAGCTTCAGAACAGCCTTCTGCATTTTCCCATCAACACCATACAGGGATTGCGCCTCCACGCCCGTAGGCAAGAACAACTGGATGAGCGGTGATGTACCTTCCGTCCACAGCCTCGCATAACGGGACCAAATCCCCGAAATCATCACACCGCGGAGTTGATGGCAGCGGACCACCTACTTGCTGACCCAGTACCAGTACCGAGGAGCGGAGCACCACAGGAGCTTGAGGACCCAGCAATGTTTGATCGACCCTCCCTTGAAGCAATTACAAGCCGACAAACGGGGCATCGGTTCTATGCACGTCCAGCGGAACCGACGTTCTTCTGTTACCGATGCGGGAAGGCAGACACGTACGCACCTGTGTGCGCAAATTGCGAAAAAACTTGCCAGCGAGTACCGCGACCACCCGTCGGCACTCATAAAATCCGGACGAACCAACGCTGACCCCATCACTAGCTATGACCAAGCCCCAGACATGACTCCCATTCTCCCGAAGTTCTACAACCGACGCCATCCTTTGTCGAGGCGGACGCGCAGGAAAATGGTAGCGAGGCGAAGGTTCCTTGGCATGTCAAACCTTTCCACGTCAGACTGCGGAATTATTTGGCTACTCGACAGCGCATCTTCCATGTGGAGTTGGCTATAACTGTCCCACCGCGAAGACAGCGAGCCACGCGTCGGATGCGGAGCTTCTGGAGAAGGGTCAGGCAGTCGAGGAAGGTGCTGAAGGACATACACTTAGACGAATTATTGAGGGATGACGTTCGACCATATGCGTCAGTACACCTCCTGCAAAAACGATTGTCAGGTTTAGTCGATAAGGGAGCCAGTGTGAATTGCATATCAGCCGATTTTGCAGGGGAGGTACTGGTAGTGCACGCGGACCAAATCCACCATTTTACCACCTGGTTAAGCACGGCGGACGGAACTCGTCACTCTGTAGTGGGAAAATTTACGACGGATGTCACCTTTAAGGGAGTAACTAAACCTCTGGAATTTTACATCATACCTCAATGAACCCAGAATCTTTATCTAAGGGTGGATTTCGTTCGAAAATTTAACTTGGCCCCGGCACTGTTTTCCGGCACGACTCTGGAGTCCGTCACCACTGTTCCTGACCAAACTCAAACCACTCACCTATTACGACATACACTGGATGTGAGTCAACAACTGCGACTTGACTCGGCTATCTCAGCTTTTCCATTGCATGACAAGGAACGGCACTGGTGTTACACACAATAGATGTGGGGGATGCTAAACCCATAAAACAGAGACATTTTGCCATATCTCCGGCGAAGGAAAAGTTGTTATATGCCGAAGTTGATCGAATACTAGCATTATGCGTGATGGAAGGATCGCAGAGCGCGTGGGCTTCCCCGGTCACCTTAGTCGTCAAGCCGAACAAGGTCCGGCTATGCTTAGATGCCAGACGCTTGAACGCCGTCACTGTCAAGGACGCATACCCTCTACCGTTGATTGAAGGCATTTTGAGTCGGTTGCCTAAAGCCCACTTCATCACGAGCTTAGACCTCAAGGACGCCTTCTGGCAAATTTCTTTAGACCCTAGCCCACAGGAGAAAACAGCCTTCACAGTCCCAGGTCGGCCCCTGTATCAATTCGTGACCATGCCATTCGGATTATGCAATGCCCCTCAAACAATGACGCGCCTTATGGATAAGGTGATATCACCTCATTTACGGCACCAAGTTTTCGTTTACTTGGACGATCTGCTGCTTATAACCGAGACCTTTAACGAACACATCGACCAGCTGCAGGAGGTGGCTCTACACATCCGGAGAGCAGGGTTAACCATCAACATACAGAAGAGTCAGTTCGTGATGACGGAGGTGAAGTATTTGGGTCACATCATTGGGCATGGTAATATCAAGACCGACCCTGACAAGACTCATGCGATTGACGTTTTCCCATTACCCAAGACCACCAAGCAATTACGCCGATTCCTAGGCTTATGCGGATGGTACCAGCGTTTTGTACGTGACTATGCCACCATTACCACTCCTTTGACCGACATGCTGCGTAAGGGACGTTAGTTCGTCTGGGAAGAGCCCAGCTTGCGAGCCTTTGAAGAGCTAAAGAAGAGTCTGACTACAGCCCCCGTACTGCACAGCCCGGACTTTGACAAACAGTTCTCAATCCATTGTGACGTGAGTCAACATGGGGTGGGAGCAGTCTTAGTCCAGGTTGCACAAGACGGCGAGGAGAGACCTATAGCCTTCATGTCCCACAAGCTGAACCAGGCCCAGCGGAACTACATGGTCTCGGAGCAGGAATGCCTGGCGACTGTGCTGGCAGTGAAACGTTTTCGAGCATATGTAGAAGGATATCCTTTTGAAATCGTCACTGATCATACGTCACTGAAATGGCTGATGAGCCAAACTGATCTCCACGGCCGCTTGGCCAGATGGGCCTTGAAATTACAGGCGTTTGACTTCACGACAAGACACCGCAAAGGAAGTCAGCACGTGGTACTGGATACACTATCAAGGATGTTTGCCCCCGAAGGAGCCGAGTTGGCCCAGGAGGACGACAGTCCCCTATGGATCGACTTGGACCATCCCGCCTTCAAGTCAGCATGTTATCTCCAGCTGATGAATACGATTCAGGACCAGTTGCCACAGCTGCCAGAACTACGGGTAACGGAGGAATTTATATACAAGCGGACGAGACACGCCTCCGGGGACTCTATTCAAGAAGAGGAACAGTGGAAGTTATGGGTGCCCGAAAAACTGACATGCGAATTGATTAAGCGGGCTCATGACCACCCATTGAGTGCACACGGTGGTTATGATCGTACGCTTCGGTGACTGAAGACTTACTTCTTTTGGCCTAAGATGGCGCAGCAAGTGAAAAAGTACGTAGCCGCTTGTGAGCTGTGCAAATGCACTAAAGCGCCCAATTCTGTTCTCCAGCCCCCGATGGGAAAATTCGAACTACCGGGGCGGTTGTTCCAGCGCCTGTATATAGATCTCATCGGTCCGTACCATCGCTCGACTTCGGGATACACGGGAGCTGTCGTGGTCCTGGACCACTTGTCCAAAGTTCCGATTGTGGAACCTCTTCGAAACCTGCACACCGTTTTCTGGAAAATTGCGTTTTCCATATATTTGGAGTACTGGAGAAGCTGGTCTCCGACAACGGAGTTCAGTTCACCTCGTCTAGATTTCGGGAATTAATGGAGAAGTATGGCATTACGCATCAGCGGACTGCCGTTTATTCTCCGCAAGCCAATGCGTCCGAGCGGTTGAACCGCACCCTCATAGCCGCCACTCGGGCCTACGTCCAACCGGATCAGAAGGATTGGGACCGCAGGATTTCCACCATCACCTGTGCCCTGCGTTCGTCTTATCACTCCACCACAGGCATCTCCCCATACTTTGCCGTGTTCGGCCAGCATATGATTTGCCACGGAAACTCGTACTGGCTATTGCGGCAGTTGAAAGTCTTGGAAGACCAAATAGTGGTGCTGGAGCCGCACGAGAAACTCCAAATTCTACGAGAAGAAATCTGGGAGAGGATTGAAGACAGTAGACGGGTGGGGGAGGAGCGGTACAATCTACGATCCCATTCTTCTGGCTTCAAGGCAGGCGACGAAATCTACCGACGGAATTTTAGACAACGTGAAGCAGGTCGGCACTACACTGCCAAGCTAGACAAGAAGTTCGTGAAGTGTCGAGTCTTACAAGTTTTAAGTCCCACGCGGTACCTCATTCCGGACATGTCCGGAAGGGAGCTGGGAGTTTACCATGCCAAAGACCTACGACGCTGAGAGCAAAACAAAAAACGTCATAGGGCCAAGCAGCGTTTCCTTCAGTCTCCCCAGGGCATCGTGGAAACTGCCCTGTAATGAATCATGCGACGCCGCTGGTGACCACTACTAACACACTTTGCTGTTAGGTGGCTTGTCATTTCACGTTGGTTGCGACCAGCGCACATCCCACGTCAATTTTGTCGTGGGATATCAACAGGATTTGACAGCCACATGGGAGTGAAGTGTGGAGGTAGTGGCCGCCACCCATAAGGAAGTCCCGGAGTGTGCCGACAGTTCGGTCAAATTCAACTCAACCAAATGATGGTGAGTATTGGCAACTCGAATGAGTATACCGACGTCATACACTATAATACACTTCCCATTTATTTTCCCTAACCCAGTGTACAACTTGAAGGTGAGTGAGAATATTCGTGGGAACGGTAATCCAGACAGAACACCGAGCGCCGCTTCTAATACGATATATGCAGCCAAAGCGGTGCCAACAAGCATCTGTACCGGGGATTTCGAGGATTTCAAGCGCGAAAGGAATGCACAAGGGAAAAGAATCGAGAAGGCGAAAGTGTTGCTGCCAAAAGGCTTTTCCCAAATATATAGAAGTATAAGGTCAAGGTCAGGACAATATCGACCTAGATGAATGGGACTCGGATTCAGATATTGAAATTTTGGATCATCTTTCGTTGTCAGTACGATCGTTGGATCAAGCATCGGATCAGATAAGTGCTAAAATAATAAATATTAAAAGTCCAAGTACAATTGATACCTCAAAAGATTTTACGGAACCAATTGATAAAGTTCGAGACGATTCATAAAATGATTTGATGGCAACAATAGCGAAATTAGACTCGAACGGAGTACAAGTTCTTCCAGAGGGTAGGAATAAGATGACATCGCCACAAGTCCATAGTTCAGCAGATATTGCGAATGTTGCTGAAGAGAAAGCTCACCAGAAAGACGATCCAAATGAAGATTGGTGTGCAGTTTGTTTGGATGGTGGTGAATTGATGTGTTGCGATAAATGTCCAAAAATATTTCACCAAAATTGTCACATACCAGCTATAAGTTCCTTACCAGATGAAAGTGAAACGTGGCAAGGTTTGTTATGTGTTAATTTAGCGGAACTGGCAAGTTCAGCTGAATGTGAAAGACATAATGCAGGAGAACTTGGCGCAAATGAATTAAAGATTATACAGACGATATGTTTAGAATTATATTGCCAATACGAACAAAGTTTACCATTTAGAGAGCCAGAACCTGCAACCCACACTGCATATTATGAAATAATTTGTCACCCTATGTCGCTAGATGTTATCCGAACTCGTTTGGATCCATCAAGTCCGAATCACTACAAAGACATTGCCACATTTGTAGCTGACGTTCGATTGTTGTTCAAAAATGTATACTTATATTATCCGGAGGATTCCAAAATATATGCGCGTGCCCGTTATCTAGAACAATTTTTCGAAGAGCAACTGGCTAAATGGCTTCCTAAATACGCTCTCGTAAACAAATGTGAAACGAATGCAGATGAATGTCCTGTGAAAAAAAATACGCAAAAATTCCGAATGAATGCCCTTAGAAAACAGAACAATTTCAACTGTCGGATAAGATAATCAGAAACGAATTAAAGGAGATTATATTTGCTTACAGGAATAGTATTAGCATCGTAAGTTTAGGCGTGTATTTACGCTATCGCCTGTTGATGTCGCACATCGACACATTTAAACTCTTACTACAAGCAAAATATTAATTTATTGTTTAAACATAACTATACATAAAATAAGAAACCATTTTTATTTACTCGAAAGAAAGCATGTAGTTATTCCAAATATGAAATGATCATTAAAAATTTCACCGGTTAGTTCTTAATCATATGAATAAATGCATACCAATTTCATTTGAAACATTAGATTATAGAGGTTAATTAATTGTACATGACAGGATGCTATCTAGATCATCAAAAAACGACAGAAAATCGTACTTTCGTTGATTTTAGGCATAACTATAGATTAAAGACATTAAAATGTAGAACATTTACTTCCAATTCATACGAGAAATGACATTTATCAGAAACACTTTTTGTGTTTGAATTCTCCTTATTTTGGTTGCTTTTAGACGAAACTCATGTAGACTGGCATACGATTTTATCAATTTGTTTTTATAGTTGATGTAAATGAGTGCTTAAAAAAATGCAACTTAATACAAACTGATTATCAAACTGTAGTAAAAAAGAGATACTATTACTTTTAGTAGAATACCTTAGTTAGAAATTTATATTGTATCGAAGGAACCGTTAGTTAGAATGTAGAGAAATTAGAGGCTTGTTTAGCGTTAGTTATACGCTATGAATAAGTACTACAGGAAGCCTGATATAGCACATATACAGTGTGTATGAGTGAAGTAAAATCAAACGGAGGAGAAGTTGTATGACAAGGATAGCGTACATAGGAAGAAAAGAGACACAGTATGGGCTACTAATGTCATGTTGGCGGTTCTACTGTGATAAGTGTCAGGTAACAATGTAAACAAATCGCGAAATCGAATCAAAACTTACGTTAATTTGGTGAATTTCGTGTGATTATCGTATCGTGAATTCGGGAAACATTCGAAAGTGGCAAAGTGTGGTGTTCGTTTCAAATCGCCTTCAAATATCGGTGCTTTTAATTGAAAGGCAAAAAGAAATCGTGGAAAATAAAGTGTTTCGTGAGGAAGTGCGAAAAAATATTAATCGTGGGTTAGTGAACACTCATATTTTAGATAAAACTAAAAACGAAATTAATTGATTAACTTGTTTCTTTTCTCGTGCCGTGAATTTTGTTAGTTTAAATAAGCCGCGTACTTAATGGTTACGGTTTGAAATTGATGGTGCTAATTTTTATTTACGTTTCGGAATAAAAAGTCAAACAATATTGCGTGACATAATATCTTGGCCCTCTAAATGAATGGCGGCATCAAAAAAATCATTATCTTGAGGGGGTTGAAAGTATGTATATTAATTAATTTTCGATTATTTTATGGAATTTTTTGTTAGGAAAAAAATTCAACAACTGATATTTATTTCAGGTTTACGATAGATAAATAGTATAACAAATTTAAATGCGAAAAATTCAAAATTAAAAAAATTCCTTTTAAAAAACGCTATTAAGTTTATTGTATAACAATACTTCCCATATACATGTATTTCGATAACAAGTTGTTTTCTTTATCAGTGGTAAGGGTATGAAAAACTGAATCCTTTTGTTCTTTATCCTTTTGAGTATGAATAGCAGCCGTTCTTCATTGAGTCTTTTACACCCTTACCACTGATGGAGAAAACAACTTGTTTTCGAAATACATGTATATGGGAAGTATTGTTATACAATAAACTAAATAGCGTTTCTTAAAAGGAATTTTTTAAATTTAGAATTTTTTTCATTTAATTTTGTCATTCTAGGCACTGTTGCCTCTGAAATGAATATCATAAATAATATAACTAAGATAATCCTTTTACCTAAAAGGAATCTCGGTTTCCTTGCTTCAAATTTAAACTAAATATATACATATGTATTAGTATATACATATTTATATATATATATATATATATATATATATATATATATATATATATATATATGTTTATACACACACACACACACACACACACACACACACATATATATATATATATATATATATATATATATATATATATATATATATATATATATATATATATATATATATATATGTATATATATATATATATATATATATATATATATATATATATATATAAATATATATATATATATATATGTATATATATATATATATATATATATATATATATATATATATAAATATATATATATCTATATATGTATATATATATATATATATATATATATATATATATATATATATATATATATATATATATATATATATATATATATATATATATATAAAGTGGAACTCTAATTATCCGAACCCCAATTATTCGAATCGATTTTCGGCGAAATAAATATCTAAAAATACAGCGCAAGCGCGTGCGATAGCATAGTGTACAGGCAATGCCTATGTGTCATTACTATAGCAACGACGCGTTCACTATCCACCGTTCCTCTAACATGCGCTCCCTGCGTTCCCACCAGTCTGCGTTAACTGCTTTGCTGCTCTCATCTTTGTTGGTTAAGTTCACACGCCAGCGCGCCAAAGTATCTACCCGCATCCGAGCATTCGACCGCTGCCGTGTTGGCATTACGTTTAGCGTCTTCTACTGTTGTGACATTGCGTTTAGCCGCTACTGCTGGATTTAGTGTCCGAAATGAGTACACAACGTAAACGTGTTGTGCTTCCACTGAGTGATAAAGTGGAAATTGTCAATCAATGAAATCCGCCAGTTGAGCTTCTTGAGAGTGAGAATGGCGAGTTTAAATGCCTATTTCTCCCACCTAATGTTACTAGTCTACTGAAGCCTATGGATCAGTGTGTGATTGAGTGCACCAAATGACACGACCGACGCCAGTTGCTCCAAAAATTGTTTTTGGATGAAGAAAACAACGAAGAAATAGTTTTGCATTCATATACAAAAATATGGCGAAAACTGTTTCACTTAAAAGAGCTTGGAATAGAATAAAAGGCACATCAACAAAGGAACAACTGGAAGCCGAAAACCAAAGTAAGCACCAACAACAGCGAACAACAGCTGCCGTTGATGAACAGGAACACGGTCTGTCCATGGTAGAATTTGTTGACATTGCCAAAGAAATGACGGGCTGTTTAGAATGCGATGTTGATGATATGAAGGAGTGGCTTCAATGTAATAAAGACGACCCATTATGATAGATGATGAAATTGCAGAGAGTCTCATGAACGAACGATAAGATGATACCAACGACAACGATAAAACCGGGGAAGAAACCAAGGATGAAAATGTTCCCACGCACGGAGAAGCGTTTATTTGTTTTGAAAACGCCTTAAAGTGGCGTACAACTTTAAGCCATCAAGCGCCTGCGGAACCTCACCTGTAATGTATATCGAAAATCTTTTCATTCATCCTAATCCAAATTGAGAAAGTAGGTGAACAGAACAGAGATATATTAAAACAAACAAACGACACCCACGCATTCAACACTTTCAAAAATGGCGATTAGTAGTTGATTATCGTCAGCTAAATAAAAAATTAGTTAATGACAAATTTCCCCTCACCCGACTTGACGATATACTAGATCGCATAGGTAGAGCCAAATACTTCTCTACACTCGATATGACAAGCTCATTCCATCAAATAGAACTCGACCATGAATCACGGCCCATGACAGCATTTTCGTCCAGCAACGGACATTACCAATTCAAACGATTGCCTTTCGGGTTGAAAATATCCTCGAATAGTTTTCAGCGCATGTTAACAATAGCTTTATCCGGATTAGATGCAAACGCATTTCTATATGTCGATGACATCATAGTCTTTGGTTGTTCCTTAAAACATCACAACCAAAACCTCATAAAAACTTTCGAACGACTCCGTATGTACAATCTAAAATTAAACCCCTCAAAGTGTAATTTTATACAATCCGAAGTCGTTTACCTAGGACACCTAATCACCAGCAAAGGCGTAACAGCCGATCCCACGAAATGCGAAGCTGTCAACAACTATCCAATTCCACAAACGCAGATGACGTGAGACGTTTTGTCGCATTCTGCAATTACTACAGACGATTCGTCCGGAATTTCGCAGCCACTGCAAAACCTCTCAATGAGCTGTTCAAGAAGAACAAAAATTTGACTGGACCGAAAAATGCCAAGTAGCTTTCTAATTTCTCAAAAACTCCATTACTTCTTCACCAATTCTACAATACCCCGACCTTGAAAAAGAATTTATATTAACCACGGACGCATCTGATTATGCGCTAGGAGCCGTTCTATCACAAGGCATCATTGGAGAAGATCTGCCGATATCCTATGCTAGCAAATCCCTAACAAAACATAAAATCAATAAATACTGCTGAAAACCAGTAACTGAAAACTGAAAACCAAAAACTGAAAACTGAAAACCAAAAACTGAAAACTGAAAACCAAAACTGAAAACCAAAAACTGAAAACCAAAAACCAAAAACCAAAAACTAAAACCAAAAACCAAAAACCAAAAACTGTAAACTGAAAACTGAAAACTAAAAACCAAAAACGGAAAACTGAAAACCAAAAACTAAAAACCAAAAACTGAAATCTGAAAGCCAAAATTTGAAAAACCAATAACCAAAAACTGAAAACCAAAAACCAAAAACAAAAAACCAAAAACCAAAAACAAAAAAACCAAAAACTGAATACTGAAAACCAAAAACTGAAAACTGAAAACCAAAACTCAAAACCAAAAACAGAAATCCAAAAACCAAAAACCAAAACCCAATCGAAAACCAAAAACCAAAAACCAAAACCAGAAACCAAAAACCAAAAACCAAAAACAGAAAATTGAAAACCAAAAACCAAAAAACCAAAAACCAAAAACCAAAAACCGAAAACCAAAAACAAAAAACAAAAAACCAAAAACCATAAAACCAAAAACCAACAACCAACAACCAAAAACCAAAAACCAAAAACCAACCACCACAAACCAAAAACCAAAAACTGAAAACCAAAAACCAAAAACCAAAAACCAAAAACCAAAAACCAAAAACCAAAAACCAAAAACCAAAAACCAGAAAACCAAAAACCAAAAACCAAAAACCAAAAACCAAAAACCAAAAACCGAAAACCAAAAACCAGTAACCAAAAACCAAAAACCAAAAATCAAAAACCAAAACCAAAAACCAAAATCAAAAACCAAAAACCAAAAACCAAAAACCAAAAACCAAACACCAAAAACCAAAAACCAAAAACCAAAAACCAAAAACAAAAAACCAAAAACAAAAACCCAAAAACCAAAAACCAAAAACCAAAAACCAAAAACCAAAAACCAAAAACCAAAAACCAAAAACCAAAAACCAAGAACCAAAAACCAAAAACCAAAAACCAAAAACCAAAAACCAAAAACCAAAAACCAAAAACCAAAAACCAAAAACCAAAAACCAAAAACGAAAAACCAAAAAACCAAAAACAAAAAACCAAAAACCAAAAACCAGTAACCAAAACCCAAAAATCAAAAACCAAAAACCAAAAACCAAAAACCCAAAAACCCAAAAACCAAAAACCAAAAACCAAAAACAAAAAATCAAAAACCAAAAACCAAAAACCAAAAACCAAAAACCAAAAACCAAAAACCAAAAACCAAAAACCAAAACCAAAAACCAAAAAACCAAAAGCCAAGAACCAAAAACCAAAAACCAAAAACCAAAAACAAAAAAACCAAAAACAAAAACCCAAAAACCAAAAACCAAAAAACCAAAAACAAAAAACCAAAAACCAAAAACCAAAAACCAAAAACTGAAAACCAAAAACCAAAAACTGAATACTGAAAACTAGAAACCAAAAACCAAAAACCAAAAAACCAAAAACCGAAAACCGAAAACCAAAAAAACCAAAAACTAAAAACCAAAAACAAAAAACCAAAAACCAGAAACCAAAAACCAAAAACCAAAAACCAAAACCAAAAACTGAAAACCAAAAACCAAAAACCAAACGACAAAAAACAAAAACCTAAAACCAAAAAACAAAACTCAAAAACCAAAAACCAAAAACCCGAATCCGAAAACCGAAAACCAAAAACCAAAAACGAAAAAACCAAAAACCACAAACCAAATACTGAAAATCAAAAACCAAAAACCAAAAATCAAAACCAAAAACCAAAAACAAAAAACCAAAAACCAAAAACCAAAAAACAAAAACCAAAAACCAAAAACCAAAAACCAAAAACCAAAAACCAAAAACCAAAAACCAAAAACCAAAAACCATAAACCAAAAACAAAAACCAAAAACAAAAACCAAAAACCAAAAACCAAAAACCAAAAACCAAAAACCAAAAACCAAAACCCAAAAACCAAAACCCAAAACCCAAAAACCAAAAACCAAAAACCAAAAATCAAAAACCAAAAACCAAAAACCAAAAACCAAAAACCAAAAACCAAAAACCAAAAACCAAAACCAAAAAGCACGAACCAAAAACCAAAAATCAAAAACCAAAAACCAAAAACCAAAAACCCAAAAACCAAAAAACAAAAACCAAAAAACAAAAACCAAAAACCAAAAACCAAAAACCAAAAACCCAAAAACCAAAAACCAAAAACCAAAACCAAAAACCAAAAACCAAAAACCAAAAAACCAAAAACCAAAAACCAAAAACCAAAAACCAAAAACCAAAAAACACAAACCAAAAGCCAAAAACTAAAAACCAAAAACCAAAAACCAAAAACAAAAAACCAAAAACAAAAACCCAAAAACCAAAGACCAAAAAACCAAAAACCAAAAACCAAAAACTGAATACTGAAAACTAAAAACCAAAGACCAAAAACCAAAAAACCAAAAACCGAAAACCAAAAAAACCAAAAATTAAAACCAAAAACCAAAAACCAAAAACCAAAAACCAAAAACCAAAAACCAAAAACCAAAAACCAAAAACCAAAAACCAAAAACCAAAAACCAAAAACCAAAAACCAAAAACCAAAAAACAAAAACCAAGAACCAAAAACCAAAAACCAAAAACCAAAAACCAAAAACCCAAAAACCAAAAACCAAAAACGAAAAACCAAAAACCAAAACTAAAACCAAAAACCAAAAACCCAAAACAAAAAACTGAAAACCAAAAACCAAGAACTGAATACTGAAAACTAAAAACCAAAAACCAAAAACCCGAAACCAAAAACCAAAAACCAAAAACCGAAAACCAAAAAAACCAAAAACTAAAAACCAAAAACCAAAAACCAAAAACCAAAAACCAAAAACCAAAAACCAAAAACCAAAAACCAAAAACTGAAAACCAAAAACCAAAAACCAAAAGCCAAAAACCAAAAAAAAAAAACCAAAAACCAAAAACCAAAAAACAAAAACCAAGAACCAAAAACCAAAAACCAAAAACCAAAAACCAAAAACCCAAAAACCAAAAACCAAAAACCAAAAACGAAAAACCAAAAACCAAAACCAAAAACCAAAAACCAAAAACCAAAAACCAAAAACCAAAAACCAAAAACCAAAAACCAAAAACCAAAAACCAAAAACCAAAAACCAAAAACCAAAAACCAAAAACCAAAAACCTGAAACCAAAAACCAAAAACCAAAAACCAAAAACCAAAAACCAAAAACCAAAAACCAAAAACCAAAAACCAAAAACCAAAAACCAAAAACCAAAAACCAAAAACCAAAAACAAAAGCCAAAACCCAAAAACCAAAAACCAAAAACCAAAAACCAAAAACTAAAAACCAAAACCCAAAAACCAAAAACCAAAAACCAAAAACCAAAAACCAAAACAACAAAACCAAAATCAAAAACAGAAAACCCAAAAACCAAAAACCAAAAACCAAAAACCAAAAACCAAAAATTCAAAAAACCAAAAACCAAAAACCAAAAACCAAAACCAAAAACCAAAAACCAAAAACTAAAAACCAAAACCCAAAAACCAAAAACCAAAAACCAAAAACCAAAAACAACAAAACCAAAACCAAAAAACAAAAGCCAAAACCCAAAAACCAAAAACCAAAAACCAAAAACTAAAAACCAAAACCCAAAAACCAAAAACCAAAAACCAAAAACCAAAAACCAAAAACAACAAAACAAAAACCAAAAACCAAAAACCAAAGACCAAAAAACCAAAAACCAAAAACCAAAAACTGAAAATCAAAAACCAAAAACCAAAACCCAAAAACCAAAAACCAAAAACCTAAAACCAAAAACAAAAAACCAAAAACAAAAACCCAAAAACCAAAGACCAAAAAACCAAAAACCAAAAACTAAGAACCATAGACCAAAAACCAAAAAACCAAAAACCGAAAACCAAAAAAACCAAAAACTTAAAACCAAAAAACAAAAACCAAAAACCAAACGACAAAAAACAAAAACCAAAAACCAAAAAACAAAACTCAAAAACCAAAAACCAGAATCCAAAAACCGAAAACCAAAAACCAAAAACGAAAAAACCAAAAACCACAAACCAAATACTGAAAACCAAAAACCAAAAACCAAAAACCAAAAATCAAAACCATAAACCAAAAACCAAAAACCAAAAACCAAAAACCAAAAACCAAAAACCAAAAACCAAAAACCAAAAACCAAAAACCAAAAACAAAAAACCAAAAACCAAAAACCAAAAACCAAAAACCAAAAACCAAAAACCAAAAACCAAAAACCAAAAACCAAAAACCAAAAACCAAAAACCAAAAACCAAAAACCAAAAAACCAAAAACCAAAAACCAGAAACAAAAAACCGAAAACCAAAAACCAAAAACCAAAAACCAAAAACCAAAAACCAAAAACCAAAAACCAAAAACCAAAAACCATAAACCAAAAACCAAAAACCAAAAACCAAAAACATAAATCCAAAAACCAAAAACCAAAAACCAAAAACCAAAAACCAAAAACCAAAAACCAAAAACCCAAAAACCAAAAACCAAAAACAAAAAGCCAAAAAAAAACCAACAACCAAAAAACCAAAAACCAAAAACCAAAAACCAAAAACTGAAAACCAAAAACTAAAAACTGAATACTGAAAACTAAAATCCAAAAACCAAAAACCAAAAAACCAAAAACCGAAAACCAAAAAAACCATAAACTAAAAACCAAAACAAAATCCAAAAACCAAAAACCAAAAACCATAAACCAAAAACCAAAAACCAAAAACCAAAAACCAAAAACATAAATCCAAAAACCAAAAACCAAAAACCAAAAACCAAAAACCAAAAACCAAAAACCCAAAAACCAAAAACCAAAAACAAAAAGCCAAAAAAAAACCAACAACCAAAAAACCAAAAACCAAAAACCAAAAACCAAAAACTGAAAACCAAAAACTAAAAACTGAATACTGAAAACTAAAATCCAAAAACCAAAAACCAAAAAACCAAAAACCGAAAACCAAAAAAACCATAAACTAAAAACCAAAAACCAAAAACCAAAAACTAAAAACCAAAAACCAAAAACCCAAAAACCCAAAAACCAAAAACCAAAAACCAAAAAACGAAAAACCAAAAACTACAAACCAAAAACAAAAAAACCAAAAACCAAATCCAAAAACCAAAAACCAAAAACCAAAAACCAAAAACCAAAAACCAAAAACCAAAAACCAAAAACCAAAAACCAAAAACCAACAACCAAATTCAAAAACCAAAAACCAAAAACCAAAAACCAAAAACCAAAAATCAAAAACCAAAAACCAAAAACTGAAAACCAAAAACCAAAAACCAAAAACCAAAAACCAAAAACCAAAAACCAAAAACTGAAAACCAAAAACCAAAAACCAAAAACCACAAACCAAAAACAAAAAACCAAAAAACCAAAAACCAAAAACCAAAAACCAAAAACCAAAAACCAAAAACCAAAAACAAAAAACCAAAAACCAAAAACCAAAAACCAAAAACCAAAAACCAAAAACCAAAAACCAAAAACCAAACACGAAAAACAAAAACCAAAAACCAAAAACCAAAAACCAAAAACCAAAAACCAAAAACCAAAAACCAAAAACCAAAAACCAAAAACCAAAAACCAAAAACCAAAAACCAAAAACCAAAAACCAAAAACCAAAAACCAAAAACCAAAAACCGAAAACCAAAACCCAAAACCAAAAACCAAAAACCAAAAACCAAAAACCGAAAACCAAAAAACCAAAAACCAAAAACCAAAAACCAAAAACCAAAAACCAAAAACCAAAAACCAAAAACCAAAAACCAAAAACCAAAAACCAAAAACCAAAAAAAAAAAAACCAAAAACCAAAAACCAAAAAACAAAAACCAAGAACCAAAAACCAAAAACCAAAAACCCAAAAACCAAAAACCAAAAACCAAAAACGAAAAACCAAAAACCAAAACCAAAAACCAAAAACCAAAAACCAAAAACCAAAAACCAAAAACCAAAAACCAAAAACCAAAAACCAAAAACCAAAAACCAAAAACCGAAAACCTGAAACCAAAAACCAAAAACCAAAAACCAAAAACCAAAAACCAAAAACCAAAAACCAAAAACCAAAAACCAAAAACCAAAAACCAAAAACCAAAAACCAAAAACAAAAGCCAAAACCCAAAAACCAAAAACCAAAAACCAAAAACCAAAAACTAAAAACCAAAAACCAAAAACCAAAAACCAAAAACCAAAAACCAAAAACCAAAAACTAAAAACCAAAACCCAAAAACCAAAAACCAAAAACCAAAAACCAAAAACCAAAACAACAAAACCAAAATCAAAAACAGAAAACCCAAAAACCAAAAACCAAAAACCAAAAACCGAAAACCAAAAAAACCAAAAACTAAAAACCAAAAACCAAAAACCAAAAACCAAAAACCAAAAACCAAAAACCAAAAACCAAAAACCAAAAACCAAAAACCAAAAACCAAAAACCAAAAACCAAAAACCAAAAACCAAAAACCAAAAACCAAAAACGCAAAACAAAAACCTGAAAACCAAAAACCAAGAACTGAATACTGAAAACTAAAAACCAAAAACCAAAAACCAAAAACCAAAAACCAAAAACCAAAAACCGAAAACCAAAAAAACCAAAAACTAAAAACCAAAAACCAAAAACCAAAAACCAAAAACCAAAAACCAAAAACCAAAAACCAAAAACCAAAAACCAAAAACCAAAAACCAAAAACCAAAAACCAAAAACCAAAAACCAAAAACCAAAAACCAAAAACTGAAAACCAAAAACCAAAAACCAAAAGCCAAAAACCAAAAAAAAAAAAACCAAAAACCAAAAACCAAAAAACAAAAACCAAGAACCAAAAACCAAAAACCAAAAACCAAAAACCAAAAACCCAAAAACCAAAAACCAAAAACCAAAAACGAAAAACCAAAAACCAAAACCAAAAACCAAAAACCAAAAACCAAAAACCAAAAACCAAAAACCAAAAACCAAAAACCAAAAACCAAAAACCAAAAACCAAAAACCAAAAACCAAAAACCTGAAACCAAAAACCAAAAACCAAAAACCAAAAACCAAAAACCAAAAACCAAAAACCAAAAACCAAAAACCAAAAACCAAAAACCAAAAACCAAAAACCAAAAACCAAAAACCAAAAACCAAAAACCAAAAACAAAAGCCAAAACCCAAAAACCAAAAACCAAAAACCAAAAACCAAAAACCAAAAACTAAAAACCAAAACCCAAAAACCAAAAACCAAAAACCAAAAACCAAAAACCAAAACAACAAAACCAAAATCAAAAACAGAAAACCCAAAAACCAAAAACCAAAAACCAAAAACCAAAAACCAAAAATCAAAAACCAAAAACCAAAAACCAAAAACCAAAACCAAAAACCAAAAACCAAAAACTAAAAACCAAAACCCAAAAACCAAAAACCAAAAACCAAAAACAACAAAACCAAAACCAAAAAACAAAAGCCAAAACCCAAAAACCAAAAACCAAAAACCAAAAACCAAAAACTAAAAACCAAAACCCAAAAACCAAAAACCAAAAACCAAAAACCAAAAACCAAAAACAACAAAACAAAAACCAAAAACCAAAAACCAAAGACCAAAAAACCAAAAACCAAAAACCAAAAACTGAAAATCAAAAACCAAAAACCATAACCCAAAAACCAAAAACCAAAAACCTAAAACCAAAAACAAAAAACCAAAAACAAAAACCCAAAAACCAAAGACCAAAAAACCAAAAACCAAAAACTAAGAACCATAGACCAAAAACCAAAAAACCAAAAACCGAAAACCAAAAAAACCAAAAACTTAAAACCAAAAAACAAAAACCAAAAACCAAACGACAAAAAACAAAAACCAAAAACCAAAAAACAAAACTCAAAAACCAAAAACCAGAATCCAAAAACCGAAAACCAAAAACCAAAAACCAAAAAACCAAAAACCAAAAACCAAAAACTGAATACTGAAAACATAAAACCAAAGACCAAAAACCAAAAAACAATAAACCGAAAACCAAAAGAACCAAAAACTAAAAACCAAAAACCAAAAACCAAACAACAAAAACCAAAAACCAAACGACAAAAAACAAAAACCAAAAACCAAAAAACAAAACTCAAAAACCAAAAACCAAAAACCAGAATCCAAAAACCGAAAACCAAAAACCAAAAACCACAAAACAAATACTGAAAACCAAAAACCAAAAACCTAAAACCAAAAATCAAAACCAAAAACCAAAACCCAAAAACCGAAAACCAAAAAAACCAAAAACTAAAAACCAAAAACCAAAAACCAAAAACCCAAAAACTGAGACCCAAAAACCAAAAACCAAAAACCAAAAACCAAAAACCAAAAACCAAAAACCAAAAACCTAAAACCAAAAACCAAAAACCAAAAACCAAAAACCAAATAACCAAAAACCAGAAACCCAAAACCAAAAACCAAAAACCAAAAACCAAAAACCAAAAACCAAAAACCAAAAACCAAAAACCAAAAACCAAAAACCAAAAAACCAAAAACCAAAAACCAGAAACCAAAAACCGAAAACCAAAAACCAAAAACCAAAAACCAAAAACCAAAAACCAAAAACCAAAAACCAAAAACCATAAACCAAAAACCAAAAACCAAAAACCAAAAACCAAAAACATAAATCCAAAAACCAAAAACCAAAAACCAAAAACCAAAAACCAAAAACCAAAAACCAAAAACCAAAAACCAAAAACCAAAAACCCAAAAACCAAAAACCAAAAACAAAAAGCCAAAAAAAAACCAACAACCAAAAAACCAAAAACCAAAAACCAAAAACCAAAAACTGAAAACCAAAAACTAAAAACTGAATACTGAAAACTAAAATCCAAAAACCAAAAACCAAAAAACCAAAAACCGAAAACCAAAAAAACCATAAACTAAAAACCAAAAACAAAATCCAAAAACCAAAAACCAAAAACTAAAAACCAAAAACCAAAAACCCAAAAACCCAAAAACCAAAAACCAAAAACCAAAAAACGAAAAACCAAAAACTACAAACCAAAAACAAAAAAACCAAAAACCAAATCCAAAAACCAAAAACCAAAAACCAAAAACCAAAAACCAAAAACCAAAAACCAAAAACCAAAAACCAAAAACCAACAACCAAATTCAAAAACCAAAAACCAAAAACCAAAAACCAAAAACCAAAAACCAAAAATCAAAAACCAAAAACCAAAAACTGAAAACCAAAAACCAAAAACCAAAAACCAAAAACCAAAAACCAAAAACCAAAAACTGAAAACCAAAAACCAAAAACCAAAAACCAAAAACCAAAAACAAAAAACCAAAAAACCAAAAACCAAAAACCAAAAACCAAAAACCAAAAACCAAAAACCAAAAACCAAAAACAAAAAACCAAAAACCAAAAACCAAAAACCAAAAACCAAAAACCAAAAACCAAAAACCAAAAACCAAAAACCAAAAACCAAACACGAAAAACAAAAACCAAAAACCAAAAACCAAAAACCAAAAACCAAAAACCAAAAACCAAAAACCAAAAACCAAAAACCAAAAACCAAAAACCAAAAACCAAAAACCAAAATCCAAAAACCCAAAACCAAAAACCAAAAACCAAAAACCAAAAACCAAAAACCAAAATCCAAAAACCAAAAACCAAAAACCAAAAACCAAAAACCAAAAACCAAAAACCAAAAACCAAAAACCAAAAACCAAAAACCAAAAACCAAAAACCAAAAACCAAAAAACCAAAAACCAAAAACCAAAAACTGAATACTGAAAACTTAAAACCAAAGACCAAAAACCAAAAAACAAAAAACCGAAAACCAAAAGAACCAAAAACTAAAAACCAAAAACCAAAAACCTAAAACCAAAAACAAAAAACCAAAAACAAAAACCCAAAAACCAAAGACCAAAAAACCAAAAACCAAAAACTAAGAACCATAGACCAAAAACCAAAAAACCAAAAACCGAAAACCAAAAAAACCAAAAACTTAAAACCAAAAAACAAAAACCAAAAACCAAACGACAAAAAACAAAAACCAAAAACCAAAAAACAAAACTCAAAAACCAAAAACCAGAATCCAAAAACCGAAAACCAAAAACCAAAAACGAAAAAACCAAAAACCACAAACCAAATACTGAAAACCAAAAACCAAAAACCAAAAACCAAAAATCAAAACCATAAACCAAAAATCAAAAACCAAAAACCAAAAACCAAAAACCAAAAACCAAAAACCAAAAACAAAAAACCAAAAACCAAAAACCAAAAACCAAAAACCAAAAACCAAAAACCAAAAACCAAAAACCAAAAACCAAAAACCAAAAACCAAAAACCAAAAACCAAAAACCAAAAACCAAAAACCAAAAACCAAAAACCAAAAACTGAATACTGAAAACTTAAAACCAAAGACCAAAAACCAAAAAACAAAAAACCGAAAACCAAAAGAACCAAAAACTAAAAACCAAAAACCAAAAACCAAACAACAAAAACCAAAAACCAAACGACAAAAAACAAAAACCAAAAACCAAAAAACAAAACTCAAAAACCAAAAACCAAAAACCAGAATCCAAAAACCGAAAACCAAAAACCAAAAACAAAAAAAACCAAAAACCACAAAACAAATACTGAAAACCAAAAACCAAAAACCTAAAACCAAAAATCAAAACCAAAAACCAAAACCCAAAAACCGAAAACCAAAAAAACCAAAAACTAAAAACCAAAAACCAAAAACCAAAAACCCAAAAACTGAGACCCAAAAACCAAAAACCAAAAACCAAAAACCAAAAACCAAAAACCAAAAACCTAAAACCAAAAACCAAAAACCAAAAACCAAAAACCAAAAAACCAAAAACCAGAAACCCAAAACCGAAAACCAAAAACCAAAAACCAAAAACCAAAAACCAAAAACCAAAAACCAAAAACCAAAAACCAAAAAACCAAAAACCAAAAACCAGAAACCAAAAACCGAAAACCAAAAACCAAAAACCAAAAACCAAAAACCAAAAACCAAAAACCAAAAACCAAAAACCAAAAACCAAAAACCATAAACCAAAAACCAAAAACCTAAAACCAAAAACCAAAAACATAAATCCAAAAACCAAAAACCAAAAACCAAAAACCAAAAACCAAAAACCAAAAACCAAAAACCCAAAAACCAAAAACCAAAAACAAAAAGCCAAAAAAAAACCAACAACCAAAAAATCAAAAACCAAAAACCAAAAACCAAAAACTGAAAACCAAAAACTAAAAACTGAATACTGAAAACTAAAATCCAAAAACCAAAAACCAAAAAACCAAAAACCGAAAACCAAAAAAACCATAAACTAAAAACCAAAAACAAAATCCAAAAACCAAAAACCAAAAACCAAAAACCTAAAACCAAAAACCAAAAACCAAAAACCAAAAACCAAAAACCAAAAACCAAAAACCAAAAACCATAAACCAAAAACCTAAAACCAAACATCAAAACCAAAAACCAAAACCCAAAAACCGAAAACCAAAAAAACCAAAAACCAAAAACTAAAAACCAAAAACCAAAAACCAAAAACCCAAAAACTGAGACCCAAAAACCAAAAACCAAAAACCAAAAACCAAAAACCAAAAACCAAAAACCTAAAACCAAAAACCAAAAACCAAAAACCAAAAACCAAAAAACCAAAAACCAGAAACCCAAAACCAAAAACCAAAAACCAAAAACCAAAAACCAAAAACCAAAAACCAAAAACCAAAAACCAAAAACCAAAAAACCAAAAACCAAAAACCAGAAACCAAAAACCGAAAACCAAAAACCAAAAACCAAAAACCAAAAACCAAAAACCAAAAACCAAAAACCAAAAACCAAAAACCAAAAACCATAAACCAAAAACCAAAAACTTAAACCAAAAACCAAAAACATAAATCCAAAAACCAAAAACCAAAAACCAAAAACCAAAAACCAAAAACCAAAAACCAAAAACCAAAAACCCAAAAACCAAAAACCAAAAACAAAAAGCCAAAAAAAAACCAACAACCAAAAAACCAAAAACCAAAAACCAAAAACCAAAAACTGAAAACCAAAAACTAAAAACTGAATACTGAAAACTAAAATCCAAAAACCAAAAACCAAAAAACCAAAAACCGAAAACCAAAAAAACCATAAACTAAAAACCAAAAACAAAATCCAAAAACCAAAAACCAAAAACCAAAAACCTAAAACCAAAAACCAAAAACCAAAAACCAAAAACCAAAAACCAAAAACCAAAAACCAAAAACCAAAAACCATAAACCAAAAACAAAAACCAAAAACAAAAACCAAAAACCAAAAACCAAAAACCAAAAACCAAAAACCAAAAACCAAAACCCAAAAACCAAAACCCAAAAACCAAAAACCAAAAATCAAAAACCAAAAACCAAAAACCAAAAACCAAAAACCAAAAACCAAAAACCAAAAACCAAAAACCAAAAACCAAAACCAAAAAGCACGAACCAAAAACCAAAAATCAAAAACCAAAAACCAAAAACCAAAAACCAAAAACCCAAAAACCAAAAAACAAAAACCAAAAAACAAAAACCAAAAACCAAAAACCAAAAACCAAAAACCCAAAAACCAAAAACCAAAAACCAAAAACCAAAAACCAAAAACCAAAACCAAAAACCAAAAACCAAAAACCAAAAAACCAAAAACCAAAAACCAAAAACCAAAAACCAAAAACCAAAAACCAAAAACCAAAAAACACAAACCAAAAGCCAAAAACTAAAAACCAAAAACCAAAAACCAAAAACAAAAAACCAAAAACAAAAACCCAAAAACCAAAGACCAAAAAACCAAAAACCAAAAACCAAAAACTGAATACTGAAAACTAAAAACCAAAGACCAAAAACCAAAAAACCAAAAACCGAAAACCAAAAAAACCAAAAATTATAACCAAAAACCAAAAACCAAAAACCAAAAACCAAAAACCAAAAACCAAAAACCAAAAACCAAAAACCAAAAACCAAAAACCAAAAACCAAAAACCAAAAACCAAAAACCAAAAAACAAAAACCAAGAACCAAAAACCAAAAACCAAAAACCAAAAACCAAAAACCCAAAAACCAAAAACCAAAAACGAAAAACCAAAAACCAAAACTAAAACCAAAAACCAAAAACCCAAAACAAAAAACTGAAAACCAAAAACCAAGAACTGAATACTGAAAACTAAAAACCAAAAACCAAAAACCAAAAACCAAAAACCAAAAACCAAAAACCGAAAACCAAAAAAACCAAAAACTAAAAACCAAAAACCAAAAACCAAAAACCAAAAACCAAAAACCAAAAACCAAAAACCAAAAACCAAAAACCAAAAACCAAAAACCAAAAACCAAAAACCAAAAACCAAAAACCAAAAACTGAAAACCAAAAACCAAAAACCAAAAGCCAAAAACCAAAAAAAAAAAAACCAAAAACCAAAAACCAAAAAACAAAAACCAAGAACCAAAAACCAAAAACCAAAAACCAAAAACCAAAAACCAAAAACCCAAAAACCAAAAACCAAAAACCAAAAACGAAAAACCAAAAACCAAAACCAAAAACCAAAAACCAAAAACCAAAAACCAAAAACCAAAAACCAAAAACCAAAAACCAAAAACCAAAAACCAAAAACCAAAAACCAAAAACCAAAAACCAAAAACCTGAAACCAAAAACCAAAAACCAAAAACCAAAAACCAAAAACCAAAAACCAAAAACCAAAAACCAAAAACCAAAAACCAAAAACCAAAAACCAAAAACAAAAGCCAAAACCCAAAAACCAAAAACCAAAAACCAAAAACCAAAAACTAAAAACCAAAACCCAAAAACCAAAAACCAAAAACCAAAAACCAAAAACCAAAAACCAAAACAACAAAACCAAAATCAAAAACAGAAAACCCAAAAACCAAAAACCAAAAACCAAAAACCAAAAACCAAAAATCAAAAACCAAAAACCAAAAACCAAAAACCAAAACCAAAAACCAAAAACCAAAAACTAAAAACCAAAACCCAAAAACCAAAAACCAAAAACCAAAAACAACAAAACCAAAACCAAAAAACAAAAGCCAAAACCCAAAAACCAAAAACCAAAAACCAAAAACCAAAAACTAAAAACCAAAACCCAAAAACCAAAAACCAAAAACCAAAAACCAAAAACCAAAAACAACAAAACAAAAACCAAAAACCAAAAACCAAAGACCAAAAAACCAAAAACCAAAAACCAAAAACTGAAAATCAAAAACCAAAAACCAAAACCCAAAAACCAAAAACCAAAAACCTAAAACCAAAAACAAAAAACCAAAAACAAAAACCCAAAAACCAAAGACCAAAAAACCAAAAACTAAGAACCATAGACCAAAAACCAAAAAACCAAAAACCGAAAACCAAAAAAACCAAAAACTTAAAACCAAAAAACAAAAACCAAAAACCAAACGACAAAAAACAAAAACCAAAAACCAAAAAACAAACCTCAAAAACCAAAAACCAGAATCCAAAAACCGAAAACCAAAAACCAAAAACGAAAAAACCAAAAACCACAAACCAAATACTGAAAACCAAAAACCAAAAACCAAAAATCAAAACCATAAACCAAAAACCAAAAACCAAAAACCAAAAACCAAAAACCAAAAACCAAAAACCAAAAACCAAAAACAAAAAACCAAAAACCAAAAACCAAAAACCAAAAACCAAAAACCAAAAACCAAAAACCAAAAACCAAAAACCAAAAACCAAAAACCAAAAACCAAAAACCAAAAACCAAAAACCAAAAACCAAAAACCAAAAACCAAAAAACCAAAAACCAAAAACCAAAAACTGAATACTGAAAACTTAAAACCAAAGACCAAAAACCAAAAAACAAAAAACCGAAAACCAAAAGAACCAAAAACTAAAAACCAAAAACCAAACAACAAAAACCAAAAACCAAACGACAAAAAACAAAAACCAAAAACCAAAAAACAAAACTCAAAAACCAAAAACCAAAAACCAGAATCCAAAAACCGAAAACCAAAAACAAAAAAAACCAAAAACCACAAAACAAATACTGAAAACCAAAAACCAAAAACCTAAAACCAAAAATCAAAACCAAAAACCAAAACCCAAAAACCGAAAACCAAAAAAACCAAAAACTAAAAACCAAAAACCAAAAACCAAAAACCCAAAAACTGAGACCCAAAAACCAAAAACCAAAAACCAAAAACCAAAAACCAAAAACCAAAAACCAAAAACCTAAAACCAAAAACCAAAAACCAAAAACCAAAAACCAAAAAACCAAAAACCAGAAACCCAAAACCAAAAACCAAAAAACAAAAACCAAAAACCAAAAACCAAAAACCAAAAACCAAAAAACCAAAAACCAAAAACCAGAAACCAAAAACCGAAAACCAAAAACCAAAAACCAAAAACCAAAAACCAAAAACCAAAAACCAAAAACCAAAAACCAAAAACCAAAAACCATAAACCAAAAACCAAAAACCAAAAACCAAAAACATAAATCCAAAAACCAAAAACCAAAAACCAAAAACCAAAAACCAAAAACCAAAAACCAAAAACCCAAAAACCAAAAACCAAAAACAAAAAGCCAAAAAAAAAACCAACAACCAAAAAACCAAAAACCAAAAACCAAAAACTGAAAACCAAAAACTAAAAACTGAATACTGAAAACTAAAATCCAAAAACCAAAAACCAAAAAACCAAAAACCGAAAACCAAAAAAACCATAAACTAAAAACCAAAAACAAAATCCAAAAACCAAAAACCAAAAACTAAAAACCAAAAACCAAAAACCCAAAAACCCAAAAACCAAAAACCAAAAACCAAAAAACGAAAAACCAAAAACTACAAACCAAAAACAAAAAAACCAAAAACCAAATCCAAAAACCAAAAACCAAAAACCAAAAACCAAAAACCAAAAACCAAAAACCAAAAACCAAAAACCAAAAACCAAAAACCAACAACCAAATTCAAAAACCAAAAACCAAAAACCAAAAACCAAAAACCAAAAATCAAAAACCAAAAACCAAAAACTGAAAACCAAAAACCAAAAACCAAAAACCAAAAACCAAAAACCAAAAACCAAAAACTGAAAACCAAAAACCAAAAACCAAAAACCAAAAACCAAAAACAAAAAACCAAAAAACCAAAAACCAAAAACCAAAAACCAAAAACCAAAAACCAAAAACCAAAAACCAAAAACAAAAAACCAAAAACCAAAAACCAAAAACCAAAAACCAAAAACCAAAAACCAAAAACCAAAAACCAAAAACCAAAAACCAAACACGAAAAACAAAAACCAAAAACCAAAAACCAAAAACCAAAAACCAAAAACCAAAAACCAAAAACCAAAAACCAAAAACCAAAAACCAAAAACCAAAAACCAAAAACCAAAAACCAAAAACCAAAAACCAAAAACCAAAACCCAAAACCAAAAACCAAAAACCAAAAACCAAAAACCGAAAACCAAAAAACCAAAAACCAAAAACCAAAAACCAAAAACCAAAAACCAAAAACCAAAAACCAAAAACCAAAAACCAAAAACCAAAAACCAAAAACCAAAAACCAAAAACCAAAAACCAAAAACCAAAAACCAAAATCCAAAAACCCAAAACCAAAAACCAAAAACCAAAAACCAAAAACCAAAAACCAAAATCCAAAAACCAAAAACCAAAAACCAAAAACCAAAAACCAAAAACCAAAAACCAAAAACCAAAAACCAAAAACCAAAAACCAAAAAACAAAAAACCAAAAACCAAAAACCAAAAACTGAATACTGAAAACTTAAAACCAAAGACCAAAAACCAAAAAACAAAAAACCGAAAACCAAAAGAACCAAAAACTAAAAATCAAAAACCAAAAACCTAAAACCAAAAACAAAAAACCAAAAACAAAAACCCAAAAACCAAAGACCAAAAAACCAAAAACCAAAAACTAAGAACCATAGACCAAAAACCAAAAAACCAAAAACCGAAAACCAAAAAAACCAAAAACTTAAAACCAAAAAACAAAAACCAAAAACCAAACGACAAAAAACAAAAACCAAAAACCAAAAAACAAAACTCAAAAACCAAAAACCAGAATCCAAAAACCGAAAACCAAAAACCAAAAACGAAAAAACCAAAAACCACAAACCAAATACTGAAAACCAAAAACCAAAAACCAAAAACC